>OY728125.1:1713478888-1714728888 GCA_963277665.1 Viscum album
GCTGACTGTGAGACTCGACGTGCTCAAATATCCACAGGTTAGGAACCTGATGGATTTTCGGAATGTGGGGAGAACGTCATCTTCTTCAAAGGAGATATCGTGGTACCAGTGTCACTTTAGGATGAATTTTAGAGGGATTTCTACACATCCCCTCTAGTAGTACATCAAGTAGTGACGAAGATGTACCGGGTTCTCCGACGACAGCACTAGTGGCCTGGAATGAAAAAATAAGTTGCATATTTTCTCTCTCGGTGCCACACTTGTCATCAAGTGAAGGAAGAGAATCATGTACCAATAGGCTTGGTTCAACTTTTAGAGTTCCTAGAGTGGAAGTGATAAGGGATATCCATGTACTTTGTGATTGGAGTTCCACATACCTCTAGTGGCCATGACTCGATTTGGGTGATCATCGACTGACTCACCTAGTCGGCCCACATCCTATTGATCAGAGAACAAGGTTCAGTCAAGTGTACGGGACACCTCTATGTGCAAGAGATTGTGAGGATACCTGGAGTAACCTTGAATATTTTCTATTATCCTGATACACATTTTACTTCCTGGATATGGAAGTGGTTGCAGGAGGCATTCGGGATGCATCTTCGTTTGAGCACCATCTTCCATCCTCAGATGGATGGTTAGACTTAGCAGACCATTCTGACTCTCGAGGACATGCTACATGCTTGCATCCTTGACATCAGTCACAACTGGGAGGATCACTTTCCTTTGGTGGAGTTTTAATAAAACAACAGCTATCGCTCCACTATTGGGATGACACCTTTTGAGGCCTTATATGAGTGACCTTGAATATCACCTTTGTGCTTGATTAACCCAGGGGAGTCTGCACTTGTGGAACCAAAGATGGTACGAGCTACTATGGAGAAGGTTTAGGTCATCTAAGAGTAGATGAAGATTTCACAGAGCAGGTGTAAGTCTTATGAGGACAGGAGATGGAGACCTCTGGAGTTCGAGGATGGCGACCACGTCTTTCTACGGGTCCGAACCCGACATGGTATACAGAGTTTGGCTGAGGTGGAAAGTTATATCCAAGATTCATCAGACCTTTTCAGGTCCTAAAAAGACTTGGAGAGGTGGCATACCACTTAGCTCTTCCACCTCAATTGTACCGGGTGCACAAAGTCTTCCACGTATCCCAACTGAGGAGATACGTGCACGACACTTCCGACTTCATCGACCACGGAGAGCTAGACGTCGACGATGGGGAGACAGTTATGGAGGTTCCATTTGTGATTGAGGATCGATTGGAGTGGGTCCTTCGTGGGATGTCGATACCTATGGTGATCGTTCGATGGCAGCACGGGATCCTCCGAGAAAGCACATGGGAGCTGTAGGCTCATATGCATTCTCAGTACCCCCACATGTTCCCTTATTTTGAGTTGTGTATTACAAGGACGCAATGCCCTAAGGTTGAAATAATGTAACTACATGGAAATTACATGTAATTGTTTTGATTATATGTGAATTTTATGAGTCAACGAAAATTGACGGAGCATGATTCTGAGGCTCGGTGTGCCTGGAATGATTTTCTGAACTTTTTATCTGGTACGTTCAGTAAGAGTGTGAGAGTGTTTTTGTAACTTTTAAACCGGTTCTCGGAATTGAAACCCATGAGCAGCATTGAACTCGCAGTGCCAGTATTCGTTTAAGGAGACCTTTAACTCAACTGTAGTAGGTCGAGGGTGAAAGATAGTTTTTCACTTTTCCTGGCAAAATGAAAATAAAATTATTTAATATTTTATTTTTATTCTTGAAACCTCCTTTGATTTATGGAGGTGGGGACCACAAGAAAATATCCTCCAAATTGAATGCTTGGTGGTGGGGATCACCTGATCCTAATACCTCCCCCCAATTTGTATTTAATGGCGAGGACCACCTGAACCCTCTTAATGGGAGAAACCCCTTGAACTTCCTCATTAATGTGGTATTAACCCATGGACTTCCTCCCCATTAATTATTCTCCCATTTAATTGTGACTCATCAATTGATTATTGTTTCCAACTAGATTTTTTCCAAAAATTTATAATTGGACAAACACTGTTAATTTTGGTTGGCTATTTCTTTTCAGAGCATTCATTGGGAAATGGGTTGGTAATGCTTTTAGGAGAACTTGGAGGAACAAATCCACCAACAAAGAATGCTTCTTCAACAAAATAACGTCAATGTTCTCCAACAAATTTGACTCCTTCCCCGTGACATCCTCCAATGGTGTATGTCTTCCACAGTAAGGAACCACCTCCATCGAAGAGCATTTATCCAATGAACAGGCTTGGGATCAGAGGCATGTGGCGGGCGCGACGAACGTCGACATCTTCGACTTCTCTCTCACAACATAATAAAAACTATACGAGGTAAGGGTTTAGTTGTGTATGATTATATATTCCAATGTTCATTCCTTCTAAAACAAATAAAGCAGATCAACTCTTTAACTAGTTAATCCGCGGATGATTTCTTTTCTGGGTATCAGAATAATATTGGTGAGAGATTTGTATGGTTTGATGTTGTTTATTCAAGATTTTGTGAACCACTTTCCACCACTCTAATAAGGATTGTGCGGGCCAAACAAAAATTACCCGACCTCTCCACATTTTCTGGTGATTATTTTTGTGTTCATCGTGATGGAAGAAGGTTGCTTTGTGCCACGGCGATGAACGGATGTTGCGGCCAGCACACCGTCGGCTGCGACGAAGGCAACAAATAGAGGGCATCCAGTCAAGTCGGCTGCCGGTGAAGGCACAGCGCATGACTGCGCTGCATGACTAGCCATGGACGACCACTACACCACAGCCTCTGCCACCCGGCGACCTCACCGCCTCGCCGCTCCGCAGCCCCTACGACCTCCCGCCCAGAGGCACTCTGCGGCCCCAAAGCCTCGCTGCCCTGCGGCCCTCCACAGTGCCCCATGAACCTTGTAGTCCCCCATGGCCTCATTCCACCCTCATGTCCCCCTGCGGCCTTGCGCTACCCTCTAGGCACTCTGCGCCGCCCCGTAGCCTCACCATCCCATGGCCTTCATGGCCCCTGCGACCTCTGCGCCACCCCATGCCACCCAGGTCGGGCTGCCCAGTGCATGTCGGGCAAAACCTAGTGGGTTGGGCTGGGTCAACCCAAACCAAGTCGACCCCAGCGAGGTCGGGAGGGGTTGGTCTGATCGGGTTGGACTGGACCCGGACCCACATCAATCCATTTAAGCTCTTTTTGGCCATAACTTTGGCACCAAACGTCCATTTGAAGAACCATCTGCATCTCCGAAAAACCGGGAGAGAGAAAATACCTTTGGAATAACCCACTTGATATTTTGATAATGTTGGGATAGGTTCAGTTTGGATCGAGCATGAATCCAACCGAGCCCTCAGGACTAAAAGGCTAATAACATACAGATCGGGCATCCGATTGTTTCACCGTCTATTGCATTGAGGCCCCTATGAAGTGGCGTACCTTTGGGATACTTATTCATTGGAATTCGTGGTAGTTGGAGTATCGACCAGTGGCTTGAGGAGTGGAACCCCCCCGGAGACGTGCAAGCCTAGTGCAGGAACCCAATAGCTGGCTGTGACGAGAAGAATGAAGAGCGATCCTGTGTGGGTCCACACCAAGCGATCATGTATGGGTCAGCACCTAGCTATCCTATGTGGGTCAGCACCGAGAGATCCTATGTGGGTCATAATCGAGCGATCCTATGTGGTTCATCACCTAAATATCCTCTCTAGGTCAGCACTAAGCGATCCTATGTGGGTTAGTAGCAGAGCCTCTTAATAAAAAATATGGTCTAGCCTTTGACTATTCATCTGTACTTTTTTACTTAAGTTATAAGTGGTGTGAGCTGAGTCTATACCTATGTGGTACTTTCCATTGTGGTAATACCTTGGTGGTATTCTTCTATGTGGTGTACCTGTGTGGTACTTTCCTACATGGTACTCATTCCTTTGTGGAACAGTTGAGCTTTGGGCTTTTGAGTTGGACTTTGTGTTTCATCATGATTGAGATGGGTATTCATGATATCTTTAGTATATGTATGGGCATATACCTAAGTAGGGTTGTCAGTTGATTTTTTGTTGTGTGGTTTATCCTTGGTGGATTTTTTGAGACCTTGAGGGTTTCAGATTCCATACTGAGTATCGTTATTCTCACCCATGCACGGGTTATGTCTGCACCTTGTTGTTTTTGGTGCAAACGATAGACAGTGATGATCGAGGATGAGGGTACCAGGGCTAGACGGGGATCAGAGGTGGACCATACAGCGTGATGGTATGCAGAGGAAACGGGCGGATATGGAGTGCTGAGTAGGCGATTTGTACCTACCCTTCTGGTAGGATCCTCAGAGGATGACCCAGTAGCTTCCTTTATTTTTCTTCAATTGTATTGTATTTCAATTGTACTTGTACTATTACTATTGGGCTTGTATTCTGGCCCCTTTTTAATTTCAACACAGTTTTTTCTATACAGTTGACTTATGTTCGTATCTTGTTGTGTGCTTAGTTGCATGTGTTTATAGGTTATAAAGGAAATTCCTTCCTGATTATAGGGAATACGCCTTTCAGTGCTAGTCCCCATCCCCTGACCTATTGAAGGTGGGCTTCAGGTAGTCACGACACGTGCCCCGGGGGACCGGTCATGAGTGATGACTTACCATTCAATATGTGATGTATAGGCATCAGTGCACAGGTGGTTTATTACAATCATTTCCTATTCTGGATTGGAAGTGGAATGACGTAATGAAGGACTTCATAGTGGATCCTCCAAGGAAACCTCAGAATAATGATGTGGTTTGGGTGGTTGTGAATCAGTTGACTAAGGTGTACATTTCTTCCTATTCTTGGAGACTTACATAGTTGATCAGTTGGGTGAGTTATTTGTTCGAGAGATAGTATGGTTGCATTGTGTGTCGAGAACCATAGATTTGGATCATGACTTGGGGTCCACATCATGATTCTGGTAGATATTACATAATCTGCTGGTTACCCAAGTGCTTGGGAGTACACATTATCAACCAAAAATAGATATGTTGTCAAAGCATAGAATTCAATTGTTGGAGGATATTTTGAGATCTTATGTCTTGGATTCTTGTGGTTTGTGGGAAAAACATTTATCTCTTATTAGTTTTTTCTTACAATAATAGTTTTTAGGATATAATTTATATGGAACCCTTTAATTCAATCAATGGGATACCATCTAGATCCATGTTGTGTTGGTCAGAAGCTGAGGACTTTGAACTATTTGGAATGAGTATAATATAGGATACATCGTAAAAATTTCAATTGATTCATAAGCTCTTGATAATGGAATATATTATTCAAAATTTATATTTGGATCTGCCTCATAGCCCCCTTTAGTTTATGGTGGGTGATAATTTGTTTCTTAAGGTTTCACTAAGGCTGGGCCCCATCAAATTTGAAAACAGTGCAAGTTGGGGACCAAGTATGTGTGTTCATTTTGAGATTGTGGAGAGGACCAGACTGATGGATTACTAATTGGATCTTCAAAAGTGGTATAGTGGCATGGATGATGTATTTAATGTCTTGAAACATTGGAAGTATCACATAGATCCATCTCATATGATAAATTTTGAAGATGTGGTTCTTGAGGGTGACACATCCTTTGAGGATCTTTTGATTTGTATTGTGGATTTATGTGAGAAGGTCATGAAGAGGAATATTGTGCCCTTAGTTTGAGACTTACTGAAATATTTAAATGATCAATATGAAAAATGGGAGATAATGTTGGATGTGCTGGCATAATGTCCCAATCTATTTTCATCAAAAACCAAAAATTTTTGTAACCACGGTTCAAGGAAACGTCGTTATAAGGTGGGGAGGTTGTATGATCCCATATTTTTTTAATGTGTGTTTTTGTTTATGTTTTAATTTAATCCTCTTCTCATTGGATAAATAATATTTTTCCAAGTTCATGAGATGCCTTCGAGGGAGTCTAGGGGGGTTTGAGCCATAGATGAGAGGGAAAAAAAGAATCATTTTGGGTATACTACATAGTTTGTGCATGGTTTGTGAAAACTGTACCAGGGGAGGTACAAACTGTACAATTAGAGACAATGGAATATTTCTCAGTTGGAGCAAGGTTTATATTCATACGAAGCTTAATAGGTAATATTACGGCCCCTTTTCCTATATAAAATGTATTGCGCATGGTTTGCGCCCAGTATTGAACGTTGTGTGGGTAAAACATACACCACTATAAAAGTTATAAAAATTAAATAGCTGTCGTTATGGGTTTTAAGAACATCCCCTGATTTTCCTCTCATTTCACTTCTTCTAAGATCTAGTGATGAACCCTTGTGACCCTGGATTCCTATAGGTTATTTTCTATTGATGCTAAGTCATTTGTAGAACTGTAGGACTTGTATTGAAGCTCCATGTGAGTCCAATACCTCTCTTTCTTCTCTTTTGGTTTAGGGTTTGCATCTCCCTCTTTTCTACATCTGAAGCTCAAAAACCCTATTTTTATAGTAATGCATTTTATGAGACACTATATACTGGTTGATTAGTTATCTAATTCTACGATTAAGAGAGTGTTCATTGACAGATTAAAGTTAGGTGGTCTACAAGTTATACCCCATAGTTTCGTAGAATATTTGTGCATGTTAGGTTTTGTTCATGGTTATCCATTGTTATGATTTTGATGTCTTTGATGAGAATTGGTAATCTGTGGGTCTAAATGAGGAATAGAAACATTCATGGTCCCCATGGAATGCATCAAGGATGATTTGACTGACCTACAGCCACCCATGGGGTGCATCAATTTTCTTGGGCTTAGAAATCTGTTATGTAAGTGCAAGGTCATTGTGTGATAATGTGGATACCATGTTGAGTACGTTCATAAGTTTAATGGATGTGAAAATGGAATAATTGTAGTTTGTATAGATTTGGTAATGTCTTATGTGGTTTTATTTGGTGATATAGAAATTGGTTAATTTTGTTAAATGGGATCATGACATGTGGCATTTGAATTATGATAGAAATGCCTATGAGGGTTAGTGAATATGGAATGGTGAATGTGTTAAATTGGTAATGGTATGTGAAATGGGTTATATGTTATATTAGATTCCCTTGGGAAATTGATGAATATGTGAAATGGGTTGATATAATATAAATATTAAGTTTACTTAGTGATCTATGCATGAGAATGGGAATTGTGCTAAATGGGTTGAGTAATATAAATGGAAAACTTGTTATTGGGTTATTAAATAATGTTTATTCCCATATTGATTATTACGGATTACGATTGTTATATATAGTGTTATTGGATGGCTGTGATATGGTTTTTGTGTGGTGAATGGATGAATAAGAATGTGCCCATGTATTGAGGTGTGGGATTAAGGACGGAAGCTCCTCCCATTGGTTGAGTTGTATTGATTCTCTAACTCCACCAACAATGCACGGTTTAGGGATGTAGATGGAGCTATATACCCTAATGGATTGATTCCCCTGAGACTGAGGCTTTGAGTTGAGTACATTTTGATTTTGTGATGTATTGTCCCTTGTGAGATAGGGACATGATTTATTACCTTATGGAAAATGATAAATTCCATAAATCATTGTGCGAACGATGAAAATTACTAACCCATGGATTACCTGTCGATGATGAACTATGTAATGAAGAAGATGAAAATGATGGATTGTTCTGAAGGTAATTATAGGAAACTAAAAGTTGTTATCTAATACAACCCAAACTAAGTTTAATTTACTTGAAATTTATTTAAAACACTCATGTACTATCTATTTAGAATGAAACTTTTGTTGTCACCCAAACTGTCTTTTCTACCATTCCATAATTTATCAGGTGTATTCTTTAAAACAGTTCTAATTAGAATTATATTCATTATATACAATGTTGTGTTTATATTTTATATCCAAAAAGAAGTAAATCATACTCATTTTTCATGGTCCGAGAAATCTATTGAAGGGTTATGTTTATTCTCTTTACAACTCCATTTTGTTATAGGGTCTTAAGAGAAGAAAAATTATTATTATAGACTTGTTTTTAGAAAAATGATTCAAACACATGATTTTCAAACTCACTCTGATGATCACTTCTTAATGTTCTTATTCTAAGACCACTGACATCCTCTATAGATTTAACATATTTATAAAAACAAGGAAGAGATTTAAATTTATGATCAATGAAAAACACCCATCTATATCTTGAATAGTCATCCATTATTACATAGCCATAATTATTTACTACTAAAATACACACACTTTAAAGTCCAAAAAATCCATTTAGAAAACTCTAATGGTTGATATTTTGAATATTATTTCTTTGAATTGAATGATATTTTGTGTTACTTTATCTTCTGAGATGGATTATACAATTTATCTATTAGGAATTTTAGTATGGGTAGATCCTTGAGTAAGTATTTTCTAGTAAGATTTATAAGGGAATGTATACCTTAATAGTATTTTCACCATTGGGAAATACAGTATTCATTATCAAAGGCACTCAAATAAGAATCATTTTGGGAAAACAAATAATTAAAATCTACAACATAAAAATAATCATATCACATAGATGTAAAAACTAAATAATAATTGGATTCAAAAAAAATTCCAGCATTGTATTTTATCATATCATGGTAACCATCATCACACAATTTTTAAATGCTATAAAGATTATATTTTATTTCATATACATATAAAACTTCAGAAGATAAAACATTACTACAGTTACATATTTGACTAAGTCCAATATTTTTCCTTTAGCATTATCACCTAATGTGACATGTTCACCATCCACATTAATTAGGTTTCTAAAACATGAGCATTCTATAGTCTTATTTCAATAACATCCATTATCTTGATACAATAATTTCTTACTATAACACCTAATGCAGTTTTCCAATAAAAGAGATTTAAACCAAAAATGATTTTAGAACCCATATTTTCTTATGTCGACATATGGTAGTAATATGTTCTTTTAGAATCCATAATTGTTTTAATGTTTTCAAATAATTTGACCTTATAAAGTTATAAATAAATACTTTTTTAGGTCTAATAAATTAAAAACTACCTAAATAATTGGAAGAACTGGAAGTAACCACACATTGTTTCTTATATATTTTCCTCTATCTAGGTTAGTTTCCAACTACTTCAGTATATTTCGGAGTAATAAATTCCACCAGGGGTCTAGTTAAAAAAATTTATTCCATTAGTGAATTTATATAAATATTTCTTTAGTTTCTCATTTGATAATTTCATCTCATTATTTTATTTTACCAGGTGACCATTCTTATCTTTCTCTATAGTAAGATTAATTTTAATTTTAGTAGACCTAGTATGTTTCTTCTTTAAACATTTATATTTATCTTTTAATTCATTAAATATGTATTCTACATGTTCTAGTATTCAATTAATTCATCTGTAGGTATACTATCATTATTTTTTAGTTTTATAAGGAATATAATTATATATAGGAGATTCATAAAATACATTTTATACATTATTTGTGTTTTTCATGTTACACATGTTAGATTTTTCATTTCTCTATTCTTTTCATGAGTTAGATTAACTTGAGAAATCTTCAGAGGTAATCCAAGTGGATTTTATAGGCTATATACTTTTTGTCATCATAATTATATGTATTCTCATATTTAATCTAGCAATAATCTTCTTTGACATGTTGTTCTCTTTTAAAATAATATCAAATTCATTTATTAGAAATGTTATCCTTTTTTCCTTTCTCTAATTTTATTTTTTTTTAAATTCCTCTCTAATTATATTTACCAAATATAATTTTCATTCTGTAACATTTTATGAATCATCGAGATAAATGATCCATTTCTTCATCACTTTATAATAACTAATCTTCATTAAATGAACTATCAAAATTGATTTTCTCTTTTATCATTAAGTTAAATGTTTTAATGTATACCGAATTGCTTTTTTATTCAAATTCTTCTTATTATTTCTCTTGTAATTCTTATTCATAAATCACAAGAATTTCAATGATTTATTTTACTAGTAGTGTGCTAATGTCACATGATTCTCTACTAGAAATAGATTTTCCTCTCTATATTTTTTGGTAAACATCTTATAACTTTCATTACTTGATCCTTTTCAGAAATATTATTTCTAAGAGCAAGCATTTTGTTTAACATTTCATTAAACCTAGTATTTGGGTCAATAATGTATTTGATAATCCGATTTCATGTATATATTTTTTGGTGTTTAATGTGTATATTTTTTTTTAATTGACTATTCTTTCCAGATTGTGAGTGTAATGTCTTGATTTATGTCTTAGGGAAGGAAACATAAAATATGTGAAATATGAACAAAAATCAGAGGAAAATGAGCGTAAAGACACTTCATGCCATGAGTAATTTTAACATTGAAGTAGAGTGTGAAATCCTAGAGCAGATAACCTACATGTCATGTGCCTTCAGTATACGATGTGTAGTTTTTTATCATGAAACGTTTCAGACTGTGTGTAATAAGTCAAGATGAGAATACATTAGGTAAATGACTATAACACATCTTGTAACTTATGCAAATGACATGATGGAAGTCAAAGTAACAAATTAATGAATGTGATACACACAAGTTCAAACGAGCTTGTACCCAAGTGATACAGACTCCTACTTGGCATCCAAAAGACCCAAGATCAAATCTAGGCAGGAACAAATATCCGAGTACTATAGCAGTGTTGTAGTAAGGCACTGTAGCAGTGGTGAAACTATAGAAGTGGTGGCACTGTAGTGGTGGAGGAACTGTAGTAGGGACTATAATGGAAGTGGTAATGTATCAGTATGGGTACTGTAGCAGTACAATTCACCAAGGGATCCTTTGGGCCAAAAAAGGCACTTTGAAGCCTTATATTCAGTCCACTTGGTCTTTGGCCTTCTATAAATGTAATGGGTCTCCCTCTACCCACACTAAAGATGTCTTGGTTTTAAAAATAAATTGATACTTCAGCCCCATCCTTTAAAAAAATGTGATACACACATGAGTCACACCGAAGCAGAGGAGAATGGAAACCAGGATTACAGAATGTGTATCTTCAGTACATGATGTGATGAAAGTTAAACAGTCATAGCAGCGTCTGCAGATTCGACACGGCTGAGGGAAAACTAGATATGAGGTACACGATGTGTGCCAAAAGTACACCTCGTGATTGGGTCATTGCATAGAGAAAATGCAGGTGATGTAGGCCATGTGTTTGTAAGAGATTCAGCTATAAAAAAGACCCATGGACTTACCATTTTAAGTATTCCTAAAAGATCTCAACTTCATACTTCTACCAGATAAAGGCTCACCTGCTTCCACCATGTTTTTTGGATTTTCCAATTACTATTTTTTTACACCCACTCGTGACTAGAAGGAGCGAGTGATTTCTTTGAATTGGTATGTGTGTTATGAAGGGGGATTAGATCTAGATGTATTTTATATTACAATACAATTACTGTTGGGATTTCACATTTTCTCCAAAATTATGTCTCCTTCTAAATTTCTTCATTCATTGCCATTGTGAGTGGGGTTCAATATTGGGTTTAATTTCTTTCTCTCTTTGAGAATGACTATTACCGGGATTTAATGAATACATTCATTTAATTTGAAATCTAGTGTTTATACTTCCACCATGACCATTGGGTTTGTATTTTTTCTATGTTTTAATAAGGGTTTGGGTTACCAATTCAATTCAATATGAATTAACTGATCATGAGAAAAAGGATAGATTTAGATGGAGAGAATTTATCATGAACATTGAACTCACTAAGACCATATTCCGAAAACTCCGTGATTGATAATTAATAATCTCATACCTATTCATCTCACAAACCTATAATCATTGTTGTCTGATGCCCATTTTATATTTTATTCTCCCACTTCTTCAACAAATCAATGATTTGTAGTTTAGATATATCAAAATTAGTTTAGGTCATTATTATTTAATTAATATTTTCTCCAAACCTGTCTCTGTGGATTCGACCTCATAAGTACAATTCATATATTACCCTATATTTTAGCGTTATGTTTATTTTATGTTTTAAATTCCTAAATTCGGTAACGCCACGAAAATTAACGATGCCGATGGGGATTTCAAATTTTTTGTGTTGTTTCTAGAGATTGAACCATGGACACCTATAGTCTAGGATTCCACCATGACCATTGGGGTTTTATCTTCCCTATGTTTAAATAAGTTTTTCGGTTACCCACTCCTTAATATCTAAAGTACATGGCCATGAGAAATGTTGAACATATGTTAGAGAGTGTGTTTCGTGACCATTTTCTCCCTAGGACCTGATTCTGAAAAGGAATAATCATTAATTAATTATATTAATCATTTAATCCCATGAATTATGATTCATTATTTTTCAACACCATTTTACATTTTCTTCTCCCCCTTCTAAACATATCCCTACACGATAGTTTAGATTTTATTTATGAAAATAAAAAATATATTTAAGTTTATATTATTTAATTAATATTTTCTCCAAAACTATTTATATGGGTTCGACCATAGACATTAAAATCATACACTGACCTATAGTTTACCACATTGTGGGCATCATGTTTAAAATTACAATACTCGGTTACTAAGTAGGAATTAATAACACCAACAGGGGTATCAAATTTTTTTCCTCGTTGCCAGGGATATGAGAAGAGAATTATTAGTTTAATAATTTAGACAAATATATTTCTTATATTTTAAATTTAGTGCTTTTAGTAATGGATTTTTATTTTCATTTTTATTAATTTTTTCTTCAATATGTATTTTTAGTTGTGATGCCAGGACTATGGAGTAGAATTTCTAATAAGAAGATGTTTTCCAACATTCTAGATGAAATAGAAAAACTATTCATTGATATTGATTAAATGATAAGTCTAACATATGAGTTCCCACAACTGTACTCATGTGTCGATGTCACAACACCCCATAGCATGGATCCATCATTCTATAAGGAGTGTCAAAATCGAAGAAGCGTGGACAAATAATCTGTGGTAAGTACTACTTATGATTATTATAATTATGCTAATCATGATGCCCTTGATTTTTATGGCTTAGAATACATTGAATAGGGTGGCCTTGCAACCGAACATGATTGGTTTGAATCACTTTTTAGAAAAAAACTACAAGAAGAAGGGAGTGAGAATGGAGATGAAGAAGAAGAAAGAAGAACCTCATCTGGTGAGATGCTACAAAGATTTCGCACATAACAAGAACTGAAAAATAAAAAAGATTATGATGATGAATAAGAGAAGGAAATAATTATAGGTGATGATGTTATGACAAACTTTTTAAAAATATTATTTTTCCCCAAAGAAGAAGAAGAAGACGGAGAAGAACAGAAAGTCGCACCCTGCACTGACAATACAGAGGAAAAAATTGAAGTGGAAATAAATGAAGAAGTTAATGAGATGGAGGATTAACATGAATAAATCATTGAAGAAGTTATGATCATTCAACTGGCCATTAATGAGGAATAATTTTACTGAGTTTGGACTGATTCCAATATCTTTCTAGCAATACTCTTGTGGTTCAGACTCAGGTCACCACCTCCAAGGTTCACAACAATTTCATAGAGGATGTTTCTACCTGAGCTGGGAGGATTTCAAAGTCAGAATTGGGTAAATTAGAAAGGGTTATCACTTTACCAGAGTCCAATCAGCTAACCCAAGTATGGTCGAGCTAAATGACCTCTAAAAAGGGGAATATTTCAGGAGGCAACCTGATTTTTTATCGCTTTTTAGGAATTTAGATTTATTGTTTCCTTATAATTTAATTTTATATTAGGATTTAATTTCAATTCCCCTCTATTTTGAATAACATTTAAAGGGAATGTACTTTTAATTATTTAGAATTAACTTTCATGTCCTTCAAATGAACAAGTGGCAGGTAGAAGCTAGTAGCATATAAAGGATGAGATGCTACAAGACCATTTACATGTCACGAAATAGGGTGTGGAAAGTACCTGTGAATCCAAAATTGAAACATCAATTTAAAGGGGAGTAAGATTTTTAATTCAAATATTTCAACTATATTCCCCACATTAAAAATGTTTTTGAGATTTAATTTTCAATTACATTACCACATTTGGTTCATTATTTAATTAAAAGAACTATGAGACATAAATTGCTTAAGACAATTACCATGCCATGTATTTAAATATATTTTTCAGTAAATTTGAATGAGAAAAATGGGGGAATGAATTAGTGGAGATAAGCATGTGGTTTCAAATTTGAAAAAGCATGATTTGAGGAGCATGTTGATCATTGTAGATGAAATTTTTCTATGAATTTCATATGTTATGAATGTTTGAAATTTTCATTAATTGATTTATTTATTAGAACTTGTTTCCATAAGTGATTTTCCCAACCATTCTTCTCATTCTCAATACATCCATTGATCCAATATTTCACATTTTTCTATTTTATATTTCTTGAGAAACTCAGGCATGTTTTCTTCTATAACTTGTTTTTCATCTTATCAGAGCTATGAATAAATATAATTAATTTTAAAATGATTTAGGGATTATTTTTGTAAGCCCTTATCTTGAGAACCACCTTGAATTGATCATTTTAATGCCCATAGATTACCTGAATTTCCTTTTGTGGGGATAATCCATGTTACAATCCAATTGTATCCATTCCTACCATTCTCTAAATGTTTTTCATGATATTTAAAAGAATAA
Organism: Viscum album; assembly: GCA_963277665.1. Taxonomy (NCBI): domain Eukaryota; kingdom Viridiplantae; phylum Streptophyta; class Magnoliopsida; order Santalales; family Viscaceae; genus Viscum; species Viscum album. Next base: position 1,713,493,548 of record OY728125.1, read on the forward strand.
GAATGGGGGAGGAAACTTTTTGGGTGTATCGGGATATATATTATTGTGGATATTTAGCTAGGGAATTCATTAATATGTTATGGGGAGAGGCCATGAAATCATTCATTATCTCCCATTATTCACCTCTATTGCTAAAAAAATTGAAATGATAAATGAAAATATGGGTTGTGTTTTGGGAGGATCAAAAATCTAAATTTTCTAGACAGATGATTTTTATCATATGTTTTCAGGTGATAGATGTGACATTTTTCTTAAAAATTACCTTCTTAAAGAAGAAGAAAAATAAAAAAACAAGAGAGGTCCATTTATTCACTATAGTTACATATACCATTTTCCCACATTGAGATTTTTGTGTGGAAGAGAGTGGTTCCATTTTTAAAGGGATACTTTCATTGAGATGGTTTTTATATAATGAAAAACAATTTTGTGTCAATCATTCTTTTTAGGATTTTATTTTTAAAATCATTTACCTACCTACCTTGAAGCCTCAGAGTAATTTCATCCTTAATGGTGAATCCATCACGATTAATTGTGATCTTTGTCATTACACGGTGGAGATGTTTGATGCCTTGAAGTCTATGGTTAGTTAAATGTTTTTGAGTTATGTGATGAATTATTTATTCATTTTTACCCAAATGATGAGAAAAAAAATTTAGCTGAGGTAAATTACAAGTGGCATGCATACTGATAATGAATGGATAGATTAAAGTGGTTAATTGAAGAGGATTCGTTATTTCAATATAGGATAAGTAAAATAGTTGATTGATTGGTTTCTTTGAAATATGATTCTTTGAAAAAATTTCTTTTGTGATACTAAAACATTTAATTTTCCATTTGATCAACTACATTTATTGGAATTTAATTTAAATCATGGTAAGATGACTATTACTTTTAGAATGTTGAGATTCCATCCTTGAGAACAAGGTTGAATTAAAGTGTGGGGGGATTTAATAAGCCTATTTCATGCATATATTTTCGAGTGTTTAATGTTTTGATTTTTGTATTTTTTTGATTAATCATTCCAATTTGTGTGTGTGTTAACTTATTTTTGTTTTATGAAAGGAAACAACTAATTTGTGAAAATGTTACGAAAATGGAGGAAAATGAGCTTAAAGACACATCACACTACGAGCAATTTGGAAGTCGAAGCAGAGTTGGAAATTCTATAGTAGAGAACCTACACGACATGTACCTTCAGTACACGACATGTAGTTTTAGAAAATGACATGATGCAGACCTCATAGAACAAGTCATGATGAGCATAAATGCTGTGAACAACTAGTACACATTGTGTACCTTAAGTACATGACCTAATGGTATTCAATGTTATAAATTAATGAATGTGATACAGGCAAGATTCTTTCTAACATAGAGGATAACGCAGACCTTCATTACACAACATGTACCTTCAGAACATATCATGATGAATTTCAAACAATAAATGTAGCATCATTGGATTTGACTTCGATGAGGGAAAACCAGATCATAGGTACTCATCGTGTACCACAAGATCACATCTTGACTGGGTGACACATAGAGAAAATTAAGGGTATGCGGACCACGGGATTGGATGAAATTCACCTATAAAAAGACCCAGGGCCACACCATTTGACGTATTCTGAATAGAGCTCAATGAAATAAATCTACCAGACAAAGGTGCTCCTACGACATCCATTTCTATAGGATTTTCCTTTTGTTATTTTTCATCACCCACTCGTGAATAGATGGAGAATATTATTTATTTGTGTCGGTGCATGGGTAATGAAGTGGTATTGGATATAGAATTACATTATATTTTAATACAAGTCATGTTTGGATTTCACATTTTCTATTCAATTCTACCTATTTATGGATTTCATCTTGCATGGCCATTGTGGGTGGGGTTTGGGATAGGGTTTTCTTTCTTTCTCCCTTTGAGCATGACCATTACTGGGATTTAATGAATACATTTATTTAATGTGAAATCTAGAGTTTATACTTCCACCCTGAAAATTGGGGTTGTATTTTTCCTACGCAGATATAATTTTTCAACTTAGCCATTTTTTGCAATTTGAAGTAACTGGTCATGAGAAAAGGATATCATTAGGTGTTGAGCATTTATCATGAACATTGAACTAGCTAGGACCCTAGTTTGACAACTTCATGATTTCTAATTATTTATCTCATACCTTGTCATATCATGAACTTATAATCATTGTTTCCCAACACCCATTTTATATTTATATTCTCTCACTTCTTCAGAAAATCAATTCCTTTTAGTTTAGATTTATCAAAATTATTTTAAGTCTGTTTTATTTAATAAATATTTTCTCTACTCCTATCTACCTGGGTTTGAACTCCAACTTACAATTCATATACTACATATTAGTTGATTTTTCTCTCTATTTCGTGTTTTAATTTTTTAAATTTGGTAACCTATTAGGAATTAGCAATGCTCGTGGGTCTTTTAGTATTCATCATAATTCATCTTGAACGTAACATATTTAATAGTATAGGTATTCAAATGAATTTTTTTAACTTCATGAGATAAATCCAATGTATCCCAAATCTCAAAGTTGTAGAACATAAAGTTATTTTTGTTAAAATTATATAATCATAAAGCATAGTATATGGTATTCATATATTTATAGTAAAAATAATATAATTCCACAGTGGTATCACTCCAATCATCTCTAATTCCTTTGGGTTAATCGTATTTATCTTCAATAACTTTCTAGATATCAAATCCCAAGCTTCTTATTTATTTTCCATTAAGAATAATTTTTTCAAAAAAAATAATGAGGTTGATTAGAGATAGATCCTTATTTTCTATGATTATCCAAAAATTTAAAAATATAGAAAATATAAAAATTTATGATCTTTAGGTTAAACTATATCATAATAAAAAAAATTGGAGAAACTCAGATATCTAATCTTGGTCCCTGTCGACAACTCGAGAGGGGTGTAAATTGAGTAATTAAAAAATAATTGTTTTCAAAAATTAAAATCCTAAATACTTTATTTGAAAAAATCACTAAGTTACCAAAAATAATAGAATATATATAATTTGATCTCCAGAAAATATTCTTAATAGATTGATCACATCTTAGTTAAACACAATTAAAAATACACCATCTTTTGAAACTAATATAATCATATCAAACATGGTATATAAAACACTAATTTGAGTCAATAATTATAGAAATATTTTTTAATAAACTCAAAATAGAAGCTAATTAAATTTTAATATAAATTAAATAAAATAGAATATTAATGGTGGAATTTTTAAAAGGAGTTTATTCTCATGAAGTAACTTAATCCCATCCACTTGGAAATCTCCTGATGCAAAGTTGTTTATTATAAAATTAAACTAATCCATAAAACGGAATAGGTTTAAAAAAATAACTCACAAGGTTTGATAGACATAAATTCTCTTCTACTGTTATTCATTGGATAGAAACTAGAATAGGTCATACAGAAACATATTCCATTGTATTTTATTTGAAATAAAAATAAATAAATAGAGAAAGTGTGTCAATAACTCTCCAATTTTTCATAGGATAGTGTTTTTGAAAAAATAAGGGTAAAGAAACAATTATTAGATTTAAACTATCAATATAAAGAGAAGAGCTTATAAAATAGAATATGTTGTGCATATCAATTAATAAATCTTTAATTGTTCTAATACCTTGAGTTTTTATTCAGAAGGATCTCGAACACATTTAACAAAAATGCAGCAAAGTAGGTGGTCATGGAAGTCTAGAAAAGTTTCTATGTTTAGTCTATAAATGTCCAAAATTAATCCATGTAGTTTTAAATATTTTATTTCAATTTTATTCTAATGTATGAGATTCTATCATTATTTTTAAATTGATGTGCCTCTTAGTCCCACACATGAATGAGGAAAATTCTTCCGAATATATAGTGGTCTAGTTCCAATTATCCAATATAGTAAAATATGAAAATAATTAGAATCCTCATACTAATAAATATATCCCAAAATGAGTATTTTTTTAATACATCAATATAATTATTTAATAATAATCAATATTATATTAATGTTCTTATTTCCATCATTAAATGTGTAATCTAGTCATTAGATATTAATTTTTGGATAGCTACAGTAGTTCACTAGTGTTTGGTTTCTCTAATGGAAGTTCTTCATTAATGGTAGCACTTTTGATTGGTAGCATAATCTGGAATTAGAACCATTTAATTGATAGTATAATTTAGATACGGTTCCATATATTGGTGATATGAGCCTTTTATGGTAGCACAATATAAAATTCATGGTTGCATATATTGGTGATAGATCTGTCTAATGTTATATATATCTAGTGGAAGTATCATTCTATAGGTGATGTTACTAATGGTTTCTTCACTTATCAGTAGCTAAACATAATGTTAAATCATGGAATTCATATAGTTGAACATGTATTAGCATGCAGAGGTTGCATAATCCAAAAAATGGAATCTCATTATAACTATTAGTAGACCTTCTATACTAAGGGTTGATCAACCATTAGCCATATTTCATATTTTATCAAACAACTAGTTTACTATCATAATACATTGAATGAATTAGAAACAAAATGAAATATAATTTCTGAGCATTAAAATAAGTGGTTCTAAGAAATGTGAAATATAGTGAAAATATGATATTTAAAGGTTTTACAAACAATGGAAAACCAATTATATATATATATATTCCTATCAAAGTATATCATTTGATATGTGTATATTCCCACATCGATACATGGTTCAATTCCAATCATTAGCATTATGAAAACCATTTAAATGTCAATATTTGTTAAGGTTTCCCAAATATATCTTAATCCTATAAGAGTGGATCATAGTATGAAATAATTCATGTACACTAGATATGATCATGACCTCTCATCCTCTCAACTAATGTATGCTCTAAGTGTTTTTGGTAAATCCACGATGATATCTTGACTTAGGAATGTTGGTTCACCTTGTCTCAAAATGAGTGTGGTTTGATTTTATTCCCTAAATGAAATGAATTACATAAATTCCCTATCCACTTTAACAAAAAAACATAATGAGGGGGATAATTCATTGTTTTTAGTTTTTTATTTTTGATAGAAATATAATGTTGAACATACTGTGAAATCCTTATGTAGAAAATAGATTAGTAATAATTGGCATTTGGGATCATGTTTCACACATGGGTGACCCATTTCCATCAAAAATGGAATGGTGAACCTAATGTGAATACTTTATCTATAAAGTATATCTATAAACCACTAAATTCCATGAGATACTACTTTGATATATTCTGTTGTTTGTGGTTTTTTATTATTTAGGAATCTTCTTAACATTAAAATCATTAGTTGATCATAAAAACCCCCCTTATATCTAAAGGGAAACATCTAACCACACATCATATCATTTCATCTTATAAGTAAAAATTGATATCCTCTATGGAGTTCCTTAGGTTTTTTACTCGATAACTATTGTTCCCTGAAAATTCCTCTATGATGATGAGGGTCTTGGAACTACCAACCAAGAGGATTATTTCAGTGGAATAGTTCTTAGAATTCCATGTGATGAACAATATGATTTAGTAGTTCCATAGCAACTACTACATCCCAACATTGTAATAAACATAGAAGATCCTTTAAAATTTGAAATCCCATTGATGATCATATTAAGGATGGACCATAGGGAAGAATGTGGATCTGATTCAAATATCAACAAACTTCAAAATCATCTCCCTAAAGCACAACAAAACTCATCTCCATTACCTTATGATGGAGGATGATGGAATTAATTATGTTACCAAAATTGTTTATGATATTCCCATGAAGACTCTTTCCAACTAGTATTTTCATCATCATCACATATCCCCAACTGCTCAAGAGTGTGTTGAGGGTACCATATCAGAGATCTTGTGCATAGTCACCAAGACCATGTCACCACGAAGGTACCTTCACAGGAGGAAGATTATTAAACTCAAGGAAAACTACCATATTTCAATTTTAACTAAGGAAGACCATTGGTAAAACCTTGGTTAAATTTAAAAGTAGTATCATATTCCAATTATTCCTCTACAAGTCAACCAATATAAACTGGCAGAATTAGAAGGGTTATATCAATATATCCTGAAAACAACTAAAGAGAAAGACTAGATTTGTTCTCCTATATATGAATCCCATTATAATGTTCTAATGGGGATAAAATATTAGTCCTATATGACTTCTAATTCCCTCTGAACATACAAATATATCCCTGTATCAATGTGAGATAAATGTCAATATATTTCAGTGACCATAAGGGGGAAGGCCCACATTTATATTCCTACCATCATCAAGGGAGATCTTCAGTATATAGTGTAATTTATTCATGGTTGGGCCTAGATTCATACTCACTCTCAAGAGGATCATTGGAATACATTATTAAATAGTAAAGAAAAAGGGAGGTTTATATCCTTGTCCCAACTAGACTTTTCAAGCATATCTTGGTAGTCATTCGTTATAAATATCATATCCTTTAAATCACCATAAACATTCATCACAATATCTGAGAAATAACTCCAGTGTAGTCTCATATAACTTCTACCCTTAAAGGAGACCAAAAACGCATGTTATAAATAATATAGGTATGGTCTTATGTCTATTACCATGTGTTTGAATCCTATTTACATATTTTGGTTCCATCCATTAAGTAATAGTCCCATATTTCTCACCTCACATAAGAATCCCAATAGAATACTTCAATAGTTACTAAAGACCGAAAATAGGTTCATAACTATAATTTTGCTGACACTTACAAGGTATCCCTGTATAATATAGAAACCATCCAAGAAATAGTTCATTATATCCCAAAAATAGGAAGGCAATATTCTAGGATAGTTACAATGCATGGAGGTTTTTTTCAAACTATGAAAACATCCTAATGATTGAGGTTCTGAACCTAATAAATTAGTCTTGAAGAGCTAGAAGGACTTTTCGTGGGAATCATAAAACCTAGGAGTAGGCTCATATTCCTACCCTGATCAATACTAAAATATTGAATCCCATCAAAGAAATTAAATAATACCTTATGAATCTTCCTAATCCACATTAACAGGAGAAGATAACACTAATCATGGAGATCCTCCCCATGGTAAAGGTATTGTAAATTCATTACATCCTCCATAGAGTACCATCCATAGAGGTCCTCCATATGTTAACATGAAAATAAACCATTGAGGTCCTCCCTATACTAACCACATCTCAGCATGAAGGTTCTCACTGAGTAAAAAACGCTTCAAGACTACCATCATATCTAGGGGTACTCAATAATTCAATGTCAACAACAAAAATTTCCTCATCACTTATTAGTGATGTCTTATACATTCGGTAGGATAGTCTAAGGAGAGGTTTATCATCTATACATCCTCATATCAATTCCCAAATAATGAAACATAGGATATCCTAAAAACATTACTCCCCTTGAAAATTTTGTGGGGAAACATCCATTATAATCAATTCAATTTCATAAATCTCTCTTTTATTAGGATTAATACATCATGGACCGGTATAAATATCAATAAAATAATAATATACTAATTAAGTTTGAGATCATGGATACTCCCATGTATGATATTTTATAGTTATTAAAAAAGAATACATGTTTTATCTATGTGAGAACCTATGATCAACACTCCACTGTCTCAAGGGAATCTCTCGTATGAGGAATACATTGACCACATCAAGTATATGGACATGATCTATGATAAAATTTATTTCACTTATTTATTAGTGTCCCAAAACCCCAAGGAAGTGACGTATCGTTAAAACCTCTAATAGAATTTCCTAAAAAACATAAATTGACTTCTTAAAATAATCATGGAAGATTTATTGGGCATTCATATTTGGGGTTGGGTAGCGTATGTGGATCTACACTTCACCCACCTCACTGGTTAACCTAATTAATCCATGAGTGTATCATGTAATGTTATTTATTCCTGGAAAGTCTCTAGAATATGCTCTATATAATCCCATTGGTCCATCCAAAGAACACCTTACTACACCAAATGCCCAAAAGTGGTGTATTTTTCTTGAGTGATACATTGGAAAACTCATACATGAAGACATTAATAATGTTTTGTAGGTGTCCCACATGAGGAAAACAAATATTAAATTATATATTAGCGTTCTATGGAAAGATTCTGTTACCCTACCATGCTTCATTGTCTATCTAATTCCAAAGTAAAGACTAATAAAATTTAGAAGCTTGTGGTAGTTATAGATTTCAAAACATTATAGGAGCTACATTGTGCAAAAGTTCTGGGGAATTTTCATAACCCCACCCCAATTGGATCATTAAATTTACAATTACTCCATGTCCAATTGGTGGAAGAACCAATCCAACCACATAACATAGTGATAGAGACATTATTACCCCTCCCCATTTACTGTAATTAGTATTCTCTGTAATCGGGTTGTCTTTTTATGAATATTGTTGAAGTTCTTCCAATTTGAAAACATTCTACATTATTAGGAGCACAGTTGATGGAAGCCACCAAAGAATATTTATGGTTAATTCTCCACAATGAAATGAAGATAAAACCACTAGGGTACTATAATCCAAAATAGTCAATAAAAAGGAATATATCAGAGGATCATGATTTTTTCATCAATATATATTACGAAGGATACAGGTACCCTCAGTACTATGAGGAATATGGGTATATATTTTTTTTGAGAACTATGTGTTAGTAAATATGTTTCTAATTATCATTATAGATAAACCAAATCATGACATTGAAATTGAATCATATAATGAATTGAATCCTTCTCGAAACATTATATGTTCCAAATTTTACGAAGAATTATATAATTGGATTTGGAGGTAGGATCAAAATCTAAAAGTCCCCCTAAATACTCCACTAAAACCATCTCGATGTGCTTTGACCAAAGTGAAAGGGAAAGTTATAGTAAAATCTAGAAACCATCTACCACCTAAGGAATATGGCCATCATTCCATCTTGGTAAAGTCAAATCATTGTTAATCAAATATTTAGGAGCTAAAGTGAATTAATTATAAACTAATCAAATATAGTATTCTTACTAAGAACAACTCTCAGGTGAAAGATATCTTATCCCTTAATGTACATTTCTAAAAGGAATGATCTTATCATCTAATAAGGGTAGAATCAAACAACCAAGCTGTGTCCTGGTCTAGACCATTTTATTATATAAACCTAGAGACCAAGGATTATCAATAATTTCCTCCCTTAGTGAATAAATCACATATATTGTAGAAAATATAACCCAAACTATCCCGAACTATATATAAATAGCGAGGATAGGAGAACCAATCATATCTGGGTTTTTCTTACTCTAAAACTATGTCATTAGATCATGCTATGTGACCACCTAAATTACTTATCCCAGTTGAGTCCCAAGACACATTAGAGGTAGTTATGGAGGGATTACATAAAATAGTGAAGCAATAGGATCCCACATATTGACTGGGTAGTTTCTACATTTCATCTGTCCAACTTTAGGAATCTCTACTTCCTGGTCATCAAAGACATTAGAGGCCACGAAATCAACTTCCCAAAAAAAATCTTGATGTTTCTACATGATTGGAAATCTTGAATAATAATAGGATGAAATGATAAGAGTATTTGTGTATAACCATTAAGGACCATCATTTTTTAGGAATAGTAACTTCTGAGTTGGGTGTGTGGTGAACTAGTAATATGTTTGGTGATAGTTTCTCTATAAATTCATCTCGACACTAATGAAGACAAAACTCTTCAACCTATTATATTAAAATAATTTTTAAAAAGGGAGCTTATTGGATTTCATCATTAGAATAAAAGTATTAAACTGAATTATGAATATATAACTCCATTAGGAACACCTATTGAATATTTTAATAGAGAATCACTATAATGACATAAAGACTTTGCTGATTTATTTGAAATACCCTGGTTATTTATTGATGTTTTAAATAGATTCAAAATTAATGGGAGATTCAATATTAAGGCATGATGACAATAATCAGCCAATGAGGGAATCTCATGTAAATAAATATAGTAGGGTGAAGACATAATCTATTATGATCAACCCAATATAGGTTCCAACTCTAGTTTCCAAAAACATAAAATATCACACCATTTCATCCCCTAATTGAAAATTGAAATAGTAGCTCACCTTTTAGGATGGTTAGAGGTATCAACCTCAACTAAGGTTTCAGGATCATAAGAATAAAACATGTTCATTTTGGATAGATCATGTAATAGTATATTTCATTGCAACAATGAAGAAAATATTTTAAAAATTACAAGAGTCCAAGAACCCTAGTGAAATCAGTATAAATAGTAACCATGATTACTTCCCATTCAATTGAATGGAGGGATAAAATATCAATGACTACTTCATCATCAGGGATATAATCTAAAAGATGGTTGAATCTAGGAAGGTAATGTAGGTTAAACCATTAGAATAGGTGACTCGTATTTCTTTTATTCCACTAAAAAGATGACGATAATAAATCTTGAATAAGTCCACAAAAAAGTTGAAAATGTGATAATTAAGAAATCAGTCAACTCAGAGTAATTATTTCTTAAGGGAAAATTGAATTATATATTTTTTAACTTATCCCCGCTTAAAAATTATGTGATGACATCATCATCATCATAGTATTCTAAAATATTGTATACTCATATCCAGTACAATAAGGAATGGAAGGAAGAGCCCTTAATGGTACCAAAGCTGGTCCAGACTATTTTAGACTTCCTACCTCTATCATACAAAGTATAAGATCCATCCCACCAAACAGGACAAAATTAACCACCAAAACAATTAGGATCATCCTTATATAAGGTGTCGTAATGAAACTCACTCATTATAACACACCATAAAGACCCATTCACAGATTAATTTGGGGACTTTTATAAACCCAAAATCCTTATACAAAATAGAATTTGAGGTTATGGAGGATGAGTTGGTTGAGGAATATGGGTTCAAATTGGGCACTGATGATCTGGAACCACATCTAATGAGTCCATATATTCTATTTTCATAGTCTTGTAATTATATATTTTAATAAAAAAATTAATTTATATTTTAATATATTCTATGTTTTATTCAAGTAAATTCAATTTATGGAAAAGTTTTAATATTCGGAAAAATCTATAAATGACTGCATGGTAAAATCAATCGGCTAAATAAACATCAGATTGAATATAGATTATTTATGATAAAGGAACCAAGTGACTGTAAGAAAGAACCAAACACTTACATGTGGTCACAATAAACATTAATGGTCTCAGTTTCAAATTGATGGATCAACCACACACATTTTATATAGATCATAAAGATCACAGTTTTGATCAGACAAACAGTTCTGTGACCTGAAGATATTGTGAATTTACAATAACAAAGCAATCATATTGTGAAAAAGTATCTTACTGATCACAAGTATTGAGTTATCAAACACAAGTACAAATAGATTGATTGTATGAAACAATCTGATCGACCATAAGTTCATATGATTGAATGTAAGAAAAAGTGTTCAAATGTATTACCTTTCAAGTGATCCAATAAATCTCATTTTTTGAAGTTACCGTTGACATTGACAGGGAATATCTCAAATCGACTACCACAATGGATTCTGACACAGAAAAAATTAAATCGACTATAATTGAAGGTATGTACAATATTAGTAATTACTAATACTAATCCAAATTATTCTCTATATAGAATTAAATTTCATCCAAATCATTTAATAAATTATATTTTGGTTCCAAAATGAGATGACATTCATTATTATTTTTCAATAGATTATTTTTTGAGAAATTCATTAAAAAGGCTTGAGATGGATAATGTCAAATAGAGATAATAATACATTCAAGAAATTAGATATATTATAATTATTCTTAAAAAATGAATAAAATTTACAATATTCTAAACATATATGACATATTTTTCTCACCTGATGTTTTTCAATGAATCAAAGAATAACTAAACATCCTCACACACCCATTCCAAGCAGAATAAGATAATGAGTAGAGAAGAATAGTTTGTTGAAAAATATAACAACATACTCTACTTCAATAAATTATTTTTCCTCACAAATTATTTTATTTAATTTTGAGTTGTGTGTGTGTGTTATATATATATATTATTCTTTTCTAATTGATCTTGAAATAAACTAGAGATTGAAAAACAATAATTTCAAAATAGTTTCATTTTTACTCCCATGTATAACTATAGAAGAGGTCATTTGTGACCTAGATTTTCATTATCCCAAATAGAACATTTGAAGAGGCATTATGAAGCCTGGCGTATCTTAGTATAATAGTTTTTAAAACATAATTCATTTCATGGATGAAATTATTTTATAAAAAAATTTTATTTATGTGTGATTTTAAAGTGAATGGGGATTAGGTCTTGGCAAAAAACTGAACCCCATGTTTATTTTCCTATTTCCTTTTTAATTTTTTTTTACCCCATTATTCTATAAATACCTAAATCTAATTTTTAAACAATATAAAAAACAATACACAAATTTTTTTAATTTGATTTGTGATTTTTATATAGTGTTTTATTTTAATAAAACTATTTCAAAAGATAAAATTGTTTTAAAATTATTTTAGATTATCCTTGATATTTCTTTTGAGAAAATTTTTTAATTATAAATTTTTTAAATTTATAATTTTATTTAACTTTTAATTTTATCAAATTGGGAAATTTATGTTTTATATATTTGAAAAATAAATTTTATATTGGAATATTAATTCACCCATCTCTTGATTTTTCCTTTGGGATCAACATATTTCATTAAAATATAAAGGCATACATACTAACAAGATAAAAAAGATCATCAATATAATCCTGAAATAACTACGGCCAATTAAAATCCAATAAAAATTGAAGACCCACTTATATATATTATGTTATCTTGTCAATGACCACTATGGAAAGACCATCTCAACTGAACTAAAAAATAAAAAAAAATTCCATAGCTTTGTATCCAAGATAGGGAGTTACCACTACAATTTGAAATGACCTCCAGACCCCAAGCCAAGGAACAACCTCAAGATAAAATGTATATATCCTTGGTTAAAATATAAGACATCTTGAGGTAGTTTTTCATTATCCCATCAAAGATATTTTTTTTGTATTTTCTAGTGAATCACATTTAAACTCAGAGAAGAGCTTATTGTGTCCCATTTAACCCCTCAAGAGTTCAGGGATGAATTCATTACTGCTAAATCATATCATGGGGTGGGGATCCCATTACATGTGATACATTCATTTCCTTCATGGGGAAAGAATGAGAGGTTGAGGTGACCCATGAAAATAATATCATAATTTGATATAATATCCAATTGTCAAACATTACATCTCATAAATATTATAACAATAAAAAAACACAATGGTTTATTATCTATATAGAATATCTATATAAACAAGTTAATTTACCACAATTTGGAATGTTTATCTATTATTAAGCCACACTAGACTCCCTTTTAGGATTCTAATATTTTGTTCTCATATTCATAACCTAGGAAATGAAAACAGAAGAAATAATTAAGCTCGAATGCTAAATTTGTGAGAAACTAATCAACATGTCATCAAGGGTTAAAAAAAAGGAGTATGGGAAAACATGATAATATGGGAAATATCACATTAAAAAGAAAAAAATAAATATGTTTTGTCAATAAGTCATGATGGAAGGACATGTAATATCATATGTATAAGAATGTACCATAGATAAGAGTGAGAGATAATAAACATGATAAATAGAGCATAATTTGATGTATATGACTTAGAAATATGAAATTTCAGTGAATTGTATCGTAAAAATGAATTATATAATAATAATAAGTACATTTAAGCATTATATTGTGTACAAATGATTGTATGTCCAAACATTATGTTGTGAACAAATCTAATCATTTCCACATAATATATTGTGAAAATTATGATCATTTATACCCATTATGTTATTAAAAAATCTAGTCATTTACACACATTATCTTTTAAAAAAATCTGGGAAAGTACCAAATTTATATTGTGAATAAATCAAAGAACATACTCTCTTTATATGGTGAATAAATCCAATAATTTCTACCATTTTTGTTTGGAAAAAGTACTAGCATGTTCATACTTAATTATCTCCTGAAATATAAAATTTCAACAATACATTTTAGGAAAATATAAGACCCTACCCATCAACATTTATGTATATGATCCATAATATATCAATAATCCATCATATCATAAAAACCCATGGGAAGAAAATGGGTTTCATATCATTCATAAATGGTATACTATAACATTATATCAAAAGTACATCAGCTGTTGAAAAAATTTAAATCACAAAAAAGGATTATTTCCTAAATGAATTTAAAAGTGATTCATTAAAAAAGAACACAAATATAGTTAGATATCACGGGGTTACATATGAAAATGGAAGCAAAACAAAAAATAGTATTTAAAAAAATTTCATAAAATTAATGTAAAAATAATAATTTATAAATCACTTTTTAAAAATATAATTTTTGAAAAATAAAGTTAATATTCTTCCTAAATATAATTAACAATAAATATCAATAAATAATCCTAAAAGCAATAATATTATTCAAACAAAATGTGGAGTGGAGGATAAAATTTTTTATCATGGAAGAAAACCCATTCCAATCTTTTAAAATATACCTTTATTTAAACCCAATCATTAAAATGGGAAATAAATATTTCATTTGAAAAGATGAACATAGAAAATTAAATAACCAAAAAAATAAAGTATATATTGATTTATAAATACTAATGGTGAACATTGGAAGAAAGAATGCACATGGGTATAGAAGAGAAATAGCTCATTTATATAGGATTGAAATTTTTCCTAATATCATTAAATTTTATATGGAAATAAATCCATCAATGTAAGTCTTTATAAAATTTGGAGTAAAGGAATTATAATATCATCATATAATGAGATAAATACATCTTGTAAAACAATATTAAAAGAGGAATAATTGTGAGTATAGAAAATAATTTGAGTCAACAAACACCCCATACATTTTACTTTGGACAACCATGAATGTTTTTTAAGACTATGTATAATAAGAATAACCATATTAATAAGTTAATTTATAACAATAATAATATATATTACCCAATATACTATTCAATTCTAATTAGGTGTTATAAATATATTTTTCAGCTAGAGTTTATTTTCATCATCAGGTGTTAACTTTTTTATTCTCCTTTTATGCATGATTTAAAATTAAAAAATCCATTATATTATTTGATACCAATTTTAACATTTCATTACTATCCAAGTTACAATAATATATGTCTTATAATTATTTATAAATAATTAATTTAATCAAATAATAATTTTAGTTAGGATTCACGAATACAAAATCAGTGATGATTTGTTTTGGTAATTTTCAATGAAAAATGTTCGTATATTAATAATAAATAAAATATGTATTTAAACTATAAAACCTATAATCATTTCATAAAAATAATATTAATACATTATATAATTTCTTTTAATACTCCTTGTATAATGGTTATGAAAAACTAATTACAAGTTACCATAGAGGAGGTGGTTGACACAAAAAAATGGATAGTGTTTTCTTTTCACATAAAAGGGAAGGAAAATAGAGAATTACTTATCTTCTAATATTCATTATAATGTTATAAATATTAAATTTAATTATTAAATTTCCTTTTTTAACCATCAATTTTAGATTGATATTAAAAAAATGGGTTACATTGTTGAAGTGGTATTCTATACATAAGAATGTATAACATTACCATTGTTATAAGAAAGGGGAACGAGTATATAATGGTTATAAAATTAACATAATAAAAATTAAGTATATTATGAAAATTTATGTAAATATATTATAATGGGTAATATATATTTTTTGAAGAAATATATATAAGAAAATGGGTAAGAAGTGATTAGTACTCACGTTGAGAGTTTGAACGTCCTCTTAGAGAACCTGTTAAAAATAGGGGATTCAAGGATTTTTATTATAATAAGGGGATCCAAAACATGGGATAGGTATCTATAGGAATAAAGAATGATTTATTTTCTAGATTAAAAGTAATTTTATACTATTTTTAAAGGTGTGGTGGAAGGCCTCTTTTAAAGTGGAGGGAACATCATTTTTTAAATATATAAGCATTATATTAAAAGAACACATGTATCACAAGTAATGAGGTTTTAAAAGTGTGCAATAATAAATATGGTATAATATTTGTCAAATAAAGGCATGATCCACTCATTTGGATACATTCTTTGAACATTTTTTATCTCTTTCACTCTTAGTTAAACTCTTTTTACCTTAATTGACCATTACAGAGGAAACTACATTTTTAAACATAGTAAATAATTTTTATAACAAGTAATTAGAATGGTATTATTAAATTTTTTATTTCAAATATGTAAACCATTTTAACCAAAAAATAAATGGGTTAGAAAAATTAATTTTTATATTAACACACATTGTGTGCAATAACTGATTTTTGAAAATTTGTATTTTAAGAATAAAATTATTTTTTAGTATAAAATAATAAATTTTGTGGTTTTATATTACATTAATTATTTTATTATTAAAAAATAATATCTATATGTCATAAAAACAAATACAACACAGAATCATACATTATAAATTCACAATTAATGAAAAAAGATAAAAAACAATTTTTTATTAGAATAAAACATTGGTTTTGTTTCAAAATGTTAAACATGTGATTCTTAAATTAAAAATCTTATTATTATAATGAATAATTATATTAATTAAATAAATTCTTGATCATTACTTTGGGGTGAAGCCTAGTGGTTACCCCTCTTTGGGTCTTATGAGAAGTCAAAGGTTATAGTATCCCCGAGTAGTGATAGGTAAGGTAGATTTCATTGTTTCATTGTAATCCCCTCCTAGAATTTTTGCAATAAACTCATGGTCATGATAAATGTATTATAATGTTTTTTATTTCATTTTTATTTCATGATAAAGAAAACATTATTTCATATTAACAAGATCTTTATTTAGCACTATTGATCTAAACAATCAATCAATTTGGAAAAATCATAAAAATATTTTAAAGATAAAACTTTATCGAAAATTAATAAATAAGTTTAATATGGTATAATTAAATTATAAAATTTTATAAATAAAATCATAAATATATAATAAAAACAATTTTTATTGGAAAATAATGTGGTAAAATATTATTTTTTCTTATTGTTATTTCCAATCAAATAGAAGTAAAATTTTCATCCATATATTATTCAAATAAACAATATATTTTATCAATGATTTATTTATTTTTTAAAATAAAGAAAAAAATTTCCAATTTCAGATCAAATACATTTTTTCATAAAATGATATTATTAGTTATTTAGCAACATTAGTTGAGTTTTATCAATAATTTTGTATTGAAAATTTACTTTATATAGGAAATGCATAAAATTCTTGTGATATATAAAAATTTACTAAAATTATGATTACATGTTATCTCGTACTAATTACTTCTAACATAATCCATGAAACTCGCTGTGTAAGATCAAAGAATAAGATATACAATAATGGTAGTCATGGGTGGCATTTAAGCTAGAATGGATCCCTTGGAAATTTCCATGAGATTTTACTTATCTATTATATAATTTCTCTAATACCATATTTTTTGGGGTTTGTAATTGAATTGGTCTAGAGAAAAATCCAGTAAAAACACTACTTTTCCATGATAGGATAGGTGTGCCACATAAGGAAGTCTTTTACTACTCAATTTCATCACTATTCCTTTCTATATAACTTTACATAGTGTGTTTAATTTCATTTATTCCATCTAATATAATTTCTATATTATAAAATTCAAATTTAATAATTTTATTTTAATATATCATGGTCAATCTACTAAACAAATTATTTATTTAAAGGGAAAAATAATATCAAAATATTAGGTCGTTGCATTATCTCCCACTTAAATTATTTCCATCCTAATAGGTTTTTATGATAACTTATTAATGGATATTTCAATGGAAATTAAAAATATATACATGACTCAACATATAATTCCTATATATAAATTATCCTTCCAATATTAGGAAACATAATAGGAGTATCCCTAAATTATGTTTCTCTATCCAATCATTTTAGCCAAGAGTAATTTAATATTTTTTATCAATACCAATATCATATAATTTTCTTAATAATAGAGTTTATAATACAAATTTTATTGATTTTATATCATTATTTGATATGAAATTTTATTTTCTTTTTCTACTAAATATGATTTTCCGAAATATAGAGAATCAACCACGTTGAAAATCACATCAAATTAATTTAAAGAATAGATAATTTGATTTTCACTAATAAAATTCCCATAAACCTAAACATGGGATATATTAATCATATGAAAATAATTTTTATTTTAAATTCAATATTTATAAATTTATTTTGTAATTTT
The DNA here is from genome assembly GCA_963277665.1 of Viscum album. Classification (NCBI taxonomy): domain Eukaryota; kingdom Viridiplantae; phylum Streptophyta; class Magnoliopsida; order Santalales; family Viscaceae; genus Viscum; species Viscum album. Next base: position 1,713,511,982 of record OY728125.1, read on the forward strand.
TTGTTCTTTTAAAACATTCTTGTTAAAATGGATTCGGTTAAACAAGATATAAATTCAATAGTCGCAATTGTTTAGTGGATGATTTGTGTTCTTCATTCCACATCATTTTCAAAACCCATTGATGTTGTTCTAGTTTCAAATGATTTCCCTTGTTCTATTGATCGTGGAAATTTTATTTCTTATCGTTTTTTTGTCCCTTGTATCAGGGAATTGACTTGGATAATGTCTAATTTTCCCAAATTTTAAATATTAAATGGATAATGGTTTCTTATTATGAACCCTATTTTATTTAACCAAATCAACTAAACTATTCATTTTTTCAACAATTAACTACTATATTCCCTGTTTTCTTATACATAAAATGCATTCCATTTCCTGGTATATATTCCCTTTAGTTAATAAATATTTTTTATAAACCAGTAATTGAATCATCATTCCTACAAAGAAATTATCACTTTAAATTCTATCAGAATTTATCCTTCTCTTATTTGGGGTGTTTAGAAGTTTAAAAAACCTCAAGTTGTTAATAATAAATCATCATAGCAGGTTACGAATACAAATAAGATTTATCACTCAAACTTTTATCCTATTATGTTTCTTTTTGAGATAATATTGTCATTATCCTTATAAAAAATTGTTAACTATGTTCCATTAGGATTTAACCGTTACTAAAATCAAAATGGGTTAACATGAGTGATGAAAAATTTAAATCATAAAAAAAATTATCAAAAATAATATCATGGAAAAATAAACCTTGAAAAGTCTTATTATTTGAAGTCATCACATTACCTTTCAATTCAATGAAAATCACACTCTGTTCAATCTAGGTTTCTTTTGGTTGGGTTCTCTCATAATCCTGCACCAAATTCCGTAACATGATAAATCCTTAACAATGGTTCATAGAGATATCATAGTTAACCCATTCATATCCCTAAAGAGTTTCAAATTAGTTGTATAGTTAGGCCTCTTGGTCATGCATCATGTGAAGGTTGAGTTAATAATCAACTAAAAATTTAAGGCTTATTACACCTAGGTGCATATATTTTATTTCATGTAACCAATTTTTTTATCCTAATAATGATTTCATTACTATGAATCCATAGAGTCTCAACATTGCCAAATGGTCAGGTTGTTATCCTATAAATAGACTTGTACCTATGGTTTTCACTAATGTTAGCTTATCCTAGTCCGTAAAAATGAATAAAATACTCCTCAAAAATATCTAAACCCCACTCTTATTCCAAATAAAGAGATCCAAGATAAACATATATTTATTTTATTTTATTTCCATCAATAAAAAATTATACCTGACTAATAATCTCTTAATCCAAGATCATAAAGGATTAGTATCTTTGAGAATAAGCTATAAAAGGAATATTTTTTATAGAACATGTGAATAATTCTCTATAATTTAACTGCATTGGTCTACATTATATATTTATCATATGTTATTCTCTTCTTTATAACCAAAGTAATGGATACATAAGAAACGAGTGAACTCAAATTCTTCATAAGGAAAATACTCATCAGCATTTCATCAAGGGTTATATCATAATATTATGAGAAAACAAGAGCCTCATAGAAATATATCATTACAAAGAACATAGAATAATAAGGTTTTTCTATAAGTTAGGATAATAATATGCGAAATATCAAATGAAAAACCATGTACTATGACATAATGATGTGATATAATAAACATGATCTATGGAGTATAATAATAGGAATTTGACCTAGAAACATGACATATAATTGAATAATATCATAATAATGAATTATAAAAATCATAGGAATAGTAAAGCATCATATTATAAGAAAATTCAAGTACATCAACCCTTTATGTTGTGAAAGAACCAAATTTTCCATCCATTATGTCATAAATAAATACAAATATATCCACCCTCTATGTTGTGAATAAATCGATGAATATATTCCATTTATGTTCTGAAAAAATCCAATAATATCCACCATTTATTCTATGGGAAAATCCAATAATTTTCAAACATTATGTAGTGAAAAAATACCAGAATTTCCAAGCTTCAATATATCATGAGATATAAAACCATAAATAAAGCATTGGAGGGTGATATAGGACCTTGAATATTATCATCTATATATATGTGGTCCATAGGATAAAAATCATTCATTATATCAACCAATGGAATGAAAATTTGTTATATATCATTTCTGAATGGCATCATATAACATAATGTCAAAATTAGATTGGATGATACAAAAAATAAAATCACCCAAAAGGATTATTTCATAAATTCATTTAGAATTTGATTCATAATAAATTACATTAATGGGTTTAGAAAATTTATTGGTAAAGTGACAAATGGAATTGAAACATAAAAGAGTATAAAAATTCATTACATTGACATAAAAATAATAAATTATGATTCACTTTTGAAAATATAATTTTAGAGATATTTAAATGAATAATTTGTTAAACATTATTAATAAATATATCTCATTTATTAATTCTTGGATAAAATAAAAGGGTTTTCAAAAGTAAATGTAGAGTGGAATAAAGAATTCATTATAGGAAAACGAAAATTATTTCAATCATTTAAAAAATAAATTTTCTAAAAAACACATTGTAAAAAGATTAATAAAGGGTTAATTTGAAAAGTATTAAATAGAAATTTCAATATCACTATAAATAAAACATATTTCTATTTCAAAATAATAAAGGTGAATATTATAAGTATGGGTGGACATGGATAAGGAAGGATAAGATCTTATTGAGAGGGCATGATAATTATTTTAAAAAAATAATATTTTATAAAAAATGAAATCTAACAATTTAATTCCAAATAAAAAATGCATAAATTAATTATTGTCTAATTATATATCTTAATAATACCATATTGTAAAACAATATTCAAAGAGAAATAATTATGACTCGGGAAAAGAAGTTGATTCATGAAAAAACCATTAACTTTTACTAATAAAATTCACTAAAACCTTTTAAAATACTTTGTAATAAATATATCCATCTTAATAATTTAATTCATATATATTTCCCTATAAAATAATTAATTATAATAATTTATTATACATGTATTAGTTAGTAGTAGTATATTTTCATTATTGGATATTTGTGTCTTTTTTACGCATATTTTAAAATACCAATATTGATTTACATTATTTGATAAAAATATCATCATTCCTATATATTATAATTTACAAGAATATATTCATTATAATGATTTATAAAAATCTCATTCTGTCTAATTAAAATTATAGTTATGATTCATGATGACAATATTGATGATAAGTTTGTTTTGGTAATTGTCAACGAACAAAATTTGGCAACTTAATAATGAATAAAATATTATTATAAACCTTACATAACATTAATTAGGTAATAAACATCTTTTTAATTCTTCATATTAATTTTTATAATCATCTAATAATTGTTGTTTTGAAAATAAAATTATATCTTCCCATAGTGGCAGAAGTCTTCATGTACAGATGGATGAATGTTTTGTTTCCCCAAGATTAGAAAGAAATCAAAAAATTATTTATCTTTCTGATGAAATAATTTTGTTATAAATATTATTTGAAATCATTAAATACCATTTTTAACCATTTATTTCAGTGGTTATGAATAATTAATTACCTCTCTTCTTGGAGGGGATATTCCCCACGTACACACGGATGCCATTCCCATTTTTCTATGGAAGGAGAAATGGTAAATAATGGTTATATCATTAATATAATAAAAACTAATAACATTAATAATATTGATGTGATTATGTATGTTTCATAAAAATATGTTTGGAGTATAATGATTAAGAAGATGAAGGTTAATAATTGATTATTACTTTCTTTGAGAGATTGAACCACTACTGAGAGTACCTACTAGAAATAGAAAATTTACGGACATTACCAAGATAAAGGGGATGAATAAAATGATTTCTGAATCAATGGAGGTTAAAAGGGTAATATTTTAATATTAAATTGAATCATAGAGTTTCCTTGAAGGGGTAATGGAATGGATCTTTTATATATATAGGGAATAACATAATTTTAAATATGACCTCTTTATTTAAAACGAGTGTATGATTAGCATAGAAAGTGGATTAAAAAGTGAATAATAAGGGTGTTGATATATTTATTTTTCAAGAAACGCATTAAAAACTCATTTTTTGACATGTTTTTACATATTTTTATCACTTTTACCCTTGTTTAATCTCATTTTACCTTGATTTATATTTACTATCGTTACTAGATTGTCAACCTCAATAACTAATTTCTATAACTAAAAATGAAAAGGAAAATATTTCTCAATTTAGGAATTACGATTTAAAATATGGAAATAATTTTAACAAATAAAATATCTATTTGTGTGAGTAAATTTTATTTTTATATCATCAAACATTACATGTAAATATTAATTTTTGAAAAAGTATCTTTTTAAGAATAAATATAATGTTTTGGATAAAATTATAATTTTGTGGATTTATATGAAATTAATTGGTATATTATTAAAAACTAATAGTTATATGGAATGGAAATTAAGATAAAATATAATTATACATTATGAAATCATATTTGAAAGAAAAATACAAAAACAAAATTTCATTATAATAATAGATTAATTAAGTTTCAAAATGTTAAACATAGGTTTTCTTAATTAAAACTATTATTTTTAAATAAAACATTTTATTCCTTCGATATATTTTTGTCCATTATTTATTTCAGTTTCATGTCCTGCTTAGTTCAAGATAATGTCAAAAACTATATAGTATTACTAAAAAAATTATTTTTCACTATTCCCATAAAATCAATCATTCTAGAAAAACCCAAAAATTAATCTGAAGATAAAATTTTTATATTAAATATGAATATGAATATAATTTTGTAAAATTAAATTTTAAAATTTTTATATTTCATCTTTTATATAAGAAAATTAAAAATTAAAAATTTAATTCATATAAATATTACTTTTTTAAAAAGCTAATTATTTTTATTTTTTCCTATAAATTAAAAATTAAATTGGTGTTAATATATTATTAATATCATAAATATATTTTATTCATGATATATTTATTTTATTAAAATAAGGCATATAAAAACCTATTTTGAATAAAATATATTTTTGGAATTAAATGATCTTATTTGTTATTTAGCTACATTAATTGTGTTTTATCAATGTATTACTATTCAAAATAAATTTAATTTTTATTTAAAAATTAAAATTTATTATGTATAATGTACATGTGATGTATAAATAATATATTACCTTGATATTTTTAATTTTACCTCAACTTAATTTCAATTTACATAGCCCCTCAAGATCATCATGCAAGATCTAAGCATAAGATATGCTTCAATGGTAGTCATTGTTTGTATTTTTGAAATCATGTATATCATAGAAATTTCCATGAACTTCAACTTCATTCACTAATGATTTCAATAAAACCATAATTATTAGAGTTTGGATTTGGATTTCTCTATAAAACCCCCATATTTGACACCTCTTATCAATGCTCAGACATGTGAGCCTCATAAAGAAGAATTTTAGTGATCGATGTTGTCACTAGTGCTTTTTTCATAGTTTTAAATGTGTGGTGATTTTCATCTATACCTGCTAATTTTTTAGCAATATTCTAAAATTCAAATTTAATAATTTTATTTCAAAATATCATCATTTCTATTTAGTTTTCTGTAACTTTTGAAAAATTCTATTCAATATATTATTTATTAAAAGGGAATATAAATACTAAAATTTTGGGGTGTTATAGAAGTAATCATGAATGGGTACATCAGTATCATGTATATATCTAGAATGATCGATGATATAGATGCCTAGAAATAATTAAGTGATAGTTTTTATCGAATTAATCTCATCTTAATCTAAACCCTCAACCAATTGGGCTACAATGGGGCTAATATGACTCATTAAAACATAAATATTGAAGGATATAATGAAAGTGATCAAATGACACAATAGTTGATAAAACACAAAACACAATTCTATGATCTCTTATCTGACTCCAAATTAATGGGTTTTCGAAAATGTGTGGCCTTTAACTTTCTACTATGATGGATATGGCTTCCCATACATGTAACAGTACCATTTTCCTACCATCAATGCCTGGAATACTTTTTCAATAGATAATTAGGTGTAATATATAGTATTAATTATCAGATTGATTCATACTACACCTAATATATTGATGTGGGATTCTAATAGTGCAAGGAAGAGTTGTCGAGGTTGGAAAACACCAATAGTATAAATTCACCAATGGAATGGAGTTTGTCTGTTTCAATCAATGGAGTGAACTAAGAAAATTATACATAATTCCCATCAACAAAATTGAGGAAAGAACTAATGATATAGTAAATCGTTGGACTGAGTGGGTTCTATTTATAATAACCTAAATCATCTGATCCCTTTCCATTCCTATTCTATTTAGAAGAAACTCCCTATGGAGAAATTATTATCAAGGAAGGGAAAGAGATATTTTACATTTATATAAATCATTACATCCCCTATGTATCTTATACACCATACAGGATTAATTATCCTCCTCTATCAGTTAATATTTCTGATAATATTTGATCAAGTTTATATGAATCCCCATAGAAGATGAAACGATTAAGGTTTGTGCATATTTTCCATTGTTCTCGTGATATTAATTATATTAAATGATCCCATTCATTTGAAAAAATTATTTCATTGTAGTGGAGATAATATATATTCCCTCGTATTATTTTTAGGATCTAAAGATACCCCTATATCAACTCACATACCTCAAAATTATTATTTGTCTTATTATTCCAACAGAATTATGGCATAAAACAAATAATGATAATAAAGTGTCATATATTCCCCTCTAACATTAAAATTAGGTGTATTGACCACTGATAATATGATCAGGAAGGTAAATATGGGTACAATAAATGATCTATGGCCTACATTGATCAAAAGTTCCCTGACCTCTAAAGAATAGGAGACATATCTCTCTTTCCTATAATAGCACCAGGATGCATTTTCCTAGAACAATATTGAAATTCCTAGATTATATCCTCATGTGTCTACCTATTGTTTGTGTTGTCAGTATGAAAACTATTTATTTAAGCATTTTTTCATTTGAATTCCTGAAACACGTCCTTCCAAGGTAGAAGTCAATATTAAAAATAACCTCAATGATAACATTATTTATGATGTTCAGTACTAGAAGTTGATCACTAAAATTATCCATGTCAGGATGTAGAACAAGAAGATTTTAGTATACATTGACTTTAGGGATCTTAATAATCTTTTCTAGAAAAAATTCTAAATCCTCATCACAAAATTATTGACTGATGTGACAAAGGGTTTCTATTCCCTCTCCTTTATATATAGGAATTTAGGATATAATGAAAACTAGTGGACCCAGATGAGGATGATGAATTTACATTTATGATACCCCTAGGGGTATATTTATATCATGTAATTAACTTTGAAATAAATAATGCTGCAAATATATATCAACTCTCCTAGAATCATATCTTTATGCCTCATCTGGGAAAGATCATGGAATTTCATATAATGGATTTTTTGGTTAATTATTAACATCTTTCTGATCATCATTCTGATCTTTAGACAGTTTTCAATAGACTACGGAAACACATTTAGAAAATAAACCCCTTGAAATTTGATTTTATGGTAGAATCATCAAGATTGATAAACATTATGTTAATCTACAATGATATCCAATTTGACACGGAGAAGGATAGGTAATTCATTTATTTTAAATCTGTATAAAATATAATTTATTTGAGGTGATTTTAATTTCATCTCTTAAGTAAATATCTTCCATTAAGAAATTTAATGAAAAATGAAGGCACATATTTGTGGAAAAAATATTATCCAAAATATTTTGATACTCTGAATAAATATATTCTACACCCACCCATTCTAATGCCACCCGTGGAAGTAGAACCAATTATTCTTTATATTTAAACCCTCGAATGATCTCTCAGTGTGATCCATGCCTAAAATAATGATGTAGGAAATGAAAAAAATCTATATTATTATAGAAAAACGAGGATGTATACTGATACATAATACCATAATATTAAAAATAACTATTTGTTTTTATCTTTATTGTGTAGAATCTTACAAATTATCTATATCATTATAAGGTTCACCTCATCTATCACTTTAGGCCACTAAAATATATCATCATTCACCCAAAGTGAACTATGAATATGGCATGATGGATGTCCATTGTACAGAAATTTTACATTTAGTTCATGTATCATTGGTTAGTCAATGGGACAATGTTGGAAGTGTTCCTTACATCACAACATATCCTAGAGAATTCATTTATAAAAATAGAGCTCCCTGACAAAGAGATATTTTCTATCCATTATTTTTTCTATGATGGAATGGAAATATAAAAAGGGATCAATTTTGTTTGCATCAAAATTTTAATATTAATAAATTTTAAGAATTATATTTGGTTGATTAAAGTATTTATCAATTCAAGAATATAAAATTATAAAACAAGTATTTGAGAAGTGTATGAAAAAATAAAGATATAGCACAAAGATATTTTATAGTAGTTTAGATTTTAATGATCCTAAATCAAATATTTAAAAACACTAACCCTTCAAGATAATTGGTACACACTATGAAATGAATTATTTTCTATTTTCAAACCAACCATATCTTTTTAAAAAGGAGAAAACCCAACCAATCACACTACATTTATATGTATAAAAAGAACATACACTATTACATAGGAAAACCCAATCATAATACTTCCTTTTTACTAGGTTCAATAATAACCTAGGTGTACTTTATTATTGGTAAGATGGTCATAATAGAGATGCTAATGTTTGGTTAGAGGCACAACCCTAAGTTATTTTTATTAAAACTCATTAAACAAATTACAACACAAAACAATACAACTCATAAGTATATATGGAATAATTAAACAATATAGATATTGTAAAATTAATATTGGAGTAAAATAAAATAGGTTTTAATCCTATAGATATTGATGATTAATGATGAATAACAAATCAAACCAACTCATACTCCTCACTTTATCAATAAGAATTTATGGAAGAAAATTATATCTTAAACCTTGTAGCACTGTAGAATAAAAAGAATATATCTGTTGATTCTATCACTTGTATCCTAATATCATGTACTTGTTGATTTTCCATATATATGTAGAATAATTATCCAATTTATAATAACTTTTATTCAATCTCCATGATAGTTCACCAAAGATAATATTCATCTGATAGTTACTAAAGAATCAAAATAGATCTCATTCAATGATTAGTATAAAATAAATTTATATATCTGTTACATGTGAATGAAAATATCTCTTGTAACACTTATAATATTTATATTATTTATTTCCATACTAAAAAATTAGAATTATTTCATTAGAAATTATTATAATTTTACAAAATAATAAAATCAATTAAATAAATCATATAAAATTTCAGTGAGTTGAGATATGAAAATATCTATGAAAAAGAGTGTAAAGACCCGGAATATCCATGGAATTTGTTTTTCTTAAATACATGGGAATTTTACGAGTTTGAGAAATTTTACAGTGCCTGATTCCAATGCCATGTGTGCCCAGAATCAATTTCTGATGTTTTAGTTCAGGCACGTTCAGTAAACATATGAGCTGGATTTTATAACCTTTGAACAGGTGCTCAGAATTGAAATCTAATGGCACCGTTGAGCTCGCAGCATCGGTTATTACTTAGTGAGACCTTTACCGCAGTTGTGTACTACCAGGAATGAGAGTTAGTTTTTGATGTTTTTAATTATATTGGATAAAAATAAAGTGTTACCTTTATTTTTATTTTAAGGTGGTTAAATCCTCCAATAGGAGGTTAATGGTGGGGTCCACCACACCATAACCTCCCATGAGAGGTTATGGTGGTGGGACCCACCCGTACATAACCTCCCTTGGGAGGATATTGTTTTGTGGGGTCCACCCGAGCTTATTAACCACTTTAACTCCCCATTAATTAATTGGAACTCCTCACCTCCTCTAATTTTGAATTTGAACCATTATTTTCCATTAATTAAATGATTTGTCTCATTTAATTAAAAACAACTTTTTTTGTTGTAGTTCCAAAGAAATACTAGAGAACTTTCCCTATTATTTTTGGTGCTTAGCATTCTTTTGTTGGAACTTTTGGAAGAGGGGGAAGAACATGGAAGAACATGGGGGAACGAATTCTCTCAATGAAGAACGACAAGCATATCTCCTTCTTCAATCGGGGCAAGAAGCGGAAGCACCACCACCCACGAAAAATGCCGGTGACGTCATCTTCTACTCGATATCTCAAAACTCTTCCTCTTCCGACGTTGAAGAAATGACACCGCCTTCCCGTGACTTCGTCAACGATCATCGTCATATAAGGTAGGGGTTTTAAATTGTTAAAGTACCCGTTCTTCGTCGTTCAAATTATGGAATGTGAATCCCCAGATATATCACCGTAATGAGGAGGGTTCAGACCGCACAAACATGGACCGACCCTCCCTCTTTGTTGGTATCATTTGTTGATGACAGGGGCAGTGCAACGGTGCCACCAGACGAATGAACTAAGGCGAAGCAATAGCATCCGGCGACAGGCCGGCCACGAAGAAACTGGCGGGGCAAGGCCGTCAGGTCGCCAAGAGGGCGCGGCACCATCGTGCTGTGTGAAAGGAGATCCGCGACCATGATGGGACGTGGCGGAGGGGCGTAGCGCCGTTGTGTCGCACCGTCGGAGCTGGGAAGTCTCGGCCAGGGCGGGCTGCGGTGGAGGGGCACGGCGCCGTCGAGCTGTGCTGGTGGCATTGAGAGGTCGACCGCTCAGGCCAGCTGGGAGGCGCGGGACCCCGTCAGGTCCCGCGTGTGCTGGAAGGGTGCCACCTGGCGCCAGTTTCGGTTCCACCCGAACGATTCAATCATTCGGGTACCAAGGGGGCGCGCGCCTCCCCCCTGGGCGTGGCTAGGGCAGGTCGTCGTGCCGACTTCGTCCAGGCCGCCCTCGGCCGGGCTTCCCTCGACCTGGCCGCCCTCGGGCCGGGCCATCCATCGATTCGGGCCGCCCCTTTGGGTCTGGCCGCCCCCTTCAGACCGGTTCGGACTCGCAGACCGGGTTGGTCCCCAGTCCAAACCAGTTTGGCCAGTTTACAACTTTTTGCCCATATCTTGAGCTACGGGTGTCTGATCGACGAACCATCTACGGAGATAGAAAGTTTAAAATGAGACAGTACTTTTGTCATACCTTAATTGTGGTTTCGAAATAGTTTGGGTAAGGTCGGGTTGGTTTGAATTTAAAAACCAACCTGGCCCTCAGAACGGAAATGTCAATCACTCATAGACCGGGCATCTGATTGACGCATCGTCTGTCGCTTTGGGTTCCTTATGATGAGACGGAACAAGGAGATATATCAAATCGAGACTTGTCATAGTTGATGTATCAACACTTGGACCGAGGAGCGGACCCTCCCGGAATCGAGCATACTGTGTGTGAGAACCCTATGGCTGGATGTGACGATACTATACCAGGATCCTCTATGGGTTCGACAGCGATGAGGCTGGACCTGGATCCTCCATGGGTTTGACAGCGATGATACTAGACCTGGATCCTCCATGGGTTCGACTACGACCAGACTCGACCAGGATCCTTCGTGGGTTCGACTGCAAAGATACTAGACCTGGATCCTCCGTGGGTATGACAGCGATGAGACTGGACCTAGATCCTATGTGGGATTGACAGGGACGAGATTGGACCTGGATCCTCTATGTGTTTGACAGCGACGAGACTGGACCTGGATCCTCCATGGGTTAGACAGTGATGAGACCAGACCTGGATCCTCCGTGGGTTCGAGAGTGATGAGGCCGAACCTAGATCCTATGTGGGTTCGACAGTGACGAGACCGGACCTGGATCCTATGTGGGTTTGACAGCGATGAGATCAGACCTGGATCCTCTGTGGGTTCGACAGAGACGATACTGGACCTGGATCCTTCGTCAGTTTGACAGTGACGAGACTGGACCTGGATTCTCCATGGGTTCTACAACGACGAAACCGAACCTGGATCCTTCGTGGGTTCGACAGTGATGAGACTGGACGTGCAACCTCCCTTGTTTCGATAGCGATGACTTTTTTACCCTGATCCCACGTAGGATCAACATCTTTGAAAAACTGCTACTTTTAGGTTTCTACGGATATCTATCATTCGACAATGAAATATCATCTAGTGGCTATAACTAATCATATATTACTCCCTTTTAATATGTGTATACCTAGTGTGAGCTGATTTATTACCTTCGTGCTTAACTAATGTATGAGAAGTGTACTCTTGACGACTTAGGTATATGTATGGGCATATACCTAAGTAAGGGTAGATGTTTCATCATTGATGTTTCATCGTGGATGTTTCTTCATGGATGTTTCTTCATGGATGTGTTGTGGTGATGCCCATGTGTCTTTCTTCTGTGAGTTGTACCTATGGGTTACACCTTGTGTTTTACTTTTTCTGTGGATTGTTTCTACACTTGTGGAATAGAATGTGGTTAGGCTCAAAAGTTGTAGCCGGTTTGTGATTGGTAACTTAGGTATATGTATGGGCATATACCTAAGTAGGGATGGTTAATATTTCATGATTGTATCTTACTACTGTGGTGCATCCTTAGTGGATTCTGGTAGACCTTTAGGGGTCTCAAGTTCCCTTACTGAGTATTGTTATACTCACCCATGCACGGGCTTCGCCCGCACCTTGTTGTGTTCTGTAAAGACGACGGTCAGCAGTGATCGAGGATGAGGGAGATAGACAGGAGGTTTCTTGGAGCTGGACTAGACAGGACATACCTTAGAGATGAGTTGTTCGAGATCTATACCTACCCTTTAGGAACAATTTCTGGTGGATGATCCAGGAGCTATTTTCCATTTTTACTTGTACTTGTACTTATTGTTCAGTTGGGTTTGTATACTGGCCCACTTAATTTCGTCAAACCTTTCTTTTCTATATTAGTACTTGTTTCTTCTACTGCTTATGTTCAGACTATGTGTGTTACTGGTTTAAAGTTAATGCCTTCCCTAATTATCAGGGATTCACCTTTGATGCTAGTCGCTAGCATGATTAAATATCGATGGTGATTCAGAGTTGTTTATTTGTTAGATAAATGGAGAATATGTTTATAGTAAGGAGTACTTGATTCTCTTTCTTGATCATGTATGAGATTTGATAAGGGAATTTTCCTATGATTCAGCACTATATATAATTCAAAATTAATATAACACCTCTTTCAATTCATTAGATAATATAACTACATCCCTAGATGATCTAGACCAAATTAATACAATCATTCACATTGCATAACACAGGGTGGTATCACCAATCATTAATAATTTTATGGAATATGTCCATGAATTAAATCCTCTCCTTGATCAGGGAGATCCCATGTCCCCATTTATTAGTAATATTTGATTGATGTTGCCTATAATAGACTACCTCTAAATTGAAATTATCTAATTTAATCAAGATAGGAATGAATAAATCTGACGGTTGGTTGTAAATTTCATCCTCTATGACAACCAAAATTCCTAGAAAAGTCCTCAATAATCATGGATTTAGGGGAGTTATACTATGATGTATTGAAGAAGAAGATACCCTTTTGTTATATAGAAATTCCATTCAGGAAATTTTAGTACCCATATTTCTGGAGCCATGATCTTATATTTAATAAAATGGCTTCGATACTTCTTGCCATAAATGATTGAATACTATGTAGAGTTCGTAAATAAGTTCCATGCTTGTGAGATACAAGCTAATTTCATCCATCAAACCCAAAAATTACTATACACTACTAAATATACTTTTTCATTTGTTACATATGGAATTGATGTCAGGAGCCCATATCCCCCAACTATAAATAGGTCATTTAAGTGATCATTATCTACCAATGACTTCTTATAGATGTTTTAGGAGGCCATATCCCTCATGAATCTCATAACCAAGGATGTCATCAACTTTATGAAGACCAATATTATCACATGATTTAGTGTCCCTCACACAATATTGATCGAAAACGACACCAATTTATACTCTTCAATGTTGAAATGTATATATTATGAATATAATATCTAGTATAACCATTCATTATACTTTCATATAGTGGATGACAAAAAATTTATATTTACATTAAACCATATCTAATATTTTTATAAGATGGTGTAAAGGGATAAAATTTATGGCCATATGAACATTAGTACACATGGTGGTTTTAATACACCGCAACCCATACTAATTCATAGGTTACCCCATATTGACTTCTATATGAGATAAAGTTAGTTTTTCTCATTATGGTTTAATTAAACTCACTCCACACTACTGTCTATAATAATTTATCTAAAAATGAACATACTCAGATATTAGTGGACTAGTGGGAGTGATGTGATTAGAAATGGTTCTTTCCACTTGAGGACCTAGAAGATATTTAGAATCGTATTGTATAAGTATTAAATAAGAAGGTTTTCCTCCACACATTCCTAAAAGGAGACTTAGTTCTATCTCAATAAACTCATATGATACCCCTGAAAAAAAAACATTATTGTTTGAACTGAATTGGGAGGGACTTTACACTATACATAAGGTTTACTTCAATAAAATATTATTCCTTGACAACAATTGATGGGGAGAGCATCATGATCACCACCAGTGTAAGGTTTCCCAAGAAATATTTCAAATAAATTAGTATTATATTGACCTAAAATCCCCAGCTACATTACTTGAAATTATGGATTGTTACATCCCCTCTACCAGATGTTAAATTATATAGTCAATGTATATTAGGAAAGATTATATACCTCATATAAAAAGTACCTACATTACGATCATAAAATGATGTACATTTTTTGAGTCATCTAATATTTATTTACACAATATGTGTTCCATCATACATGATAATAGTAACTATTTGGTTTTTTCTATCTGTGAAACCCATTTTACATGCACAAGAGTCAAATATGTGAATGTGTTCTCATTGTATCTTCCGGTTCTCCAATTATCAGTCTACACATAGATAAAATTACCTCAAAATATAATAACTATGTCAAGATCGATTCCAATTATTACAATATTTTTATTGAGGTCCAAATAGCTAGACCTAGTCATAAGTTCAATTCCAATTATACAACCCACTTTTGTTAGTGCTACAGTCCACATTAATTTAAATCAGGATCTCTCCTCCCTCCACTGATACAAGGTGATATTATTTTTCACATGATATAGATCAATTTAAATCCTATTATGTAGTAGTCCTCATAACATGAGAATAAACCATAGAAAATCTATATATTTGTCACATGATGTTAAACTAAATGGAATATGGTCCATTGAACCAGACTTATAACTTCTTAAAGTAGTTTGTTTCAAGAGACCTATCATCCCATACATATGATCTATATGAACATAATAATACACATCATGTGTTTCTTTATATATAAACCTATGATAGGATAAAAAAATATCCTCCTGATTTAGAAGTTCCATCCTTATACATGGTCCTTATCATTGACATCAGACTACCCGATGTCCTGATATTCAGATGAAGTAATCTCAGGGCATAATCGAATTCCATAAAATATCAAGACATATGGTCCAACATTAATTCACTTATAAAATTTAAGAAGGTATATTCCATATGAACCAAATCAAAAATTCCCATCCACTATATGAGAGCTCTATTCATAAAGGGTGATTCTATCATTTATTTAGGGATTCAATGATTATGTCTATAATAGCAAGACTTAAGGTCATTTCTCTCCAAACTCCGGACCAAAAATAACCCACTTTTATATGAAATATTTTTCTTTATTATTTGATATTAATTAAGGATAAATAGAGATGATTGGTTCTCCAAGAATAGGCCTGACTACATCTTAAATTTCCACACTTTACCATTCACTAGTGATTATTACTTTTCTAATTCACATTGGGTTTTCATCCCACTCCTCTCAACAAAGAATTCAAACATTTCGTTCCTCCTCTCCTATGAATGACTGTAATATTTATAGTGATATCCTAAATATAAAAAAATCTTTATATAATTATATTTTATATAGTCGGACTCATATATCCCATCTTAGGCCTAGTTATGAATCACTATTTAAACCACCACTTTTTCTAGTGTTTAGAAGCCCCCATTGAGATTGATTTTACCTTCATGGATTAAAAAGTAGAGAAAACCCCATTATATTTCATATGATCAAGATATATGTAAAACCCCATTTAAATTTCATTATCATATAACCATAATCTCCATGGATTTCGAGACCTTCTAATGTGATGCTAAAATAAACAAAAAAAATGTTATATACTATATGCCCTTAAAATATTAAAAGAGGTCCATTATATATGAAAAAAACATTAATACGTGAGATATGGATCCATGTAAGGGATCCTAGTTTACGGATTCAATCAATATACCAATGCTTAGAAAATTTGACCCCATTCTCAAAACAATTCAAAAAAAAATTGGATACACATATTAATATGGGGTCTTCTTCCAATACCATGTACGAAGCTAATGCGTGTAAGAGGCCAAGTATCCTTTTAATTTCATGTTCGTATATCCTTTTTCAATTTCAGTATTATAACAAATATGAAAATTAGATTCCCCTATATATGAGATAGATCTATGTAGGGTATATATTTTATAGGAACTATGTTTTGTTTGATTCCTAATACTCTAGGATATGTAGTGATGCATAAAATATAATTTATAAACATTCATAAATAATCATCCATTTTTATTCCCCATTATCATCCTAAAACAAATTAAATGTGGCTAGTTAGGATTATAATGTTCCAACTACCTCATTAATGTTCCCTTCCACGTACCACACTTCACATATCGAATGACTTAAAGAGTCATAATCCTTTTAGGTAAATTTGTAATGACCATATTTAGCACCAATAGACACTTTGAATTGTCAATATGTATGCTTATATTTTCATCTATTCTAATCATAAGCACATACATCCTATGTAGGAGGTCCTTCAATACTCATACACCCATAAACATTTATCATGGAAACCATCATTAAAATAATAGTTTGTGGTCATCCTTGGAATACTTATTCCATCTCATATTCATAATTCACAAACCCTAAGCCATGATTTTCCTCATCATAATTCCACATTCAAAGGTGATAGATAACTCTTAACTATTGATCCCCTTATGGGTTCACATTTCATATCATATGAAATATGGTCAGAGAACTATAACCTTACACTGCATGCACCCCTCTTGAGATAGTTTTTAGTATCATTAGGATATATATTATTTTCAGGAGTAAATTTTCCCATATTCCAAAGACTATCTTTCATTTATTTGGTCTAAGAACTATGAAATTTAATTTTATTTATTCTATATTTGAGAAAGTCTATATTAGCAGTCAAATCTCAATTCATATCTAGATTTTACCTTCTCGTCAAATTTAGTTTGTCTCGCATTTATGATCCATTAACTATAAGAAAAAAATGTGAATCCCCTTTTGATATAGTCTATACTAGTATCAGGATTCCCATTAATATCATGTTTGTTCATTCCCTGATTAGTTATACTATCTATATTTTTGGTAAAAATTAGGTCAACTCTAACCCTAATAAAAATTAATCTATGTTTTATGACCTTAAACACCATGACTTAGTGGTCCATATGTTAGGAATAATAAAACAATCAATTAAAGAGATAAAAAAATTAACTTCTGATAAAAAAGGTAAGGGAGTACAAAGAAGAAGTCAAGTCTCCACTCACTATGTCATCCCCTTTCATGACATAGGAAAAATTTATAGTAAAAACAAATGAAGTGAAAAATCTTATAGGAACCGCAATATAGACTTAAAAAAATCCAAGCAACGCTCACTCAACTCAATTCTATATGAAAAAGTTAAAATAGAACCAATTTTATTTATCAAGCATGTATTCTCAAGAGGGTTCATGTTATGATATTTTTCCCTAAGGGAATTTTCAATCCATTGTGGTGTAATGTTTTGAGAGAAGAAAATATAATGGAAACCTTTTAATGGTATTATTCAGTTCATATTATTTTCAGTATCCAATGGGGGCATATTCAACCTAAATAAAAGTATTTATAATCTATATATACCCCAGAAAAATCATAGTAGAACTCGTAATTCAAATGTGGTCAAAATTCATCCCTTGTATACCTATTATACACAATCATTTAGTGATTCAAACTTTTCAATTTTTGATTTACGCATACCATAATCTAGAAGATCAATAGGATTTCAATACCATTGATGTTAAACATTCATACATTATACCCATTTTCAATGCAATAGTGTGACCTCTTACTCATGAACCCCAACTAGTAATAATTGTGTATACCTAACCCACACAATGAAATGGTCCAAGAACAATAAAATTAATCTTGGATTAACTTTTTCTAGAATTATTATATTGATGGGGTAATTCATCCATTCATGTTGTGTTAATGTTTCACTTATAAAATAAACATAACCACATCCTTCACCAATTGGTCAGAGTTGTATGAACTTAAATAGTAGTAATATTTTTTCTGATAACCATAAACATAAATTGCATGTATCTACCGATGATATTATCTATGTTACTGGCACTAGGATCTATATTAACATAAAATTTTTTCCATACACATTCTAATAGATAGATTGTCACACAATTTAGTCATTTTTGGGGGGCCGTATACCTCATCCTTAAATGGATTGTCTGGTCTAACCATAAACAACCCAAGAAAATAGATGTGGTTCTCACTAATATGAAATTACATAAAGGTATTATTGGGAAAATTTAAAGCTTGTGATCAAAAGATTTTTACCGCACATAAATTTAGAAAATTTGATCATTGTAATAAAGGAAAATAAATGAAAAATTTTTGGTTGAAAACCTGAAAAAAAAAAAAGGACACAAAAAATGTTAGGTTCCCACTTACCAGGCTTTCCCTATCTAAGGATTAATAAAAAACTTTAAGTATTGAAAAATGGAAAACAATTTGGTAGGGTATACCATGTGAACTTGTAAAATGTAAAGATATAATTGTTTTGTCCCTAGACCGAGGAAAAAAATTGAACACCGCTTTTTCATCCTATATATCAAATCAGGACACACGTGAAAAATAAACAAGGGTGTAGTCTTAGACTACTCCATCCCTCTTGAACTTTTGAATCTGTATTCCAAATTCCACTTTTTGATTATCATTATGTTGAGTTTAAGATATTCCATATTCAAATTGATTAAGTCTAGTGTATGGTGATGATAAATATGTCACCACATTAATCCCTCTTATACTCATCTGAGATTACACATACATAAGGAAACGATATTTCATATAAAAGTTATCTAACATTGGGTTATTGTGATTGAAAATATACCTCTTTATCTAGCCTAAAAATATCATTTAAATGAACATGATCATGGTAAAACTAAATCATACTATCCTTTATATTATAGACTAACCTCAACTCATCATGATTTTATATACTCCACCATATTCACCCCTCTTATGTCCAGCATAGTGTATATGTTTTGGGGATCATCATTTTTCAAATATTTTATGAATTACCTCAAGAAGTTGGAGATAATGACTTAATTGATATATTTTAATTAATTGTTATATTTGATTATTTATCATAATATTTTTTTTTATGTTTCACAGATTATAGTGAACATATGATTGAAATTATAAAAGTGTTAAAGAGTTTGAAATCAATGTAATGAAGAAAAAATGTGTTTTATATTTATTTTCAAACAAAGGATGTAATAATACACTATATAATATTATATTTTGATAATATAGACATATTTGAAAAAATCAATCTTTAGAGGCTTAGAATTCATTAATTTATTTCCATGATTCATCAAAAAATCAAAAAATCCCATTCAACTCTATATATTTTAATTCCTTAGCATGATCAAGTCTCTCCACCTTAGAGACCACATTCTTCCCTCCTATATCAGTGTAATTGAAAATATTTTAGTTTCTTTATAATCTTTCCATACCAATATCCATCTCCTATTTGAGGTGAATTACATTAATAGATTCCTAATAACCTAAATACCACTATTTTGATACCACATCCATCTAATGGGTTTTTTATTAATGATTCATAGATTATAGGTTATAAAAAATTTTCAAACATTCTTCCTCATATAATATTATAACTGACCCTTTCTCCCATTATTAGTCTCAGAGGTTCTTCTTCATGTTAATGAGGTAGGATAGAAAATTTGACTCATCATATCATAACATCATGAACCTATGATAAATCTTATATTGGATTATTGGTAAATCCTCTGAGAATATTTTATTGATAAACCACCATATTCCCTTCCCCAAATATTATTGGGAGACACACAAAAAATTGAGTGCCTTATGGTATTGATTAAATAAACTCCAAAATAGTGAAATATAGTTTGGGTCCACATCACTTAGTGAGGTCACATACCCATTTACCATTAATCTTATGGAATCTAAAACAGTCTCAATAACCATAATATTTACTATTTTGAGTTTTAGTGTTAGAGCATATTTCACTAATAATTCATATTGTGATGGTTCTGTTTTAGGTTATATAAGGGTTGCACACATTATTCAGTAGGTGTGGGAGTAAAAAAGAAAGATTAATGAGTACTTACCCACAACTATTAGAGCACTAACTTTCCAGAACAGTGTTTCCTCCTCTTATGGAGGGATAAAAGTGTCTCCTATGATGGGAACTTCCTTAGATGTCATGGTATGAACTTTGACCTTCAGTGTCATCTTATCATTTGGAACCACTAGAGTATTCTCACTTCTCATTACTGCTTGGTTATACGATTGATCTTAACCAAATATAGATATATATGTATAATTATTTAATTGAGAAAGTATATATGAATCATGAAATCATACTAGTGGACCCCCATTACTAGAATTGGGATTATTTGAAAGATATTTCCTCACAAATTCTAAAGTCATCGATTGATTAAATTAGAGGGGAGATGTCTCCAACCTATCATTCATGGATAAAAATAGAAGTAATTTCAATATAAATATTTTGTAAGATGAAGGTTGAAATCATCATTTCATGCATATAGTTAATTGGATGAGTGATGAATGTTTATTCCCATCCAAGTCTCTGTTAAATACATTTATCTCGCGTAGGGTGTATAAGGACGAGACCTTAAAACATTACATAATCCTGAATTAAACGAATAATTCACATTGAGGATCTTTTCAGGTTTAGAGTTTTAGATAATTAGGTCATAACTAATATATAAAAACATGAATATTACATGTAGACAATACTACTCAGTATCCATTTTATCATAAAATAAAAACTGTTGAAAAGAAACACGTCTAGTTCCATGTTTTAGAAAGAATGACTTTTCCTTGATCCATTCCTTGACCCTATTCATCTTTAAGTCCTGTTAAAAACATTTCAAAAACATGGGATGAGCATAAAAAGCTCATTAAGGGTTATAAAATAAGGAGAGAAAACGTTATCCCATCAATAATTACAAATCAATGAAACAAATATTTTTCAATCATAACATACCTTACAAAATCATAAGATTTATGAATAACACATAGAAATCATAAATCATAAAGGTAACTTATGGAATTCATAACATACTTACATTGTATCTATAACAGCTACATAGGGAGTAACATTTGGAATACCCATCATAGTATATTCCCTAAATCTATTAGGAGAAACATTCAAGTTTACCTCTGTCATATAACCTAATGCATTGGAGAGCTCTCTCGGGCTCACCCGCCCTGGGTTTATCATGGAACCAACCGTATATGTAAACAATTCCCAATAACCATAACATAGCACATAAAACAATCATAAAGAAAAGTTAAAATTTCCACTTTCCAATCACAATATATCATATCAAGATATTTAAATAAACAATGCTTTATCAAACCATTTTCATAACCATTTAAAACATTTATTAAATAGATTTTTGAATCAAAGTCTCCCATACCAATTTGAAGAGTTTAAAGACATTAACATTTTAAAACATTAATGTCCATATAAATAAATCCCAAAAATATTTTGAAAACATGTACATTGAAGATAAATATTTAGAAGAATAAATATTTAAAACATTTAAAACAATATTTGTGTTAAAGAGTTTTTAACAAAATGAGAGATGCTTGAATACAAATAATCGAGGAATAAAAATTAATCAAAACATTATAATATTATGAGAATAAAAGGATTCATGTTATAATATTTCAAAGGATAGTAAATACACCATATAAGAGTGAATTGGTTCATAAAAATAATGAAGTCTCAATGGAATGTAAATTGAGACGCAATCCCTTATAAAGACGGTATCCTTAGGTTAAGGATAAATCAATGACACAATTTATGTGTGACAAATATAAATAAACCCAATATAAGTGGATATTAAGTGTAAAACAATAATTGGTCATTCACACATATTTATAGCATGACATAATCAACAAGTATAAATTTAACCCAATGAATTGAAATTGGGTTAAGAAGTCCCTTTACAAAAATTCGACAGCCTAACGCCGTCACTTTAAAATTCAGAAAATGTGTTTATGAGATAAAAAGGGTATCTCGTCACATGAACATAAAATTTACATAAATAAGGATATAGAAGAACATATCCCAACAAAGAAGATGTAAATTAGAAGACATAACAAAAAGAATTCTTTTAAAAATCGGAGGGACAAAGGTTCCCTTACTTATTTGGTAACTTTCGAAACATACACCACATAAAAAAAGGATCATAAAATTAAGATGTAATTACCCATAAATTAAAGTGTATTACACAGGGAATACATTCATGCGAAGTACATACACGACATTCAATAAATAAGTGGCGAACAATGGAAATCTCACGGATTTGAAAGTGAGATAAGAAATCCCTTACGGAAATTTGGCAGCATAACGGCGCCACATAAAAGTTCATAAAAAGAATTGATGAGAGTAAGAGGGGGTCTATCATCATGTGAAAATACAAATTAAAGTATGGTTAATATAAAATAACATCCTCCAACATAAGAACATGTATCATAGATGAAATGATATAAAATAGAGTACTTGAAAAGAAAGAGAGAGGTCGGATCCCTTACCTCGTGTCCGACTTGACTCGATCGTTATTTAATATCCTAAATAATAAACTAAAGTTAATTTATAATTGCTTAAGAAAATTTTTCAATTTTATTATTCCTTTTATTTTCACTTATTAACATGTTATAAACATTATGTAATCATTTAAGTTAATAGTGTTCGTTTTGTCGATATTTGGTACTTGAGTAAAAAATGGACTTCTTATAATTACATGTTGTTCATGTGGTCAAAGGTTCATTATATCCAGAATGATATTCATGATTTATATATCATATATATCATATATATCCAGTATATACATATATTTATAATAGTACATAACATTTAGAGGTAAGAAATGAAATGCACTGTTCATAGAGACGGTAAGCCGTACGTACGCATGAACGCTACTTTCATTTATATTTCTTATTTTAATGAAAATAAAACATAATGATACATAGGTATATTATAATTCCAGTATAATATCATATATAATATTGTTAACTCCATCCTTTATACATCCCACATAAGGCATTAATGAATCAAATCACTTTGAGGGGGCGGTAGTCCGCACTTCCTCAAATGAGATTATCATATTTACCCACTATGGAAACCATAAAGGCATAATATAAAGGGGAATTATAGAAGAATAAGGAAATCATAAACATAATATATATCATATATAAATACAGTTCCATCATAATGGCCACCATGAGAGGCGGTAAGATGTAATTGAACAATCATCGTTTCGTGAGGCGTTAGTTTTCCATCCACAGAAACATTATGTTATTCATCCATTAGATGGAGGTGTGTGTAAGTGTAGTTAGAATCCTTTCCATAACAACATACTAGTATATTGAGGATACTGGTGTTGTTACAAAATAAAGAAAATAAAAATATTTTAGGGGTTGGAGAAGTAAAATAAAAGAAAACAATTTAAGAGAAACCATTACCTTTAATTTGGGTAACTTCCTTTGGTTTAAACCAAAAGGACTTCTTGAAGTGCCTTCTTCCTAATGTAATGATTATAGGGGGATTATATGGATTTATGATCTTAATTGGGAAGATTTTGGAGGATAAAAATGTCTTGAGAGGTGTGAGGAATTGGACAGAAATGGTCTCCTTTTATAAGGGATAGGAGGGGCTCTTTAGGGAAGTGTGAAAGTATTATTTTATAATATAATGATATTCAGTTTCTAATGGTCCAAAAATCATTATAGTAGAATATAATATGATTAATGGTAGAAATAAAATCATCCAATCATAATTGGACATGTTTTGGATAATATTTTAATCATTTTAATCTTATTTATTTTAATCATTTATTATTGAGGTAAATGCTACATCATTATTGTGTCATAACTAATTTAATTTATTTGTTGTCTAAAAATTATAAAAAAATACCATGATGTAGTAAATTTCTATAGATTTCCAATTAATATTTATAGTAAAAAATATTCTTTATATAACACCATATAAAATTTAATTACTAAAATGTTTTTGTTTATGTCTATTTTGCCTTTACATTAAATTAATTAGTCTAAATTGTCATTATCACTCCCAAGTGGCCCCAAGGGGACCCAAAATCGACCCAAAGGTTCACATGGTCGTTAATGACTCAAACAATATAGTTTGGACAAGTATTAAGGTAATTTAGAATTATTATAATATTCTTTTAACCTTGAATTACCTTATTTACCTTTAACCACGGTAAATAAAAGTCAAAAGTTACTATTCGCCAAAAATTATTTTCATCTTAATGAACCACATTTTACTTCGTGATAACAAAAATTTATGTCGGATTTTTGAAATTCAATTCGGAGAAGTGGTAAAATTTTATTTAAATGAAAAAGTCAGTTTTTTTAACTACCACTAAGTGGTGCCACTATTCATCAAAAATTGAAGTTTTTCATAAAAATACCCAAATTTCATCCTAAGCTATATTTGATATTATGAATTAAAAAATTATTTTTTATTTTCCAAATTCAAAACATAGAAGTGGCATTAATTAATTAAAAAATTAATTCTCGTTGTTAAAACAAATAGCGTGTTTTTAAGAAACAATAACTATTAAAAGATTGATACTTGTTTATGTCCAATTTCAAAGTGAAATTAATTCCAATGACAAACATTGGATTAAATGGTAAAAATATATTTTAATTTCAATTTAAAAGAAATTAAATAGGTATTCTACCCATATAAATAAATTAGATTAAAAATCACTTTTGAATTAAAATACAATATTTATCACTATTCATTAAAAAATGAACTTTATCGGAAAAATTCTAAAAAATTTCACAAAGTAAATTTTGATGTCCCCATTTTAAAGAATGATTTTATTTGGTCAATTAGAATTTTTTAAAGTGACCAAAACTAGATTTAAAAAAGGGTTCGCCATTAAAAGGTTAAAAATCGGCCTTTTAATGTAAATTATGCGTAAAATTAGATTCATTCACATTTTAGGCCTCTAAAATTTATTGGATAAATGAAAATACATTTACCAAACATGTATAATCATATTTTAGTTAGTTTTATTCATTCCTGCCAGTACAACGGCTATGAATTAACTACCGTTTAAAATAATAATATTATATTATTAGTGTGCCATGTAAGATTCCAAAGAAACCCGCTGTTGCGTATCGGGTATGCTATCGAACATAGAAACCCCTTTAAAGTAAAATTAATATTTAGTTCAAAAATATTAATAAATATAAAATATTTCTTATTCTTCATTTACCTGGAATGTTACATCCTTCCCCCCTTTTGGGAATTGATTCCACGCAATTTCAAAAAAAAGGGCTCAGAAACATAATTGGAAGTCTCACATCAGAAAAAGAGTCAGTAAAACTATCACTTTAAAAGAAATAAAAAGAAGCACAAAGGTCACCTGAGTAACCCATACTAAGATTCCATGAAAACATGGATATGGAGGAGAAACCAACGGGTCATGATCTGATGGAGAGTGTTAGGAAACATGTTTAGAAGAAATTTAACCACCAGAAAATCACAAACTTGTGATGGATTAATCAGTCTTTGATTCCCCAGTAGGAAAATTTAACGGAAGAGGTTTTTGTTAAAAGTTACTTTTCGTTGTGGAATTTATTAATGAGCCTAACCAAAAACATAAGGAAATATATTTTCTTGAAATGTAGACATTCATCTTTTACTAGATTTCTAACACAAACTCATATTTTCTCCAAACAATAAATATTCATTATGACATTTTTCACATTAAGAGCACTATAACCAACTTTGAGAGAATCAAATAATCCAAAAAAGATGAACTATATATTTCCCATTTCTTTAAATATTAACTAAAACCAAAATGTTTAGTATAAGATCATATAATACCCCAAAAAGATAAACTTTTACATAACGAAAAACTACTCTTAATCTCAAAAATTTGTCTAACTAAAACACAAAGTTTAACAAAGACCATTCAATAAACAATCGTCCCTAAAATTCTTCAAAATTAATCCATACTTTGATTGTAGCCCAAATCTCATAAGGATTTAATTACATAGACTTAAAAGATACATCTTAACATTTATATCCAAGTAACACCAGTTACTCATAAAGTCTTATATTGAAAAGTAATTAACCTAATCACATATTCTTCATGATAGGTTAATCATTTTCTTAAATAAATCAAATCATCACGCGTCCATAATAAAATCATATATTCTTCCAAACTATAATTTTAACCATTATTCCACAATTGAAATCCCATAGTATTCTATCGTCCTTAGGAATATAGTGTTTCCTCAAAAGAGATAACGTCTTCCACAACAACCTTTTATCACTTAATCACTAAATCATTTTTCATTACTAAGTATATCCATTTGATAAAGCATAAGTTCCAAAAATCAATTTATTCTTATTCCATAAAAACATTTTAATGAAAATAATAAGTCATACTAACTAGGTACATCAAGTAGGATAGTGGTAGGCAATGCGCCTTTATCGCCCTTGGGTTGTGGGTTCGATTACTGCAGCCTTGCCGGATGCAACGGGTTGTCACCCATCCTATGGGTTGTCCTTTTTATAAAACTCAAAAATAACCCTAACATGTTTTAACCTCAATGGTTTTCTTTATACCTCTCATTTTCATCCAAATTTATTGTGATATCAACATCTTAAATCTTGAAGTCTTATTTCACCACCAAATGATAAAATAAAACAATCCCCAAAATGAAGAACATCATACCTTGATCATGGTATCCATTTGGTTTCATCGTCATCTTGTTCATGTAGGTAGAAGGTCTATGCATTGCAACAATGATTTAGAGATCCTTTAAAATAATTTTCTTCCTCCATACAAATACACCTTGTACAACATGGGTCATATGGGTGTTAACAGAAAAACAGTTTTGGAAAATAATCATGTATGACAAATAATTTCCAAACATATGATAAAACATGATTTCTATAAAACCGTCGAACCGAATTTCAGTTGAAACATTCAATTAACGGTCCTTTTAAAGTACCATAAGTATGTGCTGAGAGACAATATTTTAAAATCAAATATAAATAGGTTGCGCAAGGTTCCCCTTCTTTAACACCTTTTTGAAAATCATAATATGCTTCAAAATCTTGTGATAAGGTAAAATATGTGAAAATGCCTTGATAATATTTACCTTTCTTGAAAATATGAGGATATTGTGAAAATAGGATTTTCTAAATACAACCCATGATCCATGATGATAACGAGGTATAGTGGAGGTGTTTGTTATCTCAAAAAACTGTCTTCAAGTGAGTTGAATGCTTGAAAAAGTTTCACAATCATCCGAACATGACTTTTCAAAAATTATTGCAAGCATGTCATCAGGAAGAGATAGAAATGTCATTTTAGATCCTCCTCCTTCCATTTGTAACTGACTTTCCTTGATCTAAAAAAGTTATAAAACAAGTATTTAACTTAAATAATAGACAAAGGAACTAACCATGTGTCTAATAAAAACCCATAATCCCAAAAGTTGTCTAAACTGACCTTTGATACCAACAATAAGGACCCGGCCTTAAAACATTATATAATCTTGAATTAAAAAAATAATTCACATTGAGAGTCTTTTCAGGATTATATTTTTAGAGAATTAGGCCATAACTAATACATAAAAATATGAATATTACATGTAGACAATACTACTCAATATCCATTTTATCATAAAATAAAAACTGTTGAAAAGAAACACATCTAGTTCCATGTTTTAGACAGCATGACTTTTCCTTCATCCATTCCCTAGCCCTATTCATCTTTAAGTCCTGTGAAAAACACTTCAAAAACATGGGATGAGTTTAAAAATCTTAGTAAGGGTTATAAAATAAGGAGAGAGAAAATCATCCCATCAATAATTAAAAATCAATGAAACCAATACTTTTCAATCATAACATACCTTACAAAATCATAAGATTTATGAATAACACATAGAAATCATAAATCATAAAGGCAACTTATAGAATTAAAAACATACTTACATTGTAGCTATCACAGATACATATGGAGTCACATTTGGAATACCCATCATAGTATATTCCCTAAATATCTTAGGAGAAACATTCGTGTTTACCTCCGTCATGTTACCCAATGCATTGGAGAGCTATCTCGGGCTCACCCACCCTAGGTTTACCATGGAACCACCCATATACCTAAAAAATGCCCAATAACCATAACATAAAAAATAAAACAAGAACAAATGAAATATAACATTTCCACATTCCAATCACAATATATCATATCAAGATATTGAAATAAAAAATTCTTTATCAAACCATTTTCATAACCATTTAAAACATTTAATAAATAGATTTTTGGATCAAAGTGTCCCATACCACTTCGAAGATTTTAAAGAAATTATCATTTTAAAACATTAATGTCCATATAAATAAATCCTAAAACCATTTTGAAAACATGTACATTGAAGATAAATATTTATAAGAATAAATCTTTAAAACATTTAAAACAATATTTTAGTCAAAGAGTTTTTAACAAAATGAGACACGCTTGAATACAAATAATTGAGGAATAAAATTTAGTCATAACATTATAATATTACGAGAATAAAGGATTCATTTTATAATATGTCAAAGGACAGTAAATACACCATATAAGAGTGAATTGGTGCATAAAAATATTGAAGTCTCAATGGAATGTAAATTGAGACGCAATCCCTTATAAAGACGGTATCCTTAGGTTAAGGATAAATCAATGACATAATTTATGTGTGACAAATATAAATACAACCAATATAAGTGGATATTAAGTGTAAAGCAATCAGAGGTCATTCACACGTATTTATAGAACGACATAATCAACAAGTAGAAGTTTTACCCAGAGAATTGAAATTAGGTTAAGAATCCCCTTTACAAAAATTCGATAGCCTAACGACGTCACTTTACAATTCAGAAAATGATTTCATGAGATAAAAATGGTGAACAATGGGAAGTACATACACCACATGAAATAAATAAGTGGTGAACAATGGAAATCTCACGGATTTGAAATTGAGATAAGAAATCCCTTACGAAAATTTGGCAGCCTAATGGCGCCACTTAAAAATTATTAAAATTAATTGATGAGAGTAAGAGGGGGTCTCTAATCATGTGAAAATACAAATTACAGTATGGTTAATATAAAATAAAATCCTCCAACATAAGAACATGGATCATTGAAGAAATAACCTAAAAGAGAGTACTTGAAAAGAAAGAGAGAGGTCAGATCCCTTACCTCGTGTCCGACTTGACTCGATCGTTCTTTAATATCCTGAATAATAAACTAAAGTTAATTTATAATTTCTTAAGAACCTTTTTCAAGTTTATTATTCTTTTTATATCACTTATCACCATGTTATAAATATTATGTAATCATTTATGTTAATAATGTTCATTTTGTCGATATTTGGTACTTGAGTCAAAAATGGACTTCTTATAATTACATGTTGTTCATGTGGTCAAAGGTTCATTATATCCAGAATTATATTCATGATTTATATATCATATATATCATAAATATCCAGTATATACATGTATTTATAATAATACATAACATTTAGAGGTAAGAAATGAAATGCACCGTTTATGGAGACGGTAAGTCGTATGTACGCATGAACGGTACTTTCATTTATATTTCTTATTTTAATGGAAATAAAACATAATGATACATAGGTATATTATAATTCCAGTATTCTATAATATATAATATTGTAAGCTCAATCCTTTATACATCCGACATAAGGCATTAACGAATCAAATCACTTTGAGGGGGCGGTAGTCCCTACTTCCTCAAATGAGATTATCGTATTTACCCACTATGGAAACCATAATGACATAATATAAATGGGAAGTGTAGAAGAATAAGGAAATAATTAAAATAATATATATCATATATAAATACAGTGTCGTCATAATGGCCACCATGAGAGGCAGTAAGATGTAATTGAACAATCATCGTTTCATGAGGCGTTAGTTTTCCATCCACAGAAACATTATGTTCTTTATCCATTAGATGGAGGTGTGTGTAAGTGTAGTTCTAATCCTTTTCATAAAAACATACTATTATATTGAGGATACTGGTTTTGTTGCAAAATAAAGGAAATAAAAAGAATTTAGGGGTTGGAGAAGTAAACTAAAAGAAAACAATTTAAGAGAAACCATTACCATTAATTTGGGTAACATCCATTGGTTTAAACCAAAAGGACTTCTTGAAGTGTCTTCTTCCTAAAGTAAGGCTTCTAGGGGGATTAGAGAGATGATGGGAGCTTAATTAGGCAGAGTTCGGACGATCTAAATGGCTTGAGAGGTGTGAGGAATTGGATAGAAATGGTCTCCTTTTATAAGGGAGAGGAGGGGCTCTTTAGGGAAGTGTGAAAGTATTATTTTATAATATATAATGATATTTAGTTTCTAATGGTCCAAAAATAATTATAGTCGAAGATAAGATGATTAATTGTCGAAATAAAATCATCCAATCAGAATTAGACTTGTTTTGGATAATATTTTAATCATTATAATATTATTTATTTTAATCATTTATTATTGAGGTAAATACTGCATCATTATTGTGTCAAAAATAATTTAATTTATTTGTTGTCTAAGAATTATAAATAAATACCATGATGTAAGAAATATTTTTATCATTCCAATGAATATTTATAGTCAGAAATATTCTTTATATAACACCATATAAAAATTAATTACTAAAAGATTTTTATTTATGTCTATTTTGCCTTCACATTAAATTAATTAGTCTAAATTGTCATTATCACTCTCAAGTGGCTCAATGGGGACCCAAAATCGACCCAAATATTCCCATGGTCATTAATGACAAAACCAATAAGGTTTGGACATGTTTTAAGGTAATTTTTAATTATTATAATATTCTTTTAAGCTTGAATTACCCTATTTACCTTTAATTGCGGTAAATAAAAGTTAAAAGTTATTATTCAACAAAATTATTTTCATCTTAATGAACCAAATTTTACTTCATTATAATAACCATGTATGTTGTATTTTTGAAATTCAATTCACAGAAGTGGTAAAATTCCATTTAAATGAAAAAGTCAGTTTTTTTAACTACCACTAAGTGGTATCACTATTCATCAAAAATTGATGTTTTTCAGAAAAATACCAAAAATTCAGCCTAAGATATATTTGATATTCTGAAATTCAAAAATAATGTCTATTTTTTCAAATTAAAAACATTTAAGTGGCATTAATTAATTTAAAAATTAATTCCCGCTGTTAAAACTAATAGCGTGTTTTTAAGAAACAATAACTATCAAAAGATTGATACTTGTTTATATCCAATTTCAAAGTAAAGTTAATTATAATGACCAACATTGGATTAAATGGTAAAAATATATTTTAATTTAGCTTTAAAACAAATTTAAAAGATAATATAACAATATAAATAAATTATATTAAAATGCACTTTTGAATTAAAATACAATATTTTTCACTATTCATCAAAAAATGAACATTATCAGAAAAATTCCAAAAAATTGAACAAAGTAAATTTTGATGTCCCCATTCTAAATAAGGATTTTATTTGTTCAATTAGAATGTATTAAATTGACCAAAACTGGATTTAAAAAAGGTTTCTCCATTAAAAGGCGATAAATCGGCCTTTTAATGTAAATTGTGATTAAAATTAGATTCATTCACATTTTAAGCCTCAAACTTTTGTTGGATAAATGTAAATACATTTAAAAAACATGTATAATCATATTGTAGTTAGTTTTTTTCATTCCCGCCAGTACAACAGCTAGGAGTTAACTACCATTTAAAATAATAATATTATATTATTAGTGTGCAACGTAAGACTCCAAAGAAACCCTATGTTGCGTATCGGGTACGCTATCGAACATAACAACCCATTTGAAGTAAAATTAATATTTAATTCAAAAATATTAATAAATATAAAATATGTCTTATTCTTCATTTACCTGGGATGTTACAGGTTGTATTTAGCATCTATCACATAGAAGATATCATCCATAGTGGTCACAACATCATCAAGAACAATTTTCCATATCAGTAAACAAAAAAATTATAGGGTGGAAAAAAATTTGACTTTTTAAATCACTGATTATACCCAAGATATTTTCCCCTCCATTAGTATAGATAGTTGAATCATGTGATATTTACTCTCCCTCTCTTCTAGTTGAAACTAATTTCATAGTAGGGGTAGGAATTCATCTTGAGCCTCTCCTCCAGAATTCTCTAGGCCATCATCTGAAGGATACCCCTTAGAGAATAGATATACTAAACAATGAATCATGAAATGAGTTTCCTTATATATATATATATAAATTATATGTTGAATAATATTATGATCTTGAGGACTAGGGTCCCTGGATGTGGGAAAATGGAATAAGGATTTAGTTATTATACTCCATGCATCACTCTTTCCCCAGAAAGAATTTCTTATTCCTCTAGACTAGTAGATCATGTAAAAACTATTCGGTTCCACACATGGTATTCTTTAGAAATTTCATGGTATATTTTATGTATTTTTATTAAAAAATTAAGGAAAATAGATTTTTGTAATAGATTTGAAAATTTGGTACAATCTTCATAAATAGTAACCATTGTAATAAATCATTGAGGATTAACATGTTTTCTATTAATCATCAAGGGATATGTTCTCCACCCCTTTGAGGGTTTTCTGATCCACTATATATTTCACCTTCCTAGGGAATGGAATCATACTATTAATAGAATATATTATCATTTCCCACTCTCGTAGTTAGTTAACATCCTTGATGGGTTTCCCTCGAAGTCAATTGTGGTATGATCCATGATGTTTTCATGTCATGGAATGTGGACACAACTCTAAATGGAGATCTATAGACTCATTATATCAATATCCAATGTACACCCTACCCAATATAGGATGGAATTGGGATATTATTATCCTAAAGATGCATCCAAAAAACATCCTTAACTTCTTGAAGATGAGTCAGGATATTCTGATTTTAATTTTGTGTTGAGCCTCATTTCCTTAGTTGGGGACTCCCCTCATCATCATCCGCAAAACCATCTTAGTTAAACTATACAACTCATTAGCACCTCGACATTGACTTATTGAACATGGAATGTTTACGGATGATCCAATGCTTCGAGAACCACATTGATCAAATGTATTTCAACAGGATTTGGTAGACCGTATCCATTTTTTGGAGCACATTCAACAGTAAAACCCTAAAATTATAATTTCTGATTACTTTTAAATAGGTTAATGTGTTAATAGCATTATCAAAAAGTGACAAAAAACATATATAAAACCATGAAATACATAGAAAAAATAAAAATTTTATGTGTGACCATTAAAACATTCTCATTAAATTAGTGTCAATAAATAATATTAAACATGTTATTAAATATTTGAATAAGTAAAATAAATACAAATTTTAATATGAATTAAATTCAATTGGTTTACCTAGAATAAATAATATAATCACTTACAGTTTAGAAAAGTACATTCCTAAAAAATAACATTTTATGTGATAAATATTTA
Source organism: Viscum album (assembly GCA_963277665.1). Taxonomy (NCBI): domain Eukaryota; kingdom Viridiplantae; phylum Streptophyta; class Magnoliopsida; order Santalales; family Viscaceae; genus Viscum; species Viscum album. The sequence goes on from OY728125.1 coordinate 1,713,546,112, forward strand.
TCTTTAAAAATGATATGATTAATGAGAAATTATGTGTGATATTAAACATTAGTTAACCCCAATTTAGTAAGAAAATTATATTGAACAATAATAACAACAGTTAATATTAAAAAAATTCATTTTCAAAAAAAAATATTTTTATTTTATTTTAGTTTTTTATTAAAAAAATAATTTATTGTTTATGGGAATTTAAAATTAATAAAAAGTTCTATTTTTTAACTCCTCATATAAAGATTTACATAGTATGATTTTTTGATATTTCTTTTAAAATGTAAATTTTTAGTCGAAAAATATGATTTTCATAGAACTATTAATTTGTATAACCTCAAAAATATATAAAAATGATATAAAAGATTATAAAAAGTATTAATTAACAAAATATGAATTTAAGGAATAGTAATATTTTTTTTAAAATATTCATTGAACTTATAAATACTATATGTAACACTTTTAAAGCTAATTAAAATGTTACTTTAACAAAGAAATTTTTTCGGTCTCTACATTAAATTAAGTATTTTCATTGAAGATTCTATTTTTAATTTACTTTAAATAAAAATAACATTTATTTTTTTATAATAATTCCAATTTTATCATTAAAATTCATATCCAATATAATTTTATATTATAAATAAATTTAAATATTAAAGAAACAATTTCTAAAAAATATTTTTACAAGAGTAAATGTGTCTATTTTAAATTTAACATTTCATTCCATTAAAAATACTATTTGGTAAAATGATTTTAAAATTTAAAATATGAATGATAAACTTTTGTGATAGGTTCAATAAAATTATTTTTTATAAAAAATATTTATTAAGGATAGAAAGTAATTACCTTAGTAAAAGTAAATTTGGGAAACATTAAAAAGATAATTGAAAAATCCATAAAACAGTCAATGACGTATCAAAAAGGAGAGGTTTAGGTGAGTTTTGATCAAAAATAATTTTACTCTCCTCCTTTTTACATTTTTTTCATTTTTTACATGATTGGTAACCAAACATTATTGAAAATGTAAGGGTTACTCTGAAAACTATCCTCCCCTCAATTTATAAAAGGGTAAAATTTACACCACTTAAAGACATGCCAATCCATAAAATTTATTATAAAAACTATTCAAATTTGTGTCTCCTAAAACCCTCTCCCATTTTAAAAAGATTATGGTCTCCATTAGTTAGAATGTGTCCTTAATTTCTAAGGTGACTTCTAAGGAAAATTCAGGTCTCCGACATGAGTATTATCAACTAATTAGTTTATATTAATAATATTATAAATTAATATTTATTATATCAACACTATGATAAATATATTAGTATAATTTATATACATTAATGTCGTTATATTAGGTTAATTATCATTTTTCTTCTATATACCACTTCCATTAATAAAAATATATTCAATTTTCTTGTGTTGGGTGGACTACCACCTCCAAGAATCTACATGTTCATATTTCCTTCACCGCCATACAAGGATGGATATTAATGATTGTAATAAATAATAAATAAAATTGTATTATATCATTAAGTATTTGGTATTGAAAAAGGATAACCTTTTATTTATATGATCAATAAACTGTCATAGTTAATTTAATCATTTAAAACATGTGTGCTAAGAATATAATCATTTATTCAAATATTGTTTTATTTTTAATATCCATTAATTATCCAAATATATACTTGAAATTATAATATATCACTCTAATAAAAACTAAATAATCTCAGTATTAATCTATTAAAATTATATTACAATAAATCCACCTTATAATCACTCATTAACTCAGGGTATCTTCATGTTTGGGTCGGTTAAACCTCCTACATGAACAATACCATCAATTTAAATAATATAAGACTATGAAAAATTATTTACTATTATAATATTATTTAAATGTATAAATCCTTATTTTATCTTGGTTATAGATATTTTATATCAATATCTAATCCATTAATTAAGAAAACACTTTTCATTCAACAAAAAACACTAAAACATGCTTATTTTTTATTTCTTCATCAAGGTTAATCACTGAATTACTTATGAATGTCGATAAAAAAATAAATAATTATAAATAATCCTTAAAACCAAAATTATTTATATATTAATGGTTAAAATTTAAATAATAATGAATACAGAGCCTACTATTATGAAACTAGTACAAACATTCAAAACATTAAACTCCCGATGAGAAAATAATACAAATTCATGTAGAGAATTACTATATACGAATAGTATAGTTGAAAATGTATGTGATAAAACTTATTAATTATGTCATTAAAAAATATATTTATATGATGTTGCAGTTTAAATCATATTCATTGAATTTGGGATAAGAGTTAAAGGATTTTATCTCAAATTCCTATCTCCAAGACATATTTGTTATGTTATCCTCATTTTATTTATGTGGTGTATATACAACATATATGATATATAAAATCATGAATTATATTTTAATAAAGTTTTTTTAGTTCAATTTCATGTCCTATCTTTCAAGGGGTTTTGATTAAATTCTTACTCTAGTCGCATGGGTCTTCATGTAACCTATTATAATCCATGTTCACTTTCTATGTTGTTATATTGATTTAACTTCCAACTAATGTTATTTATTTTATTTCTCTATATACCATGGAATTTTCTTGAAAAATAAAGCATCTTTATTCAAGAATCTATTGATTCGTTTGTTTCCCCAATAGTGAGGATTTTGTGTAACTCAATTTTTTTCATTTAGTTGTGATAATTTTTTGATATTATTTAATATAAGGTGGGTATATTATACATTTTTATTATATTATATAGGGTTCCATAATTGTTTTTTATGGTCATAAATTCCTACAATATATACCATTTGACAAAATTTTCTCACATCATTGGATATGTTCTTTTGAAAACATCCACTTACTCTCTCTGAATAGGTTATGATCTAGTTATTATAGTATTGACATAGTCATTTACTCATTATTATATATGGTTTGAACATGAAATTTTACATAACATGGATTTGATGATGTTTACCTATAAATTATAAAATTATATTGACATGGTGAAAAGTATTTGTGAACCATATATTGTTATTCCAATGCAAATTATTATGGGAATGTTGTCTATGTATCCTTTGACCATCCAAATTTTTTCTTATGATGGGTTATAAAACTGCAATTCCATTTTTTAAATGGTTAAAAATGTTCACATTCTTGTATATTATTGTATATCATGATATTAATATCATGAATTTATATTCTATATTATTCATTATTTGAATAGCCATGTTTTTATTTATTCAAAGGTTCCATGGGGAATGGTATGAAAGGTATTATTGACCCTTATGGTGAGTTCATTGGGATTAATAAAGTGAAAAGTGATGTGTGTAATTATATATCCCCCCAATTCATTAACATGTCTCTTGAGACAAGATATGTTTAGGTATTTGGTGTTTTCTAACCTAATTTAGAGAAATCTCTTTACTACGGTGTTAAAGATAATTAAATATCATTACAAAGGGACTTGAAAATATGTTTTTGATATCTAACTTATGCATTCTATAAGTATATTATTAGTATTATTTATGTCTATATTTTTATTTATTTTCATGAATAGAGAGTTTAGTTATTTTTAATTTCATTACAGATTCTTGTTTTTACCTATTCTTGTCATTGTATTGATGTCATGTTTATGACATGATTGTTCTTAGTTACATGTTTCTCTTACTAACCTTATGAAAACATCCCTTTAATATGTTTCTATTCCCTATATAATGATGAAATGTTTTACATGTGGCATATTTAGAGGTATAGAATATGTGGATGAATTTATTGTAGTTGTTGGTGAATTTTCATAAATTATTTATTTTATTATATATTATTAAAAAAAATCAATTAGTTGAGAAATAAATGGAATTTTTTATTTTATGATGTGTTCTAATTATCAAAAAATATAAACTTGAAATGATCCTCTAAATGTAATATATTTAATAAAAATTATTTATTTTTTATGTATGGTAATAACTTAGATTTTATAGCTGGTATTGAATAATGTATGTAATGTATGGGTTCACGAGCACCAGATGTAGAAATTCAGGTCATGGTCATCACATTAGTATTTATCCAATGGATTATAACTAAAACTGTTCTACAGCAGTATGAATATATATAGGAGTAATAATACAAAGTTTTTATCCTGATTAAGGAACTGTGTAGAGGCATGTTGAACATAAACTCAATGGGTTCTATTCAATTATCAAATTGATTTTTCCTTATACCATAAGATGTCACTCATTCCTGACGTCCACTATCGGCACCACCATTGGATATTTCAATCATTATAATTAGTGTAAAAACTAGTAAGACTTATTATCCTCACAAATGGTATCATTTTCAACCATGGAAACTATGGTGTAATCCCTTACATCTATCATGTATGAACATGCTTCATACACACTATAGTCGTCATCGGTGATAAACTTAGTGGGAGGATGGACATAGGGGATGAAATTTAACTCTGACTATATCCACATGATATTGGGAGATGAATCAGTATTTAGTGATAAATTCCTGATAATGTATTTATCCTAGATAAAAAATTTAAATCCATGCTTTAAGATATAGACCACGCTATGCAGTGAGTACACATTGAATTTCACATCCATACTCCCCCGTAGCCCTTGTAATGTATCTGAAATATGGAATGGAGCCATTCCTTTATAGATTTATAGTAAAAACCAGTGAATATTCACAAGAAATAAAATTGATATATCTATAGAAACCTCAAAAACTACTTTCCATTCCATAATAAATGAACTCATTCTCATTCAATTATAGCAATCACGGACTGGAAAGAGGTAATTGCTTATCCAAATCACTAGTAATCATGGTAGCCTCATTTGGGGATATATGTAGTGGGTTTCATCATATCCTCATACTCTATACTTCCATTACTCTAGATCTATATAGCACAATCCCACTCTCTCCCATATCTTTATTGAACGTCACATAGTTTGGTGTTTACATGTTTTCTGATTCCCATGAGGCGCTAAAAATATTATCATCCATTTACCAAAGATGTCATTAGTTCATGGATGGGATTCCTTTCCCATATTATTCATAACTTCCCTTCATAGTGATTTGAATAATGAGGTTGTTTTCTTAATATCTCCCTAAAAATATTTCTTATGTAGGAATTATTCATACATGTCCATGAGTATTGGTGCCTTAAGAACCTAGTAAACATTCTACAGTTGAATCCAACATCACTATACATCAGATAAAACCTATTTTTCTAAAATATCTAATAACTTAGAATTTATGGGATCATGTTGGGGTTCTTATCTTTATATATTTGTGATATATAGATAGATTAATAACTTGATATTATCCTCATATCATCATTAAAATCAGACAATTCTTAAAAAACAAAATATATCGACATCCATTTTTGTTTGATGCCACATATATGATGCAAGTCAGAATATTTTTTTCCATCCTTTTAGTTGATTAGTAGTTGAAAGGTGGAATATTGATTTCAAAAAAATTAACATGGGGTTCTAATGTGTGTGCATGGTTTTCTAGAGTTATTTTTTGGTGATATAACACACGTACTTGGATGGTTTCCCCTCATGGATAAAGGTACCCTTAAAAAATATGTCAACTCTACAAAAATTCATATTCTGAAATCACTTAGAGTGAGGTAATTTTATAGTGGACAAGAATTTTTAAACATAACTATAACATCATTTAATATTAATACTCATTATATATCTATAATATTCTTTTCTAGACCATATAGGCTTAGATTCTTTGAAAAAATGGATTCATACTAAATTGTTGCCTAAAAATATCTTCATTATTTAGTTTTAACTTCTCCAGAACTATCACCTTTCTTAGACACAACGTACTTAAAACCATTCTTCGTAACTTGGAGGAAGGAAACATAATAATTGTTGGGCTCAAAAACTTAGTAATAATGATATAAAAGTTATTAATTAATGATCATAAGTGAGAAAAGGATAAGAATTTGGGTCACATGATCAAAAATTAAAATTTTCATACCCAATCATTCAAGGATATTTAACCATGATTCATAGCACAAGGTTGTTTCAATCAGAATACATAAGATATAAGATTTTGGAATCATCAAGAATCAATCATGAACTATGATAACATATCATACGCATAATACATAAGAATGTGGAAATAACATATTCATATATTATCACTTCTTTAGTCAATATTTACTACCAAGACTATAATAGTTTACAAATCCCCACAATGGAAATGACTACCTATTCATTTCCAACATTCTCATAGTATTATCTTCCACCTTATTAACTCTATAATCTCATAGGTGTTAATTAAATCCATAATCTATTTTGAGTTCCTCAACTCATTAATCATTAACCAATGCATTGGAGGGATATAATGACACCAACTGTTCTTGGTTTATAACATAACCACCCATACTTGGTATATAGTGGAACTAGTCATCACATAATCATGATCTGTTCATATATATTCCACGAGATCATGAAAAAAATTATCATTACATAAAAACATAACCCATTGATTGAAAATGGGTTTCAAAAATATTTCAATTTCATAAACATAAACTATACAAATATATAATACATATTGTACCATTGTATCATATCACTATTAAGAAATAATAAATATCAAATGATGTTGTAATAGATTAAAATTACCTTTAAATTATCACATGAACATTTCTTGAGGAAAAATAACTTTTCATTTTGAAATAAATTATTTAAAATCTAAAAATTAACAAAAAAATTTAATTAAAACATTTAATATGAATATATTAATGTGAAATTATTATGTAACCATAAAATTATATATCATTTTAATGGTGGAAAAAGTTCTTCATGTGATGTACGTTTAAACAAAAATTCCTTTCACATTTTCAGTCAAAAGACGAAGGTGACTTATTTGGTAAATGATAATAATGGTCATTTTAAAAAATATTATAGAAATTAAAATATGTTTAAAAATGTATTTAAGAAATATTTATATAATATTAAAAACATTCTTCAAAATAGTTTTTAAAAAATGGATATGGAATAAAAAGGATTTCCAAATAGATGATAGGAATAATGTTGGTTTTCCTTATAACATTTTTTCAGTATCTTGAGTACATAATGATATAAAAATTGATAGATTATATAATTTCATCGTCAAAAAATACATAATATTTTTTATTTATAGATTATATAATTTCATCGTCAAAAAATTTAATCATAAACATTCCTCGTAAAATGTGATTGTAATATAAAACCCTTACCTCATATACGCCTTGCTTCATTAAAATTCTATACACTTTTATAATAAATTTAATTTTTTTTATAATTACATACTAAAACCATATTCATAGCTATAATACCATACAGTTTTTACATATCACATCTTATCACCCTTTCATTATCAATCATTCATTATCATTTCCATTTCGAGTGTTAACTTCTTCATTTGTTTCATGTTTGTTTTGGTAGGATAGTAATGGTCCAATAACATTGATCAATGTTTCTTAATATACAAAATTTAAAATTGATATAAATATCACATATATTAATTATATAAATATTTATAACCATTCATATAAGTAGGTGTTGAGAATGGAATTGCATCACTATGTGGAGACTCTAGTATGTATATATGCTCAATGGAGGTTTCCACTTTTCAATGGATAGAAAAAATAATTATAATTATTTATTCACCATTCTAGAATAATTATTATATCATAATTATAAAAAATAAAAAAAAAATATTTCAAAATTACAACCATGATTTATGGTGGTGTAAAATAAATCGCATCACTATGTGTAGTCGGTACTCCACAAGTACACAAGAGTGAAACTTTCATTTCCCATTTGATTAAGAAGTCGTGGTAAATGGTTGTTACATTATCATAATATAATATAAGTGTATTTAGGTTATTTTATTTATCATTTTTTTATATATAAAATTTTTCTACTGTGTGTATCAGAAGAAATAAAATTGAAAGTTCTTGGTTAAGATCTATACCTCTTCTTTGAGAGACCTCCTTTGACGTAAACCTTAATCCTTGAAGTATTGATCTTGGGAGAAGAAAATAAGAACTAGAATAAATGAAATTAATCTTGGAATGTTTTTGGATCAATTATTTTTAAATATATAAGGATATATTAGGTGAATATGGAAGGAAAATATATTCCATTTTATATGTGATGGGAGGTATATCAATAGAATTTCTTAAAATATTTCAATGATATAAGGTCACTTACATGGGAAAATTTCTTGAAATGAACATGTATTTGAAGTTAAGATAATATAAGTTTCAAATATATCCAATAAATAAAAATTATATATTTTTTTGGTAATACAACCCTTATTTATGGGTTTAACCCCCCCCCCCAAGTGTAAACCCATTTTATCCTTAACAGTGGTAAAACAATTAATATTTATACTAATCACTATGATGAAAAATTAAGTTGACATATTAAATTTTATAAATTAATATGTTTAAAAATATGTAATCCATTTTAATTGATTCAATTTTTATATGTGTAATAATTTAATTTTATTTAGGTTGAAAAATTTTAATGAAATCCCGTTTTAGAAAAATGCATTTTTTTGTATAAAAAATAATTTAATTCCGTTATTTTTATTATAAAACCAATAAATTGAATGATAAAATATATGATTGAATATTTAATATATAAAAATTTATTAAAAAAATTAATAAAAGTTATTAATTTAATTTATTAAGATAAATACACATTATGTTCATAAAAATGTTATTCATAAAAATCTATTTTTGAGCCAAATAAATTAACTTATACCCAAGTAAATAATATTAAGTATTCCTATGTAATTATTTTAAATAATTATTATTAAAGTATATTTATTTTAAATTAAAGGATATTTATTAAATTTGGGTTTGAGGAACAAATTGATATGAGTTAATTTAAGGGGATTAAGGGAGTTGTGACGTCACCTTTATGTAATATGAAATTTTAATCCACATTATGTGACATTTTCCCATATATTACTAGGTATATAGCTAGGAGTATCAAACATTTCTGTGGTTTTTCATCTTTATAATTTAGGTTATTTTTGAAGTCATGGTTATGTAGTTTCCCAGTTAACATGAAATTTTTTTTATTGAAAATACCATAAAATTAGATTTCGACATATTATAACAATTCACATGAATATAAATCATTATAGAAAAATCATAAAAATTATCCATAATAAAATATTTACTTAAAAATTTAAAAAAATATATTTATTTCCTAAGATAAAATATCTAATATATATATAAATTAATTACATTTTTCATATTCATAAAATGTGATTGAAACTATTTTTGAAAAAAAACATATTTTTAGCATAGAATTACATTACTAAAAATTGTGTGATTATTTATTATGATTTATTCAATACACTTATATTATTTAAAATAAATATATAAATATTTTTCATTATGTGATTTTTAATATTCATACCTATAAATTTAAAGGCTATGTTATAATGATTTACTATATTGTGGTTTTCATTGACTTGGGGTTGCATATAAAGAAATATATAAAATACTTTAAGAGGAAATACATATATACTCGTGAATTAAACACATAAAATTAAATTTAACTATTGAAATTACATCACTATAATATAAGAAAATGAGGATATATTTTCATCATCACATAATTAACTTACCATGTCTCTTCCTCAAACTTATGCATCTTCCAAAGAACATTAATCAAGGAAATAGTCTTATTCCATAGAATTTTATCTCTACAATCCTAGATTTATACTATTTGATATTAATAATAAATATCATAATACATCTGTATATTATCTAAATTTAGTATATGTGAAGGATAAGGTATGTAAATTCTAATAATAGATACATGGAACACATCATAAACTTGAGAGAGGTTCATTGGGAATGTCAAGCGATAAAAAAATGTCCCAATTCAAACAAGAATCATGAAAGGACTAATCCACCTAGGGATAATATTTCCCTTCTTTTTGAATATTATAAAATTTTTCCATAGATAAATTCTTAATAATACCTTCTCAACAATATCAAATTATAGATATCATCTATGATTGTCAGCATAAAACTTCTACTAACTCTAAGATTCCTTGAACAACTACTGACAAGATCTAACATTCTATTTCATTTCCTCATCAATCTCTACTCTGAATATCCTTAATCCACCAAGTTCAACTTATCATGTCATATTTTTTTACTTTTTTCCATAGAGGGGTCCATGAGGATTCATCTGAATCCTTGAGTTAAATATATTATATTAAGAAAACAAAACAATATTAGGGTTTTTATCCCAATAATCATTGAAATATAGAGAATAATATCACTACACAAACTCTAGGGTTTGAATGTTCCTCTCGTATTTACCATCTATCTGAGGATAATAAGAATTATGAAACACAACACTATATCTAGAGCTTGCTGAATAATTTTCCAAAATGGTGAGGTGAACTATAGAACCCAATTAGATATTATAGAATTTTTTACTCCATGAAACATACCAATTCATTAATTTATGTCCTACTATGTTGGTCAAGAGTTAAATCTTATCTAACATCAATTTAGTGTGCTAACATCATTAACTGATCAAATATAACCCAAATAGTATTATGGCCTTAAACTGTTATAGGGATTCCGATTATGAAGTCCATGATGATGTTTTCTCATTTATATTTTGGTATAGGTTATGGTTATAACATCCTATTATAATTATATCTCTCATCATAAACATACATACAAACAAATAACTGAGATCCATTCTCTACAAAATCTCCCTTCATGTTTTCCTTCCATAAATACTCTTTATGATCTCTATAAATCTTTTTAATTCCTTATTTAATAGAGACTGATAATCATTGATATTCTTAAAATACTTTGATCTTCAAATATAGTATTTATGGGACACATACATGGTTCTTGATCGTTATTATTTCATCATAATAAACATTCAACTCTAGAAAATTTCTTACTTTCTTTTTCATCTCTACATCCTCCTTTTATTCCACATTAATCTTTCCATTGATAGATAGTGGAACACAAATTTGATAAATATTAAACTTTTCACCTTCAATCAACATTTCAAGGCCTATAAATTTAAAAATAAATAAATATTGGATACTTTTTATCATCATCATAGATAATATAGTGTTGTGATTTCGACTCAGAGCATCAACTGCCTTGTTCCCTTTTCCAGGGTGGTAATATATTGAATAGTCATAATCATTAATCAACTCTACCCAACTTCTCTAAAGAATATGAACTATTTTTGGAAGAATATATACTTCAAAATTTAATTATCAGTGTATATTTCATACATTTATTTGTAAATATAATTCACATGTATTTTTATTGTAAATATCACTACCTTTAAATCCAAATCATGAGTCATGTAATTTTCTCATGAATCATAAATTGGAAAGATGAATAAGTTATAACCAAATAATTCTACAAGAGAATACATCTAAATAATTTATTTGATACATCACTATAAACTAAAAACCCTTCTATGTCTTAAGGTAGTGTGAGCAGATGTTCACTTAAGACCCATCTATTTAACTTTTTGAAATTTTATTCGTAGTCACCCCTCCAATAGAACATAACTTCTTTTTGAGTTAACTAATTTACTAGAATAGTTAGCCATGATAAATACTTCACAAATAATTGATAATATTTAACCAATCCAAGAAAACTATGGATCTCAATCAAATTTGTTGGTCTAGGAAAAAGTTTAATAACTTCTATATTTCATTAATCGTCTAGTATACCCATACATGAGAGTATATGACTCAGAAAATGAATCTTTATATAGGCAAAAATCAATCTAGGTAATTTTTTCATATAGATTCTCCTTTATTAGGTTATTAAGAACAATCCTCTAGTTATTTCCCAAATCTTACTTTCTCCTTGAATATATATGAATTTATTTTTTAAATACTACCACACACTGATATAGGAAATCTCTAAATAATCTATTCAATAAATCCATGAATATAGTAGAGGAATTAGTAAGATCAAATTAAATTTCTGTAAAATCAAAGTGTCCAGACCTTAATTGGAAGGTTTTCTTGTGTGTGTCTTCACTTTTGGACCATTAATGACTGTATCTAAATCAAATAGAAATCTTGGAAAAATATTGAAGACCTCGTAATTTATCAAACATGTCATCAATATGAGGTACAGGTTACTTATTCTTGACCATGATCTTATTAAGTTCCTAACAATCAAGGTAGTGTCACATTGATCCATATTTCTTCTTCAAAAATAAATAGTTTCTCCTCAAGGTGAAAAAAACGGATAAATAAACCCTATATCATAATTCTTCTCATGTCTCTTCAATAATTCTTGCAACTCGGTCAGATACATTCTATTGGGATTATTTGAAATAGATGTAGCATCATATATGAGTTCTATTGAAAACACAAATTCACAAATCTGGTAAAGACAAAGAAACTATTATGGAAAGACATCAACAAACTCTCATAAAATATGCATATCTTTAATTTTGAGTGTCTCCCCAACCATCCAAGATAAATACCTCTTTTTAATTGGAATAAAATCTCATAATCAGAATCAATTTCCATTGAAAATTCATATTTATCCACATAGTAATAGTAAATCATAGGTTGGTTTAGAATATTTAATTTTACTCCCCCCCTATCCATTAATATTTAAATTATTTAAATAACGTCAATCCATAACAAAAATTGCATCAAATTCAACTAAAGTATGATTAACAAGAATTATTTGGAAAAAATCGAATAAAATTCAATTTGAAAAAAATCATAGAATTGATATTTGATCATCATACCATTGTATTTTTTACTGATATTTTCTAATTATTGAGGTGGTAATGTAATACCTTTATAAAATTATTAATATATAAAATAGTTGTTAGAACCAAATTAAAATAAGTCTTTAGCAGCTCTAGAGTGGATTATAAGTCACCTTTAAATATTTCATTATCATAAACCACATCGACCATAGTTATCAAATGAGATTTTTCTTTATTTATGGTCTTAATAGGTTGTTGGAATATATCTCCATAATTAACCCTTGGATTTAATAAATGAATAACATTAATTCTTATTCTCCTAGAATTTGAAACATTGTTTTGTGGTTTGTATATTCTTTTTATCTTTTTCATCCATCATTTCATTGACCAACCTCTTCGCATCACTATGAAACTATTTTTCATGATGATATTAATTCCACACATAATGAAATTACCAGTACAATTAAGAAAATATCCTTCATGTTTCCTTCCACACATCTTCCATGAAGGAAGGCTCATCTTCTTCCCTCCGTGTTTTTTGTTATTAAAATTTTCATTGAATCCCATTTTTAATTTCTTATAAAAAATTATATTTTTTGGTTACTCAATTATCCATCTCTACAATGATAGTAGATTGAATGATTTATTTAAATCTACCAAAGACTATTTTCTATAACTCCCTTCATGTACATAGTTTTAAACAACAACAGAACTGAAAAATCTTAACTTCCTGTTCAAGGACAATACCGGAAGCATACCTCTCAAGTCATATAAAATTTACCTCATTGGTAATAATGGATTCATCAACATTATTATATATATCATGTAATTTATTTTCTATTTTCATATATAATATGGGGATAGTAATTTTTGAAATATATGCTCTCAAAATCATCTCAATCCATGGAGTCTGTTTCTTCTAATTTCCACATATTCTTGATAATATTCGACCATTGATACACATCACATTCCTAATGATAAACAACTAAGATCAAAATTTAATTTTACACACACTGGATAATAGTATTTTATGTCGTGCTAATCCATTTCTCAGTATTTAAAGGATTAGTATACCCCCTAAAAGATGTTTCAAATTGCTTCATAAAGTACATAATAGTATGGTGTTCCCTCATGTGATCACATGGGATTTCATTATGATTTATTAAAAGGAATCGGCCTTCAAACATTACATAATCTTGAATAATATGAATTATTAACATTGTGATTCTTTTTAGGATTATATTTTTATAGATTTAGGCAATAACTATTACATTTCATCTCAAAAATACTAATTATAAACTTCTACCAAGTTTCCATTTTTTCATAAAATAAAAACGTTTTGAAAAAAAAGTGTCATGTCTAGATTCATGTTTTAGAAAACATGACTTTTCCATGATCCCATCCTTGAAACTATTCCACCTTATCCCCTGTGAAAAACATTTCAAAAACTTGGGATCAGTACCAAAACCTTAGTAAGGGATACACAATGAAGGAAAATGTTAGTTTTTCAAAAGAACAAGTAAACCATGAATACCCTATCATAAGTAATAAGTTTCACATTTATTGAGTTGTAAACACTATTAACTGAATAAAAGATCATTTCTTACCATTTTTTAATGAAAATATCACCATAAAACCCATAGAAATAACATGTAACATATAAAGGTAACTTGGGACATAAACATACTCATATGGAATAACAATACGGTCGACTTCCACACATATCACGAAATGGAATAGCCATACTGCCAACTTCCCTACCCAATGCATAGGAATGTTTAACATAACCACCCATCATATTTTATCATGGAACCACCTATCATTTGGTTTATCACGTAACCACCCATCAAATGTCCATGTACAATTATAAAATCATAACACGTAAAAAATATAAAGGAAATATAACATTTCCACATTTCAATCAAAATATATCATTTGAATATATTTATATAAAAAATTCCATTATCAAAACCATTTTCAATATGAAAATATGTAAAAGATTATATGGTATTTATTTTTCTATTAAAAACACTACATCTGGTTAAGGATGCCAAAGATCAAATAATACATGTGGAGGTGGTAAAGGTAATTGTCACCATTTACATTAAAACATTATTTTTTTGTCGTTTAGTAAAACGCCTTGTAGAAAAATATTCCCTTTGAATGAAATGAAAATTCAAAGGGGTTTATATACCGTATAAAAGGAAGTCATGTATAAAAAAATATTCTTCAACGAAAGGAGATTGAGACGATGTCCCTTACCTCATGTCCAACTTGACTCGATCATTCATTAATCTCCTGAATAATAATCTAAAGTTAATTTATACTTTCTTAAGGAAATTTTCAAGTTTATTATTCATTTTATATCAATTATTACCATGTTATAAACATTATGTAATCATTTATGTTTATAATGGTCATTTTGTCGATATTTGGTACTTGAGTCAAAAATGAACATCTTGTAATTAGAAGTTGTTCATGTGGTAAAAATTCCCTTATCTACAGAATTATATTAATAATTTAGATATCATATATAACATATATATCCAGTATATATATGTATTTATAATAGTACATAACATTTAGAGGTAAGAAATGAAATGCAGCGTTCATGGAGATGGTAAGTCGTAAGTACGCATGGATGCTATTTTTATTTCTATTTCATATTTTAATGGAATGTAAACATAATTATACATAGGTATATTATAATTCCAGTATAACATCATATATATTTTCATTAACTCCACCCTTTATATGTCTCACATAAATCATGAGTGAGTCATATCACTTTAAGGGGGTGGTAGTCCGTACTTCCTCAAATTAAATGATCACGTTTACCCATTATGGAAACCGTAATGTTATGAAATAAATGATAAATACCAAAGAATGGAGACAATATAAATATAATATATAACATATAAAAATAGTACCATAATAATGGCCACCATGAGAGGCGGTTGGAGATAATTGGACAATCATCATTTCGTGAGGCAATAGTTCGCCATCCACAGAAAAAATATGGTCTTTACCCATTAGATAGAGGTGTGTGTAAGTATAGTTAGAATAATTATCATAAAAACAACCTAGTATAATTAGAATACTATTTTTATTATAAAATAAATTTATAAAAGGTTTTTAGGGGTTGGAGAAGTTAAATAAAAAAAACTTAAAATAAGATGTTACATTTAAATCAGGTATCTCCCTTTGGTTTGATCCAAAAGGTATACTTGAAGTGCCTTATAACTAACTAAAGTCTACTAAGATGAGGAAAGTTATGTGGGGAACTTATTTTGGAAGATTTTTGATGGTCCAAGGGGCTTTATAGATTTCAGGAATGGGTTATAAGTTGTGTCTTTTTATTAGGTGGGAGGGGCACTTTAGGAAATTTTGAAACAATTATTTTATTATAAACATATCTTCAGTTTCAAAAGGTCTAAAAATCATTAACGTCGAAGATAAAATGATTCATGTTGAAAATAAAATTATCCAATAATAATTGGACATGTTTTGTATATTTTTTAGTATTTACAATCTTATTTATTTAAATCATTCATTAATGATGTAAACACAACATCATTATTATGTCATAAATAATTTAATTTATTTGATGTATAAAAATTATAAAACAAATACCAGGATGTAGGAAATATTTTATTCTTTAAAATTCATATTTATTGTCGAATAGATAATTTATATAACCTCATGTAAAAATTTATTTACTAAAAGATATTTTTTTATGTCATTTTTGTCTTTACTTTATGTTAATTCTCGTTTTCAAAACCAAAACCGTGTTTTTAATAAATAATAACAATCAAAAGAGCGATTCTTATTTTTTGTCCAATTTTAAAGTGAAATTACTTAAAATAACTATCATTGAATAAAATATTAAAAAATAATCTAATTAAACATTAAAAACAATTGAAAATATAGTATATCCTTATAAATAAATTAGATTAAAAGGTAGTTTTGAATTAAAATATAGTATATTTCACTATTCATTAAAAATGAATTTTATCAGAAAAATACCAAAATTTTATCCATAGTAAATTTTGATATCCCGATTCTAAAGATGAATTTTATTTTGTCAAATAGAACATATAAATGTGAATAAAAATATATTTAAAGAGGGATCACCAATAGAAGGCGGTAAATCTCCCTTTTAAAGAATATTAAAGTATTTGTTCTTATAATTGGATTCATTCAAATTTTAAGCCTTTTATTTTTATTGGATAAATGTAAATACATCTAACAAACATGTAAAATAATATTTTATTTAGTTCTATTCATTCTTTCCAATACAATGTCTTAGCATTTACTACCTTTTAAAATATTTTTATTATATTATCAATGTAAGATTTCAAAGAAACCAGTTGATGCATATCGAGTAAGCCATCGAACATAGAATATTCCTTCAAGTAAAATTAATATTTAATTCAAAAACATTAATAAATATGGAAATGTATTGTTCTTTATTTACCAGGGATGTTACATCCTTCCCCCTTTTGGAAATTGTGTCCTCACAATTTTTAATCACCTATAAAATAAGTGGGGGTATTTATCTCTCATAGAATTTTTAGATTCTAACATTGCCTCTTAAACCATATTGTTTTTTCCCAAAACCTTTACCTGATTAATTACCTTATTCAGAAACACTTTCTCTCTTCGGTTAAGAATCTGGACTAGTTGTTCCTCATATGTGAGATTCTCTTCCAACTGAACTACCTCTGGGCTCAAAATAAGAGAACGATCTGTCATATACTTTCTCAACATTGAATGAAGAAAAACATTGGGTACCTATGATAAACTTGTAGGTAAAGCCACTCTGTAAGAAACTGATCCAACCTTCTCTAGGATTTTGTAGGGTCCAATGAACCTCACACTCATCTTTCCCTTCTTGCCAAAACGCTTCACACTTTTCCATGGAGAATCATTGAGAAAGACATGATCACCTACCACAGAAGAACGATCTTTCCTCCAGTTATCTGCATTACATTTCTGCCTGATCTAAGCTGTTCTCATGTTCTTATAAATCAACTGAACTTTTCCTGCCATATCATCTACCAATTCAATTCCCATCAACTTCCTTTCACCCTCTTCATCCCAAAAAGCTGGAGTTCGATATCGGATCCCATATAATGCCTCAAATGGAAACGTCTATATACTAGAATGAAACTGTTATTATAAAAAATTCAACCAAATAAAGGTGTTGGTCCCAACATCCCAGGTAATCCATTAAACAATCACGTAATATATCCTACATGGTTTTAATTGTTCGTTCTAAATTCCCATCTGATTGAGGATGAAAAGTTGTACTCAAATTTAATTCAGTACCCAATGACTTCTGAAGTCCCTTCCAAAAGTTAGAAGTAAACCTGTGATCACGATCATATAAAATGGAGAGTCTAACTCCCTACAACCAAACTATCACTTTAACTTATGACCAAAAAAATTGATATAAGGAAGAAGTATCCCTAATTGGAAGGAAATGAGCAGATTTAGTCAATCGATCCACAACAACCCAGATTGCATTATTACCTCGGGATTTATTTGGTAATCCCACAACAAAGTCCATAGATATATTTTCCCATTTCCACTTTGGCGGAAGTAAAGACTGAAGAATGCCCTTCGGTAATTTTTGGTCTTCTTTAACCTATTGACAAGTCAAACACTTCATAGTAATGTCATCAATATCTCTTTTCATTCCATCCCACTATTAATACTCCCAAAAATCTATGTACATCTTAGTACTGCTAGGATAAACTGAAAATGGAGAAATATGAGCATCATATAACAAATCATTCTTCAATTGGGAATCATAAGGCATGCCTAATCTTTTCCCAAACCTCAAAACACAATAATTATCAATGTTAAATTCAAGCAACTTTCCCTTCTGAACCAACTCTACCTTTTTTTGTAACTCACTGTCCTCTTTCTATGCTTACTTTATTCTATCTGATTGATATGATTTCACTGACACCTGAAACAAAACATAGGAATTTCCGGCCCCAACAACATCTATGTCAAAGTTTATCAAATCCAAATCCAAAGGATCTCCTTCCAAATATAGCATGGTCAATGTATCATCACTTTTTCAACTCAAAGCACCATCCACTTTATTTTCATTTCCTGTATGGTAAAGGACCGTGCAATAATAATGATTGATTAGTTCATGCCATCTCTTCTGTCTCATGTTCAATTCTTTCTGAGAAAAAATATTCTTCAAACTTTTCTGGTCAGTATATATTTCACATTATTCTCAGTACAGATGATGCCTCAAAATTTTATAAAGAAAAAACAACATCATCTAATTCCAAATCATGTGTAGGGTAATTAAACTCACGAGGTTTAAACTGACGTGAAGAATAAGCAATTACCAGATCATTCTATATAAGGGCACAACCAAGTCCTATCAACGAAGCATCACTATAGATATTAAATTCACAATCTGTAGAAGTTAATTCCAATAGTGGAGCATTCACCAATATTCATTTCAATTTCGAAAAACAATCGTCGCATTCTATTGTCCAAATGAACTTTACACCTTTTCGAGTTAACTTTGGGATTGGACTTGATAACTGTGCCAAATTCTCAACAAAACTCTAGTAATAAACAACTAAAACAAGAAAAATATGGATCTAGGTTATATTTGTGGGTCTTATCCATTCTTCATCAACATTTTTTTAGCTGGATATATAGTTATTCCATTTTTGAAATAATGTGAATAGTAAATGAAATTTCCCATAAAACCATATATTAAATGACTAGTAAATGAATTTCCCATACATTTTCATTTCTTTTAAGGTTTTCAAAACAACCATTAAATTAATTTATGTTCCTATTTACTTTTGAAATAAACCCAAATATCATTAATAAACACAAGCACAAACTTATCCAAAAAATCATGGAAAATTCTATTCATAAGATCCATGAATACAAAATATGCATTGGCTAACCCAAAATGCATAAAAAAATTTATTAATGGCCATATCTAGTATGAAATGTGGTCTTTGGAATTTATTATTCCTTTACATTCAACTGATGGTACCCAGACCTCAAGTCAATCGGTGAAAAATGCTAAGCTCATTCGATCTAATCAAACAAATCATTGATATGAGTAAAAGGATACTTTTTCTTAATAGTGATGTTATTCAATGCTCTATAATCAATGCAAAGCATCATTGAACAGTCTTACTTTTTAAAAAACAAGACAGGAGCACCCCATGGTGGTGTCCTAGGTCAAATAAAAACTTTATTTAATATCTCCTACAATTGCTTCTTTAACTCCAAAAGTTCAATTTCAGCCATTCGATAAGGGGGTTTTGAAATTGGATTTGCATCAGGAACTAAGTCGATAGTAAATTCAACTTATTGATTGGGTATAATAGCAAGAAACTCATTAGGAAAAACATCAATATACTCATTTACAACTAGAACATCATTAATCTAGATAGTTCTTTTGTTTTCAACAATATGTGCAAGGTCGAATTAATTTCCACCTTTTAGATGTTTATCAGCTTCGTGATATGTTATCAAAAGTAAGGGTTCATTCTTGTACACAATCTGAAATTATTTCTGAAAGAATCCTCTTTAGCTTTGATGTCAACATTAGAATGATAAACAGAAAGCCAATACATAACCAAAATAAAATCAAACTCTGCTAGAGGCAGAAAATAAGTTGTGTAGGTAGATTATTTCCTCACACAAGGACATGAGAGTTCTTATGTTTTATTTTTGTATCAACATTTCCTCCATGTGTTTTTACTAGAATTTCAGGAGTCATATCTAGAGATGGATTTCCCAATTTACTAGAAAACTTCTCAGAAATGAAATAATGTGTAGAATATGAATCAAACAACCCATTTTCATAATCTGAAAAAACAAACAGTGTACCTGATACCTCTTAATTCGATGGCCCAACATCTGCTGATGTAGTTGAAAAGGATTTCACCACCCCATTATGCTTATAGTCTAGCTGATTTCCCTCAGTTTAGTTCTTCATTGGACACTCTCTTTCATAATGACCCATTTCATTACTCTTAAAATACCTTACCATTGGTTTTTCATTTCCTACTTCATCATCTTTTTTACAGTTATGAGAAATATTACCTGACTTACCACATCGGAAGCTCTATCCATACATTGATAAACATTTTGCATGATGCTTTTTAACACACTTCTCACATGATGGATATTTAATTTTTTTACCTCCAGGATTCTGTATTGAATTCATTCCCTTTTCCTGCCAACTAGACCTCTTCTTTTGTTTGCACTCTTGGAACACCTGATCATTAGAAAACTCCATTTTTACCTTCATGGAACATCTGACAAGTTTTTTCATTTATTTGGAATTCACGAGATGCTAATGCTCTTTGATATCATGGATTCAGTCCAGAGTAAAATCAATTTATCTTACTATCAATATCCTGGATGAAATTTGGAGTATACCTTGCCAGTCGAGTGAATTTTGCTTCATAAGTAGCTACTGAGTCATCCTCCTGACTCAATTTCATGAATTGTTTTTCCATCATAAGATGAACCACCTTAGGAAAATATTTCACTAGAATCATACCTTTTGTAAGGCCCATGCCTTAAACCTTACTTAATATTGAGTTATTACAAGATTACACATTGAGGATCTTTTCAGGTTTAGAGTTTTAGAGAATTAGATCATAAAACTTGCATTACATTTCACATTTAAACAAAGTGATTACATAAAATATAGTATTAATTTTTCCTATCAACTGAAACATATTTAAAATAAAACATGGATTATTTCTTGAAACTTCCTTGACACTATCGTCATACCATGTACCCTTCCCTTGACCTGTGAAAAACATTTCAAAAACATGGTATGAGCATAAAAAGCTCAGTAAGGGATATAAAAATATGGAAAAGAAACATGAGTACATGTATACATAAGAATGAAATCATACTTTACCCATAAAACATAAGCACTTTAACATACCTCATAAAATCATGAATAAATCATATAAATCATAATACATAAAGGTAACTTGAGGCATTCATAACATTCTTACGTCGGGAGTAACCCTCTTGGTTACATTTGGAATACCCATCACAGTATATTCCCTAAATCTCTTCGGAAAAACCTTAACGTTTAACCCATTCACGTTACCCAATGCATTGAAGAGCTATATCGGGCTCACCCGCCCTTATTTTATCACGGAACCACCCATCTTCATAATAATTCCCAAGAACGATAACATAATCGTATCACATAAAACATGCATAAAGGAAACATAACATTTCCACTTTTCAATCACAATATATCAATACACCACATTGATATAAAATAATTATGAAAACCATTTTCAATACCAAAATAAAAGAAAAGTAAAACATGGTATTTATTTTTCTTTTAAAAAAAGTTATAGCTTGTAGAGGAAGCCGAAACTCAAATAATGGTCACGACGGCGGAGAAGTCATTGTCGCCGCATACGTATGAAAAAAACATTCCTTTTTCGTTTTATAAAACACTTCGTATAAAAAATATTCCTTTTGGATAAACTTAAGAGTCAAAGGGGTTTATGCACCATATAAAAGAAGGTTGTGTATAAAATAAAATATGCCTCAATGAAAGGAGATTGAGACGAAGTCCCTTACAAAGACGGTATCCTTGGTTTAAGGATAAATCAATTACATAATTATGTGTGACAAATGAATACACCAAATATAAGTGGATATTAAGTGTAAAACAATCAGAGGTTATTCACACATATTCATAGAAGACATATTCATGTAGTACAAGTTCATCCCAAAGAATCAAATTTGGGTTAAGAAGTTCCCTTGCAAAAAATTGACAGCCTAACGACGTCACTACAAAATTTAGAAAATGAGTTGATGAGAGATAAAAAGGGTATCTCATCACATGTACATAAAATTTAAATCAATAAGGATATAAAAGAAAAAATCCCAACATAATAGTATGTGAATTAAAAGACATAACAAAAGAAGTCTTTTAAAAAGAGGAGGGTGAAAGGTTCCCTTACCAACATGGGTATCTTTCAAAACATGCACCCCATGAAAGAAGGACAATACAACATTGATGTAAATACCCAAAAATGAAAGTATATTACACAATGAGTAAAATAATGTGTAGTATATACACCACTCAAAGGAAATTGTGGCAAATTTAGCATAAATATCATGGTAATAAAAGTGAGATGAAAAATCCCTTAAGAAAACTCGGCAGCCTAACAGCGCCACTTAAAACTACCAAAAACGGATTTATGAGATCAAATAGGGTCTCTTATCATATTAACATAATGTTTACAGAAATAGTAATATAAAAGAACATCCCCCAACATAACAAAGAGGAGATTAAAAGAAGTTACATAAAGGAGAGTACTTAAAAAGAAAAAGAGAGGTTATATCTCTTACGAAAATTCGGCAGCCTAACGGCGCCACTCAAAACATCCAAAATAGACTGATGAGAGTGAATAGGGTCTCTCATCATATGAACATAAAAATTATAGTAAGAGTAATATAAAATAACATCCTAATCACAAAAAATATGGGCTTAAAAGTAATGACATAAAAGAGTGTACTTAAAAAGAGAGGAGTAGGATCCCTTACCTCGGGTCCGACTTGACTCGATCGTTCTTTAACGTCCTGAATAATAAACTTGAGTTAATTTATACTTTCTTAAGAACCTTTTTCAAGTCTGTTATTCCTTTTATATCACTTATTTCCAAGTTATAAACATTATGTAATCATTTAAGTTAATAATGTTTGTTTTGTCGATATTTGGTTCTTAAGTCGAAAGTAGACTTCTTACAATTACATGTTGTTCGTGTGGTCAAAGGTTCATTTTATCCAGAATGATATTCATGATTTGGATATCATATATATCATATATATCCATAATATACATGTATTTATAATATTACATAATCATTTAGAGGTAAGAAATGAAATGCACCGTTCATGGAGACGGTAAGCCGTACGTACGCATGAACGTTACTTTCATTTCTATGTCATATTAATGGAATTAAAAATAAATGAGAGATATGTATATTTTAATTCGAGAATTTTATTCATAATTATTATGTAACATAAATCATATATAATAACTTTAAATACATCCTTTATACATCCCACATATGGCATTAACGAATCGAATCACTTTGAGGGGGCGGTAGTCCGCACTTCCTAAAATGAAATTATCGTGTTTACCCACAATGGAAACCATAAATGTATTACACAAAATAAAAATACAGAAGCTTATGTAAGACATAAAAATATTATATATCATATATAAATATAGTGACATCTTAAGGGCCACCTTTGAAGGTGTTAAAAGAATACTGAACAATCATTTTTTCGTGAGGCAGTAATTCGCCATCCACAGAAACAGTATGTTCTTTAACCATTAGACACAGGTGCGTGTAAGTGTAGCTCTTATACATCACATAAAAACATCCTAGTATATTGAAGATACTGGTGTTGTTACAAATGAAAATAATAAAAAGAGTTTAGGGGGTTGGAGAAGCAAAATAAAACAAAAGAACACAAGGGAAGACATTACCTTTAAATCGGGTAACTTCCTTTGATTTGATCTCAAAGGATTCCTTGGAAAGGATTATGCCCAAAGTGAGGCTTCAATTATGAAGAGATGGATGTGGAGAGATGAATTGGGAAGGGGCTGGCTGAGCCAAAGGCTTGAGAGGTGTGTGTAATGTGGTAGAGGTGGGGGCCTTTTATAAGAGGAGAGGAGGGCACTCTTGTAAAGTTACAAAATGTTACTTTATCTTCAATTGAGTTTCGGAATTTAAAGGTCCCAAATTGATGTATTTCTAGGATAAGGTGGTAAGGGTTCGAAATATACTCATCCAATAGGTTTTTGACAAGTGTAAGTTATAGTTTAATCATTATCGTTTCATTATATTTAAACCCTTTATTAATGTGGTAATCGCTACATCTTCATGATGTCATAAATAATTTAATTTATTTAATGTCTAAAAATTATAAAAAAATATCATGATGTAGGAAATCGTTTTATCTTTCTAATGAATATTTATAGTCAAAACGATGACTTGTATAACCCCATTTAAAAAAAATTTATTGAAACATCTCATGCTTGTGACATTTTTATTTTAACTTTAAATAAAAAGTTATTTATGTCATTTTCCAACCAAAGTGGCTCCATGGGGTCCCCAAGTTGACCCATGGATTTTCTTGGTCGTCCATGACACATCCAAAGAGGGTAGGACATGTGTCTAGGTCATTTCACATTATTAAAACATTATTTTTACCTTAAATTACACTAATTACCTCTAATCGCGATTAAGAACATAAAAGTTACTATTCACTAAAAAATATTTTAATCCCATTGAACCACGTTTTACATCCTAATGACAACCATGTATGTCGGATTTTCGAAATTCAAAACACAGAGGTGCCAAAGTTTCATTTAAACGAAAAATCAGTTTCATTAACTACCACTTAGTGGTTTCACTATTCATCAAAATTGAAGTTTTTCTGAAAAATACAAAAAATTCACCCTAAGCTATATTTGATATTACGATTTCAAAAATAAAGTCTATTTTACAAAATTCAAAACATATAAGTTGCATTAATTAATTTAATAATTAATTCCCGCTGTCAAAACAAATAGCGTGTTTTTAAGAAACAATAAGTATCAAAAGATTGAATCTAGTTTAAGTCCAATTTCAAGATAAAATTAATTCAAAACACCACTATTGGATTAAATGGTAAAAATATATTCTAATTGAACTTTAAAACCAATTAAAAAGAAAATCTAATCATATAAATAAATTAGATTAGAAAGAGGTTTTGAATTAAAATACAACATTTTTCACTGTTCATTAAAAAATGAACTTTATCGGAAAAAATACCAAAAATTTACACAATGTAAATTTTGATGTCCCTATTCTAAAGAAGAATTTTATTTTGTCAAATATAACACATAAAATTGTCAAAAAGTGGATTTAAAAGAGGTTCGCCATTAAAAGGCAGTTAATCAACCTTTAAAAAAAATATTAGAATGTTTATGCTTAAAAATTGGATTCATTCACATTTTTAATCCTTTAACATTTATTGTAAAAAGTAAAAATATTTGACAAACATATATAATCATTTTTTAGTTAGTTCTGTTCATTCCCTCCATTACAACGTCTAGGCGTTAACTACCATTTAAGATAATATTATTTTATTATTAGAGTGCAACGTAAGATTCCCAAGAAACTCGTTGTTGCGTATTGGGTACGCCATCGAGCATTGCATCCCCTTTAAAGTCATATTAATATTTTATTCAAAAATATAGATAAATGTGAAAATGTCATATTCTTTATTTACCTGGGGTGTTACATCCTTCCCCCCTTTTGGGAATTGCGTCCTCGCAATTTTAAAATTGGGCTTGGAAACTTCATTGAAAATCCCACATCGGAACAACAGTTAGTAAAACAATCACCTTAAAATAAAGAAATAGAAGTAAAAAGGTAACCCTAGTTAACCCATACTAGGATTCCATGTAAGAAAATATGGATATGGAGGAGAAAACAAATGGTCATGTTCTGATGGAGAGTGATAGTAAACATGTCTAGGAGAAAGTTAACCATAAGAAAATCACAAACTTGTGATGGGTTAAACGGTATTCGATTCCCTAGTAGGAAAAGTTAACAGACAACATTTTTGTTTTAAGTTACTCTTTATTGAAGAATTTATTTTTGGGCTTAACTAAATCATAATAAAACATATTTAATTGTCACGTAGACTTTCAACTTTTACTAGATTCCTTAATCAAACTCATATTTTCTTCAAAAGAAGAGTATTTAGGAAGACTTGTTCGCATTAAGAGTACTATAATCAACTTCTTGAGAATCACCTAATCCACAAAAGAGAACTATATATTTCCCATGTCTTTAGACAAAATCCAAAACCAAAACCAAAATTGTTAGTACAAGATCAGATAATCGAAAAAAGGATAACCCTTTATAAAAAGAAAATCTATTCTTAATCTCCAAAATTTTTCCAACAAAAAAACCCAAAGTTCAACGAAGACCATTCGATAAACAATTGTCCATAAAATTCATCAAAGTAAACCAAACTAAGATTGAAACCCAAATATTTGAAAGATTTAATCACATAGTCTTCCAAGGTACAAATTAACTTTTATCTCCAAATAACATCAGTTGCTCTTAAATTCTCTTATTGAAAAGTAATTAACCTAATCACATATCCTCGATGATAGGTTAATAATTTTCATAGATAACCCAAAATAAACTTACTCTTTATTCCTACAATCATCTAACTAAAAAGAATTAGTCAAACTAACTAGGGACTTCACGTAGTCCAGTGGTAGGCGATAAATACTAGTTGCACTCTGTTTGTGGGTTCGATTCCCGCAGCTTTGTCCGACGTGACGGGTTGTCACACGGTCTGTGTGTTGTCCTTTTTCCAAAACTATATAATTCATAAAACATTACCCAAAACGAGATAAAATCTTCAAATTTAATTATAACATATTTTAACCTCAATTTTATCTCATGCCTTTCATTTTCCATCATAACATATAATAACCCTTAATTACCTCAAAAGTAAGGATCATATAAACCCTAATGGTTACCTTTATAATTATTACCTGAACTTCCACATCGATTGGTCATCTCGTACATGATGCATTACAGAACATACCAAGGTTCAAGTGGTTGATCGTGACTCCTTGATAGTTGGTTTAGAACAACCACGAGTTTCCTCATTGAATCCCCCATTTCATCCAGTCTCTTAATCAGAGAACCACCACAGTTTCCTTCAAACCTATTGTCACTTTGTTGCCTCTTAGATCCATCCATTCACTAAAAATAGAAATTTCAGTGTGAGTATATCAACAAAACCATCATGTAATAATGAATAAGGTAAACACTAAGATATACTTACTCATTCACTTTATCTAAAACATGGACTCTTTCTGAAATCCTAACCATTATGGTAATGTCACTTGTGCTTAGAGAATACCCTAACCTCTAAAGTTATATAAACTGACCTCTGATACCAACTGTAAGGCCCCAGCCTTAAACCTTACTTAATCTTGAGTTATTACAAGATTACACATTGAGGATCTTTTCAGGTTTAGATTTTTAGATAATTAGATCATAAAACTTGCATTACATTCCACATTTAAACAAAGTGGTTACATAAAAGATAGTATTCATTTTTCCCATCAACGGAAACATATTTAAAAAAACATGGATTCTTTCTTGACACTTCCTTGACACTATCATCATATCATGTACACTTCCCTTGACATGTGAAAAACATTTCAAAAACTTGGGATGAGCATAAAAAGCTCAGTAAAGGATATAAAAATATGGAAAGGAAACATGAGTACATGTATACATAAGAATGAAATCATACTTTACCAATAAAACATAAGCACTTTAACATACCTCATAAAATCATGAATAAATCATAGAAATCATAAGTTATAAAGGTAATTTGAGGCATTCATAACATTCTTACGTAGGGAGTAACCCTCTTGGTTACGTTTGGAATACCCATCACAGTATATTCCCTAAATCTCTTCGGAGAAACCTTAACATTAAACCCCTTCGCGTTACCTAATGCATTGGAGAGCTATATCGGGCTCACCTTCCCTTAGTTTATCACGGAACCACCCATCTTCATAATAATTCCTGAGAACCATAACATAATCTTATCACATAAAACATGCATAAAGGAAACATAACATTTCCACTTTTCAATAAAAAGATATCAATACAACACATTGATATAAAAACATTATGAAAACCATTTTCAATACCAAAATAAAAGAAAAGTAAAACATGGTATTTATTTTTCTTTAAAAAAAGTTATGGCTTGTAGAGGAAGCCGAAACTCAAATAATGGTAAGGTGGTGGAGAAGTCGTTGTCGCCGCATATGTATGACAAAAACATTCTTTTTTATCATTTTGTAAAACGCTTTGTATAAAAAAGATTCATTTTGGATAAACGTAAAATTCAAAGGGGTTTATACACCGTATAAAAGAAGGTTGTGTATAAAATAAAATATGGCACAATGAAAGTAGATTAAGACGAAGTCCCTTACAAAGAGGGTATCCTTGGTTTAAGGATAAATCAATTACATAATTATGTGTGACAAACGAATACACCAAATATAAGTGGATATTAAGTGTAAAACAGTCAGAGGTTATTCACACATATTCATAGAAGACATATTCAAGGAGTACATGTTTATCCCAAAAAAATCAAATTTGGGTTTAGAAGTTCCCTTGCAAAAATTTGATAGCCTAACGACGTCACTACAAAATTCAGAAAATGAGTTGATGAGAGATAAAAATGGTATCTCATCACATGGACATAAAATTTAAATCAATAAGGATATATAAGAACAAATACCAACATAATATTATGTGAATTAAAAGACATAACAAAATAAGTCTTTTAAAAAGAGGAGGGTGAAAGGTTCCCTTACCGACATGGGTATCTTTCGAAACATGCACCCCGTGAAAGAAGGACAATTCAACATTGATGTAAATACCCACAAATGAAATTATATTACACAATGAGTAAAATAATGGGAAGTACACACACCACTCAAAGGAAATTGTGGCAAATTCAGCATAAATATCACCAGATTAAAAGTGAGATGAAAAAACCCTTACGAAAACTCGGCAGCCTAACGGCGCCACTTAAAACATCCAAAAATGGATTTATGAGATGAAATAGGGTCTCCCATCATATTAAAATAAATTTTAAAGAAATAGGAATATAAAATAACATCCCCCAACATAAAAAAGAGGAGCTTAAATTAAGTGACATAAAGGAGAGTACTTAAAGAGAAAGAGAGAGGTTAGATCTCTTACGAAAATTCGGCAGCCTAACGACGCCACTCAAAACTACCAAAATGGACTGATGAGAGAGAATAGGGTCTCTCATCATATGAACATAAAAATTACAGTAAGAGTAATATAAAATAACATCCCAATCATAATAAAGATGAGCTTAAATGTAATGACATAAAAGAGTGTACGTAAAAAGAAAGAGAGGAGTAGGATCCCTTACCTCGGGTCCAACTTGACTTGATCATTCTTTAACGTCCTGAATAATAAAATTGAGTTAATTTCTACTTGCTTAAGAACCTTTTTCAAGTTCATTATTCCTTTAATATCACTTATTGCCATGTTATAAACATTATGTAATCATTTATGTTAATAATTTTTGTTTTGTCGATATTTGGTTCTTAAGTCGAAAGTGGACCTCTTACAATTACATGTTGTTCGTGTGGTCAAAGGTTCATTATATCCAGAATGATATTCATGATTTGGATATCATATATATATTATATATCCAGAATATACATGTATTTATAATATTACATAATCATTTAGAGGTAAGAAATGAAATGCACCGTTCATGGAGACGGTAAGTCGTACGTACGCATGAACGCTACTATCATTTCTATGTCATATTAATGGAATTAATACTAAATGAGAGGTAGGACAATTTTAATTCGAGAATTATATTCATCATTTATATGTAACATAAATCGTATATAATAACTTTAAATACATCCTTTATACATCCCACATATGGAATTAACGAATCAAATCACTTTGAGGGGGTGGTAGTCCGCACTTCCTAAAATGAAATTATCGTGTTTACCCACAATGGAAACCATAAAGGGATGCCACAAAAGAAAAATACAGAAGCTTAAGTAAGAAATAAAAATATTATATATCATATATAAATATAGTGACATCTTAATTGCCACCTTTGAAGGTGTTAAAAGAATATTGAACAATCATTGTTTCGTGAGGCAGTAATTCGCCATCCACAGAAATAGTATGTTCTTTAACCATTAGACAAAGGTGTGTGTAATTTTAGCTCTAATACTTCACATAAAAACATCCTAGTATATTTAATATACTTTTTTTGTTACAAAAAAAAAGAATAAAAAGAGTTTAGGGGTTTAGAGAAACAAAATAAAACAAAAGAACACAAGGGAAGACTTTACCTTTAAATTGGGTAACTTCCTTTGATTTGAGCTCAAAGACTTCCTTGGAAATGTTTATGCCCAAAGTTAGGCTTCAATGATTAAGATATGGAAGTGGAGAGATGAAATGGGCAAGGGTTTTCCGAGACAAAGGCTTGATAGGTGTGTGTAAGGTGGTAGATGTGGGGGCCTTTTATAAGAGGAGAGGAGGGAACTCTTGTAAAGTTACAAAATGTTACATTATCTTCAAATGAGTTTTGGATTTTAAAGGTCCCAAATTAATGTATTTCTAGTATAAGGTGGTACGGGTTAGAAATATACTCATCCAATAGGTTTTTGACAAGTGTAAGTTATAGTTTTAACATTATATTTTCATTTTATTTAAATCCTTTATTAATGAGGTAATCGCTGCATCATCATGATGTCATAAATAATTTAATTTATTTAATGTCTAAAAATTATAAAAAAAATATCATGATGTAGGAAATCGTTTTATATTTCTAATGAATATTTATAGTCTAAAAGATGACTTGTATAACCCCATTTAAATATTGTTTTAGTGAAACATCCCATGCTTGTGACATTTTTATTTTAACTTTAAATAAGAAGTTATTTATGTCATTTTCCAACCAATGTGGCTCCATGGGGTCCCCAAGTTGACCCATGGTTTGTCTTGGTCGTCCATGACACATCCAATGAGGGTAGGGCGTGTTTCTAGGTCATTTCACATTATTAAAACATTATTTTTACATTAAATTACACTAATTACCTCTAATCGCGATTAAGAACATAAAAGTTACTATTCACCAAAAAATTATTTTAATCCCATTGAACCACATTTTACTTCCTAATGACAACCATGTATGTTGGATTTTTGAAATGCAAAACACAGAGGTGGCAAAGTTTCATTTAAACAAAAAATCAGTTTCTTTAACTACCACTTAGTTGTTTCACTATTCATCAAAATTGATGTTTTTCAGAAAAATATTAAAAATTCACCCTAAGCTATATTTGATATTATGAATTCAAAAATGAAGTCTATTTTACAAAATTAAAAACATATAAGTTTAATTCATTAATTTAATAATTAATTCCCATTTTCAAAACAAATAGCGTGTTTTTAAGAAATAATAAGTATCAAAATATTGACTCTAGTTTAAGTCCAATTTCAAGATGAAATTAATTCCAACGACCATTATTGAATTAAATGGTAAAAATATATTCTAATTTAACTTTAAAACCAATTCAAAAGATAATATAATCATATAAATAAATTAGATTAAAAAGAGGTTTTGAATTAAAATACAACATTTTTCTATGTTAATTAAAAAATGAACATTATCAGAAAAATACCAAAAATCTACACAATGTAAATTTTGATATACCGTTTCTAAAGAAGAATTTTATTTTGTCAAATATAACACATAAAATTGTCAATAAGTGGATTTAAAAGAGGTTCTCCATCAAAAGGCGGTTAATTGACCTTTTAAAGAATATTAGAATTTTTATGCTTAAAAATTGGATTCATTCACATTTTTAATCCTCTAACAATTATTGTAAAAAGTAAAAATATTTGACAAACATATATAATCATTTTTTAGTTAGTTCTGTTCATTCCCTCCATTACAACAGCTAGGCATTAACTACCATTTAATATAATATTATTTTATTATTAGAGTGCAACGTAAGATTCCAAAAAAACTCGTTGTTGCGTATTGGGTACGCCATCGAGCATAGCATCCCCTTTAAAGTAATATTGATATTTTATTAAAAAATATGGATAAATGTGAAAATGTCATATTCTTTATTTACCTGGGGTGTTACACCTTTGAATTCATCCTAGTCAAGAGTATCAATCTCCTCACTATCCCATATATTTTTCACCATCAACCACTACTGGTCAGCTTCACCTTCAAAACAGTAAATAGCGAGAATAACCTTTTGATTCTCTGAACAACCCATGACATCAAAAATATTCTCTAGTTCTTTAATCCACCCTTCAGCTAGCATAGGTTTAGATGATCCACTAAATGATGGGGGACATTGCCTCATGAAATGCTCAACTACTGACATGTTCTTCTATGGTTGATATGGTTGATCTCATGCATGGATACCACCACCATTTCTATCCTGAGTCAACTGTGACATCACTGCACAATACTGTTCAGTTCCGATTCCAACCATCTCAGGTTGCTGATTTGGAAGGTTATTCTCCTTGGTGTTCCTTCCCAACATAGCTGCCATGTTTCCTCTGTGGAAAACCATTCTGAACACAAAAATATCTTAGGTGAAGCAACATGGTAATATGTAAATGATATATCATTTCAATATTACCATAAAATAAATTATGGACATTAATTTAACAATATTCTAACTCCAAAAGTTGTCTAAACTGATCTGTGATACCCAATATAAGGACTCAGCCTTAAAACATTCCATAATGTGGAATTAAATGAATAATTTACATTTTGGGTCATTTCAGGTTTAGAGTTTCAGAGAGTTAGGACATAAATGTTACATTTCATTTCAAACATTACAAAGTATATACTTCTACTCAGTTTCACTTTTTTCATAAAATAAATTTTTTTTTGAAAAAAAGATTCATGTCCAGTTCCATGTTTTAGACCACATGACTTTCCCTTAATCCCATATGTGACCCTATTCTACCATAAGAATTGAAATTCAGCGTTCCTGGAGACGGTAAGTCGTACGTATGCATGGACACTACTTTCATTTCTATTTCATATTTTAATGGAATGAAAACATAATTCAACAAAGGTATATTATAATTCTAGTATAATATAATATATAATTTCATTAACTCCATCTTTTATATGTCCCACATAATCTATGAATGGGTCATATCACTTTGATGGTATGGTAGTATGCACTTCCTCAAATGAAATTATCATGTTTACCCATAATGGAAGGCATAAAGGTATTCTATAAATGAAAAATACAAAACCATAAAGACAATATAAATATAATATATATAACATATAAATACATTTCCATCATAATGGACACCATGATATGTGGTTGGATATATTAGAACAATCATCGTTTCTTGAGGAAGTAGTTCGTCGTCCACAGAAACAGTATGTTTTTTACCCATTAAATGGAGGTGTGTGTATGATTAGTTCGAATACATATGAAAAAAACAACCAAGATTATTTATGATACTAGTATTGTCATAACATAAATTAATAAATATATTTTAGGGGGTTATATAAGTAAAATAACAAAAAAATAACTTAAAAGAAGACGTTACCTTTAAATTGGGTATCTCCCTTTGGTTTGAAACAAAAGATGTACATGAAGTGACTTCTGTATAAGGTAAGGCTTCTAGGAAAAGGAGGGGTATGTGGGCAGCTTATTTTATCCAGAGTTTGGATGAGACAAGGGGCTTGAGAGGTGTGAGGAATGGTGTAGAACTTGTGTCCTTTTGTAAGGGTGAGGAGGGGCTCTTTAGGAATGTTTGAAAGAATTATTTAATTCTAATCTGATCTTCAGTTTCAAAAGGTACAAAAATCATTGAATCCATAGATAAGATGTACAATGTTAAAAATTAAATCATCCAATAATAATTTTACTGGTTTTGGATATTTTTTTAGTATTTATAATCTTATTTATTTAAATCATTCATTAATAAGGTAAACACTGCATCATTATTGTGTAATATATAATTTTATTTATTTGATTTCTAAAAATTATAAAACAAATACCATAATTTAAGAAATATTTTGATCATTAAAATTAATATTTATAGTCTAAGATATAACATATATAACCCCATGTAAAACTTGATTTACTAAAAGTCATTTGTTTATGTCATTGTTTCCCTTTTCTTTAAGTTAATTAAAATAAAGTGTCATTATCACTCCCAAGTGGCTCCATGGGGTCCCAAAATCAACCCAAGGATGACCATTTTCAAAAATGTATCAATAAATAGGATTAGGACATATGTTTGGGTAAATTTTATATTATTATAGTAATATTTGTTTCCCCTTATTTATTATATTTACCCTTTAACCATGGTAAATAAAATTTTTACTGAAGTAAATATTTAAAATGTCTAAAAATAATAGTTACCTATTTACACAACATGGACCACCTAATTAAAAATATTGAATCCATTTTTCTAAATTCAAAACACATAATCAGAAAAAATTAAATTAAAATTAATTCCTGTTGTCAAAACGAAAGTGTTTTTTAAGAAATAATAACAATCAAAATATTGATATATTTTTATGTCGAATTTCAAAAGTGAAATTACCTAAATTTTACAAAACTGGATTAAATAGTAAAAAAATAATATAATTACACTTTATATCCCACAAAAAATATAATATATCCATATAAGTAAATTATATTAAATGGTGGTTTAGAATTAAAATACAGTATTTTTCACTATTCAAAAAAAATGAATTTCATGAGAAAAATACCAAAATTTCATCCCAAATAAATTTTGATTTCCTAATTCTAAAAAAGAATTTTATTTTTTCAAATAGAACATATAAAAGTGACCAAAACTATATTTAATGAGAGTTCTCTATTACAATGTAGTAAATCAACCTTTTAATGAATATTAGAGTGTTTTTTATTAAAATTGGATTCATTCACATTTTAAGCCTCTTACTTTTATTGGATAAATTTAAAAACATTTAACAAACATGTACATAAATATTGTAGTTAGTTATATTAATTCCTGCCAATACAATGTCTAGGCATTAACTACCATTTAAAATAATATTAATATATTATTAGTGTGCAATGTAAGATTTTAAAGAAACTCGTTGTTGCCTCTCGGGTAAGCCATCGAACATAGCGTCCTATTGAAAGTAAAATTAATATTTAATTCACAAATATTAATAAATATGAAAATGTATTATTCTTGATTTACCTGGAATTTGACATTTATGAAATGAGAATGTTACATAAGTATAGTATTAATATTTTTCATTCTATCTCCGAAAAAATCTTGTTACATGGGAGGACCATCATTTCATTGCATATCTCATTTATCATTAACCTAATTAATTCTTGTTCTAGTCATTTAATAAAACCAACAAGAAAAGTATGATCAAAAATAATAATAGTGGGAGATTATATAATCCTTGAAAATTTATTCGTATGATTTCTAAATCAGGACCAATTTATTTCAATATAGGACACCATAAGTTAAACCCACATCATCCAAGGTTATTATCTATCCAAATACTAATAAAAATGTGAGTTAACCAAATAATAACCCTTCAGAGTTCCTAAAAAGTTGTGTAGTTAGGGCACATTCATCATGGACCAAAATTATGGTTGATATATAATCAACCAACCCTTTTCTAGGTCACCTACAGTATCAAAATAGGAAAGGGTTTATAATAAAACCAAACATAATTCTTTACCACAACGTATGATATTATCCTATACATAGGCTTATCCTAAGGGTTCTCGCTAAATGTTTCGCATCCTAGTTACCAAAATTAAATAAAACTTTATATGATACCATCTATGGTTAATAAACCTTTTAATACATATATATTACATCATTTTATATTAATACTCCATATATACCAATATGATCCACTATAGAGATATAATGGTTTAGTGTCTTTAAAAATTTGGAAACTTAAACAACTAGTACACCAAGGAACAAAATTAATTCCCATTAATTTATTTATAACTATAACCCATCATACACATGTCATACTTAAAACCCTTCTTCATAACATGGGGAAAGGAAACATAAGAAATAGTGAGACCAGATTCTTTATAAGGGTAAATATAATAGATATCGATCGGTGATTATAGGTGATAATAATATGATAATTAGGGAATCAAAAAATGATAAAAACATATAATAATGATACCTAATTAGTCAAATATATGTAATCATGAATCATGGAATATAAGTTTTTTAATCCAAAGATAAAAGACAGAAGAGTGTAGAATCATCAATAATCAATCAGGAACCATGAGAACATATCATTAGAAAAAGACCAATGTTTTTTGGAATTCGCATAATCATAAAAAATCAATTCCTTAGTCAAAATTCAATCCCAATACTATAATTATGGAAAAAAATTTACAAATTATATGTCATCCTAGTTATTTTGAATGTCTTTTATGAGTAACTTACATCCAGTAAAATTTTGCATCTCTTACGATTTTATTAACTCGATCATATATATAGATTTTCTCAACTCTATCACCACTAACCAGTTAATTGGTGGGCTATAACAGACCCTACCATCCTTGTTTAATAATGTTACCAGTCATTCACTGTTTATAATGTAACCAATTATTTAATAATTGTAATCTATTTATATATTATCTACAAGATTTTGAAAACATTTATCATTACATACAATCTTAAACCACTGAATGAAAATGGATCCCATAGGCATTTTATCATCATAAAAATAAACCATTAATAACATTAATAAATACCGTAACATTAGATCATATACCTAGTAAATGATCATAAAATTAAAATTTTGTTTTTATAGTTGAAAAATACCATTAAATATAACTGGAGGATTATTGAGGAAAACTAACCTTTTATTTTGAAATTTATTTTTAAAGTATAATAATTTCAAAATATTAATGAAAACATTTTATTTAAAAATAACCATTAAAATATTTTTATTATGCTTCCATGAAAAAATAATAGTCACAATGGTGGGAAAATTTGGTCATGTAGTGTGTGTTAAAACTGAAAATCCATTCACATTTTTAGTTAAAAGACATAAGTTTTATGTTTATAAAATGAAAGAAGATTAATTTTTTTTATATAAATTTAGACATGTGAAAAATTTAATTTAAAAAATAATAATATAATATAAAAAAATTGAAAACTTTTTTGAAAACATGGGTTTAGAAGAAAAATGAATTTTGAATGAAGAGAGAAATATTATTATTTTTCCATAAAAAGATTCCTTCAGTATCTTGAGTACATTAAAAAATTAAAATGAATAAAAAATATCTGATATTTGGATACAACTAGAGGATAATTAAATAAATATTATTTTGGAGAGATATATCATATAATTTCACCATTGAAAAATTTATGCATAAATAAAACTAATAAAAATGATATTGTAACATAAAAACTGTACCTCAAGTTTGTATTGATTAATTAGAACATTAACCTATTGTATGAAAAAATTAAAATTCATTATAATTCTATAACAGAACCATAATCATAACTGTAATAACATACATCATTTAATTGTAACATCTTATCACCAATTCATTAACAGTATTTCATTGTCATTTTTATTTCGGTTGTTAAATGCTTTGTTTTTTTATTATGCTTTTGTTCGTCAGTTATGATACATGAACATTGATCATGGTTTCTTTTTATATAGATTTTAAATCATTATATATTTAAAATATATATTCAATATATACATATATATAATCATTCATATAAATCTGTGATGGAAAATGAAGTTCGTCAATATGTGGAGATGGTTGTCTTTATGTACGCACGAGGGATGCGACCATTTTTTTATTGATAGAAGAAAATAATGTTAAACATTAATTAAAATTTAAAAAATTATTAATATTTCATAAATAAAATATA
The DNA here is from genome assembly GCA_963277665.1 of Viscum album. Taxonomy (NCBI): domain Eukaryota; kingdom Viridiplantae; phylum Streptophyta; class Magnoliopsida; order Santalales; family Viscaceae; genus Viscum; species Viscum album. The sequence continues at coordinate 1,713,584,491 of OY728125.1, forward strand.
TATAAACATTAAATATATCATAATTACCTACCATTAATTATTTTGTTCTAAAATGAATCGTATTATTACAAGGAGGTCGTAGTCCACATGTATGCACGGCTGATATTTTACTCTACAATTTGAAAATGAAGAAGTGTTAAATTGTTGTGTAATAATCATAATATAATCTCAGTATATTTAGTATATTTTATTAATCATTTTTATGAATAAAACATACTTATATTATGTAAAAGATGTAATTAAATTGGAATATCTTTGTTAAGATCATTACCTCTTCTTTAAGATATCTTCTTTGGATTACACCTTAAGCCTTAAATAATTGATCTTGGGTAAATACCAATATATATATGATAAAGAAAATTCATATAGGATGTTTTTGGGGTAGTTTTTTTCTAATATATAAGGATTAAATGTTTTGAATAATGTAGGAGAAGGTGTTCTCTTTTATAAGTGAGGAGAGGGATACACAAGTAATTTCTAAAAATATTTCAATGATATAAGGTAAATTTTATAGGAAAGTGTTTAAAAATTTAAATAAATTAAAATTTTTCTTAATTTAGGTTTAAAAAAATTTTAAAAAATAAGATTAAGAAATATTTGGTTGGAAATCCTTCCTATATCTTCTTGTTTAACCCCCTGACTAAACCCATTTTAACATTAACTATAGTAACAAAATTTGGTTGTTTTATAGATTAACTATGAAGAAAAATTAAGTTAATCTAATTAAATTGTATAAATTATTATAATAAATAATTTCAAAAACATTTTACAAGATTAAATTTCTATAAGTGACAAAATTTATTTTTATATAAGTTCATAAACCGCAATGAAAATCCATTTTAAAAAACAAAATTTTCATATAACATAATTCACATTTGTTAATTACCATATAATACCATTAACTGAATAATAAAATATATTAATGAATATGTAATCTATAAATTTTAATATAAATATATAAATTTGATATATTGAGATAAAAACACAATGTGTTCATAAAAATATTTTCTAGACAAATCTGTTTTTCATCCCAAAAATGAACTTATACCAAAATCATTAATATTAATGATTCATATGTAATTAATTATATTATTTCAAATTAAAATATTCTTATGTTACATTAAACATATATTTAAAAAATAATGGGTCTATTAATGTAAAATAGATGTTGTTTTTACTAAAATCATTATTTTTCATAATTCATTAATAAAACCATCTTTTTGAAAAATCCTAAAAAATGATCATATGATAATATTGAAATTATAATTTAACAAATGATATGAATTTCCTAAAATAAGATTTTTTAAAAATTTTATGATAATTATAACGTTCAAATGAAAGAAAGTGATAAAACTCATATTTGAAGAAAACATATTTTTGAATCCTAAAATGAAAATATTGAAAATTGAGTTCTTATTAATTGTGAATTATTCATTATATTATTAATATTTAAATCCATTATAAATATTTTTCATAATTTATTTATTACTAATCATACCTACCAGTTTAATGGCTTGGTTTTAATGGTTTACTATATCACGATTCATATATACTCTCGGATGCATGTAAATAAATCAATTAAATACTTTATGTTTATTACAATGGAAATAGATATAAAATAATAGGGTGTTAAACGGATGATATATAGTCTTGTTATGATGATTTATGTCAGTATTACATTCCTATACAATGCTTTATAGTCAAATGATGGGTAATCAATATGGTCCTTTCAAATAATTCCAGTGATGGTCGATAGGTGGGTAGTGCACTATTGATCATAACCTTATATAACATCCAATTCCATTAATTTGATTGGATTGGGGGTTTCTTCATATAGAGAATCATTTGATGTATAATACCTCATGATTCATGAATATAAATAATTTAGTAAAATAATTTTTCAAATCATAAATTGGATATATAGGTTCCCCTATATAAAGACATGCTAGGAAAAAAACAATTAGGCAACTATTTTTCAAAGTAATTTTCTCTCTCATGTGTGTGAACCCATGATGACTCACCCATGTAGCTTCCCCCTAGGGAATCGTCACTCTAGTTCTTCTATACAAGTATCTTCACCCCTAACTTTTTATTAGGTTACTTCAGCAATGTGAAATATTTGTGTGAAACTCATGTGTGCTCAATACCATTATTCTCAGGGTAGAGCGACGCTTGATGGATACATCCATACCTAAGGTAGATCTAATGAATTAGAAAAATATAGAGAGTGAAAGATAATGGTTTTATAAATTCAATAGATTTTTGGGAATTTGTGGGGTATAATTTATAGATGACATCATATTGGTTTGATAGGTACTATCATGTGATGACCACCACACGTCCCTTAGGGACAAGCCTGTATGGAAAACAAAAAAGACTTCATATTCCTATGTTGTTCCCTAGTCTAACATAAGTGTAGATATCTCTGTTTTGAATAATATTTCATGTCAATATCACATTTACCTTATATTTATATCCTAACTATTCTAATCATATCTTATTTTAAGGGGGCATGTTTTGGATCTCTTTTAAACAAATATGGGAACCATGATCTAGATAAGGTAAATGTACTAATATGATAACTAATGCTTTGTCCAAGTCTCTGACCACGCACCCAGGTAACATCACCTAGGTACCTAGATTACATCTTGGGTAGTTTCCTAAGTGTTCCACATCCCACTTCCATGAACTAATATCACATTTGTTTCACATGCCTAGGATACTTACATGAACCACCTTTCACACCCATCCTCCAAACACACCAATACCTATATTTTCCTATAAATAGACCCCATGGGTGTCCATTTTAAGAACTCAAGACTCACTGGAATAAATAGAACAAGTGAATGGATTCTCTTATTGAAATAACATCGACATTCCCTTATTTTTAACCCCCCATAATGTAGCATAATTAAGCCTAAAACTAGGTGAGTTAATTGGAAATAAGGTAATTTTGTTATCTAAAGACAAAGCACATTAAATCCTTAATGTGAGAAAACATTATCTTCATCTGTCCATGCATATAGTTAAAAAAACCCTCATCAAAGAACACAGTAGATGATATATTATCCTTACCGTGTGGCTTGGGAGACACCTCACCCTCCTATCTATAAAATGTTTACTAATTTGCCTTACCTCCCACTAGGGAACCATATTCACCTAAGTACCCCCACTAGGGTGATAAAACATTCCCCGCATTATACTTGGGAGATACTTTACCCTACCCTTCCATTGGGAGAGTACTTTACCCTACCATTACATTGAAATTTTAGTGATGTTTTAGAATATTTATTTCAAATTTATCTTGATTTAATTATTTTATTAAAATTAAAAAAACCAATAGTGTTAAAAAGGGCCTTAATTATAATCTAAAATTTATAATATATTATTAAATGATATAAATTTCTTAAAATTATTAGATTCAGAAAATGATATGAATAATATTTAAAATATATTAAATGATTAATTTATGGGTTTTTTAGTTTTATAATAACTATATTAACTCTTAAATAGTGAAGTCTATGTTTTCACGCTAAGAGTTAAAGGAATTAAATAAGGGGTAAAATGAAATGACAATGATTAAAAAATAGAAAACAATGTGTCAAATTTTAGTTGGATAAATTTATTGTGACCCATATTCATGTTATCTTATAAAATAATCAGTTTGGATTTATTTTTAAAATAAATAAATTTATATTAATTTATTATTTTGGTGAAATTCCAAGGGTTCCCCTCCCCACTCTTATAAAAGGGAACCTTTACCTGTCTTTTATTCACACAAAAAAAACTATTTTTTCAGTCAATATATTACCTAATAAATTATTATAATACCTTCCCAAATTCTATATCTCATATTTTAGTAATAAAACCACCCTTATCTGTGTAAAGGTGTAAATAAATAGAGGATTTCTAAAGAAAATGTATCATTTTTAATGAAATTTTTTTATTTTATTTCTTATTATACTCTCTTAAATATAATTAAAACTTGAAAAAATATTAAATAAAGTATAATAAATATACTAATATGTAATTATATTTTTTCCATTACTCATATCCATCTCCTTTCCCATCAAATGAGAAAATTATTCCTCATCTCTATGTACGGAGGACTACCGCCTCACGAATAGATTTAATTATTTTTCCATCACCATATCTAAATATTTTTTATAATTAAAGAATTAAATTTTATATATTATATTAATGAAATATTTATCATTATTAAAAGATAATATGAAATTTATTTTCTTTCCTTTCTATGTGTAGAAAAATTATAATTTCTTTCGTGCGTACATGTGGATTACCATCTCTATGAAGTGATGTGATTCATTTTTCATCACCACATCACATGTATGATATATATATACGTATATATAACTGTATAATATGATATTAATTACATTAGGATAATTTTCTAAAAATAAAAATATACATATCTACTTTCCATAATGATCATTGAAAAATTGAAATGTTACTCATGCGTACAAATGGATTTCCACCTCCATGATTGCAACATTATTAATTTTTCATATACATATTTCATATATTAATTTAAAAGTATAATATGTATAAAAATTATAATTATTTCGTGATTATTATTATGGATATGATTTATTAATGATCACTTTTACAAGATTAATAACACCAAAGTCATTTTGGACTCAAGAAGAAAATATCGTCAAAACATTCGATGTGAACATATATAATATAGTATTAATTATTACATAATAATAAGTGATATGAAAGGAATAATAAACATGAAAAAGGTTATCATTAAAGTAAATATTTTACCAAAATTTATTATTCAGGTAGATAAAGAATGTGTGTAATGATTCAGACTCTAGGTAAATGAATCTTTAACAAAAACAACATTTTAAATATTTTAAGGATTTATTCTCCATATATTTATCATTCATGTCCATGTTTTTATAATTATTTTATAGAAATTATTTATATGGAAATGAATGTTTTAAAAATTGAAATTTTAAAATTCTCTCAAATATTTTTAAAAAACTAATTTTTTAAATTTTTTATGTAGTGGGATTTCATTTAAAATCATCTTTTATCATTCCTCTTTCAACTCTCTTTTAAAAAAGGTAAAATGAATTTGTTTTAACATATACATCGTAAATCGAATTTTACACTTTCGGGATGCTATAATGATTTAATGTTTTATTTATATATTTTCATAGTTATTTTCAAGGAAAATGGTTACATTATTATGTTCAAGGGTTATTTATATCATAATTTTATTTTTAAAAGAAAATGATATTTTCATATCCAAATGGATTTTATAAATAGGTTTAAAATATTTTTCAAGGTTTTTATTCATTACATGGTTCTTTTACACTGTTTATAATGGGTTGGTCATTTGTAACTCAGTATATTAATGTTTTATCACCATTATATCTCGATATCTGATGGGTTGAGCCCCATTGTATCTCAAGATGTTCTAGGTGAGCCTAATTATAGCTTTCATATGAATTCAGTATTTCTAAGATGAAATTCAACCATATAGTTATTCCGTTTTTAATAGTTTTGTAAGGGTTTTATAATGATGTTTCCCAATGTAACTACGTGAATTTTTTATTCTTGGAAATGTTTTAAAAGGAAATAAAGTGATTCATTTTAAGTGAAAATGATTCTGTTTTCCTAAGAAAATAAATGGTTTTAATAAAAAAGTTAATGGGTTTTATTGTTTTTATAGGACTAAAAATTTTCATTATTTTCTGTCCATTTATGAGGTTTTTTCTCATCCCAATTTTTAAAATGATTTTCAAATGTCTTACAGATCAATAAGGACAATGAATATTTCATGATTAATATATTGATGATGTCTCATGAAAAGAAATCATGTTTTATTTTAAAAGTTTTTACCTTTGGTGAAAAAAAGATAGTTAGTATAATTATTCACTTTTAATGGATGTGTTAATATTTTAAGACTGTTTTCTAATTCTATAATACTCTAAACTGAAAAGATATTATAAATTTTTTTCTAGTTCAAAAACACTAGAATATGTAATGTTTAAGGCCAAGTCCTTGGAGATGGTATCAAAGGATAGCATAGAAAACATTGGAGATTAGGATATCTTATTTGTAGTTATGAATATCATTATGGGTTTATAATTTAAGCTTGATAATATGTTCAATGTACTAAAAACCCTTTTGAGGATTTATGTTTTGAAATTTTACGGTGATTAATGGAATATTTAAAGAAATACATTTTTAGGATAATTATGCATTATTAGATTTTGGGTAGAAAAATGAATGTTATGAGATAACCTCTAAGTTAAAAAATATTAAAGTTATTTTTGACTACGTTTCTCATATTCATGGTCTTTTACAAGGATTATAAAAACATAGTTTTTGTAAAAGGACAACCCGTATGATGGTAGAAAACTCGTTGTGTTTGAGAAGGCTGAGGGAATTAAAACCACATTTGAATGGAGAAAAGGGCGCATCATCTACAACTAGCCTATGTGATGTCACAATAGTATAAAATTATTTTACATTATTTAAACAATCTCATAGAGAACAATTAATTTTTTCTTGTAACATGTGTTTTATAAAATAGATTTCAATGGTATTAGAAATTTATTTTGTGATTAAATGATTAATGTTATTTGGGAAGTCATTCACCCTTTTGGGAACCCTATATAATTAAAGTAAATATAATAATATGGAATTTTGTTATATTTTTGGAATAATATATGCTATTATTTTTTTATTTTTGGTTATTAATTTTATTTATATAAATGGTTAGCGCATCTCAATTATTAATAGTGAAATTACATTTTGTTATGTGACTTTAAGAGTAATTTGGGTTATTTGGAGATAAATACAGACATTTATCTTGGAAGAATATGTGATAAAATCCTTCTGATTATTTGGTTTTAATATAACTCTAGAATATTTATTTTGGAATTTTCAGGATATTTATTTGTTAATTGTCTAAATTGAACTTTGGTTGTCGCTGTATTATTTTTGAGATTGAAGTATATTTTTTTCTTATAAAGGTTTATGATTTTTTCATAATTATCTTATATTTTACTAAAAACGTTTTTTCACAATTCAAGATAGGTGAAATAGATAGATAATGTTTTTTGGATTATTTGATTCTCTAGAAGATTATTCTAGTGCTTCAGGCATAAAAATTGCAACTTCAATACTCCTCATTTGGTGAAAAATATGATTTTATAGTGGAAATTGATTAATGTATGGTAATAAAAATATAAAGGTCATTTATTTATTTTTCTATTCCTAGTAGAAAAATAATTTCTCAACTCTATAAAAAGGATCTTGAAACAAAGAAATTATATGTTTACTTTTTTACTGATAAATCATTATCCTTTTAACCTATCATACATTTACATTTTGGTGATTGTTCACATTCTCATGAACATGTTATCTATCACCCTCCATCAGATCATTAATATATTTTATCTTCCATGTCAATTATTTCCTACATGGAACCCTGGTATATGTTAGCTTAGTTGACCTTCATATTTTTCTTTATCCCTTTTCAAATGGATGTTTTATTCATCCTTTCTACAATGTGGGATTTCAACAATGGTACTTTAAAAATTCAATCACCGACTACTGGAACTGTGTTCAAATAGAGAGGAAATAATTTATAAAATGGGGTAGAATTTAAAATCTTCATATTTTAAAAGGAAACACTATGCTAGTTAGTGTACAAAATACACTACATCGAGCAGAAATGAAAAACTAAATATTATTATTTAAAATAGAAGTTATAACCTAGTCATTATATTGGTGGGAATAAATAGGAAAAAATATTATGTTTACATATGTTTATAAAAATAATACATTAATTTAATATATTCAATATGTAAAATATAAGAACAATTCAAATTGTATGCCTAAAAGATGTTTTTTTCAAAAAAATAAATTTTGTCACATTTTAATGGAACACTTCTTTGAAACTAAATTTTGATACTTTTCTAAATTTCAGTTGAAACAAATAAACATAATTTTTTTAATATTAATATAAAAATCATATTTTTCTCACTTTTTTATAATTGTTTGATAAGTTTCATTTTTCAATTAACAATAAAAAATAATGCATTTAAATTGAAAACTGACTATTCATCTAAATAATTTATAATGTCAAATTTTATTAATATTTGTTTTAAATTAAACATAGATTAAATATATTTCTATTAATATAATTCAGGTTTATGTAATATATTTCCACTGAATTAGATAATTATTTGGTGATTAAGTGATTAATGTTATTTCTAAAGATGTTCGCTATTTTGGGAACACTATATGATTAAGGTAAATAAAATATTGTGTTATTTTATTATATATTTTAATTATATATTATTTTATCATGGATTTAATGTTATTCATATTATTTTTTTAAATGGTTATCATATCTTTATGATTATTATTATAATTACTTTTTAGATTGCGACTTCAAGAGTAATTGATTTTATTTGGAGATAATTCATAAAATTTAACTTGGAAGAAAATATGATAAAATCATTCTAATTATTTGGTTTCAATGTTATTATATAATATTTTTGAGCAATTTTCAGGATATTTATTTGTTAAATGATCTATGTTGATCTTTGGGTGTCACTGTTGGATTTAGGAGAAGGTATTAGTTTTTCATCATATAAAGGTTTATGATTTGTGGATAATTTTATTATCTTATAATAATTTTTTTTGGTTAATGCTTCATGATAGGATAATTACAAAATAAATATTTTTTGGATCATTTGATTCCCTAGAAGTTTATTCTAGTGTCTGAGGTATGAAAAAAACATCTTCGATACTCATCATTTAATGAAAATAATGACATTGTTTTGGAAATTGATTATTGGGTGAAATTTTACTTATCATGTAATTATATATCCTTATTTTCTTTTTATAGGTATTAAAATATTTCTCCAACTCTATGAAAATTATCTTGAAACATAAATGTTATCTGTTTATTTTTCTTACTAAGATATCAATGACCTTTTAACCCATCACAGATTTATGGTTTTGTGATTATTCACTTTCCCAGGAATGTGTTCTCTATTTCTCTCCATAGTAACATGATAGTCAGTTTTATCTTCTATGTACATGTTTTCCTCCATGAAATCTTATTATGTATTATCTGAGGTGACCTCTGTACATTAATTTATTTCTTTTCAAATGGATTTATTGTGGACCCTTTTTCTGATATGGAATTTCAACAAATGTACTTTGAAAATTCAATACATAGTTACCGAGATAGAGTTAAAATTGATAGGATAAAATTTATTAAAGTTTAAATGTAACATCCTATGATTTTAAAAGGAGGTTGTATGTTATATTTTCTACCAAATAATCTACATTGACCTGAACCAAACAACTAAATATTATTATTTAATATTGATGTTATCAGCTAACTGGTATATTAGACTGTATTATTAGAACTGAAAATATTATGTTACACATGTTAATAATAACTTTTATCATTAATTAAATATATTTTATATTTATATTTTAAGAAGAAAACCAATTTTACGCATACAAGATGTATTTTTTCAAAACCTATGTTTTGCAGGCTTTTAAAGGAATACTAGTTTTAAATTTGATTTTTAAAACTTTTATAAATATTATTTGAGAAAATAAACTTAATTTTGGAAATCTAAATAAAACTATTTAATTTTTTTAATTTTTTGTCTTTTTTGATAAGTTTCATTTTTATGAACATTGAAAAATAATACATTTAAATTGATAAATGAGTTTTTATCTAAATATTTTATAATGTAAAATTATATTTGAAATTGGATTTAAAGTAACCTTAAATCAATTTTACATATATTAATTCAATTTATGTCATTGTAATATTTTTTAAATTAAATTTTGATATAGAAGCAATTTAATCTTTTGAACATTTTCACTTTAAAAACATGGTTTCTCTCCCCCTATATCCGATTAATTTTAAATTAATTTTATCCACATATATGTTTTCAATTATTAAAAATTAATTCCATATTAGGAGCCATAATTCCCAAAAAATTTCACTAACTCTTCTTTATTTTTGTACAATTTTATCAATAAACTTATTAATTTTAATCAGTATAGTTGCGGGTAAATCTGATAATTAAGGGTAAAAATAATATTATGAATATTATAAAATCTCCATAACACTTTTAATAATTCTATTGAATGATTATTTTCAATAAAAAACATCCTTGTCAAAATTTATGACCTCTTGGAAGCACTTTTATGTCTTTAACCCCCTTATTGTATTTCATATTAAATAAATCCCAAAGATTCCATACTTATGTTTTTAATAAGTATAACAACATTAATATTGGGTTATTCAGAATATATCTTCTTCTAAAAATAGAAATTTGAAACCTAAAATATTTATCTCCATCATGAAAATTTATTTTTTATTTTTAGGGAAGAAATAAGTTCCTTAATGACGTTCATAATGATGATGCACTTATTGTGTAATTAATTAAAATATCAAATAATTAATACTAAATTTTTTAAAATAAATATAATTTGAGTTAATTAATATCATCCATGAATTTTATATAATACATTGACATATTAGTGATGTTTTATAATATTTGGTTCTAATTTATCTTGTTTAATTTTTTTTAATGGAAAAATAATGAAGTGTGACAATTGACATTAATAATATATTAAAATAAATAATATATGTCTAAACGATATAAAATTATTAAAAATATTAAATTAAGAAAATTAATTTTCATATGGTATAATATATTATCAAAAATTCATTTATAGTTCTTTTGGAATTTTATAGTAACTATATTAACTCTTAAAGTTTAAAAATCTATGTTGTCTTGGTAAGACTTTAAGGAGTTAAATAAGTGATAAAATTAAAAGATAAGGATTAAAAAATAGTACAAACATGCCTAGCTTTCATTGTATCTATGTATTGAATACCATCATCATTTCATCTTTGAAATAAGTCATTTTTGATCCGCTTTTATGAAAAAAATTAATTTATGTTAATTTATTATTTTGAGAAGTTCCAAGAGTGACTCTCCTCTCTTTTATAAAAGGTAACCTATTCTTTTATTTTATTCACCCCAAAAACCTATTTTTCGGTCAATATCTACACATATACCTTCCTATAACCCCTCCCAAAATTATATAGCTCTTATTTAAGGAATAACATTAACACCATGAGATTCCCTTGAAATATATATTTTTTAAAATAATTTTATTTCTTACTTTACACGCAACACCATATTTTATTGCATTACACACAACACTGAGTTTTTATTAAATATATTTTTTTACTATAACTATTTAAATGCTGAAATAATACACTATCCATTGTAATGGAAGGTATTAATATGATTATATAAAATATTAAATTATGGTTTACACACGTATATATAATTCCATGACCAGTTAATTATAAATTAATGTAAAACCCTTTTTATAACAAAAGGAAATGTTTTTGTAAAAACTATTTAAATGTGCACTAATATGTTTTATACCAATAAGTAAAAAAATAAATATTTTTGTTTTATATTATTGAAATATATATATATATATAATATTTATTATAATTTCTAACATTATTTCATTGTGTTTTTAGACATGATATAACAAGAAATACAATTTTACACATATAAAATATATTTTTATAAAAAGTCGTTTTAACACCTTTTAATGGGGAACTTGTTTTAAATATAGTTTTTGGAAATTTTAAAAATTATATGTTGAAAAATAAACTTATTATTTTAAATAGGGATTTTAGAATTATCTCCAGATGAATAATTTTCATTTTTCTTTTATGTTTCATGTTTCGATGATTAGTGCAAAAATATTTCATTTTAATTGAAAACAAATTTTTCTTCTAAATAATTAATAGTGTTAAATTATATTTTTAATTTGTTATAAATTAAAATTATAAAAAGTATATTTTAATATAATTCAATTCATTGTAATCAATTTCACATTGAATTTGGATATTAAAACATTTCAATCATTTGAACATTTTCACTTTAAAAGTCGTTGTTTTGTCCAGTCTATGAGACTAATTTTTAAATAATTTCCGAAAATTATTTGAATTTAATTTATAAAAATGTATAAATAATTTTTAATAATTAGATATATATTTATTAATTAAGTCCCTATTAATTTTGGACAATATGAATAGTAACTATAGTTATTTTTATCACTACGGTTATGGGTAAATCATGTAATTAAGGGTAAAAAAAATATTATAAATATTTTAACACTACACTAAAACATGAATAAATGATATTTTATGAATTTAATTATACTTTTAATACATAAGGATAAAAATATAAAAATTCAATTGAAACGTGTCCATGAAAAAGACTTGAATATTATTAAAATCAAAGAGAGTGACAAAAGGTTTCACTCTTACATTTAATAAGTATAATATTTTTAATAAGGGGTAAAATAGAACATATTCTTGACTATATATATTATTATTAAATATTTAAGGTGTATATACATCATGAATATTCTTTTAGTGAGGAAATAATTATTATAAATAATTACACAATTATAATGGTTTAAATATTCAATTAATGAAAACACCAGTAAAGTGGTATTAAAAATATTAAAATAAAGATTATTAGAATTATATATGGTTATGAATGATTTTATTAGGTTAAAATGGAACATTGGGTTGTTTAGTAAATGAATTTGTTCAAATTTATCTTGCTGGATTGATTTTATTAAAGTCAATGTAATCAACAGTGTCAAAATTGACACTAATGTTGTTTTAGGAAAATAATATTTTATAAAACTAGTTTAATATAATAAAAATACCAAATCAAGAAAAAGGTGATAAATTATGTTTTAAAATATGATAAATTTTCTATCTACGGTTTAATTAACACAGTATAAGTAAAAATACCTACCTTCTAATATTGAATATATGGTTATTGTAATTAACATTAAAATAAGTTAACAATGGGTTAATAAAAAAGATAAAGTTTAAATTTATAAAAAACTTGTCTAAACCCTATTTTTTTATTTGATTCCACCCTATCCCGCCTTATACTCTAATTCATTTCCATTTTTATGTAATTTTATTGATGTTTAAATTAGTATAATTTAATCTTTCTAGAAATTCCCAAATTACTGCTCTCCTTCATTATAATAGAGAACCTACTCCCTCATCCCATTTCACCACATTAAGACATCTATCTTGACCTATATATGCCTAATTACCTTCATTAATTCCCTATAAAAATTTTATAGGTATTATCTTCCCAAAATATAGACTCTATAGTCTGTTAGAGGATATCTAAAGCATCCATTTTGAAGAATATGTAATTTCTCTTACCAATAAATCCCTTTTTATAGTCTTTTATACCACCTATAAGTATATTATATATATAATAAAATAAAAAATTATTAATAATTAATATTCTTAAATTCCATTATGATTATGAACACACAATTATACATCCCTTTTTTCATTGAACAAGAATTTAAAGTATTGCTCATGCATTTGTACGGCTTACCATCTCCACCTAACGATAAAATTTATTTTCCATCACCATATTTTATGACCATGAATTATGATTGTTATAATATTTATATATTATATTTATGATATTATTATACTTATGGAATGATAATATCATCTCTAATTTTTCACCACCTAATCTTTTATGAAATCATAACATCTCTCGTGTGTGTGGGGGGGTATGGCTTAACATCTCCATGATGTGATGTGATTCATTTTTCATCTATATTTCATATGGTTATTAATATTGATGAATATTATCAATATATATAATATATATAATAAAAAATTTATTCTATAGTTATAATGTATCATATGTGTTCAATTTTTCTAATATGGCATGAAAATGAAAACAATTATCAAGCATACGTACAGCCTACCATCTGCATGAACGGTGTATTTTGTTTTTTTATCTCACAATTTTATGAATAACTATGAATCAATATATATAATTAATATTTATATATATTATATTTATATACTTTTTATTATTCTAGATATGATAAAATCATTATCTATGTAATAGGACCAAGGATAAAAATTCCAAACATGGATGAAAAATAAAGCAGTTGTTTCCTGAAACATAGCTTTAACATGGAATTTTTTACAACATATTAATATAATGTTATATGTAAATAAAATATAGTATTATATATACGAATATAGTTCTATGGTAGATTTATAATAAAATCATAATTATTAATCATGATATTTTAACAGATAACAAGGATGGCAAGACTTATGGTGACAGATTTATGTCTCATGTTTATTTCTATTGGATTCACACCTCATACAATACTTGTTTCTTATACAAAGATTATATACATCCCATGAAAGTATTTTATGAGTTTTAACCTAATGATTGTGGTATTTTCGTATCAATATAATTTTTTTCTTTCATAGGGAATACAATTCTAGTGATTTCAAATTGATGAGTATTTATTTCACAATAGTTGGGATTTTATGCTCTTAAGTATCCATTCATAAATATCTATCTTCAATTTCCATTTTTTATAAAAATATTTTTTGAAATATTTTTCATATAATCATATGAATGTTTAAATATATTTTTTTCCTTTTTTGACATTTTTACTACACTGCTAAAAACGAATCCCTTTTCATTTTCCAAACGAGGTACTTAGTGACTTTTCTAGAAAATGTATAAATGGAATGTTTTTTAACTTCTATGTAATGAATGAAATTTTATTCATTCATGAAGCCATACTGATTTAAAGTTTCCTTTAAAATATTCTAAGGTTATTTTTAATGAAATTTGTTTTCTATTAAAATTATGTGTCATTTTAATTAAGTAAACACATTCAAATAAGAAAGGATATTTTACTCAATTTTGATTTTCAAGTGATCCCAGAAAATTATTTTCCAACTAAGATAATATTATTTGATGTTACTTAGGTTTTACAAGGGATATGATTCAATGCTGCCATTCTAATTCTTTCTAAAAATGGTTTATGTTTATGATGGAATGATATTTTTGAAACCCATTTCTTTTCATGGGATATGTTATGATTGAATGATGTTTATGAAACCTATTTAAATCCATGGCTTCTAATTTGATAAATGATTTATGATATTATGGTACATGTATGTATTATTTCATTATGTGATGGGTGGGACCTATATCACCCCACAATAAATTGGGTGTTGAAAAAAATTATATGTGCTCAAAAGAGTACACATGGGGTCATCCAAATCCTACAACAAGAGGTTACATGGGATTTCATTATAAGAATTTAAATAATAGGTAAACGGGGGGGATAATCCTAAGCCCGCAACAAGAGGGTTCATGGGAGGCAATCCTAAGCCTAGAACTAAAAGCTACATGGGAGGTCATCCCAAGTCCGATGTAGGTACATGAGTGATAATACCAAAACTAAAATAATATGAATATATTGGAATGTATCATTGAAATATGTTATTCTAATCCTATTTTTATGATGCAAAATCTGTTGGGAAAACATTCCTCAATGAAACATTGATTCATTTTTTGGTTGAATTTGTTTATTGACAAAGAAGCTATCCATGGTCATTTGTGGAATTACATATATATTTTTGAAAAAATATGTTGAAAAAAACATGAAAAAGAAATGTACGCTCTGCAGGAGGTACAAAAAATATCATCTACTAAGTGGCATCAGGTCCTAGTGTTTTCCAAATTTTTGGGTCGTAATATTGGAAAATCATGAAAAGGGTTTTTTGTAAAATAATTTTCATTCAAGTGATCAGGATGTTTACAAATTTGTGTAGAATCCATTTTTCAAGTTAATTACATCAAAATATGGGTATGTAAATAATTTCATGATAGTTATGGTTCTACAGAAAAGGTGAGTTTGTGCGAATGAGACTTGCACGAATGTGATTTGTGTGCTTGTGGAAAAGATGTGTGGGTTGCACGCAGGGTTAGAAAATTCTTATAAATAGGTGGATACTACCTCATTTTAATATTCTCAACACATATAAAAAATTTGAGCTCTGGACACTATAAGTATAGAGTTTCACCCAAGTAGGGAGTGGCCCGCAAGAAGGTAGTTGAGTGCATGTATTGGGTTACGCGCAACAAGAGAGATGTGCACAAGTAATGAGTTACATGTAATAGTTGTGTGCAAGTTGTATGTGGCACACAAGTTTTTCCACAATAATGGAAAATGTTCTGTTCAAGGCATTAGAGTTATGCGTAATTCATCATAAGGTTGCACAAAATTTTTATGTTTCCCAATACCTCGGTGGTAAAGCGGTATACATAAGTGGATGAAAGTGTTAATTCAACATATAACCAACATGCAATGGAGTATTCACTCATTAGAGAAAATAAAGAGACAAACAATTTAATAATCTAAGACTGGATCCCTTCCATGAGCAATGAGTAATGGAAGAAGAAAATGTTGATATTTTACCCGGGTAGTGATCCCGAGAAAAAGAAAGAAGGAGTAACCATTGGAGAAGCAGTGAATTGACCCTAAACATTGTAAAGGTAGTGATTCTGGGCATAGAAGTGATATAACCCAAACCATGTACCTGGTTTTTTGGTTTAGTGGATTTGATACATCCACACATTCACATTGAATACTCCTTGGATGTAGCCTAGTGAGGGTGAACCATGTAAATTTGTTGTGTCTTGTGCATGATTTTTTTTTTCTATTCATACATTTCTAGGGGAGAGATAGAGAATTTTGTTTTCCTTAATGATGAAAAATATATCCAAATGGGCATTATTTTTAATCTGTCATAACCTAATTCACCCCCTGCGTATTTCACATAGTGGGCCAAACAATTCATATTAGAGGGAAATGTTAAAAGTTAGTGAATCACTCTTATTTGAAGAAATGGAGGTGGTCAATCACAAAAAGATTTAGATATTTTATGGAAATAATTTTCAACAATGGAAGAATGAGATGTAGCACTACTTCTGATCATTAGGAATGGATGTCTTTACAGTATCTAGGGATGGAATATCAGCATATATATTTTTTGGTTCTTTATAATAAGGAGACCAAATAGAATTGTATTTTGATTCTAAGGGTTTTAATACATTAGGTGGATCTCTATGAAATGTAATATATATAAAGGTTATTTCATGTAAGTCATCAAATTCTATGAGGGAAAATATGTTGAATATTTATAAGGGATACTCAAAATTCCTAGAAGTAATGATTCTGGCTCTATTGAACAAATATGAGGATATTAGAATGCACCAAATGAGTCTGTTTATATATTCATTGACCTATTAAATATTGTGGTGGAATATATGTGTAATCTCAGTGAAATTATTGATTATATCAATATTGTTTAGTACATCCTAATAAAACTACTAATTCAGTTTAATCTAAGAGTTTATGGTTTGGAGGATAAATATCTAGAGAAACTAACACTGGATATCTTTCACAGTACACTTATTGCATATGAAATGAGAAATGATGATAACATGTCTGTGGAAAAAGGGAAGTCTAAAGAAGTGTCATTCAAGTCCTTCAAGAAGATAACCATTGGAGATAGTTGGGAATATGAAGATATAGATGAGGTGATTTCATTCCATTCCTAAAATTGTCAAAGAGGAAAAGGAATGTTCAAAGGGAAACCACCTCTTGCATGCTTTGAATGTGGAAAGGTTGGACATCTTGCAGTATAGTGCACCATGATGTTTCAATAATATAGAATGGGTAAAGTTGAATTTCTTATAAAGAATTCATCATCCTATGTGAAATGTAAGAAAAATTTTATGAAAAATTTCTTCAGAAAGAAGAGACTTCTTTATGAAGATTATGACTATTCAGAATAATCTCAGGTAGAAGAGTTGAAAGACTAGTGTGATCATGAGGTAAATTATATCGTGTTTGTTGCTAGAAATTTTCAAAAAAGGAATAAAGATGATAATTAATAAGGATAATTTGATACCATTGTTGAACTTAGAGATTAATTATAAGTTGCTCTTGCAGAAATAGATGTTTTGAGAGCCAAAACAAAGAAAGTGAACCAAGTGGTTTGTATTTTTAAACCTTATATACATTCGTAGGAAGAAGAAAATTCTATGATGAATAAATAAATTGAAAAATTAAATTCCTCAATTTAATAATGCTCAGATAAGTTTGTTTAGCGCATGATTAATATTGAAGAATAGAAAAAGAGAAGTTTATAGTTTGACTGAAAATATAAAATATCAAATCAAAAGTTTCGAAGAACATGAAGAGAAGGTAATCGATCTATGCAGAAATGTTAAGGATCATGAAAAAAAATTGACTATCAGTATGACATCGAGAAAGAATATCATTCAGGTAACTGCAAAGATGTAGGTGTAGCATAAAATTCCAGCAAAACAAAAGAAATAGACAAATCCAAATGATAAGGATGATATGAGGGTTGATCAAAAAAAAGATGTTCAATGATTAATATCAGAAAACAAGAACCAGCTGTGAAAGTAAATTTTGATTTGAGTATGAAGAAGAGTTAGAATGTTCAGAAAACACAAGGGAAAACCATTAAATAAGAAGTTACACACAAGAATCCTCCCCGCATAATGTGTTCTTGCTGTGGAAATATGTTATTCTATGAAAATGTGGGATCCATATATAAGAGATAATTAAGGGGAAAAGAGAAGAAATTGAAGCCAAACAGAGTTCAATACTCCAAAATATCTTTATAGGGTCAATGTTTTTGGGTTGTAGGATTTAGACACCTGGGTCAATACTCTACATCAATCGTATAGAGGAATGTTCCAAAGCATAAACAAATTGTCACAAGAAGAAATTCAATGAACCATCAAGTGAGATGAAAATGAAATATAGATTTTTAGTGTTAAAAAATGAGGTTATTCAATAATACACCGAGGACGATAAATATTATCAATCCATAACATGTATGAAATCAAAAATATGGATTAAGAAGAAGAGAGTTATGAAGGCAGTGGTAGTAGAGATTGCTTTTAAAGAATCAGATTTCACTATAATATGGATTATTGAAAGAGGATGCACTTATTATATTATTGTAAATAAGGTTCTAGAGATCAGAATAAAGTATGATAAGTAAGCTATCATAAGATATGGTAATGGTGAAGGGCTGAATATTTTTGGCTTGGGAAATTCCATGTTTGGGAGAAAATACACGTGATGTGAAAATTTCATTATTGTAGAAGGTCTTAGTCCGAACTTACTAATTTTAAGTCAACTATGTGACTCAAGATATTCCATATGGTTTTCAAGAAGTCATGTATAATTATAGAAAAATATAGTGTATTTGTTTTGGAGGGAAATCATACAAAAGGAAATATTTACCTTGAAATGGAGAATAATATATTTTATTTCTGACCAAGGAAGATGAAAATAAATAATGGTATAAACATCTTGGACACTTGAGCCAAAATTCCTTTGAATATCTAGTGAAATATGACGTTTCTCGAAACCCCCCAATATTATCATGAGATTGTACTCATATTTGAAATACATGTAAACAACGGATGATCATTCGAATGACATATAAGTAAAAAGGGAAAATGTCAACAAAAGTGCAGGAGTTGGTGCATATTGATGTTTGTAGACTTATTTCACCAAGAGTTGTTGAATGGAGGAGATATTTGGTTCTCTTAAATGATTATTTTAAATAAATGGTATTGATTTCAATAATCAACCACAAAAATGAGGTGTTCAGTAGCATAAAAACTTTCCGAAGAGAAGTTGAGAAGATTTTGGGTCAAACAATCAGAAAAATAAAAACAGATAATAAAAAATTGTTGAAAAATTTACATGTAGAGGATTATGTTGAGAAAAAAGGTATAAGGAACAATGTTTCAGCTATAATAACTCTATATCAGAATGGAGTAGTTGAGAGAATAAATTGAATTATTAACAAAATGGTTAGAATAATTCCCATTAAGAAATCCATTCATGAGATGTTTTGGAAAGAAGTATTCATTACAAATGTCTATATAAAAAATAAATTTATTCTGAGTCCAAAAGTGGAAAATACTCTATATGATATTTTCTATGGAAAGAAGCCAATATTGATGTACTTTTGAGTCATCAGAAGTAAGTGTTTCATTATAAATAAAGATAAGCATAGGAAGATTGAATCATGTGTATATTGAGAGGTATTTATTGGATAATAAAAGAAAATAAAATCATATAAATGCTTCAATAATAGGATGGGAAAGGTAGTTGAAAGTATTAATGTAACTATTGTAGAGAAAGAGTAGAATCTTCAATAAATACAAGATCAGACTCAACAAGATAGTGATGAAGATATAAGCAGATTAGGGGATGCTCCAGTTCCAAAAAATAATTTATAAAAAGACTTAGATAATTAGAAGGATGAGAATAAATCTGTATCTATGCCGAAACCAATGATAAGATCTCAAATTCATAGACAAAACATAATTGGTGGTTAGACAATTCTAGTGCATTAAAGGAGGATGAAGATGTTACAACAAGAATCGTACTTATCACAGGTAGATACTACATATTTTGATGAAGTAGTTGGAGATAAAAACTGTGTTCAAGATATGAATGAAGAGCTTGAATAAATTGAGAAGAATTAGACATGGGGTATTGTTTGGAGGCCAATAGAAAATAATGTCATCAGGAATTAATGGGTATTTCTCAAAAAGATGATTGAGGACGGAACAATGATTTGAAACAATGCATGACTAGTGTGAAAAGGATATTCCCTGATATAGGGTAATG
This sequence comes from Viscum album, assembly GCA_963277665.1. NCBI lineage: Eukaryota > Viridiplantae > Streptophyta > Magnoliopsida > Santalales > Viscaceae > Viscum > Viscum album. Next base: position 1,713,605,179 of record OY728125.1, read on the forward strand.
GTTTTGATGAATCATTTTAACCTATTTGAGGGCTATAGATAATAATATTATCATGGCCATAGCAGTGCAAATAATGTTCAATGTTTTCCAGATGGATGTCATGTTTTCATTTCTGAATGTGGTACTGGAAGAAGATGTTTAAATTATGCATCCATATGGTTTTCTTATTCATGAATATAAGAGGAAATCTATAGGTTTAATAAGGAACTATATGGGTTAAATAAATAACAAAGATCATTTTATTCAAGGCTCTATAAATTTCTAAAAACCCATTTTATATCAATTATTACCATGTTATAAACATTATGTAATCATTTAAGTTTATAATGGTCGTTTTGTCGATATTTGGTACTTGAGTCAAAAATGAACTTCTTATAATTAGAAGTTGTTCATGTGGTAAAAATTCCATTATCCACAGAATGATATTAATAATTTAGATTTCATATATAACATATATATCCAGTATATATATCTATTTATAATAGTACATAACATTTAGAGATAAGAAATGAAATGCAGTGTTCATGGAGATGGTAAGTCGTAAGTACGCATGAATGCTATTTTTATTTCTATTTCATATTTTAATAGAATGAAAACATAATTATACATAGTTATGTTATAATTATAGTATAATATAATATATATTTTCATTAACTCCATCCTTTATATGTCTCACATAAAGCATGAATGAGTCATATCACTTTGAGGGGGCTGTAGTCCGCACTTTCTTAAATTAAATGATCGCATTTACCCATTATGGAAACCATAATATTATGCTATAAATGAGAAATACCAAAGCATGGAGACAATATAAATATAATATATATAACATATAAAAATAGTACCATCATAATGGCCACCATGAGAGGCGGTTGGAGATAATTGGACAATCATCATTTCGTGAGGCAGTAGTTCACCATCCACAGAAAAAATATGATCTTTACCCATTAGATGGAGGTTTGTGTAAGTATAGTTAGAATAATTATCATAAAAAACCTAGTATAATTATAATACTATTTTTGTTATAAAATAAATTTATAAAAAGAGTTTAGGAGTTGGAGAAGTTAAATAAAAAAATAACTTAAAAGAAGATGTTACATTTAAATCGGGTATCTCCCTTTGGTTTGATCCAAAAGGTATACATGAAGTGCCTTATAACTAATTAAAGTCTTTTAAAATGAGGACAGTTTTGTGGGGAACTTATTTTGGCTGAGGTTTGACGGTACAAGGGGCTTTATAGATTTCAAGAATGGGTTGGAAGTGGTGTTTTTTTATTAGGGGGGGGGAGCTATTTAGGAAATTTTGAAACAATTATTTTATTATAAATATATCTTCAGTTTCAAAAGGTCCAAAAATCATTAAAATAGTAGATAAAATGATTCATGTTGTAAATAAAATCATCCAATAAGAATTGGACATGTTTTGTATATTTTTTTAGTATTTATAATCTTATTTATTTAAATCATTCATCAATGATTTAAACACAACATCATTATTATGTCATAAATAATTTAATTTATTTGATGTATAAAAATTGTAAAACAAATACCATGATGTAGGAAATATTTTAATCTTTAAAATTCATATTTATTGTCGAATAGATAACTTATATAACCTCATGTAAAAAATGATTTACTAATATATATTTGTTTATGTCATTTTTGTCTTTACTTTGTGTTAATTAAAATAAAGTGTCATTATCACTCCCAAGTGGCTCCATGTCGTCCCAAAATCGACCCAAGGATTCCCATGGTCATAAATGTATAATAAAATAGGATTAGGACACATATTCAGGTTAATTTTATATTATTATAATAATATTTGTTTACCCTTATTTACCAGATTTACCCTTTAACCAAGGTAAATAATTTTTTTTGAAGAAATATATATTTAAAAATGTCTAAAAATAAAAGTTACCTATTTACACAATTTGGACCTCCGGATTCCAAATATGGAATCCATTTATCCAAATTCAAAACATAGAAGTGGCTTAAATTAATTTAAAATTAATTCATGTTGTCAAAACCAAAACCGTGTTTTTATGAAATAATAACAATCAAAAGATTGATTCTTTTTTTTTCAATTTCAAAAAGAAATTACTTAAAATAAATAAAATTGAATTAAACATTAAAAAATAATCTAATTAAACATTAAAAAACAATTAAAAATATAGTCTATCCTTATAAATAAATTAGATTAAAAGGTAGTTTTGGATTAAAATATAGTATTTTCACTATTCATTAAAAATGAATTTTATCAGAAAAATACCAAAATTTTATCCATAGTAAATTTTGATCTCCCGATTCTAAAGATGAATTTTATTTTGTAAAATAGAACATATAAATGTGTCCAAAAATATATTTAAAGAGGGATCACCAATAGAAGGCAGTAAATCGACCTTTTAAAGAATATTAAAGTATTTGTGCTTATAATTGGATTCATTCACATTTTAAGCCATTTATTTGAATTGGATAAATGTAAAAACATTTAACAAACATGTAAAATTATATTTCATTTAGTTCTATTCGTTCATTCCAATACAACAGATTAGTGTTAAGTACCATTTAAAATATTATTATTGTATTATTAGTGTGCAATGTAAGATTTCAATGATACCAGTTGTTGCATATCGAGTAAGCCATCGAACATAGCATCTTCTTTAAAGTAAAATTAATATTTAATTCAAAAACATTAATAAATATGGAAATGTTTTATTCTTTATTTACCTAGGATGTTACATCCTTCCCCCTTTTGTAAATTGTGTCCTCACAATTTTTAATCACCTATTAAATAAGAGGGGGTATTTATCTCTCATAGAATTTTTAGATTCTCACATTGCCTCTTCAACCATATGGTTTTTTACCAAAACCTTTACCTGATTAATTACCTTATTCAGCAACACTTTCTCTCTTCAATCGAGAATCTGGACTACTTATTCCTCATAAGAGAGATTCTCTTCCAACTGAACTACCTCTAGGCTCAAAACAAGAGATTGATCTATCATATACTTTCTCAACATTGAATCATGAAAAACAATTTGTACCTGGGATAAACTTGGAGGTAAAGCCACTCTCTAAGAAACTGATCCAACCTTCTCTTGAATTTTGTAGGGTCCAATGAACCTCAGACTCATCTTTCCCTTCTTTCCAAAACGCATCACACTTTTCCAAGGAGAATAATTGAGAAAAACATGATCACCTACCACAAAATAATGATCTTTCCTCTAGTTTTCTGCATCACATTTCTGCCTTCTCTAAGCTGTTTTCATGTTCTTCTAAATCAACTAAACTTTTTCTGCCATATCTTCTACCAATTCAATTCCCATAAACTTCCTTCCACCTACTTCATCCCAAAAAGCTGGAGTTCAATATCGGATCCCATATAATGCCTCAAATGGAACTGTCTATATACTAGAATGAAACCGTTATTATAAAAAATTCAACCAAATAAAGGTGTTGGTCCCAATATCCCAGGTAATCTATTAAACAAGTGCATAATATATCCTACATGGTTAGAATTGTTCATTCTGACTTCCCGTCTGATTGAGGATAAAAAGTTGTACTAAAATTTAATTCAGTACCCAATGACTTCTGAAGTCCCTTCTAAAAGTTAGAAGTAAACCTATGATCATGATCATATAAAATGGAGAGTCTAACTCCCTACAACTAGACTATCACTTTAACATACGACCAAAAACTTTGATATAAGGGAAAAGTATCCCTAATAGGAAGGAAATGAGAAGATTTAGTCAATTGATCAACAACAACCCAGATTGCATTATTACCTTGGGATTTATTTGGTAATCCCACAACAAAGTCCATAGATATATTTTCCCATTTCCACTTTGGAACAGGTAAAGACTGAAGAATTCCCTTAGGTAATTGTCACTCTTCTTTAACTTATTGAAAAGTCAAACACTTCACAGTAATGTCAGCAATATATCTTTTCATTCCATCCCACCATTAATACTCCGAAAAATCTATGTACATCATAGTACTGCTAGGATAAGCTGAAAATGGAGAAATATGAGCTTCATATAACAACTCATTCTTCAATTGGGAATCATAAGGCATACCTAATCTTTTCCCAAATCCCAAAATACAATAATTATCAATGTTAAATTCAAGCAACTGTCTTCTTTCTATGTTTACTTTATTCTATATGATTGATATGATTCCACTGACACCTGAAACAAAACATACAAATTTCTGGCACCAAAAACATCTATGTCAAAGTTCATCAAATCAAAATCCAAAGGATCTCGTTCCAAATGTAGCATGGTCAATGTAGCATTACTTTTTCAACTCAAAGCATCAGGAACTTTATTTTAATTTCCTGGATGGTAAAGGACCGTGCAATAATAATCCTTGATTAATTCTTTCCATCTCTTCTGTCTCGTGTTTAATTATTTCTGAGTGAATATATACTTCAAACTTTTCTGGTTAGTATATATTTCACATTTTTCTCAATACAGATGATGCCTCAAAATTTTTTAAAGAAAAAACAAAATCATCTAATTCCAAATCATGTGTAGCGTAATTTAACTCACGAGGTTTAAACTGACTTGAAGAATAAGTAATTACCAGATCATTATACATAAGGACATAACCAAGTCCTATCAACTAAGCATCACTATAGATATTAAATTCACAATATCTAGAAGTTAATTCCAATAGTGGATCATTCACCAATATTCATTTCAATTTTGAAAAAAAATCACCGCATTCTTTTGTCCAAATGAACTTAACACCTTTTCGAGTTAACTTTGTGATTGGACTTGATAACCGTGCCCAATTCTCAACAAAACACCAGTAATAACCTACTAAACCAAGAAAAATATGGATCTAGGTTATATTTGTGGGTATTATCCATTCTTCATCAAAATTTGATTTAGTTGGATCTATATTTTTGCCATTTTATTAAATAATGTGAATAATAAATGAAATTTGATGTAACAAAAACTCACACTTGATGAATTTCCCATAAATTTTCTTTTCTTTTAAGGTTTTCAAAACAACCATTAAATGGATTTATGTTACTCTTTACATTTAGAATAAACCAAAATATCATTAATAAAAGAAACCACAAACTTATCCAAAAAATCATAGAAAATTCTATTCATAAGATCCATGAATACAACATCTTCATTGGTTAACCCCAAAGGCATAACTAAAAATTCATAATGGCCATATCTAGTATGAAACACGGTCTTTGGAATGTCTTATTCTATTACTTTCAAATGATGGTACCCTGACCTCATGTAAATCTTTGAAAAATACTGAGCTCCTTGGAGCTGATCAAACAAATCATTGATATGAGTAAAAGGATACTTTTTCTTAATAGTGATGTTATTCAATGCTCTATATTCAATGAAAAGCCTCATTGAACAGTATTACTTTTTAAAAAACAAGGTAGGAGCACCCCATGGTGGTGTCGTAGGTCAAATAAAACCTTTATTTAATAACTTCTACAATTTCTTATTTAATTCCAAAAGTTCAATTTCAGCCATTCGATAAGTGGGTTTTGAAATTGGCTTTGCATCAGGAACTAAATCAATAGTAAATTCAACTTCCGGATTGGGTATAATACCAGGAAACTCATTAGTAAAAACATAAATATACTCATTTACAACTATCACATCATTAATCTAGATAGATCTTTCGTTTTCAACAATATGTGCAAGGTAACATTAATTTCTACCTTTTACAAGTTTATCAGCTTCGTGATATGTTATCAAAAGTAAGGATTCATTCTTGTACACAATCTGAAATTATTTCTGAAAAGAATCTTCTTTAGCTTGGATGTAAATATTAGAATGATAAATAGAAAGCCAATACATACCCAAAATAAAATCAAACTCTGCTAGAGGCAGAGAATAAGTTGTGTAGGTTGATTATTTCCACACACAATGACGGGATAGTTCTTATGTTTTATTTTAGTATCAACATTTCCTGCATGTGTTTTTACCAGAAGTTCAGGATTCGTATCTAGAGATGTATTTCCCAATTTACAAGAAAACTTCTCAGAAATGAAAGAACGTGTAGACCCTGAATAAAAAAACACGTTTTCATAATCTGAACAAACAAACAGTGTACCTAATGCTACTTCATTCGATGGCCCAACATCTGCTGATGTAGTTGAAAAGGATTTCACCACCCCATTATGCATATAGTCTAGCTGATTTCCCTCAGTTGAGTTCTTCATTGGACACTCTTTTCATAATGACCCATTTCATTGCACTTAAAACACCTTACCACTGGTTTTTTGTTTCCTACTTCATCATCTTCTTTACAGTTACGAGCAATATTACCAGACATACCACACCAGGAGCTCTATCCATACATTGATAAACATTCTACATGATGATTTTTACCACACTTATCACATGATGGATATTTAATTTTCTTACATCCAGGATTCTGTGTTGAATTCATTCCGTTTTCCTGCCAACGGGACCACTTCTTTTTTTTCTCTTGGAACACCTGATCATTAGAAAACTCCATTTTTACCTTCTTGGAACATCTGACAAGTTTTTTCATTTCTTTGGAATTCACAAGATGCTAATGATCTTAGATATCACGGATTCAGTCCAGAGTAAAAACAATTTATCTTACTATCAAGATCTTGGATGAAATTTGGAGTATACCTTGCCAGTCGAGTGAATGTTTCTTCATAAGCAGCCACTAAGTCATCCTCCTGCCTCAATTTCATGAATTGGTTTTCCATCATAAGATGAACCACCTTAGGAAAATATTTCACTAGAATCATACCTTTGAATTCATCCCAATAAAGAGTATCAATCTCCTCACTATCCCAGATAATTTTCACCATCAACCACTACTGGTCATCTTCACCTTCAAAACAGTAAATAGCGAGACTAACCTTTTGATTCTCAAAACAACCCATGACATCAAAAATATTCTCCAGTGCTTTAATCCACCCTTAAGCTAGCATAGGTTCAGATGATCCTCTAAATGATGGGGGACATTGTCTCATGAAATGATTAACTATTGACTTGTTCCCCTATGCTTGATATGGTATATCTCATGCATGGATACCACAACCATTTATATCCTGAGTCAACTGTGCCATCACTGCAAAAAACTGTTCAGTTCTGATTCCAACCATCTCAGGTTGCTGATTTGGAAGGTTATTCTCCTCTGTATTCCTTCCCAACATAGTTTCCATGTTTCCTCTGTAGAAAACCATTCTGAACACAGAAATATCTTAGGTGGAACAGCATGGTAATATGTAAATTCTATATTATTTCAATATTACCATAAAATAAATTATGGACATTAATTTAACAATAATCTAACTCCAAAAGTTGTCTAAACTAATCTATGATACCAAATATAAGGACGTGGCCTCAAAACATTCCATAATGTGGAATTAAATGAATAATTCACATTTTGGGTCATTTCAGGTTTAGATTTTTAGAGAGTTAGGCCATAAATTTTACATTTCATCTCAAAAATTACAAAGTATACACTTCTACTCAGTTTCAATTTTTTCATAAAATAAAATTTTTTTCAAAAATAAGAGTCATTTCTAGTTCCATGTTTTAGACTGCATGAATTTCCCTTAATCCCATCTGTGACCCTATTCCACCATAAGAAATGAAATGCACCATTCCCGGAGACTGTAAGTCGTACGTACGCATAGACACTACTTTCATTTATATTTCATATTTTAATAGAATGAAAACATAATTTAACATAGGTATATTATAATTCTAGTATAATATAATATATAATTTCATTAACTCCATCTTTTATATGTCCCACATAATCCATGAATGAGTCATATCACTTTTATGGGATGGTAGTATGCACTTCCTCGAATGAAATTATCACGTTTACCCATTATGGAAACCATAAAGGTATTCTATAAATGAAAATAAAAAATCATTAAGATAATATAAATATAATATATATAACATATAAATACATATCCATCATAATTACCACCATGATATGTGGTTGGATATAGTAGAACAATCATCGTTTCGTGAGGCAGTAGTTCGTCGTCCACAGAAACAGTATCTTTTTTACCCATTAGATGGAGGTGTGTGTATGAGTAGTTCGAATAAATTTGAAAAAAAACAACCAAGAATATTTATTATACTAGTCTTGTTATAATAGAAATTAATAAAGATAGTTTAGGGGGTTGGATAAGTAAAATAACAAAAAAGAACTTAATAGAAGATGTTACCTTTAAATTGGGTATCTCCCTTTGGTTTGAACCAAAAGAGGTACGTGAAGTGCCTTATGCCTAAGGTAAGGCTTCTAGGAGAAGGAGGGGTATGTGGGGAGCTTATTTAGGCATAGTTTGGACGAGACAAGGGGCTTGATATGTGTGAGGAATGGTATAGAACTTGTGTCCTTTTATAAGGGTGAGGAGGGGCTCTTTGGGAATGTTTGAAAGAATTATTTTATTATAATCTTATCTTCAGTTTCAAAAGGTCAAAATTAATTGAATACAATGATATGATGTACAATGTTAAAAATTAAATCATCCAATAATAATTTTACAGGTTTTGGATATTGTTTTAGTATTTATAATCTTATTTATTTAAATCATTCATTAATAAGGTAAAAAATACGTCATTATTGTGTAATAAATTATTTTATTTATTTGATTTCTAAAAATTATAAAAAAATACCATAATTTAAGAAATATTTTTATCATTAAAATTAATATTTATATTCTAATATATAACATATATAACCCCATGTAAAACTTGATTTACTAAAAGTCATTTTTTCTGTCATTTTTTCCCTTTTCATTAAGTTAATGAAAATAGTGTCATTGTCACTCCCAAGGGGCTCCATGGGGTCCCAAAATCAACCCAAGGATGTCCATTGTCAAAACTTTATCAACCAATTGGATTAGGACATATGTTAGGGTAAATTTTATATTATTATAGTAATATTTGTTTCGCCTTATTTACTATATTTACCCTTTAACCATGGTAAATAAACTTTTTACTGAAATAAATATTTAAAATGTCTAAAAATAATAGTTACCTATTTACACAACATGGACCTCCTAATTAAAAATATTTAATCCATTTTTAAAAATTCAAAACACATAATCGGAAAAAATTAATTTAAAATTAATTCATGTTGTCAAAATGAAAGTGTTTTTCAAGAAATAATAACAATCAAAATATTGATACCTTTTTATGTCCAATTTCAAAAGTGAAATTACATAAAATTACCAAAATTAGATTAAATAGTAAAAACATAATCTAATTACACTTTATATCTAACAAAAAATATAATCTATCCATATAAGTAAATTATATTAAAAAGCGGTTTAGAATTAAAATACAGTATTTTTCACTATTCATAAAAAATGAATTTCATGAGAAAAATACCAAAATTTCATCCCAAATAAATTATGATTTCCTAATTCTAAAAAATAATTTTATTTTGTCAAATAGAACATATAAAAGTGACCAAAACTATATTTAATGAGGTTCCTCCATTACAAGGTAGTAAATCAACCTTTTAAAGAATATTAGATTATTTTTTATTAAAATTGGATTCATTAACATTTTAAGCCTCTTACTTTTATTGGATAAATTTAAAAACATTTAACAAACATGTACAAAAATATTGTAGTTAGTTATATTCATTCCTTCCAATACAATTTCTAGGAATTAACTACTATTTAAAATAATATTAGTATATTATTAGTGTGCAATGTAAGATTTTAAGGAAACTTATTATTGCCTATCGGGTAAGCCATCAAACATAGCGTCCTATTGAAAGTAAAATTAATATTAAATTAAAAAATATTAATAAATATGAAAATTTATTATTCTTTATTTACCTGGAATGTGACATTTATGGAATGAGAATGTTACATAAGTATAGTAGAAATATTTTTCATTCAATCTCCAAAACAAATCTTGTTACTTGGGAGGACCATCATTTCATTGTATATCTCATTTATCATTAACCTAATTAATTCTTGTTCTAGTCATTTAATGAAACCAACAAGAAAAGTATGATCAAAAATAATAATAGTGGGAAATTATATAATCCTTGAAAATTTATTCATATGATTTCTAAATAAGGACCCATTTATTTCAATATAGGACACCATAAGTTAAACCTACATCATCCAAGCTTATTATCTATCCAAATACTAATAAAAATGTGAGTTAACCAAATAATAACCCTTCAGAGTTCTAAAAAAGTTGTGCAGTTAGGGCACATTCATCATGGACCAGAATTATGGTTGATATATAATCAACCAACCCCTTTCGAGGTCACCTACAGTATCATAATAGGAAAGGATTTATAAGAAAACCCAACATAATTCTTTACCACAATGTATGATGTTATCCTATACATAGGCTTATCCTAAGGGTTCTCAATAAATGTTTCTCATCCTAGTTACCAAAATTAAATAAAATTTTCTCTGATACCATCTATGGTTACTAAACCTTTTAATACATATATATGGCATCATTTTAGATTAATACTCCATATATACCAATATGATCCACTATAGAGATATAATGGTTTAGTGCCTTTAAAAATTTGGAAACTTAAACAAAATGTACACCAAAGAAAAAAATTATTTTGCATTAATTTATTTATAACTCTAACCCATCATACACATGTCATACTTAAAACCCTTCTTCATAACTTGGGGAAAGGAAACATAATAAATAATGAGATCAGATTCTTTATAAGGGTAAATATAAGAGATATCGATCGATGATCATAGGTGATAATAATATGAGAATTAGGGAATCAAAACATGATAAAACATATAATAATGATACCTAATTAGTCAAATATATTTAATCATGAATCATGGAATATATGTTTTTTAATCCAATGATAAAAGACATAAGAGTGTAGAATCATCAATAATCAATCATGAACTATGATAACATGTCATAAGAAAAAGACCAATGTTTTTGGAATTCACATAATCATAAAAAATCAATTATTTAGTCAAGATTCAATCCCAATACTATAATTATGGACAAATTCCCACTAATTATATGTCATCCTAGTTATTTTGAACGTCTATTATGAGTAACTTACATCCAATAAAATTTTCATCTCGTAAGATTTTATTAACTCCATCATATATATGGATTTTCTCAACTCTATCATCACTAACCAATTAATTAGTGGGCTATAACATACCCAACCATCCTTGTTTTATAATGTTACCAGTCATTCATTGTTTATAATGTAACCAATTATTAAATAATTGTAATATATTTATATATTATCTATAAGATCTTGAAAACAATTATCATTACATCCAATCTTAAACCACGGAATGAAAATGGATCCCATAGGCATGTTATCATCATAAACATAACCAATTAATAATATTAATAAATATCATAACATTGGATCATATACCTACTAAATGATCATAAAATTAAAATTTTGTTTTTATAGTTGAAAAATACCTTTAAATATAACTAGAGTATTATTGAGGAAAATATCCTTTAATTTAGAAATTTATTTTTAAAATATAATAATTTCAAAATATTAAAGAAAAAATTTTAATTAAAAATAACCATTAAAATATTTTAATTATGCTTCAATGAAAAAATAATAGTCACAATGGTGGGAAAATTTGGTCATGTAGTGTGTGTTAAAACCAAAAATCCTTTCACATTTTTAGTTAGAAGACAAAATTTTTATGTTTATAAAATGAAATAAGATTAATTTTTTTTATTTTTATATAAATTTAGACATTTGAAAAAAGTAATTTAATAAATAATAATATAATATAAAAAATTGAAAACATTTTTGAAAACATGGGTTTATAAGAAAAATGAATTTTGAATGAAGAGCGCAATATTATTATTTTTCCATAAAAAGATTCCTTTAGTATCTTGAGGTCATTAAGAAAGTAAAATGAATAAAAAACATCTGATATTTGGATAAAACTATAGGATAATAAAATAAATAATATTTTGGAGAGATATATCATATAATTTCACCATTGAAAAATTTATGCATAAATAATACTAATAAAAATGATATTGTAACATAAAAACCTTACCTAAAGTTTATATTGATTAATTAGAACATTAACCTATTGTATGAAAAAATTAAAATTCATTATAATTCAATAACAGAACTATAATCATACCGGTAATAACATACATCATTAAATTGTGACAACTTATCACCAATTCATTAAAAGTCTTTCATTGTCATTTTTGTTTCGGGTGTTAACTGCTTTGTTTTTTCATCATGCTTTTGTTCGCCAGTTATGGTACATGAACATTGATCATGGTTTCTTCATATATAGAGCTTAAATCATTATATAATTAAAATATATATTCAATATATACATATCTATAATCATTCATATAAATCTGTGATGGAAAATGAATTTAGTCAATATGTAGAGATGGTCGTCTCCATGTACGCATGAGGGATGCAACAATTTTTTTATGGATAGAATAAAATAATGTCAAATATTAATTCAAATTTATAAAATTATTAATATATCATAAATAAAATATATATAAACATTAAATATATTATAATTACCTTCCATGAATTATTTTGTTCTAAAATGAATCGTACTATTACAAGGAGGTCGTAGTCTACACGTATGCACGGGTGATACTTTACTCTTCCATTTGAAAATGAAGAAGTGGTAAATTGTTGTGTAATCATAATAATATCATCTCAGTATATTTAGGATATTTTATTAATAATTTTTATGAATAAAACATACTTATATTATGTAAAATATGTAATTAAATTGAACGATCTTGGTTAAGATCTTTACCTCTTCTTTAAGATATCTTCTTTGGATTACACCTTAAGCCTTAAAGAATTGATCTTGGGTAAATACCAAAATATATATGATGAAGAAAATTCATATAGGAAGTTTTTGGGGTAGGTTTTTTCTAATATATAAGGATCAAATGTTTTGAATAAGGGAGGAGAAGGTGCTATATTTTATAAATGAGGAGAGGGATACACATGTAATTTCTAAAAATATTTCAATTATATAAGGTAAATTTTATAGGAAAGTGTTTAAAAATTTAAAAAAATTAAAATTTATCATAACTTAGGTTTAAAATAATTTTAAAAAATAAGAATAAGAAATATTTGGTTGGAAAGCCTTCCCATATCTCCTTGTTTAACCCCCCGACTAAACCCATTTGAACATTAACTCTAGTAACAAAATTTGGTTGTTTTTATGATTAACTATGAAGAAAATTTAAGTTAATCTAATTAAATTATATAACTTATTATAATAAATAATTTAGAAATCATTTTACTAGATTAAATTTCTATAAGTGACAAAATTTATTTTTATATAAGTTCATAAATCGCAATGAAAATTCATTTTTAAAAAAAATTCATATAACATTATTCAAATTTGTTAATTACCATATAATACCATTAACTGAATAATAAAATATATTAATGAATATATATTCTATAAATATTATTAAAAATATATAAATTTAATATATTGAGCTAAAAACACAATGTGTTCATAAAAATATTTTTTAGAAAAATCTGTTTTTCATCCCAAAAATGAACTTATACCAAAATCATTAATATTAATGATTCACATGTAATTAATTATATTATTTCAAATTAAAATATTATTATGTTACATTAATCATATATTTAAAAAATAATGGGTCCTTTAATGTAAAATAAATGCTATTTTTTACTAAAATCGTTATTTTTCTTAATTCATTCATAAAAACATCTTTTTTGAAAAATACTAAAAAATGATCATAAGATAATATTGAAATTATATTTTAAAAAATGATATGAATTTCCTAAAATAATTTTTTTTAAAATTTTTATGATAATTATAATGTTCAAATGAAAAAAAGTGATAAAACTCATTTTTGAAGAAAACATATTTTTAAATCCTAAAATGACAGTATTGAAAATTGAGTTCTCATTAATCATGAAATAATCATTATATTAATAATATTTAAAGCCATTATTAATATTTTTCATAATTTATTTATTACAAATCATACCTAAGAGTTTAATGGCTTGGTTTTAATGGTTTACTATATCACGATTCATATATACTCTAGGATGAATATAAATAGATCAGTTAAATACTTCATGTTTATTAAAATGGAAATAGATATAAAATGATAGGGTGTTAAAAGGATGATATATAGTCTTGTTATGATGCTTTATGTCAGTATTACATTCCTATGCAATGTTTTATAGTAAAATGATGGGTAATAATAATGGTCCTTTCAAATAATTCCTGCGATGGTTGATAGGTGGGTAATACACTATTGATCATAACCTTATCTAAAATCCAATTCCATTAATTTGATCGGATTGAGGGTTTATTCATATGGAGAAACATTTTATGTATAATCCCTCATAATTCCTCAAGATAAATAATTTAGTAAAATAATGTTACAAATCATAAATCATATATATAGGTTCCCCTATGTAAAGACAAGCTATGAAAAAAACAATTAGGAAGCAATTTTTCAAAGTAATTTTCTCTCCCATGTGTGTGAACCCATGATGACTCACCCATGTAGCTTCCCCCTAGGGAATCTTCACTCTAGTTCCTCTACACAAGTAGATTCACCCCTCACTTTTTATTAGGTTACTTCAGTAATGTGAAAGATTTGTGTGAAACTCATGTGTGGTCAATAACATTACTCTCAGGGTAGAGCAACGGTTGAGGGATACATCCATACCTAAGGTAACTCTAATGAATTAGAAAAATATAGAGAGTGATAGATAATGGTCTTCTAAATTAAATAGATTTTTGGGAATTTGTGGGGTATGATTTATAGATGGCATCATGTTGGTTTGATAGGTACTATCATGTGATGACCACTACACTTCCCTTAGGGACTAGCCTGTATGGAAAACAAAAAGATTTCATATGCCTATGTTGTTCCCTAGTCTAACATAAGTGTAGATATCTCTGTTTTGAATAATCATTCAGGTCAATATCGCATTTACCTTAAATTTATATCCTAACTATTCTAATCATATCTTATTTTAATGGGGCGTGTTTTGGATCTCTTTTAAACAAAAATGGGAACCAGGATCTAGATAAGGTAAATATACTAATATGATGACTAATTCTTTGTCCAAGTCTCTAACCATGTACCCAGGTAACATCACCTAGGTACCTAGATTACATCTTGGGTAGTTTCCTAAGTGTTCCACATCCCACTTCCATGAACTAATATCACTTTTTTTTCACATGCCTATGATACTTACATGAACCACCTTTCACACCCATCCTCCAAACACACCAATACCTATATTTTCTTATAAATAGACCCCATGGGTGTCCATTTTAAGAACTCAAGACTCTCAGGAATAAATAGAACAAGTGAAGGGATTCACCTATTGAAATAACATCGACATTCCCTTATTTCTAACCCCCATAATGTAGCTTAATTAAGCCTAAAACTAGGTGAGTTGATTGGAAATAAGGTAATTTTGTTATCTAAAGACAAGTCACATTAAATCATTAATGTGAGAAAACATTCTCTTCAGCTGTCCATGCATATAGTGAAAGAACCCTCATCAAACAAAACATTAGATCACTATTCACCCATGTAAGACTTGGTAGCCCCCTTGCTAGAACAAACCATCGCATATGCCTCCTCATTTTGGAAAAAAATTACTACACACTTAATATTGTGGTATATTTTCCCTAGATCATATAACTAGGGTATACCCTCTCTTAGACCTCTTTACTAGGGTGAACCATCTCCCAAGAATACTATAAGGGAATTATATTCTCCCAACCCTTTAATAAAGAACATACTTCACCTGACTCTCTTTAATAGGGTGACAACATTGTCCTACCTCCCACTAAGATGATATATTATCCTTACCATGTGACTTGGGAGACACCTCACCCTCTTCTCTATAAAAAGTTTACTAATATGCCTTACCTCCCACCAGGGAACCATATTAACCTAAGTACCCCCACTAGGGTGATAAAACATTCCCCTCATTATACTTGGGAGATACTTTACCCTACCCTTCCATTGGGAGAGTACTTTACCCTACCATTCCATTTAAATATTAGTGATGTTTTAGAATATTTTTTTCAAATTTATCTTGTTTTAATTATTTTATTAAAATTAAAAAAAACCAATAGTGTTAAAAATGACCATAATTATAATTTAATATTTATAATATATTATTAAATGATATAAATTTCTTAAAAATATTAGATTCAGAAAATGATATGAATAATATTTAAAATATATTAAATGATTAATTTAAGTGTTTTTTAATTTTATAATAACTATATTAACTCTTAAATAGTGAATTCCATGATGTCACGATAAGTGTTAAAAGAATTAAATAAGGGATAAAATGAAATGACAATGATTAAAAAATAGAAAACAATGTGTGACATTTTAGTTCGATAAATTTATTTTGACCCATATTCATGTTATCTTCTAAAATAATCTGTTTGGATTTATTTTTAAAATAAAATAAATTTATATTAATTTATTATTTTTGAGAAATTCCAAGAGTGCCCCTCCCAACTCTTATAAAAGGGAAACTTTACCTATATTTTATTTACACAAAAAATCTATTTTTTCAGTCAATATATTACCTATTAAATTATTATAATACCTTCCCAAATTCTATATCTCATATTTTAGTAATAAAACCACCCTTATCTGTGTAAAGGTGTTAATAAATGGAGGATTTCTAAAGAAAATGTATCATTTTTAATGAACTGTTTTTATTTTATTTCGTATTACACTCTCTTAAATATAATTCAAACTTGAAAAAATATTAAATCAAGTATAATAAATATACTAATATGTAATTATATTTTTTCCATTACCCATATCCATCTCCTTTTCCATAAAATGAGAAAATTATTCCTCATCTCTGTGTATGGAGGACTACCGCCTCGCGAACAGATGTAATTCTTTTTCCGTCACCATATATAAATATTGATTATAATTAAAGAATTAAATTTTATATATGATATTAATTAAATATTTATCATTATTAAAAGATAATATGACATTTATTTTCATTCCTTTCCATGTGTAGAAAAATGATAATTCTGTATATGTGAATTATCGTCTCTATGAAGTGATGGGATTCATTTTTCATCACCACATCACATGTATGATATATATATAAGTATATATAAATGTATAATTTGATATTAATTAGAATAGGATAATTTTTTAAAAATAAAAATATACTTATCTACTTTCCATAATGATCATTGAAAAATTGAAATGTTACTCATGCGTACAAATGGATTTCCGCCTCCATGATTGCAACATTATTAATTTTTCATGTACATATTTAATATATTGATTTAAAAGTACAATATGTATAAAAATTATAATTATTTCGTGATTATTATTATGGATATGATTTATTAAGGATCACTTTTACAAGATTAAAAACTCAAAAGTCATTTTCGACTCAAGAAGAAAATATCGTCAAAACATTCGATGTGAACATATATAATTTAGTATTAATCATGACATGATAATAAGTGATATGAAAGGAATAATAAACATGAAAAATATTATAATTAAAGGAAATAATTTACCAAAATTTATTCATCAGGTAGATAAGGAATGTATGTAATGATTCAGAGTCAAGGTAAAAGAATCTTTAACAAAAACAACATTTTAAATATTTTAACGATTTATTCTCTAAATATTAATCATTCATGTCCTTGTTTTTATAATGATTTTCTAGAAAGTATTTAAATGGAAATAAATGTTTTAAAAATTGAAATTTTAAAATTCTCTCAAATATTTTAAAAAACTAATTTTTTAAATTTGTTATGTAGTGGGATTTCGTTTCAAATCAACTTTTATCATTCCTCTTTCAAATCTCTTTTTAAAAAAAGTCAAATAAATTTTTTTAACATATACATTGTAAATCGAATTTCCCACTTTCGAGATGCTATAATGATTTAATGTTTTATTTATAAATTTTCATAGTTATTTTCAATGAAAATGGTTACATTATTATGTTCAAGGGTTATTTATACATTATTGTGATTTATAAAAGAAAATGATATTTTCATATCCAAAAGGATTTTATAAATAGGTTTATAATATTTTTCATGGTTTTTATTCATTACACGGTTGTTTTACATTGTTTATATTGGGTTGGTCATTTGTAACTCAGTATATAAATGTTTTATCACCATTATATCTCAATATATGATGGGTTGAGCCCCATTGTAGATCTAGATGTTCTAGGTGAGCCTAATTATAGCTTTCAAATGCATTGGGTATTCCTAAGATGAAATTTAACCATATAGTTATTCCATTTTTAATAGTTTTGTAATGGTTTTATAATGATGTTTCCCAATGTAACTACGTGAATTTTTTTTTCTGGGAAATGTTTTAAAAGGAAAGAAAGTGATTCATTTTAAGTGAAAATGATTCTGTTTTCCTATGAAAATAAATGGTTTTAAAAAAAAAAGTTAATGGGTTTTATTGTTTTTTATAGGACTAACAATTTTCATTATTTTCTATCCATTTATGAGGGTTTTTCTCATCCCAATTTTTAAAATGATTTTCAAAAGTCTTACAGATCAATAAGGACAATGAATATTTCATGATTAATGTATTGATGATGTCTCATGAAAAGAAATCATGTTTTATTTTAAAAGTTTTTACCTTTGGTGATAAAAAGGATAGTTAGTATAATTATCCACTTTTAATGGATGTGTTAACATTTTAAGAGTGTTTTCTAATTCTATAATACTCTGAACCAAAAAGATTTTATAATTTTTATTCTAGTTCAAAAACACTAGAATATATAATGTTTAAGGTCAAGTCCTTGGAGTTGGTATCAAAGTATAGCATGGAAAACATTAGATATTAGGATATCTTATTTGTAGTTATGAATGTCATCATGGTTTTATAATTTAAGGTTGATAATATGTTCAATGTATTAAAAACCCTTTGAGGATTTATGTTTTGAAATTTTACGATGATTAATGGAATATTTGGAGAAATACATTTTTGGGATAATTATGCGTTATTAGATTTTGGGTTGAAAAATGAATGTTATGAGATAACCTCTGAGGTTAAAACATATTAAATTTATTTTTGACTATGTTTATCATATTCATGGTCTTTCACAAGGATTATAAAAACATTTTTTTTTTAAAAGGATAACCCATATAATGGTTGAAAACTCGTCGAGTTTGAGAAGGCTGAGGGAATTAAAACCACATTTTAAGGAAGAAAATGTTGTATCATCTAAATCTAGCCTATGTGATGTCAAAGATATTCTAACATTATTTTACATTATTTTAACAATCTCATAGAGAACAGTTAATTTTTTTTTGTAACATGTGTTTTATAAAATAGATTTCAATGGGATTTGAAATTTATTTGTTGATAAAGTGATTAATGTTATTTGGGAAGTCATTCACCATTTTGGGAACCCTATATGATTAAAGTAAATATAATAATATGGAATTTTATTATATTTTTTGAATAATAAATTATATTATTTTGTATTTTTGGTGATTAATTTTATTTATATAAATGGTTAGCACATCTCAAATATTATTAGAGAAATTACATTTTGTTATGTGACTTTAAGAGTAATTTGTATTATTTGGAGATAAATAAAAACATTTATCTTGGAAGAATGTGTGATAAAATCCTTCTTGATTATTTGGTTTCAATATAACTCTAGAATATTTATTTAGGAATTTTCAGGATATCTATTTGTTAAATTATCTAAGTTGAACATTGGTTGTCACTGTATTATTTTTGATATTGGAGTATATTTTTTTCTTATAACGGTTTATTATATTTTCATAAGTGTCTTATATTTTACTAAAAACTTTTTTCACAATTCAAGATAGGTGAAATAGATAGATACTGTTTTCTGGATTATATGATTCTCTAGAAGTTTATTCTAGTGCTTTAGACATGATAAATTCAACTTTAATACTTATCATTTGGTGAAAAATAAGATTTTATAGTGGAAATTGATTAATGTATGATATAAAAATATAAAGGACATTTATTTATTTTTCTAGTGCTAGTAGAAAAATAATTTCTCAACTCTATAAAATGGATCTTGAAACAAAAACATTATATGTTTACTTTTTTACTCATAAATCATTTTCCTTTTAACCCATCATAGATTTACAGTTTGGTGATTGTTCACATTCTCATGAACATGTTATCTATCACCCTCCATCAGATCATTAATATGTTTTATCTTCCATGTCAATGATTTCCTACATGGAATCCTGGTATATGTTATCTTAGGTGACCTTTATATTTTTCTTTATCTCTTTTCAAATGGATGTTTTATTCATCCTTTCTACAATGTGGGATTTCAACAAAGGTACATTAAAAATTCCTTCACCGACTTCTGAGGCTTTGTTCAAATAGAGAGGAAATAATTTATAAAATGGGGTAGAATTTAATATCTTGATATTTTAAAAGGAAACACTATGTTAGTTAGTGTACAAAATACACCACATCGAGCAGAAATGAACAACTAAATATCATTATTTAATATAGAAGTTATAACCTAGTCATTATATTGGTGGGAATAAATAGGAAAACATATTATGTTTACACATGTTTATAAAAATAATACATTAATTTAATATATTCAATATGTAAAATATAAGAAGAAGTCAAATTTTATGCCTAAAAGATGTTTTTTTCAAAAAAAGCAATTTTGTCGCCTTTTAATGGAACACTTCTTTGAATCTAAATTTTGATACTTTTCTAAAATTCAGTTGAAACAAATAAACATAATTTTTTTAATATTAATATAAAAATCATATTTTTTTAACTTTTTTATAATAGTTTGATAGGTTTCATTTTTCGATTAACAATGAAAAATAATGCATTTGAATTGAAAACTGACTTTTCATCTAAATAATTTATAATGTAATTTTTTTTTAATATTTGTTTTAAATTAAACTTAAATTAAATATATATCTGTTAATACAATTCAGGTATATGTAATACATTTCATTCTAAATTTGGATATAATAATATTTCTGACATTTGAACATTTTCACTTTAAAAATATTTTTTCTCAACCCCTCTATGGGATTAATTTTAAATTATTTTTATCCAATTTGTTGTTTTAAATTTTTATAAATGGGCTCCATATTTTTAATCATTAGGTTAAAATTTTGATAATATGTCCCTTTTATTTTTGGAAAACTAGAATAATAAACTTATTAATTTTTATTACCATGGTTAAGGGTAAATCTAGTAATTATTAGTAAAAATAATATTATAAATATTATAAATTTACCTTAAAAATATTCATAATTTTATTGGATTAGTTATTTTCAACAAAAATCATCATTGGGATGAATTTATAACCTCTTAGATCCACTTGAATGACGTCAATATCCTTATAGGGTTTTATTTTAAAGAAAAGTAAAATATTCCATACTTATATATTTAATAAGTATCACTTTTTAATATAGGGTTATTCAGAAGATATATTAGACTATAAATAGAAACATGATAGATAAGATATTTATATTAATCATGAAAATTTATTTGAAATTTATAGATAAGAAATAATTACCTTGAAGGCTTTCATAATAATGATGCGGAAATTGATTATTTAATGGAAATATCAAATAAATAATATTAAAAATACTAAAATAAATAAAATTTTAGATAATTAATGTAACACATTAATTTTATAGGTTATTTTTACATTTTAGTGATGTTTTATATTATTTGGGTCCATTTTATCTTGTTTTATTGTTTTTTATAAATAAAAAAATAAGGAATTGTTTCAAAATTAAAATTAATGATACTTTAAAATACATAATATAATACTAAATAATATAAAACTAAAAACAATCCTATAGTCAGAAAAATTATTGGGATATGGTTTAAAATTTATCAATTATTGATTAATGTGTTGTTTGGAATTTTATTGTTACCATATTAACTCTAAAAGAGTAAAATGTCTTGTTGTCGCGATAGAAGTTAAGAGAGTTAAATAAAAGATAAAATGAAACAATAAGGATTAACAAATAGTAAAAACATTAATAATTTTAATTAGATGAATTTATTTAGACCCATAATCATATAATATTTGAAATAAATCTGTTTGGAACAATTTGGAGTATAAAATTAATTTATATTAATTTATTACTTTCAGAAGTTCCAAGAGTGCCTCTCCCCACTCTTATATAAGGAAACCTCTTCATCTATTTTCTTCACAAATAAAAATATATTTTTAATATATTCACAAATACCTTCCAAACATCCTTAATATATTTTATATCTCATATAATAGGAATAAACCCACTTTTGGTTGTTATAAGGTGTTATAAAATAGAAGATTGTTGAAGAAAAAGGTACAATTGTTTAATCATTCATTTCAATTTTATTTCTTGTTTCACTTCATTAAAATATTAATCAATAATGAAAAAATAATAAAACTAGTATCCTAAATATACTACTATGTTATTATGTTTTGTTCATGTCCAATAGTAGTCTAATTTCCCATCAAATGGGAAATGAATTTATCATCCCTGTGTGCAACGTATTATCACCTCCCAAACTGATGTAATTAATTTTCATCACCGCCTCTCATGATTGGTTATAATGATGGAATACAATTTTATATATTATATTCGTGAAATATTTATAATTATGAAAATATAATATATCATTTGTGTTCTTACCTTCATATTCACAAAAAAAATGATAATGTTGTTCATGAGTATGTATGAATTATCACCTCCACAATGCGATGTGATTCATTTTTCATCATGAAATCACATTGATGATATAAATTTCAGAATATTTAAAAAAATTAATATGATATAAATGATATTATTAGAATTTTTTAAGGATTATAATTACACTTACCTTCTTTCCATAATGATCATTGGAAAAAAGGAAACGTCACTCATGCATATGTACTGTTTACATTCTCCATGATTGTAACAGAATTTATTTTTAAAAACCATATTTGATGGATGTATTTAAAATTATAATCTTTGTAAAAAAATTATAATTATTTCATTATTAACATTTATTTGGGTGATGAATTAATGACCACTTTCAATAGATACATCATACCAAAGTCATTTTGGCCTCAAGTACCAAATATTTTTAAAATGTCTCACATGAACTTGAATAATTACGTAATTATTATAGAATAAAAATAAGTTATATAAAAATAATAATAAACATGAAAATGTTGTTATGTAAATTTAATAATTAAAAAAAATATTATTTAGAATGATAAAGAATGTACATGATGATTCCGACGTAAGGTAAGGGAAAATTTAACTAAAACATTATTTTAAACATTTTAATGATTTATTCTCTAAATATTACTCATTCATGTTCATGTTTTTAAAATTATTTCTAAGAAATTATTTATAATTAAATTAATATTTTAAAAATATAATTTTTAAATTTCTATCAATTGTTATAAAAAATGAATCTTTTTTAGGTTTTATGTAAAGGGCTTTATTTTACAAATTGTATTTTAAAGTTTCTCTATCAACTCTCTTTTTAGAAATGTTAACTAATTTTTTAATCATATACAGCATTAATGGAATTCCTAACATTCAATATTCTTTAATGATTTAATGTTTCTATTATATTTTTTCATAGTTATTTTCAAATAAAATGGTTTATTATTACGTGTATGGTTCATATATTTTAAAATTTATTTTATAAAAAATATTTATATATTAAAAAGAATTTTTCAAAGGGGTTTAAAAGCATTTTGAACGGTTGTATTCATTATATGGTCCTTGAACATTGTTATTGTGGGTTTATTTCATTATAGATCAATATATGAAGGTTTAAACCCCATTATTTCACAATATATGATGGTTTGAGCACCATTATATCTCAAGATATTAATGTTGAGCCCTATTATTGTTTTCAAATGCATTGGATATTCCAGAGATAGAAATTGACCATATAGTAATTCCATTTCTAAGGGTTTTATAAGGTTTTTAAGAAATGGTATCTCAATGAACCTATGAGACTTTTATATGATTTCGAAAGAGTTTTTTTTTAAAATTATTTGATTTTAGAAAATTAATATATTTATTATTTTTAATGAGACGTGATTCTCTTTTTGAAAAAAAATTGTTTTTTTTCAATAAAAGTTTTTAATGGGTTTTCATGTTATTTACTATATTAATGGTTTAAATTCTCTTATATACCTTACTGGTCTTTTTTTCTATTCCCATTTATTAAAATGTTGTTTATATGTCTTAAATTTTCTTAAGGTTGAAGAAGATGTCATTAGGAAAGTATTCAAGATTCATCATGAAAAGAAATCATGTTTTATTTTAAAAGGATTTACTTTGGTGAGAAATGTATAATGAGTATAAGTGTCCACTTGTAATGTATGATTTTACTTTTTAATATTTATTCCTATTTCTCTAAAAATCTACACATAAATGATCCTTAGAAGTGAATTCGATTTCAAACACAATATAATATTTAATGTTCAAGGATAAGTCCTTATATTTGGTATGAAAGGATTTTTTAGAAAAAATTAGAGATTATGGTGTCTTTCTAAGAGATATGGTTATCAATACGGTTTTATAATTTTTAGTTTTATCATAATTTTAATGTCTTATAAACCCTTTTTAGGATTTAAGATGAGCAATTGTAAGGTAAAAATTGTGTTTTTTGAAGCATTCATTTTTTCGAGGAAATATTGGGTTATTTCATTTTGGGATGAAAAATGAATGTTATGAGTAACCATTGGGGTTAAAACATATTAAGGTTGTTTTTGAGAAAGTTTATCACATTTATATAATTTTATAAGTATTATAATAACATAGTTTTAGTGAAATAAAACCCCACTTGGTGGGTGACCTCTCATCGCATTCGATAAGGTCGGAGAGATTGAACCCACAACTAAAGGGTGATAAGGGTGCATCACCAACCACTAGCCCACATGTTGTCCGGGTTAGTATAAAATAATTTTTATTTATTTAAACCATAAGAGAGATAAATATGAATTTTTGTTTTGAAATATAAGTTTTTTCAAATATATTTCCACTGAATTGGATAATTATTTGGTGATTAAGTGATTAATGTTATTTCTGAAGATGTTCACTATTTTGGGAACACTATATGATTAAGGTAAATAAAATATTGTGTTCTTTTATTATACATTTTAATGATATATTATTTTATCATGGATTTAAAGTTATTTATATTATTTTTTTAAATGGTTAGCATATCTTTATGATTATTATTATAATTACTTTTTAGAATGAGACATCAAGAGTAATTGATTTTATTTGGAGATAATTCATAAAATTTAACTTGGAAGACAATATGATCAAATCCTTCTAATTATTTGGTTTCATTGTTATTATATAATATTTTTGAGCATTTTTCAGGATATTTATTTGTTAAATGATCTATGTAGATCTTTGGGTGTCACTCTTGGATTTAGGAGAAGGAAGTAGTTTTTCATCATATAAGGGTTAATGATTTGTGGATAATTTTATTATCATATAATAATTTTTTTTGGTTAATGTTTTATGATAGGATAATTACACAATAAATATTTTTTGGATCGTTCGATTCTCTAGAAGTTTATTCTAGTGTTTGAGGTATGAAAAAATCATCTTTGATACTAATCATTTAAAGAAAAGGATGAATTTGTTTTGGAAATTGATTATTGGGTGAAATTTTACTTATCAAGTAATTATATATCCGTATTTTCTTTTTATAAGTATTAAAATATATCCCCAACTCTATGAAAATTATCTTGAAACATAAATGTTATCTATCTATTTTTCTTACTACGATATCAATGACCTTTTAACCCAAAACAGATTTATGGTTTTGTGATTATTCACTTTCCTAGGAATGTGTTCTCTAGTACTCTCCATAGTAACATGATAGTCAGTTTTATCTTCTATGTACATGTTTTCCTCCATGTAATCTTATTATGTATTATCTGAGGTGACCTCTGTATATTCATTTATTTCTTTTCAAATGGATTTATTGTGGACCCTTTTTCTGATATGGAATTTCAGCAAATGTACTTTGAAAATTCAATACATAGTTATCGAGATAGAGTTAAAATTGATTGGATAAAATTTATTAAAGTGTAAATGTAACATCCTATGATTTTAAAAGGATTTTGTCTGTTATAGTTATTACAAAACAAGCCACATCGAGCTGAAACGAACAACTAAATATTATTATTTAATATGGAAGTTATCAGCTAACTGGTATATTATACTGTATTATTAGAACGGAAAATATTATGTTACACATGTTAATAATAACTTTTAACATTAATTAAATATATTTTATATTTATATGTTAAGAAGAAATCCAATTTTACGCATACAAGATGTATTTTTTCTAAACCTCTATTTTTCAGGCTTTTAAAGGAATACTAGTTTTAAATTTTATTTTTGAAACATTTATAAATATTATTTGAGAAAATAAAATTAATTTTTGAAATCTAAATATAAATATTTACTTTTTTAATTTTTTGTCTTTTTTGATAAGTTTCACTTTTATGAACATTGAAAAATAATACATTTAAATTGATAAATGATTTTTTATCTAAATAATGTATAATGTAAAATTTTATTTTAAATTTTATTTAATGTTATGTTAAATAAATTTTACATATATTAATTCAATTTAGGTCATTGTAATATTTTTTAAATTAAATTTTGATATATAAACAATTTAATCTTATGAACATTTTCAATTTAAAAACATGGTTTCTCTCCCCCTCTATGAGATTAATTTTAAATTAATTTTAGCCAAATATGTGTTTTAAATTATTTAAAATTAATTCTATATTTGGAGTCATAATTCCCAAATTTTTTCAATAACTCTTCTTTATTTTTTTAGAATTTTATTAGTAAACTTAGTAATTTTTATCAGTACAGTTGCAGGTAAATCTGGTAATTAAGGGTTAAAATAATATTATGAATATTATAAAATTTCCATAACACTTTTAATAATTCTATTGAATGATTTTTTTCAATAAAAAACATCCTTGTCAAAATTTATGACCTCTTGGAAGCACTTTTATGTCAATATCCCCCTTATTGTATTTCATATTAAATAAATCCCAAAGATTTCATACATAAGTTTTTAATAAGTATAACAACTTTAATATTGGGTTATTCAGAATATATCTTCTACTAAAAATAGAAATTTGAAACCTAAAATATTTATCTGCATCATGAAAATTTATTTTTTATTTTTAGGGAATAAATAATTTCCTTAAAGTCCTTCATAATTATGATGCACTAATTGTGAAATTAATTAAAATATCAAATAAATAATACTAAAATTTTTAAAATAAATATAATTTGAGTTAATTAATATCATCCATGAATTTTATATAATACATTGAAATATTAGTGATGTTTTATAATATTTGGTTCTAATATATCTTGTTTTATTTTTTTAATATAAAAATAATGAAGTGTCACAATTGACATTAATAATATATTAAAATAAATAATATATGTCTAAACGATATAAAATTATTAAAAATATTAAATTGTGAAAATTAATTTTCATATGGTCTAATATATTATCAAAAATTCATTTATAGTTCATTTGTAATTTTATAGTATCATTATTAACTCTGAAAGTGTAAAAATACATGTTTTCTTGGTAAGACTTTAATGAGTTAAATAAGTGATAAAATTAAAAGATAAGGATTAAAAAATAGTCCAAACATGTCCTGTTTTAATTTTATCTATGTATTGAATACCATCATCATTTCATCTTTGAAATAAGTCATTTTCAATCCACTTTTATGAAAAAAATTAATTTAATTTAATTTATTATTTTGAGAAGTTCTAAGAGTGACTCTCCCCTCTTTTATAAAAGGGCACCTATTGTTTTATTTTATTCACCCCAAAAACCTATTTTTTGGTCAATATCTACAGATATACCTTCCTATAACCCCTCCCAAAATTACATAGCTCTTATTTAAGGAATATCATTAACACCCTGAGATTCACTTGAAATATATAATTTTTCAAATAATTTTATTTCTTACTTTACATGCAACACCATCTTTTCTTACATTACACACAACACTGAGTTTTTATTAAATATATTTTTATTACTATAACTATTTAAATGCTGAAATAATACACTATACATTGTAATGGAAGGTACTAATATGATTATATAAAATATTAAATTATGGTTTACACATGTATATATAATTCTATGGCCAGTTTATTATAAATGAATGTAAAACCCTTTTTATAACAAAAGGAAATGTTTTTTTAAAAACTCTGTTAATGTGAACTATTGTGTTTTATACCAATAAGTAAAAATATATATATTTTTGTTTTATATTATTGAAATATATATATAAATAATATTAAATATAATTTCTAACATTATTTCATTGTGTTTTTAGACATGATATAACAAGAAATACAATTTTACACATAAAAATATATTTTTTATAAAAAGACGTTTTAACACCTTTTAATGGAGATCTTCTTTTAAATATAGTTTTTGGAACTTTTAAAAATTATATGTTGAAAAATAAACTTACCATTTTATAAAGGTATTTTTGGATAATCTCCAGATGAATCATTTTCATTTTTCTTTTATGTTTCATGTTTTGATGAATAGTGCAAAAATAATGCATTTTAATTGAAAAAAAAAATTCATCTAAATAATTAATAGTGTAAAAATATATATTTAATTTTTTATAAATTATAATTAGAAAAAAATTATAATTTAATATAATTAAATTCATTGTAATCAATTTCACATTGAATTTGGATATTAAAACATTTCAATCATTTGAACGTTTTCACTTTAAAAGTTGTTGTTTTGTCCAGTCTATGAGACTAATTTTTAAATAATTTCCAAAAATTATTTGAATTTAATTTATAAAAATGTATAAATAATTTTTAATCATTATATGTATATTTATTA
Organism: Viscum album; assembly: GCA_963277665.1. Taxonomy (NCBI): domain Eukaryota; kingdom Viridiplantae; phylum Streptophyta; class Magnoliopsida; order Santalales; family Viscaceae; genus Viscum; species Viscum album. The sequence goes on from OY728125.1 coordinate 1,713,634,130, forward strand.
ATTAGGTCCCTATTAATTTTGGACAATATAAATAGTAACTATAGTTATTTTTATCACCACGGTTATGGGTAAATCATATAATTAAGGGTACAAAAAATATAATAAATATTTTAACACTACACTAAAACATGAATAAATGATATTTTATGAATTTAATTATACTTTTAACACATAAGGATCAAAATATAAAAATTCAATTGACACGTGTCCATGAAAGAGATTTGAATATTATTAAAATCAAAGAGAGTGACAAAAGGTTTCACTCTTACTTTTAATAAGTATAATATTTTTAATAAGGGGTAACATAGAACATATTCTTGAATATATATATTATTATGAAATATTTAAGGTTTATATACATCATGAAATTTTTTTTGTAATTTTTAGTGAGGAAATAATTATCATAAATAATTACACAATTATAATTGTTTAATTATTCAATTAATGAAAACACCAGTAACGTGGTATTAGATATATTAAAATAAAGATTATTAGAATTATATAAGTTTATGGATGATTTTATTATGTTAAAATGTCAAATTGGGGGGTTTAGTAAATTAATTTTTTCAAATTTATCTTTCTTGATTGATTTTCTTAAAGTCAACGTAATAAACAGTGTCAAAATTGACAGTAATGTTGTTTTATTAAAATAATATTTTATAAAAATAGTTTAATATAATAAAAATAAAAAATCAGGGAAAAGGTGATAAATTATGTTTTAAAATATGATAAATTTTCCATTTACGGTTTAATTAACCCCATATAAATAAAAATACCTACCTTATAATATTGAAAATGTGGTTTTTGTAATTAACATTAAAATAAGTTAACAATGGGTTAATAAAAAAGATAATGTTTAAATTTATAAAATATATGTCTAAAACCTATTGTTTTATTTTATTCCACCCTATCCCACCTTATATTCTAATTCATTTCCATTTTTATGTAATTTTATTGATGTTTAATTTAGTATAATTTAATGTTTCTAGAAATTCCCAAATTACCGTTCTCCTTCATTATAATAGAGAACCTACTCCTTCATCCCATTTCACAACATTGATACATCTATCCTGACCTATATATGCCTAATTATCTTATTTAATTCCCTATAAAAATTTTATAGGATTTTTCTTCCCAAAATACAAACTCTATAATCTGTTAGAGGAGATCTAAAGCATCCATTTTGAAGAATAGGTAATTTCTCTAACCAATCAATCCCTTTTAATAGTCTTCTATACCTCCTCTAAGTATATTATATATATAATAAAATAAAAAATAAGAATAATTAATATTCTTAAATTCCATTATGATTATGAACACATAATTATACATCCCTTTTTCCATTGAACTAGAATTGAAAGTATCGCTCATGCATTTGTACGGCTTACCATCTCCACCTAATGATAAAATTTATTTTCCATCACCATATTTTATGATCATGAATTATGATGGTTATAATATTTATATATTATATTTATGAAATTATTATACTTATGGAATGATAATATCATCTCTAATATTTCACCACCTAATCTTTTTGTAAATCATAACATCTCTCGTGTGTGTGTGGGGGGGGGTATGGCTTAACATCTCCATGATGTGATGTGATTCATTTTTCATCTATGTTTCATACGGTCATTAATATTGATGAATATGATCAACATATATAATATATATAATAAAAAAGTATTCTAAAATTATAATGTATCGTATGTGTTCAATTTTTCTAATATGACAAGAAAATGAAAACAATTATCAACCATACGTACGGCCAACCATCTGCATTATCGGTGTATTTTGTTTTTTTATCTCAAAATTTTATGAATAAATATGAATCAATATATATAATTAATATTTATATATATGGTATTTATATACTTTCTATTATTCTAGATATGATAAAATCATTATCTATGTAATAAGACCAAGGTAAAATGTCCAAACATGGATGAAAAATAAAGCAGTTGTTTCCCGAAACATAGCTTTAATACAGAATTTTTTATAAGAGATTAATATATTGTTATATGTAAATAATATATCGTATAATATATATGAATATAGTTCTATGGTAGATTTATAATAAAATCATATTTATTAATCATGATATTTTAACAGATAATAAGGTTGGCAAGACTTATGGTGACGAATTTATGTATCATGTTTATTTCTATTGGATTCATGCCTCATACACTACTTGTTTCTTATACATAGATTATATAAATCCCATGAATGTATTTAATGAGTTTTATCGTAATGATTGTGGTATTTTCATATCAATATAATTTTTTTCTTTTATAGGGAATACGATTCTTGTGATTTCAAATTGATGAGTATTTATTTCACAATTTCGTCAATATTTGGGATTTTATGCTTTTAAGTATCCATTCGTAAATATTTATCTTCAAGTTCCATTTTTTATAAAAATCTTTTTAGAAATTTTTTTCATATAATCATATGAATGGTTAAGTACATTTTTATCCTTTTTTGACATTTTTACTACACTGCTAAAAAAGAAACATTTTTCATTTTCCAAACGAGGTACTTAGTGAATTTTCTAGAAAATGTATAAATGGAATGATTTTTAACTTCTATGTAATGAATGGAATTTTATTCATTCATGAAGCCATACTGATTTAATGTTTCCTTTACAATATTCTAGGGTTATTTTTAATGAAAGTTTGTTCTATTAAAATTATGTGTCATTTTAATTAAATAAACACATTCAAATTAGAAAGGATATTTTACTCAATATTGATTTTCAAGTGATCCCAGAAAATTATTTTCCAACTAAGATAATATTATTTGACGTTACTTAGGTTTTACAAGGGATATGATTCAATGCTTCCATTCTAATTCTTTCTAAAAATGGTTTATGTTTATGATGGAATAATATTTTTGAAACCCATTTCTTTTCATGGGATATGTTATGATTGAATGGTGTTTATAAAACCTATTTAAATCCATGGGTTCTAATGTGATAAATGATTTATGATATTATGGTACATGTATGTATTATTTCATTATGTGATGGGTGGGACCTATATCAACCCATAATAAATTGGGTATTGAAAAATTTTCTATGCGCTCAAAAGTGTGCACATGGGGTCATCCATATCCTACAAAAACAGTTTACATGGGATTTCAACATAAAAATTTAAATAATAGGTAAACGGGGGGGGAATCCTAAGCCAACAACAAGAGGGTTCATGGGAGGCAATCCTAAGCCTAGAACTAAAAGCTACATGGGAGGTCATACCAAGTCCGATGTAGGTACATGAGTGATAATCCCAAAACTAAAATACTATTAATATATTGGTATGTATCATTGAAATATGTTATTCTAATCCTATTTGTATGCTGCAAAATCTGTTGGGTAAAAATTCCTCAATGAAACATTGATGCTTTTTTTGGTTGAATTTTTTTATTGACAAAGTAGGTATCCATGGTCATTTGTGGAGTTCCATATATATTTTTGAAAAAATATGATGAAAATAAAACATGAAAGATAAATGTACGCTCTGAAATAGGTACAAAAAATATCATCTACTAGGTGGCGTCAGGTCCTAGTGTTTTCCAAATTTTTGGGTCGTAATATTGGAAAATGAGGAAAAGGGTTTTTTGTAAAATAATTTGCGTGCAAGTGATTAGGGTGTTTACAAATTTGTGCAGAATCCATTTTTCAAGTTAATTACATCAAAATATGGGTATGTAAATAATTTCATGAAATTTATGGTTTTATAGAAAAGGTGAGTTTGTGTGAATGAGACTTGTGCGAATGTGATTTGTGTGCTTCTGGAAAAGATGTGTGGGTTGAACGCAGGGTTAGAAAATTCCTATAAATAGGTGGATACCACCTCATTTTAATATTCTCAACACATAGAGAAAATTTGATCTCTGGACACCATAAGTATAGAGTTTCACCCAAGTAGGGAGTGGCCCACAAGAAGGTAGTTGAGTGCACGTATTGGGTTATGCACAAAAAGAGAGATGTGCATAAGTAGTGAGTCACATGTAATAGTTGTTTGCACGTTATAAGTTGCACACAATTTTTTCAACAATAATGGAAAAAGGTTCTATTCAAGGCATTAATGTTATGCATAATTCATCCTAAGGTTGCACAAAATTTTTATGTTTCCCAATACCTCGGTGGTAAAGCGGTATTCATAAGTGGATGAAAGTGGTAATTCAACATATCACCAACATACAGTGGAGGATTCACTCATTAGAGACAATAAATAGACCAACAGTTTAATAATCTAATATTGGATCCCTTCTATGAGAAATGAGTAATAGAAGAGGAAAATGTTGATATTTTCCCCTGGTAGTGATCCCGAGAAAAAGACATAAGGAGTAACCATTGCAGAAGCAATGAATTGACCCTAAACATTGTAAAGGTAGTGCGTCTGGGCATAGATGTGATATAACCCAAACCATGTACCTGGTTTTGTGCTTTAGTGGATTTGATACATCCACACATTCACATTGAATACTCCTTGGATTTAGCCTAGTGTGGGTGAACCATGTAAATTTCTTGTGTCTTGTGCATGTTTTTTTTCTATTCATACATTTCTAGGGGAGAGATAGAGAATTTTGGTTTCCATAATGATGAAAAATGTATCCAAATGAGAATTATTTTTAATCTTTCATAACCTAATTCACCCTTGGGTATTTCACAGAGTGGGCCAAACAATTCATATCGGAGGGAAATGTTAAAAGTCAGTGAATCACTCTTATTTGAAGAAATGGAGGTGGTCAATCACAAAGGGATTTAGATCTTTTATGGAAATAATTTTCCACTATGGAAGAATGAGATGTAGAACTAATTCTGATCATTAGGAATGGATGTCTTTATAGTATCTAGGGATGGAATATCAGCATATATAGATTGTGGTTCTTTATAATAACGAGACCAAATAGAATTGTATTTTCATTCTAATGGTTTCAATACATTAGGGGGATATATAGAAAATGTAATATATAAAAAGGTTATTTCAGGTAAGTCATCAAATTCGATGTGGGAAAATATGTTGAATATTTATAATGGATACACAAAATTCCTAGAATCAATGATTCTGGATCTATGGAACAACTATGAGGATATTAGAATGCACCAAATGAGTCTATTTATATATTCATTGACCTATTAAATATTGTGGTGGAATATATGTGTAATCTCATAGAAATTATTGATTACATCAATATTTTTTATTACATGCTAATAAAACTACTACTTTGGATTAATCCAAGAGTTTATGGTTTGGAGGATAAATATCCCGAGAAACTCACACTCGATATCTTTCACAGTACACTTATTTCATATGAAATGAGAAATGATGATAACATGTCTGTGGAAGAAGGGAAGTCTAAAGAAGTGTCATTCAAGTCCTTCAAGAAGAAAACCATTGGAGACAGTTGGGAAGATGAAGATATAGATGAGGTGATTTCATTCCATTCCTCAAATCATCAAAGAGGAAAAGGAATGTTCAAAGGGAAACCACCTCTTGCATGATTTGAATGTGGAAAGGTTGGACATCTTGCAGTATAGTGCACCATGATGTTTCAAGAATATAGAATGGGTAAAGATTAATTTGTTATAAATAATTCATCGTCCTATGGGAAATGTAAGAAAAAATTTATGAAAAATTTCTTCAGAAAGAATAGACTTCTTTATGAAGATTATGATTGTTCGGAATAATCTCAGGTAGAAGAGTTGAAAGACTACTGTGATCATGAGGTAAGTTATATGGTGTTTGTTGTCAGAAATTTTCAAAAAATGAATAAAGATGATAATTAAGAAGGATAATTTCATATCATTGTTGAATATAGAGATTAATTATAAGCCTCTCTTGCAGAAATAGATTATTTGAGAGCCAAAACAAAGAAAGTGAACCAAGTGGTTTGTATTTTTAAACCTTATATACATTCGTAGGAAGAAGAAAATTCTATGATGATTAAATAAATTGAAAAATTAAATTCGTCAATTTAATAATGCTCAGATAAGTTTGTTTAGTGGAAGATTAATATTGAATAATAGAAAAGAGAAGTTGATAGTTGGACCCAAAATATAAAAGATCAAATCAAAAGTTTCGAAGAACATGTAGAGGAGGTAATCGATCTATGCAGAAATGTTAAGGATCATGAAAAAAAAATTGACTATTAGTATGACATCGAGAAAGAAGATCATTCAGGTAACTGCAAAGATGTAGGTGTAGCATAAAATCCCAGCAAAACAAAAGAAATAGACATATCCAAATGATAAGGATGATATGAGGGTTGATCAAAAAAATAGGTTCGATGATTAATATCAGAAAACAAGAACCATCTATGAAAGTGAATTTTGATTTGAGTATGAAGAAGAGTTAGAATGTTCAAAAAACACAAGGAAAACCCATTAAATAAGAAGTTACACACATTAATCCTCCCCGCATAATGTGTTCTTGCTATGGAAATATGTTATTCTAAGAAAATGTGGGATCCATATATAAGAGATAGTTAAGGGGAAAAGAGAATAAATGGAAGCCTCACAGAGTGCAATACTCCAAATTATTTTTATAGGGTCAATGTTTTTGGGTTGTAGTATTTGGACACCTGGGTCAATACTCTACATTAATCATGTAGAGGAATGTTCCAAAGCATAACCAAATTGTCACAAGAAGAAATTCAATGAACCATCAAGTGAGATGAAAATGAAAAATAGATTTTTAGTGTTAAAAAATGAGGTTATTAAATCATACACAATGGAAGATAAAGATTATCAATCCATAACACGTATGAAATCAAAAATATAGATTAAGAAGAAGAGAGTTATAAAGGCAGTGGTAATAGAGATTGCTTTTAAAGAATCAGATTTCACTGGAATATGGATTATTGAAAGAGGATGCACTTATTATATTATTTTAAATAAGGTTCTAGAGATCATAATGAAGTATGATAAGTAATCTATCATAAGATATGGTAATGCTGAAGGGCTAAATATTTTTGGATTGGGAAATACCATGTTTGGGAGAAAATTCACGTGATGTGAAAATTTCATTGTTGTAGAAGGTCTTAGTCAGAACTTACTAATTTTAAGTCAACTATGTGACTCGAGATATGCCATATGGTTTTCAAGAAGTCATGTATAATTATATAAAAAGATATTGTAGCTGTTTTGGAGGGAAATCATACAAAAATAAATATTTACCTTGAAATGGAAAATAATATATTTTATTTCTGACCAAGGAAGATGAAAATAAACAGTGGTATAAACATCTTGGACACTTGATCCAAAATTCCTTTGAATATCTAGTGAAATATGACGTTTATATAAACCCCCCAAGATTATCATATGATTTCACTCATATATGCAATGCATTTAAACAAGTGATGATCATTCGAATGACATATAAGTAAAAAGTGAAAATGTCAACAAAAGTGCAGGAGTTGGTGCATATTGATGTGTGTAGACCTATTTCACCAAGATTTTTTGATTGGAGGAGATATTTCGTTCTCTTAAATGATTATTTTAAATAAATGGTATTGGTTTCAATAATCAACCACAAAAATGAGGTGTTCAGTAGCATAAAAATTTACCGAAGATAAGTTGAGAATATTTTGGGTCAAAAAATCAGAAAAATACAAACAGATAATAAAACATTGTTCAAAAATTTACATGTAGAGGATTATGTTGAGAAAAATGGTATAAGGAACAATGTTTCAGCTATAAGAACTCTATATCAGAATGGAGTAGTTGAGAAAATAAATTGGATTATTAACAAAATGGTTAGAATAATTCTCATTAAGAAATCCATTCATGAGAAGTTTTGGAAAGAAGTATTCATTACAACAGTCTATATATAAAATAAATCATTACTGAGTCCAAAAGTGGAAAATAATCTATATGCTATTTTGTATGGAAAGAATCCAATATTGATGTACTTTTGAGTCTTCAGAAGTAAGTGTTTTTTATAAATAAAGATAAGCATAGGAAGATTGAATCATTTGTATATTGATAGGTATTTATTGGATAATAAAAGAAAATAAAATCTTATAAATTATTCAATAATAGGATGGGAAAGGTAGTTGAAAGTATTGATGTAACTATTGTAGAGAATGAGTAGAATCTTCAGTAAATACAAGATCAGACTCAGGAAGATAGTGATGAAAAGATAAGCAGATTAGGGGATGTTCCAATTCCAAAAAATAATTTATAATAAGAAGTAGATAATTAGAAGGACGAGAATAAATCTGTATCTATGCAGAAATCAATGAGAAGATCTCAAGTTTATAGACAAAACATAATTGGTGGTTAGACAATGCAAGTGCATTCAAGGAAGATGAAGATGTTACAACAAGAATCGTACTTATCACAGGTAGATACTACATATTTTGATGAAGTAGTTGGAGATAAAAACTGTGTTCAAGCTATGAATGAAGAGCTTGAATAAATTTAGAAGAATAAGACATGGGATATTGTTTTGAGGCCAATAGAAAACAATGTCATCAGGAATAAATGGGTATTTATCAAAAAGATGATTGAGGACGGCACAATGATTTGAAACAATGCATGACTAGTGTGAAAAGGATATTCCAGGATATAGGGTAATGGTTTTGATGAATCATTTTAACCTATTTGAGGGCTATAGACAATAAGATTATCCTGGCCATAGCAGGGCAAATAATGTTCAATGTTTTCGAGATGGATGTCATGTTTTCATTTCTAAATGTGGTACTGGAAGAAGATGTTTAAATTATGCATCCATATGGTTTTCTTATTCATGGAGATAAGAGGAAATCTATTAGTTTAATAAGGAACTATATGGGTTAAATAAAGAACAAATATCATTTTATTCAAGGAACTATAAATTTCTAAAAACCCATAGCTTTATGTGTGGTGGAGTTGATTACAAAATATATGTCAACCAAGATAGTATTCAAAGGATAATGGTTCTTGTATATGTTGATAACATGATCATTAGAGGATCAAAAGAAGCACAGTGCAGATAGTTCTTTGAATTTATGAAATGTGAGATTGAGATATCAATGATGGGTGAAATAAATTTTTTTATAGGTTTATATGTAACACAAGGACAGAATATGACATTTCTTCATCAACCTAAATATGCAAAGGAGGTTTTGAGAATATTTTAAATAGATAATTCCAAGGATTAAATGACATTGATGGCTACCCAGATGAAAATATCATGGTATGATGAATGAAAAGCGGTTAATGTCACCAAATATAGGCAGATCATTGGAATCATGTTATACTTGATAGCGACATGACCAGATATTATTTTTTCCACATGTCAAACAGTTTGGAATCAAAGAAATCCCATGTAATGCCACATTATTTTAGTGAAAACAAAGCATTTTTATATCAAGGACATGATGGATTTATGTTTGATGTAAAATTAAAAAATATCAGCAGGAGTTATTGGGATATACATATGCAGATTGGGCAGGTTTAGTAGATGATAGAAAATCAACATCAGGTGGTTTATTCCATCATGGTAATTTATGTATTTATTCTCTAAGAAATAAACAAGATTTCATATCATTGTGAACAATAGAATCTGAATATATTGTGGCTAATAAATCATGAACATAGTTATTATGGATGAAGTTGAAGTTTTATGATATGGGAGTGGAAGTTAACTCTCTAATAAGAATCCATTATGATAATTAGAGTGCTATAAATCTTAGTAAAAAATCTAGTACATCACTCATGGAAAATTCTCATTGAAATAAAGTACCTTTTTATCAAGGATTAGTTGGAGAAAAGGATTTTGAAGATAAGGTGTTTTCCTATAAAACACCAGGTTATGGAAATTTTGTCAAAGAAGTTTCCTAGAGAAGCATTTGAATTGCACCAATTGGCTCTTTGAGTTTGGTCAACTCCCAATACTTGAGAAAGTGTGGATTTGTGTACAACCTCTCCCTAAATTATGGTGTAAATTTTCTAATGCATTAAGTTGTGTTACTTACCCTATTGAAGACCATAATAATGTGATATTCAGGTTGTTTGACAAAGGGGGAGAAATTATATCTGTTTAGGGGAGAAAATGACTTCTTCATGGTAAGTGGAGAAACTGGTAGGTGGAGCAGAGAGATAGGGGAGCTTTAATATAAGATAGTTTTAAATATCTTTATGCTAAAATAGATCAATCAAAGGATATATATGATTATAGATGGATATCGTGATGAAAGAAGATGAACAGTTTAGGAATGGACTGATTAATTGATGATCTTTTCATAATACTCTTTTTTCTCACACCAATCTTGACTCATGTGGGATTAGAGTATTTATTGAGTGTATCCTTGATTGCTATTTGAATATCTATATGTTAATTATTTTATAAGATAGAAGGAGGTTTTTTTAGATATCAAATGTGAATAGTTTTCAAGAAACCCATAGGGGTATATTGTTGGAAAAAATCTCTCAAGGAAACATTGATGCATTTTTGGGTTGATTGTGTTTGTTGAAAAAGTTGGTTTTCATGTTCATTTGTGGAGTTTCAAATACATTTTGACAATAAATATTGATAAGAACCATTAAAAGGAACTGATTATTTGGAGGCAATATGAAAATAACATATATAAATTGGAATTTTTTCAAAGTTTTTGCCATATTTTTGGGTCCAAAATTAGAGAATGGGGAAAAGTGTTATTGGAAAAGGAAGTTGTGTGAAGGTGTTTAAGATGTTTGGAATGTTTTAAAAAATCAATTTCTCAAGTTCATTACATCCTAATATGTCAAAGGAATTTTTTCCATGGAATTGTTTTTTCATGAAAGGTGAGTTTGCACAGATGAGACTTGCACGACTTTGAGTTGCGCACTTGGGGAAAAGTTTCCCGAGTTGCACGTAGGGTCAGAAAAATGACTATAAATAGTCGGTTACCCCCATCATTTGAATATTCTCAACACTTAGAGGAAATATGATATCTAGATCACACAATTATAATTTTTCACATAAGTAGGGAGTTGTGTGCAAGAAGGTAGTTGTGAGAATGTATTGAGTTACGTGCAGTAAGGAAATTGGGAATAAGTAGGGAGTTGCACATAATAGGTGCATTTGATTTATTAGTGGTGAAAAACTTTTTTTCTCATTATAATGTAAAAAATTTAGTACAAGTAATTAGATTTGGGTGCAATTCATTTTATGGTTTTTCAAAAGATTGTAGTTACCTAGTACATCTATGGTAAAGCGGTATTCATAGTGGATGAATGTGGAACTTCAATAGAGAATCTACATATGGTTGGAGGATTCATTCGTTAGAGATAATGAATAGATCTAAAAGTCTATAAATTGTTAGCCGATCCATTCCAAGAGTAGTGAGAAAAGGAAGAAGAAGACAGTGATCCTTTCCACTGGTAATAATCCATAGAAAGAGAAATTATGGGGGACCCTTAGTGAGGAATTGATTTGACTCTAATCATTGTAAAGGTAGGTATCCTAGGTATATAACTAATCAAGCCCAAAAATTATAAATAGCAGTTTCTTTTTGTGGATTTGGTATATTTTAAAATCGTTGTTGTATGCTCCTTGAATGTATCCTAGTGAGGATGAACCATGTAATATTGTTGTTCCCATGCATGATTTAATTTCCTTCATATGTTGTTATGAGAGAAAGAGAGAGGTGTGTTTTTTAACGATGAAATAAGATCCAAAGGGGTAGTAGTTTTAATATTTCATACCCTAATTCACCCTCAGGGTATTTAACCTAGAGGTCCTTAAAAATCCATGTCTTGTTCCATTGTTATACTCTCATGGATCATGTGCTTTGATTATCTTATGATTCATGTCTTATGATCTACTAATCTTTATCAAATGGCTCATTTATATGATATTTGATATGTATGGTATGATCTAAAAATATTTTGATTATTTTTTCATGCCCTTATGCTCATATTATGCTTATATATCTTCCATGTTTACCATTACTGAGCCTTCGAACACACCATTTATTATGTTTCCATTCCTTAGGTTAAAAATAAAGGTTTTAATTAGGAGTATTAAAAGGGTAATATCTTTGTGAGATATGTTGATTATCTTTAACCAAATTAGAATAATATGTTCTATATTGTCAAAGGAACTCAACTATTTTAGTCCTTGGTCAAGTGTTTTTTAAATGTATTGAATACTCATCTAAGAAGATATAAAATCCATGTTTGAAAATAATGGGTTGTTACAGTTGGTATCATAGATATATTTTAGTCAACCGTTGAAAACTCAGATGAGAAAACCTTAATATGATCTTGATGGATATGTTTATGTATAGGGTAAAATCCTTCAGTTTTTACAATGATTTTGAATAGAATAGGATTAAACATATAATTTCATAGGATAAAGTTAATTTAACATGATGATGAGGTTTTTCCAGAAAAATTAGTTTTTCTAAAACTATTCTTTTCTTGTTGTAGTCAATGGATATAACCCAAAGTAAGAACATTATTTTGGAATGTGATGGCCAATGAAATGATTTCCCACATGATCAAGATAATTTTATGTGAGTTGGAATGAAAATTATTATATTTATACTCACACAATATGTGAATCATGTTAGACATTCAACTGTTAAAAGGAGGGAACAACTTTCATTTGAGACCTTCTGGAGGAAACACTCACCTTTTTCATTTGGTATTTTGATCCACTTGTTATAAAATAATGGATCAGTACCAATAAAAAGATATATTTATTCCTTCAGTGTTCAGAACATGAAAATTCATCTTATTTTTTTATCATTTGAAAGATAAACCTGGTAAGTTTTGGACTCTTACTAAGAATTTGATGGAACATGGTGAAATTGAATATATGGAATGGGAAGAGTTTAAGTGGATATTTTTCATAAATTCCCTTGTATTATATGAATAAATATAGATAAGGAATTCCTTGAGATTATGAAAAATGATAATGAATCAATTAGTAGCTATGAGGCTAATTTTACCTAACTAGAAAAGTATGCTTCTAGGTTAATCATAATCCATAAATGTAAACTTGATCAATTCTTTGGTGGCCTGAAACCATGTCTCTAAAAGGAATTTACTATAATATAATTTATTATCTATGAGGAATTCATTCAATGTCCACTGAATATAGAAATGTAATTTGGATATTCCCAACAACAATCTAGTTTTGATAATAAAATAATGATTAATTATTATTAAAACATAAATGGTAGAAAGAAATTATAGGTATTTTTATGCAATAAATTTTGAAGAAGCACTCAAGTGAATGCCAGAATGGGACAAGAGGGTGTTAAATGTGTGAAAAATTAGTTCATCGAGTGGTGGAATGTTGAAGTGATGGGAATAAGGTAGATAATCATGTGAATAATAATAAATCTCCCCAAAATTAACCTCCCACAATTCGGTGCTTCAATTTCAAGGATTTTTTGAATTACTCAAACAAGTTCCCAAATATAAGGACTAATGTGGATGATAAACCAAAAAACCCATGAGGATAAAGGAAAAAAGAATATATTATACTCTCACAATAGATGAAGTGGACCATTATAATCATGGAATACATATCCTTTTATCCTTAGTTTGGTATTTAATGTTTGATCTTGAATGGACCCTATGAAAATATTATTGTTCATCCGTTAGTGAAATTTCATGTTATTTTCTACATGGATTATGGAATAATGAAATAAAATATTTATTGCTACAAAGATAAACCCAATCTTCCAATTATTTTTTTAAGAAAAGATCTTATCTAAGAAATGAAGAAGCATGTGTGTGTTCAATATAGTTTTACAATAATACATGATAATGGTATTAACATGTCAGGTATGTGAATATAAGACCTGCTTTATGATATATGGGGGGTCGATTATAAGTATTTTTTATAAATTTAGTGACCTTATTTGTAATGTTTTGGTCTTTAAACTTTTATAATGGTTAGAAGTTTAACCATTTATGGAAGGGTGTATATTAAACATCAGATGAGGTTTTAAGGTATAATGTATTATATATCCATATGAGGACTTATTTATATTAGATAACCCATATTAATGTTTTTTTTTAATTTTATGAAAGATGGAATATCCTATCATACTAAGGATCTCATGATCTTTTAATTCATTAAGAATAATAAATTCACCTTCATTTCATAGAATAAGGATAAAATGGAAATTTATTAACCAATAACGAAATAATGGGATATAATTAAGAAATGTAATGAAATCAGGTATGTATTTCTTCTCAAGAAAATTATTCAACCCTAGGGGGAAGATCAGGAAACTAAATATGTTATCCCAGTACCTTCTTTTCTAATGAATCAAATGGTTCCTTAGATCATCACAGATTTATCACCACGGGATTGTTAATATTCTCCGTTCTATAATTTCTATCAATAACTATCAGAACATGATAGTTATACATCTCATAGATTTCTATGTTTTCTATATCCACCTATACTCTCCTATTCGAAAACTTCGAAACAATTTTCTTTCTGTAACTATTATGTTTTATAATTTCCGTTTTTAATGGGATTTTTAGTATTCATTTTTATGACGTGGGTTTCTATGAAAGAATCTTCCAAGTATTAAACATATGATAACCCAAATGAATTTGGAGAAGGAAATTAATTTTTAGGGGAATTGAATGTAACACCATAATATTTTTATGAAATAGATTTTTTCAAAAAAAATTATTTCTTTGATTTCATGTGTTATATGCAACAACATCTTTTCTTAAATTAAGCACAACATTGACATTCTACAAAACATATTTTTATTATTATAATTATTTAAACCAAAAAATTATAACCAACATATTAGAATAGTGGATATGAATAGGAATAACTGGATTATGAAATTATGATTTACATAAGTATATATAATTCTTTGACCAAAAAATTATAAATGAATGTGAAGCAATTTATTAAATAAAATGATATGTTTTTTGAAAAAACTATATAAATGTGCACAAAATTGTTTTAGACTAATAAATAAACAAATCACGGTTGTTGTATTGTATTAATGATATATATATATATAATATTAAATCTAATTTTTAACATTAAATTTATTTTTTTCTATATAGGAAATAAGAAAAAATCCAATTTTACGCATAAAAGATATATTTGTATAAAAAGATACTTTTACCGCCTTTTAATGGTGTACATATTTGTAATATAATTTTTGAAAAATTAATAAATAATATTTTAAAAAAACACTTATAATTTTTAATAGGTATATTATAATTTAATTTGGTTTAATAATTTTCATTTTTTTTGTTATGTTTCATGTTTTAATGAATAGTGAAAAATATTGCATTTCAATTGAAAATAAATTTTCCTCAAAATTTTTGTTCGCATTAACATAATTATTAAAATGGGTTCAAATTACAATTTTTTAGAATATGTTTCAGTTAAGAAAATTTATGTCATTGGAATCAATTTCATATTGAATTTGGATATAAAATAATTTCAATCTTTAAAATGTTTTCACTTTAAAAAATGGTTTCTTTGTCCCGTCTCTGAGATTAATTTTTAACGAAGTTATAAAAATTCATTGAATTGAATTTAGAAAAATTTATTAAATATTTTAATTATAATTTCTAATTTCATTAATTAGGTCCCCTTTATTTTTAGATAATGTGAATAGTAACTTTAGTATTTTTTATCGCCACAGGTAAGGGTAAATTTGGTAATTGAGGGTAAACATAATATTATAAATATTTAAAAAAAACTACCTTTAAACTATCCCAAATGTAATTATATGAATTTAAATTGACCCTTAACATATAAGGATAAAAATTAAATAAAATAATTGACACATGTCCTTGAAATTGACATTGAAATTATTAAAATCAATGACTTCCAAAATGTCACATTCTTACTTTTAATAATTATAATATTTTTCATATGTAGTAGAGTAGAAGATATACTCAGCTACTTTATTATTATAAAATATGAAAGGTTTATATACATCAAAAAATTTATTTTCAATTTTTAGAGAATAAATATGTATCATAAATAATTACACAATTATGATGTAGTAATTACTAAATTAATGAGACCCCTAATTTAGTGGTATTAAAAATATAAAAATAAATATAATATGAATTAATTAAGGTGTTAATATACTTTTATAGGTTAAAATGATGTATTATGTGTGTATTAAATAATAATTTCCAAGTTATATTGCTTGATTTCTTTTCATAAATTCAATGTAATAAATAGTGTAACAATTGACAATAATGATATTTTATGAAAATAATATTTTATTAAATTAGTTAAAAATAATAAAAATATACAATAATAAAAAAGGGGATAAATTACGGTCTAGAATGTCATTAATTGGAAATTTATGTTTTAATTGACACCATATAAGTTAAAATATCTACCTTTTAATATATAAAATGTAGTTATTGTAGATAAATCAAAATAAGTAACAATGTGTTAATAAAAATGATAAGGTTTAAAAATATAAAAAACGTTTATAAAAATAGTTGGTTGATGTTACTACACCTTATCAAATATTTACTTTGTATTACATTCCATTTGGAGGTATTTTTATTGATACTTAATTTATTATAATTTAATCTTTCGAGAAATTCACAAAGTACCCCTCACCTCCATTATAAATGGACACATCCTCCATCATCACATTTCACAGCTTTGAGCCTTATATCTCAAAAATATGTGCTAAATACACTTCTATACTTCTGTATCTACATTCTATAGGTTATATTCTTCCCATAATACCAACTCTAGAGTCTTTTTGAGGTGATCTAAAGGAGAGGTTTCAAAGAAGAGGTAATTACTCAAACCGATTTCTCTCTTTTTCTACTCTTCTCTAAATTTTATAAATATATGATATATAAAATAAAATAATATCTTCATCATATTAAATATAATTAAATATTGTTATGAATATAAAAAACCATTGTACATCCCTTTTCTATTCGAATAATAAGTGAAAATATCGCGCATGCGTACGTATGGCTTACCATCTCCACATAGCGATACAATTCATTTTCTATAACCATATCTTATGAGTATTAAATATGTTGTATTTAATGTTTACATATGATATTTATTAAACTATTATAATTTCATAATGATAATATATCTCTACCTTTTTACCACCTAATATTTATAGAAATGATAATGTCGCTTGGGTGTACGTATGGTTTACCATCTCCACGATGCGATGTGATTCATTTTTCATCTATATTTCTCATGGTTGATAATAAATAATTTTTTTGAATATATATGATATTTATAAAATAAAAATTATTCTTTATTTATTATATATAATATTATTAACTTTATTTTAATATGAAAAGAAAATGAAATCACCAATCATGTGTACGTACGACCAATCGTTTCCATGAATGGTGTATTATTTTATTTAATATCATAATTTTCTGAATAACCATGAATAAATATAAATAATTAATATATATATATATATATCATGGTTATCATTCTATAGTTGGTGAAATCATGATATATGTTATAGGACTTAGGATAACAAGTCAAAACATGAATAAAAAATAAAGTGGTCGTTACCTGAAGCATAATTTTATCATGGAATTGTTAATAAGAGAGTAACATAAAGTTATAATAAAATAATATATGGTAAGGTATATATATATATATATATGAATATCTTTATGTGTGAGATGTATAATAAAACTATATTTATAATATTTGAGGTCTGAATATATACGAAGGATGTCAAGACTTAAGGTAAGGGATTTATGTCTCACTTTTATTAATGCGGGACCCATGCCTTAAACACGACTTGTTTCGTCTAGGTGATTTATATATTTCCAATGAAGTAATTTTATGAGTTTTATCCAGAATATTATGGTATTTTCATATATATATTTAAAATTTACTATCTTTTATGGGGAAGAGGCTTCAACAGATTATAATATGATGAGTGTTTGTTTCACAATCTCATTAAAATTTGGGATTGTTTGGTTTTAAGTCACCATTGAGAAATATTAATCATCAATTTCCATGTTTTCTAAAACAATTACTATACTTATATGAATTTTTCATGTAATTTTTACCCTTTTTTGACTTTTAACAACATGTTTTGAAATGAATATTTTTATTTTTATTTCCAAATGATGTACTTTATGAATTTTATGGAAATAGTATGAATGTGATTTTTTTTAAATTATATTTCATGAACAAAATTTTACACCTTCATAAAACCAAAAATATATGAATATTCCATCACAATATTACTGGTTTATATTCAAATAAAATTATTTCTTTTAAAAGTGTGTATTATTTTAAGAAAAGAAAATATTTTCAATGAATAAAGTATATTTTGCTCAAGAATTGTTTTCATGTGCTCCACCCACGATAACATTATTTACTATTAATTATACTTTACTAGGGATATGGTTTAATGATAAAACTATTATACGTTCTAAAAATGGTTTATGACTATGATTGGATGACATTTATGAAACCAATTTATTTTCTATGGGATATGTTATGATTGAATTTTTTTATGAAACCCATTTCAGTCAATGGGTCCTAATTTGATAAATGATTTATGATCTTGTGGAACATTTACATAATATTTCATTATGTGATGGGTGGGACCTATATCTCCCTCCAATTCATTCGGTAATGAAAAATTTTCTATGAGATTACAAGGGTACATGGGAGGCCATCCAAATCTAGTAATAAGATGCTACATGGGAAGTCATCCTAAGAACACTATAAGAGGGTACACGAGAGGTCATTCTATACATACAATAAGAGGGTACATAGTAGAACATCCTAGGTCCAATACTATATGGTACATGGGAGTCCATCCCAAGCCCTAGGATAGTATAAAGGTCATTGTCCCAAGCCTAATAAACACTTACTATCTTGGTGGGTATCATTGACAAAAGATATTATAAGTTTATGTATATACCACAAATTACATGTTTTATTCCATTATTATAATCTTAGGGATCATTTTATTTTATTATCTTATGATTCATGCATTATGATCAACCAATATTTATTCCACGACTCATGTATATGAACTTGGATGTGTAAGGTATGATCTTAAAATGTTATTATCCTATTTTCATGTCGTTATGATCAAATTAGGCTTATGTATCTTCCAAGTTTATCCTTTTTGAGCATCTGAGCTCACCCTTTGTTATGTTTCCATTCCTCAGGTTACAAAGATATTTTTTGAGTAGGATTACTAAAGGAGAATATCTTTTTGGGAGATATTGAAGATATTTCACCAAATTAGAAGAATGAGTTCCATGTTTCCAAATGCACTAAACTATTATAGTCATTGGAAATTTTTTTTAGTGTATTTAATATTAATATATAAATATGTAATATCCCTATTTTAAAAGACTGGGTCATTATAATCAAACCACCCTTAGTGGTATTAAGTAGTTAATAAATGGAGTATTTCTAAAGAATGTATATCATTTTTAGTCAATTTTTTCTGCTTTATTACTAATTCTATTTCCATTAAATATTCTTCAAACATGAAAAAATAATAATTCTAGTATTATAAATATATTTATAATTTTTTTATGACCCATATCCATATTATTTTCCATCAAATGGTAAAATAATTCATCTTTCATTTGTATGGTGGATTGCCGCATTGCGAATCGATGTAATTAATTTTCCATCCTCATCTCTCAAGACTGATTATAATGATGGAATAATTGTTTATATATTATATTCATGAAATGTTAATAATTATGAAAATATAATATTTCATTTACATTCTAACCATTATATGCACATACAAATGATAACACTATTCATGCATATGTGTGAATTCTCACCTCCATGAAGTGATGTGATTCATTTTTCATCACCATATCACATGAATGAAATATATAAGTATATTTAAATGATAAATATGATATTAATGATATTGTGATCATTTTTCAAATATTAAATGATACTTAATTTCTTTCAATAATGATCATTGAAAAATATAATCATTACTCATGTGAAAGTATATGTTAAAATATCTACGATAGTAACGTTGTTCATCTTTCATATCCATATTTTCTAGATTTATTTAAATGTATTAATGATATATAAAAATAAAAATTATTTCATGATTATTTTTTTAGATTATGTACTAATGAAAACTTTTACTATAGACATCATAGAAAATTCATTTTGGACTCAAGTTTCAAATATATTCAAAATGTCAAATGTGAACTTAAATAATTATGTAATTATTATAACATGAGAATAAGTGATATAAAAAGAAAAATAAAATTGAAAATGGTTCTATGTCAGGTAAATAATTCACCTATGTTTATTATTAAATAATATAAATACTGTAAGTGATGAGTAAAACTCAAGGTAAGGGGCTCCTTAACAAAAACATAGTTTTAAATTTTTAAAAAATTCATATTTTAAATATTCATCTTTCTTATGCTTATTTTTAAAATGATTTGTAATAAAGTATTTCTATGTAAATGAATGTTTCTAAAGGGTAATTTTTAAATTTCTCTCAAATTTATCAAAAAACGAATATTTTTTTGGTTATATGTAAAGGACATTCTTTTAAAAATCCTATTTTAAAGTTACTCTTTAAACTCCCTTTTTAAAAAGGTCAAAATAATTTATTTTTGAAATTTACATCCTGACTGGAATTTATCAAATTCATTCTCCTTTAATTATTTAATTTTTCCCATATAAGTTATAAAATTTATTTTCAAATAAAATGTATTAATTATTATGTTCATGGTATATAAATTTTAAAACTGATTTTAATAAGGAAATGATGTTTTAATATATAAAATTGTTTTATATAATGTGTTAAGAAATATTTCAATGGTTTTACTCATGATATGGTCCTTAAAAAGATTTTATTATGGGTCTATACCATTATAGAACAAGATATGAAGGGTTTATCCCCATTATAGCTCATCAAATGATGGGTTGAGCCCTGTAATAAGTCAATAGATGATGGGTAAACCCCATTATATCACTCCAATGCCTTAGGTATTCCGAAGATGGAATTCAACCATATGGTTATTTTATTTTTAAGTCTTTATAAGGTTTTTATGATGATTATATCCCAAGAAACCTTTTTAACTTTACTATGAATTCGAAATAGTTTTCCAAAAAAATTCATTTTAAAAGGGAATTTAATGAGTCTTTTTAATGAAAAATGAATCTATTTTCCGATGAAAATATATGTTTTTAATATAAAAAACTAATTAGTTTCCATGTTTTTCACCAGACTAACAGTTTTAATTATTTTATGTCCCTTAATAATCATTTAGTTCTCAACCCATTTTTTTTAAAAAAATTCACCAGTCTTACGGATTAGTAAGAATAAGGAAGATATCCAGATAAAATTATTGATCATATGTCATTATAAAAAATATTGTTTTATTTTAAAAGTGTTTTCTTTGTTGAAAAAATGGATATTTAGTATTAGTGACTACTTGTAATTAATGGGTTTACTTTGTAATTGTTTTCCTAATTCGGTAATACCTTACACTGAGAAGATCCTGCAATGTGAATTCTAGTTCAAAAACACAAGTATATGTAATGTTTAAGGTAGGGTCCTTACAGGTTGTATCAACAGATGGTTTAGAAAACATTAAAAATTATTATTTCATCTTAAAAGTTTTGGATATTATCATTGGTTTATAATTTTAAGGTTTATCATATGCTCAATGAATTATAATCCCTTTTGAGGATTTAATTTATGAAATTTTGTGTTAATTAACGGTATTTTTGGAGACATTCATTTTTTGGGGTAATAATGGGTTATTAAATATTAGGATGAAAAAATAGTTATGAGATAAAATTTGTGTTTAAAACATGTTATGGTTTTATTTTATGTAGTTTCTCACCTTTATGTATTTTTATAAGTATTGTAATAAAATAGTTTTTAGAAACGTACAACCCACAAGATGGGCGACAACTCATCTTTTCCAGAAATGCCATCAGAATTGCACCCGCAACTGAAGGGTGATAATAATGCATCGCCTACCACTATCTTATGTGATGTCCTAGTTAGTATAAAATCATTTTTCTTTATTTAAACCATATTTTGGATAAATTTTAATTTTATTTTGTTAACATATGTTTTATCAAATTTATTTCCAGGGTATTGGAATATTATTTGTTGATTGAGTGATTAAAGTTATTTTAGAAGACATTCACTATTTTGGGAACCCAATATTATTAAGGTAAATATGGAAATATAGGATTTCATTAAATTTTTAAGGAATGTATTATTTGATTGTGGGTCTATTTTTATTCTTGTTATTTATGGAAATGGTTATCATATCTTTAAAATTATTATGGAAATTACTTTTTGGTATGAGACTTCAAGAGTAATTAATATTATTTCGAGATAATAACTATAAATTACTATAGAAGATTATCTAATCAAATCCATATGATTATTGGGTTATAAACTTGTTCTAGAATAATTTTGTGAAATTTTAATGATATTTATTTGTTAAATGATCTAAGTTTAACATTGGGTTTCAATGATGGATATTAGAGATAGAAGTAGTTTTTCATCAAATGAAGGATTATTTTTTGGATTATTGTATTATATTATACTATCAATTAATCTTTTAGTTATGTATACAAGTTATAAGAAATAGATAGATAAATTTTTTTGTATTATGTTATTCTCTAGAAGTTCATTCTAGTTCTTCATGTTTGAAAAATTCAACTTTAATAATCAACGTTTGGAGAAAACGATGAGTTTGTGGTTAAAATTGATTAATGGATTAAGCTCTACTCATAATTTAATTATATTCCCTTTTTCCTTATTCCATGTAGTAAAATAATTCCTCAAAATCATTGAAAAGGATCTTAAAAAAATTATTCGTTTACTTTTCTTACTAAAAAATCAATGATCTTTTAAACCATAATTGTTTATGGTTTTTTTTATTGTCCACTTTCTCATGACCATGTTCTCTATAAGTCTATATTATAACATTGTAGTTAGTTTTATCTTCCAAGATCATGTTTTCCTAAAAAAAACCATAGTATGTGTTATCTCATGTGACCTTTATACTTTCCATTCTCCCTTTTCAAATAGATATTTTAATGACCCTTTTTTCGATGTTGGATTTCCAAAGAGGTACTTTGAAATGTCAAACCCAGTTACCAAAAAAAATTTCGATTGGTACGATGAAATTTATTAAAGGGGTATAGAATCTAACATCTTGATATTTTAAAAGGAACCACAATGTGAGATAATGTAAAAAACATGCCACATCGGGCTAAAAAGAACTACTAAATATTTATATTTAATATGGAAATAATCACCTTGATATTATATTGGTGGGTATGAATAAAACTATATATATTATTTTTAACCATGTCTATAAAATTTTATTACATTTATTTAATTTATTGTATAGGCATAAGAGAAGATCAAATTCAATTTCATGCATAAAAGATGTATTTTTCTAAAAAGGTCGTATTGTTTCCTTTTAATGCCAGACTTGTTTTCAAACTAAGAGTTTTTAATTTTAGAAATTTTATTGGAAAAAATAAACTTCATTTTTTAAATAAGAAAATAAAAAATTTATTTTATTGAATTTTGGTTATTTTTCTGAAAAGTTTTATTTTTTAATGAATAATGAAAAATATTGCATTTTAATTGAAAACTAACTATCATATAAATAATTTATATTGTTAAATTATATTTCAAATTTTTTTTCAAGTAAAATTAGAGCAATTATATAAATATAAATATAATTTAGGTCATTCTAATATATTTTATATTAAATTTGGGTATTAAACATTTTAAACTTTTGAACATTTTCACATTAAAACCCCATTAGCTCACCTTATCTATTGGATTAATTTTAAATTAATTTTACCCACTAATGGGTTTTAAACATTGAAAATAGAGTTTATATTTATAAATTTATTAAATCACTCCATTTTATTTTTATACAATTGTAATAGTAAATTCAGTAATTTTTATTATCATGGTTAAGGGTGAATCGGGTAATTTAGTATAAAAATAATATTATAAATATTATAAAAATACCTCAAAACATGTCATAATTTTTTTTATGAGTGATTGTCACAAAAAATAATCTTTTTTCCAAATTTATGATCACTTTGGCCTCTTTTATGAATTTAATCCACTTGTAGTATTTTATTTTAAAGAAAAGTCAAAGATGTCATACTTATATTTTTAATAAGTATAACATTTTTAATCTAGGGTTTATCAGAAAATATATTCAACTATAAATATTAATTTTAACTATAAAATATTTATAATAATTATTAGAATTTATTTTTAATTTTGAAGAAATAAATAATTACATAGATGTCTTGCACAATGATGTTGCAATAATTGTTTAATTAATAGAAATATCATATAAATGATTTTAAAAATATTAAATTACATATATATTAATATAATTAATATTATTCTAGAATTTTATAGATTAATTTTACATGTTAGTGATGCTTTATAATATTTTTTTATAATTTATCTTTTTGTACTAATTTTTTCAAAAGTCAAGTTATTGAATAGTGTCAAAATTGACATTATTGATATTTTAGAATATATAATATATTATTAAATGATATAAAAGTTTGGAAAATATTATATCCAGAAAAATAATTTTTTTAGTGTTGGAAATTATATAAATTATTCATTTATGTTCTTTCTTGGAATTTTATTGTTACTATATTTACTCAGAGAGTAAAACTCCATGTTGTCATGTAAGAGTTAAAAGGGTTAGATAATGCTTAAAACCAAAAGATAAGAATTAAAAAAATTGAAAAAATATGTATTGATTTCATTGGATAATTTTATTTAGACACATAAATAAATTATATTATAAAATTAATTTGTTTTGATGAATTTGGAAAAGAAAATTAATTTATATTAATTTATTATTTTGGGATATTCTTAGTGTTCCCCTGCCCCCTCTCTTATAATGAAAACCTCTTCTTCTATTTTATTAAGAATTAAAAACATTTTTGGTTCAGTAAAAATCTATAATAATACCTTCATATAATTCCTACCCACATTCTATATCTATTTTTTTATTAATAAAACCAACCTTAGTGGTCTTAAGTTATGAGATAAATGATTTTTAAATAAAAGGTATCATTTTTAATCAAGCATTTCTGTTTTATTTCTTATTCCACATCTATAAAATCTTATTCAACCTTTACAAAATTATAACCCAATTATCCTAAATATAATGATATTTTATTATGTTCATTTCATGGCCCATATCCATCTCATTTTCCATCCAATGGTAAAATAATTCATTGAATATGTGTATGGTGGACTACAACCTCGCGAACCGATTTAATTCATTTTCCATCACTATCACTCAAGACTGGTTATAAATATAAAATTAAGGATTATATATGAAATTCATGACATATTATAATTATTAAATGGTTATCTATAATTTAATTTCTTACTTTTACAAGGAAATAAAAATAATAACATAATTCATGCGTAAGTTTGAATAATCACCTCCACAAAGTGATGTGATTCATTTTTCATCACCACATCACATGGATGATATATATAAGTATATTTAAATGATTAATATGATATTAATGATTTTATTATAATTTGGTAATTATAAAATGATACTTTTATACCTTCTATAGTTATCATTGAAAAATGGAAGCATTACTCATGTGTATTTACGGCTTACTATCTCCATGATTGTAACGTAGTTCATTTTTATTCTGCATATTTAATTTATGGTTTTAAAATAATAATTTATATATATAAATTATAATTATTTAATGATTATTATTTTTAATATTATTGACCAATGACCACTTTGACTGGAGACACCTTACCAAATTCATTTTGGAATCAAGTACCATATGTCATCAAAACGGCCGATGTGAACATAAATAATTAAGTAATTATAATAACATAAAAATAAGTGATATAAAATGAATAATAAACATAAAACAGGTTCTCATTCATGTAGATAATTAACCTATGTTTATTATTCCTGAATATAAACATTGTACATTACAATTTAGCCTCATGGTAAGGGAATCATTAACTAAAACAATATTTTAAATTTTTTAAATATGTATAATACAAATATTATTATTTAATGACCCTATTTTTAAAATTATTTTTAATAAATATTTAATATTTAACATAATGTTTTAAAAAGGTAAACATTAAAATTCTCCAAAATATTTTCAAGAATTAATCATTTATGTTTTTATGTAAAGGTCTTTTTTTAAAAAGTCATCTTTTTATGTTCTTCTTTCAAATCCCTTTTTACAATGGTCAAATTAAATGTTTTTAAAATATAAATCACGAAAGGAATTTACCTCCATCATGATCCTGTAATTTTTTAATTTTTCCTTAATAATTTTTTATAGTTCTTTTCAAATAAAATGGTTTCATTATTACTTGCGTGGTTTACAGATTTTAAAAGTTATTTTTACAAGAAAATGATATTTTATTATCCAAAAGTGTTTTACAAATGGGTTTAAATGAAATTTTAATGGTATTATTTAGGATATTGTCCATATATATTGTTTATTATGGGTTTATCCCATTATAGATCAAGATATGAAGGTTTGAGCTCTATTTTATCTCAAGATATGTTAGGATGATCACAATTATTCATCATAATATGATAGGTGAGACCCATTTTATCTCTCTAATGCATTAGGAATGTGGGAGATGGATGTCAACCATATGGTTATTCAATTTTTAAGGGTTTTGTGAGGGTTTTATGATGATTATGTCACATGGAACCTATATTACTTGTCTAAACTTTCAATAGAGTTTTTAGTAAAATCAATCGATTTTAGAAGCAAAGATAATGATTCTTTTTAAGGAAAATGATTATATTTTTTAAGAAAATTTATTATTTGAATAACTATTTTTAGTGATTTTTATTGTTTTTCACTAGGCTAATGTTTTTAATTCATTTATGTACTGTACTAATCTTTTTTCACAAGTAAATTTTTTATAATTTTTTCCATAGGTCAAAAATACTATTACGGAAAAAGAAGATTTCATGATTAAAGTATTGAATACGTGTCAAGAAAATTAATCATGTTTTATTTCAAATGGGTTTCTTTTGGTGAATAAAATGGATACTAAGTATGAGTGCCTACTTTTAATGTATCAGTTTACATTTTAAGAGTTTTTAATAATTCTATAAATATATAAACTATAAAGATCCTTGAATGTGAATTCTAGCTCAAAAATAGTAGAATATGTAATTTTTTATGATTGGTCCTTACAATTAAACTCAGGATGATATATTTCTAATTTATAAAAAATTTAGATATAAGTTATAATTTTACAAAAACAACCAGCCATGAACTATGTTCTAAAATAAGGATCTCATATGGATTCATTCCATTTGTAAATATCCCAAGTATGAGATATATAAATTCAATTCAAACTTATAGAAATTTATGATCAATTTTTTTCATTATAGATAATTATCTAAATAATGTAATTTTAAATTAGATATTCACTCAACTACATTTGATTTTATCCTTTTTTAATTATTTTAATTTAAAAATAAATGTTTTAGATGGGAAATTATATGAAGATAAAAATTGTATTATCCAGATTCATGGAACTTTTAATAATAGAAAAATAAACTTCTGATTTCTATTATAACTTATATTTTGATGTCCAGCTTTTAGGAAACTCTGAAATACCTTTATATTCCATTTAAAATAACACATAGTCCCTAGGGTAAGTTTTTATCTTTTTTTACCCCAATCCCCATAGGAATAATATTTTTTCTCCTTATAATTTAAATCCACAAAATCATTTTCATTTATAAGTAATTATTTTAAAAGTTATACCAATTCTATAAAACACTTTTGACTCCATAAATTC
The DNA here is from genome assembly GCA_963277665.1 of Viscum album. Taxonomy (NCBI): domain Eukaryota; kingdom Viridiplantae; phylum Streptophyta; class Magnoliopsida; order Santalales; family Viscaceae; genus Viscum; species Viscum album. The sequence goes on from OY728125.1 coordinate 1,713,661,943, forward strand.
CCCAATTTCAAGGTCACTAATTTTAACACTGTTGGTAAAATTATGAATTTAATATAAACTAAATAAATTTTCTTTTTACCATCAACAAATATGTTCTCCATTGATGGTATTTTATTAATTTCCCCCACATCAATATCATTAATAATTTCTTCTATTTGATCTGAACTATCATTTTTAAAAACATTATCATGATTAGGTATTGAATTCTTCCTAATTTTCACAATGCCAAATCCACAAAATATAAATCAGATGTAAAACATTACGTACTAAATAATCTTTTAATTTTCTTCTTTATATCTTTCTCATATTTTACCATTTTAATCATAGACATAAATATAGATCATTGTTTTGAATATTTTGTCTAGAAAATTGAAAACTAATCATCAACCCCTTCCACATAAAAATCACTTGTTCATTATTATGTAATCCCACTATGATTCATTATCATCTATAAAAAATTATATTTAAAAAATAGGATTTTTTATATTGGTATTTTTATTCAAATTTACTTTTATAAAAAAAGATAAAAACAAGAATATAAAAAATATATTTGATAAATAAAATAATGGTAAAAAATCGTAAACAAATGTATTTATTTTGACTTATTTGATTATCACCCTATGATTTTTCCAATGCTTAATATTTCATCTCCCTTTTAGAAAACGTTAATATTACTTTGAAATTACTTAATTACGAACCAATAATAAAAAATTCAAATCAAAAAATTATAAATGTGTATGCCTAACCATTGATTTTATAGAGGTAGAACACTAAAAAACATAGTTTTACATTGTTGTTATTTTATAATATAGAAAACATATACTCACACTTTTTTAATATGTATGTGTGTGTTTGTGTGTGTAAATATCATAATAAAAATGGAAAAATGATGAGTTTTCAATGATTTAATTTTTTATCATTGATGATAATGATGTTGTCGAAGCCATGTACTTAGTTGAATATCATAAATAATATTAATTAATTTAAAATATCATATTCAATGAATTAAGGATTTTATTCTATGTGTCCATATCGTATAAGAGGTAAATAAATGGTTCAATTGATTAATATAGAAAATAGATAGTATTATACTGGGTATTTATAGGATATCACTAGCCAAGGGAACACAATATCTCAAATAATCACATAATATTAAAATAATAAATAAAATATGAACCCAAGTGACATGACATTATAAAAATAGTAAATAAAACATTAAAATTTTGATAGAGTAAAAAAATTGTAATTATATGTCATATATTATGATAGTTTCCTATTATTAAAAGAAATATAGGGAATAAATATATTATTTATTATAAAGGATATTTGCAATAAAAATGTTAGGAAAGTTAAAATATTCATAACTCTAACATATCATATGATATCCTCATAAGAAAAAATATGGTACTAAATAGTAATCACATTTTTCCTTCTATTTTGAGAAAAACATGTTTATCATGAATATAATTGATGAAACAATATAAAACCAACCTCAAAATCTGCATAAGGTAGAACATAGTGGTGGGAGAAGGTGTAGAGAGGATAAAGGTGGTTTTGGATAATGGTGGTGGTGTCTACTTGTGGATATTGAGGTATATAAAAAGATCATATTTTGGGAGGTTCTATGAATAGGGGCTGGGGTTCAGTTTGAGGAATAAATTCAATATTAAAATAATGATTCATAAATTTTTACTAAATATTTGAAAAAAAATTACATTTTTTATTATATGATTGATGAAAAAACATTAGAAAATAGTTTTTTCGTCAGTTATTTAATAACTGATGTAATAAAACAATTTATAACACTCTTTATAAATAACTCACTTCATAAATGGGTTGTTTGAATTCATTTTTTTAAAAGTTTTAGTTAGTTATATTCCCTATTGTTAGACATACCTTTTCTTATTTCATTACCAAGAAACTGGATGAATAAGAAAGGGTCATTTGTATATACGTATCACACAAATCTGGGTTTGGAACCTAACACTTCATGAGTTGAAATTTTATATCATACATTCTTACTGCAAGACATTTAACAACATAGTATACTCACGTAAAATGACCTTAAATTGGGAGACTGAAACCATGAGGGCTTTGATTCCTATAAAACACGTTATGTGAGTGGTTTCATTAAGTTTCAATCCCAATATATCATTGGTCGTGATTGTATGACCATAAAAGGAACCATTAGGGTCTTTGTCATATGATTTTAAAAGGTACATTTTGTCCTGTTAGGTGGCACTAAAGTACATGGTTTCCAATTCCCTTTACACAGATATATTAGAATCCCATATCATGGTCCCAATCCCAAAATTAGAACACATATATATCATAGTGAATGGAATCAGAACCAATTTAGGGATCCTTCCCATTTATGGATAATGTTTGATATATATAAAAATGTTCCTATTAATGGAGAATCACTAATACATACCAATGATCACATTGAGTCACGGTACTAATCCAAACATTGGTATTATTCTAACTAATCATGCACTATGATTTTGAAGGATTCAAGAAAATATATTCTATATCCTAGATAGTATCATATTAACAAATAATATGCTTCTAAAGGGTGACTTCACTATGAACCCTAAAACTATTGATCGATGTAGGCCTGAAGCGTCGCTGGTAAATCCCCAATGATTTCTGATCTTTCGAAAGTAGGTCCCATTTCACTAAAAATAATTATAGTTTAATTTTTAACTGTAAATGAATTTTCCAACACTAATTCCTCATCCTCATTTATAAGAAATATAAATTGGGGAGATATGTCCATCCATATGGTTCTATATTTCCATTATAAAATAAATAGTCAGCCCAATGTGAAATAATTTAAAAAAACGGTTGAGTAGAATCTGGTTTTGTGTATTAGATTTCTAGTATAGGTGTCACATTTCCATTAGAAACATTGATGTAATTAACTTGGGATGATTTGTGTATTAGTGTTAGGATTTGAGGGTAATATTGTTTTTATGTTTAGATATTTTGATTTTGAGTGGTTCTTAATTATATAGTGGACTGTGTTCCTAGATGGTCATTTCTGGGATGAGTAAATCATGGATAAGTGATTCTAGAGTTCATATAATGCTCATGTGGTTATTGATCATGTGGTAATCCTTAAAATGAGTGTTATTCCTCATTAATGTTGTAATGTAATCAATGAGGTGCTTCTAGATATATGTGACTGACATGTAATAAGACATGGTGAGTTTTTTGGGGGGTGTGATCCTAGATTTGATGATATAAGACTAATGAGAGCCTGATTTGGGATATGTTATTAGGTGATATGTGATCATAGACAGAATGGGTTTGGATGATATTATGTTACATAGTGGTTAGGAAACTATGAGAGGCTTATTAGTGATTCACTATATATTTTGAATAAGAAGAGTTAGCGTTGTTACCAATTTTTAGGAAAAACCTCAATGTTAGAGTGTAGGTTTGCACTGGATACACATGGTTCCCATTTGGTATATTTATTAGTTAGTGGTCCATGTGTATCATTTTGGGAATTTTTGGGGTTCTAGGAGAGAATAATCAGGTAATGTCAGTGTGTTTCCCTATTCCTTACTTCTTAAAAGAGATTCTTGAGACTATATTGGGGTTCAGTTTGTGATATAACATCAGGTGTGACCAAGGATAAGGTATGTCCTTTTGTATTATTAAGGGAGGAGAACTGATGTGATTGGTTAGGCTCTTTGAATCATGTTATCACGAGGATTTGATTAAAATGGTAGGTATCCCATTGTGAAAACAATTGAAATCATTGGTAAGTTGGAGTGCCATAGTATGATCAACCCCATTTGGATCTTAGACATGTTTTTTCTAATATTTGACGAGCATGGATTGAGAGGAGCATCATTATTGTGATAATGAAATTTTTCATGAATTGTGCTCAAGGAACAGTATAAAATAATCCATATAGTGGGGAGTTCACAATTTTTCATTAGAGGGTGTGACCCTCATTTAGAATTAGATTCGATGAGTGTCAAGGATGGCATTCTCAGTGAGCGGATAATGGGTAGTTATTAGTGTTTTATGTTACTGATCAATAATGAGAAGTAAAATCATGTATGACAATTATTTATTATAATGGATGGAGTATGGGTTATCAAAATAAAAAAAATCACAGTGGAGTGAAGATAAGGACACTAAAATGGTGGTGAGTATCTTATTGATTATAGATGTATAAACCTCAGATTTGTAGGGGAATGGATTTGATTATACTAATCAATAGACAGTCAAGATAGAACTAATAAATTGATGAATAGGTTTATTTTTTTCAACTAGTTCCTTGGTAATTACTATATTGTGGATTCTAATGTATTTTCCAATGGATTCTATGTGTCCGCATTGATATCAAGATATAATTAAGCACGATATTAGAGTGCGATGTATTATAAATATACTTATGATTATGGAGAGAGTGTGATGAATGGTGTGAGTGGTTGAAGACCCAACAATGTAAATGAACAAAGTTATGGGTCTAGACTTTAGTGTGGGTATTTGGATGATTTTTTGAACACTTTTGGAAAATAAGGAAATCTGATCAGGTGATAAGATAGAATGTTGATGACTGTGACTAGGTTTTTTTGCGTAAATTCAGTGAGTGCAGGATTGACTAGTGTTTTTTATACAATTAGATATGGTGATACAGAAAAAATAATGATCATATTGAAGCACCACTAGGTGTTTGTTTTTATTAGGCAATTATTCTGGTGGGGAGAACCATGATTTGGGATCATCCCTTGTGATTAGAGTCTTTTATTGGGGAGAAACATAAGTCAGATATTTAATCCTTCAGTGATACATTACTATATTGGAATAGATAGGTTTGATTGAGCATTATTATAGTATTGGAGATGGTTTGGAGCTTGTATCTAGTATTTTAGAAGATAGTGTGCCATAATGTTAGGTTTTCATAGCAGAATATCATTAAGCATTTGAGGATAGAACACATAGGGTTGTTGATGATTTTTAAAAACTTAGAAGGGTTAGGATTGATGTTTTCCTTAAGATTGTTAAAGGAGTTTTATTTTTTCAATTATTTAATAAATATTTTTAATATGTTTTTGAGATTTCATATCTAATTATAGTTATATTATTGTTCATTACAAGTAAGACATGTGTTTCTGTTACTTGTTTGAATAACATTTTTAGCAACATTTTTAAAGTGAATGTTCAGCTAGATAAAGTTGATATTGGATATCTATTAAATAAACCATCCTTGTTATTGGAATTTTAAACATATATATATATATATCACTTGGATTATATGTTTTATATGTTATAGAATAGGATTTAGGGTAGGTCTTATTATAGAGGTAGAGTTTTTTTAGGAAGTGTTTGTATAAAATAAATTAAATATTTGCAATCACTTAAGAATCCATGTACAAGTGTACACTGGCCAATCTATAATGTAGTTATCCATGGAGATTTATAGGTGAGGTAGAGCACAGACACATTGATCACATTTCAATCCTAGAGCACACATGCCAGTGCTCAAGAGGTATTTGGTGGTTATCGTTATCATTTTGGGGTGACAAAGACAACCACAGGAGGCCAATGGATCTCTTATAATTTCACAGAGTGAAAACGATAGTTCTCTATCTTATTAATTAATGAGACTCTCATGTTATATTATAATGTGGAACATGTTTTGAGAACTACATATTGTCCATCAATTTTAAAAAATCAAACACATCACACAACATAAAATGTGTTGAATGATATATTTTTGGTTTGATGTCAGCTTTAAGAAATGCAAGTATTTATATTGTTGAGCTACATTACTAAATGGATGAAACATATTATTTTGAGAAAAATTTATGGTCATCTTCAACAGAGTTTGAATATGTATTTTTTTGAAAAAAAATGATAAAACAATACAGTGAAAACACTTTTTATGTGTTGAACATGGAGGAGTAAATGGACTTAGAGGATGTTAAGTGATATAAACAAATCGATCCCCCCCCCCCGAGAGATTAGTTAATGAACATATATATAGAGTATGTGAGTTTTTTTGGATAATATCATATCATAAACTCAATTGATGATACTTACACATACATTTAAAATGATACTTGTTGTCATGTAAAAAGACAGTATGTAATGAATTCCATGTGAGTATAGTAAACGACTATATATTTCCTACATATTTCATGTGTTTTTGAGTATCCAAAAAAGAATTCAGGTAGAATTTAATTTTTAATGAAGTTGAGATTATTTATTGTAAAATGAAATTTTTTCATATCAGTGTGGGAATGTTTAGATAACCTTTTTTTAGAATGATATAGAACCGAGATTAGTAACTCTTGACTATAAATACCAGTTTCCCACAAGGGTAAAAGTGAAAATGATAGTGACAATATATTAACAAGAAAATGGAGATTATTTCTTTAGACATGAATTTTTCCCACATGATATATTAATACATGAGCAGTAATAATCATGCAGTAATGCATGATCACCATTTTTCGTAGAATGATGTTTTTACTATATTTTTACTACGTGAGTCTATATTTTAGGAAGCATTGGACTATTTTGAGTTATAACATAATAAATATTAGAACATACAAAGTTGAACCTCACAAAGTAGTGTACTAAATGGAGTTATACCTTGTGAAAAAGTAGACCAAATGAAGATAATTTTTAAAAGAATATTTTTTCAATAATTTAAATTAGTGGGTTGAGAATTTAAAAATTAGGAATATCAAAGTGTGGATGAACACTCTAAGTTACTCTATTATTCTTCTAATAATTTAAGTAAGATAGGTCGATCTGATTGTATTTTCCTTTATAATTGATTTGTAGAAAAATACATTTTAGAAAAAGATATATTATTTGATGTTATGATATACTATAAATCTGATATATAATATTCATCCTTAATAGAAATAAGTATCGTGAATAATTGGTGGTTACAATGTAAATAACATCATTCATCATTTGGAAGTAGGTGGATGATATATTTCTAAAATATTTTGTGTTAATTTTACTATATTCCTAATGATTATAATATTATAGTGATCAATTAAAATTAGTCTCTCAATTGAAGTTGAACAAGGAAAATATAAGGCTCTCACATTGTGGTCAAACATTGTAAAATTGTCATATATTCTACTTGTATTTAATATTATTGAATGTTGGTAAATAATTGATTTTTAATATTGAATTGAGGCTTTAATTCCTCATAAAGGGTTGATTCAAAAGAAATAATTTGTGACAATAAATACAGGTACTACTGATTGAACCCCCCCTCCCCCCTACACACACCCTCAATTGTAGCCTTACTTATATAGTCTTAATAAGTGCTATCAGATAAAACTACGTTCCCCTAATATTATATTTATTTAAAGTCTATTATTGAGAGTTTAAATTTTGTGAATATAATAGGTGTTCGATTTTTAGTTGGAAAGAACACTCTTGGGTGGAATACTAGAATGCTACTGTATCTTCTATCACAAGGACTACAAGTAAATTATTTTTTCAATGTAGGTTATCTACTAATTTCAATATATGTTTCATGAAATTAATGGACAATATTGAACTTGATATATATTTGAATGTAAGAATTATTATACTTTCATATTTACCAAAAAAAAGTGTAGAACATGGTGGAAGGGCTACATAATGCTATGGAATTTTGGGATAAACTAGAGAATATATATGTAGGAAACATCAAGATCAAAGAAGGAAATTTTCAAATCATAATGGAATCTTTTTATCATATAATAATGATAGAATATGATAATTTGTATGGTTATTTCACAATTTTATATAAGATATTTAGTCATATAAATGGATTTGAGGACATAGCATAATATTTAACTGAGATGAAAAATTACTTAATAACTTTCCAGATAGATGTAACCCAATTATGTTAGCTTTGGAAGAAGATAAAGATATATCTCTTGATGTGATGCATAATAATCTCTTAAATATTGAGATGATAAAATCTTTTGTTTTATAGAAAAGGTGAAAATAAGAAATTTCATTCAATGATTTGAACATTATACTGATCAAGGAGGAAGAACTGTTTGAACCCCCATGATATAAAGATTAATATAATGAGATTGATGAGACTAAAAATAAAAACATATATCACATATGTAAACATATAAAAATTGTAAATGGATGATATAAAAAAAATTCCACCTAAACGATATAAATATAGAGGAATTGTACATTTTTTGATATTTTCTAGAGAATAAGAATTATTTGGATTTAGGTGATGAAAAGGATGAATAAAAATAAGGATGGAAATCAAAAAGAAAAGTCTGATAAAATCCATGTAAAATTTGATGAAATAAAAAATAATTCATTTCGAAGGAAAAAATATAAGCATATTAAGAAAATATAATGAATATAGATCTTCTGTAAGTGCTTATTCAGATTAAGAATTTTCTAGAAAAAGACACTTGATTTGTTGAGATCAAATAATACTACTCCAATATTGGATAAGAATAAGGATATAAATCCTAAAAGATCCCCATTTTGGGGTTAGAATGTGATGTCTATATTGAATGAAATATTGGAATTAATGTGGAGTTTAGATATTTAAAGAAAAAAAATTATAGGCTGAATAAATTTGAAAGTTAGTTTCATATCATAAATAATGTTTACACTAGGCAAGTAAAACTTCTTAAAGTTGAAATTTTTGAATAGGGTAAAATTATAAAAGTATCATTGAAGTAGTTGATTACTCCAGAAGGAAATATTATCCAAGATAAATCATGATAACTTAAAATTAAAACTAACCTTCATAAAATGAAGTTTTACTTTTAAAAAGATAATTAAATCAATTGTGAGTCATCTTAAAATTTTTTTATGCCTTGTAAATCATCGAAGGTAAAATATTCACCTATTAAATATGAAAATTTTAAATATTTATTGTCTAATATTTTAGATACCATAATAAATTCTAGGAAAACATAGGTGGATAGTAATACCCAAAGAAAGTATAATATTTTTAGGGTGGTGTAAATAGATTATAAGAAGAAACTTTCTCTAAAACCTATATAAAATATGGCTCCATGATAGGATTCTTGGTATTATAGAAGATCTAACATCAAGGGTTATTGTTTTTGTTGTGGGTTCTTTAGACAGGATTCATGGGTTTTCTAGTAAAATATATCTCTTATATGTAATCAAATGTGGATGGATTTTATATAGTGTTTCTCAAATAATATATGTAATTAAATTGTGAAAGGATAAATGGAAAATAAATATTCATATTTGATGACTTTATAAAATATATTTGAAGAGATTGAGGAAATTTTTGTAAGATGTGACCAAAAATGTCACCATGTTATGGAATTTTTTACAATGATTACTCATCAATATCAATATATTTATAAAATGAAGATGATTCAATAGGTAATAAAGGTTAAGAATTCCTTAATTGTTGATATATCATTTAAGGTCAATAAAAGCAGTATCCATTTGATCCTTGATAGTATTTTTTCAAAACATATAACAATAGATATCTTGATACTAAAAAATATTATGGAATATGATGTGGGTGTTATGACCTTCTTGGGAGATATCTCTTTAAAAATAAAGAAAATTGGTTTAGCTAAAATTAAACCATTCATATTGAACTCACATGAGGTTTTATTTGTTTATAGATTCAAATATAACTTATTGAGTGTTATTAAATAATACTATGAATTAAATGATGTAATATTTAATTAGAATATTTGTATCAATATGATAATTTTAAATAGAGTTAAATTTATTAGTAGGGGAAGAAATAGTGAGAATTTATGTCAGATTAAGGATCTTAGTAATTTCTATTAACTCATTACAAGAGAAGAAAACAATTTATTCAATAAAATAATCTGGAAAATTACTCAACATATTTTGAGTAAGATATATAAAAAATATAGAAATAGATATACCCCAATTAATCTGAGATATAGATCAGGTTTTTAAAACATATAAAAAAGTGAAAATTGTCTAAGGGAAGCTTGAGAGAGTGGATACACAGTAAACAAGGCCCCTATAATCAATTTAATAATATTTTTGTGGTACTATGAGACATCAATATACAAAAGGTGAATTTTATCTTTTTCCATTCATTGATTGTTTCAAAATAATATAAAGAGTTCTATTTTTAAAATAACAAGTTATAGGTTGTGAATATTGTCAAGATCTATTGAAGAGATACTAAAAGAGATCTTGGAATTCGTATTAATAAATTCATATCACATAATGGGTAAGAGATCATGGAATTCATTTTGAACACTATCATGAAAATTATAATTTAATACATCAACATATCAACCCTTACATACCACAGCAGAATGGGGTTACTGAAATAATGAATAGAATAATTATTGAAATAGGGATAATATTTCTTTTTTAGTTTGGAATATAAAAAGTATTTTTGTAAGGAAGTAGTGTGTATTACTGTAAACATAAAAAATGTTTCTTTATTAGAAAAAATTAAAATCAAAATTCATATAAAACTTATTTGAAAAATAATTCCATATTTGGATACTTTAGAGGCTTTGGGGTCCCTATCATAATCAAAATAAATGACTAAAATTTTCATATATTTTATGTTAGAACAAAAAAAAAAGATTTGTTTTATGGATACTTTTCCACTGGAAAAGGATACATATGCTGTAATAAGAATCTTAATAAGGTGTTTAACTATTATGATTTCAAAATCATTGAAAATACCCATAAATAATGATTCAAATCTAGATTCTATTGAATAATATGATGCAAATAACAAGAATAATTTTTTTTAGATCAGTGAAATATATCCTCAAGTTGAAACTTATATAAGAGATGTTCATTATATTAAAAAAATATAAAGAAGAAGATATTTCTAAAATAAAAAAATGGAAGTACCAATGTTTTCTGAATCATTTGGATACATATAATATCATTGGTTAATAGTTCTCAACCATATTTACTTGAATAAATATGGGATATTATGTGCACACAGTAAATCTAACTGGAAGAACGTTGAGATTTGAATGTATTCCCTCACTTATCTCTCATGTTGAATATGAATCTATTAGAGAAACCTTTCAACTTGAATAGTGTATTGAGGTTATAAATAATGATATAGGTCGTATTGAAAAAAATACCACATGTGATCTTATTTAATGACTTGATGTAATGGCTTAGAACTTCCAAAATTGTTACTTTATGAATTTCAAATATCATCGGATCATAGGAGGTGATGGAGTTAAATATGAAACTTCTATTGGAGATTAAAATAATTAATCACTAATTCATTTTTTGAATTTTTTTATAGTTCATGGTGGTTATATATTCAATGTTTTCATGGTGTTAATTTTTTCATTATTGGTTTGAGATTTTTACAAGTTCTTTTTGATTGAGCACCTTGTTTTTCAATGCATTTAAACTGTATAAGGTTCATGGTGTAAGAAAGTCCTTTAATATATTGATGTATTATTTTATTGGATTTTTTTAAATAATAACCTCCCATCAAATCTCCTATATTCTCCCTATTCTTCTAATTATCATTAGGTGATTCTTTAGAGACATTGGGAGCTCCAACAACCCGTGATCTTTTTAGTTCATCCATGGCCTATGAATTATTGTTATCGGTGATTCCATATGAGTCTTAATATTTTATAGGATTTATTCCTTGGTTATTAAGTGGTTTCACAAGGATAATGTTTATTTTATTTGTGGGTTTAATGGGATATTATTTTGATAAAGAATCGCTATGTTTATGTTTTATTTAAGGATCCATTATATGGTTGTGTCCCCACAGTTCTTCATATTTTTCTATGGATTTTTACAATGAATATAAAAGTATCTTTTGAGGTAGTGGATTTTAGTTCTCTGTGTATTTTATGTGAATCTATGTGATTATCATTTATTTTCATTATGTTGGGTGAATGGTAAAAATTTTCATAATGAAATTAATAAAATAGACTAATAAAATTGAAATGATGGTAATATGCACAAACGGTTACCTATTTTCCTTTATAGTTTTTATTTTTATTTCATGCTATATTATTTTTATATAATTATTCCATTTATTGTTGGATTTATCTTATAATAAAATTTCAATTATTAAATATTTAGATATTATAATTAAAAATTATATGTTTAATATATATGTTTTTTACTTAACATGATATGTGTGGCATGGTGACCTTAATTGTTTTTGTGGATTGCTGGCCTTCGATGTGATGTGAAGACTTTATGTAGTGGATTATTGGTAGTGGTTTTGTAGAAATTGAATAATATGGTCTTATATCATAATGTGGTGGATAAACAATTTATCAATGTTAATTTAAACTAATAATTAAATAGATAATGATTGGTGGTTGAATTGTAAAATTAACTATAAGAAATGGAAACTAAATAGTATCTTATGGTGTTTTTCATGTGGGTTAGATGTTTTGTATTAGAGGTAGTTCCTGGTGTTGCAATATCATTAATATATTGTTGGTGGTTTTTTTAATTTTTTTATTTGAATTCATACGTTTTGGATTATGAGAGATTATTATATATTTGTATTATTTTATATTTCTTTATACTCTATACCCAAGTCAGATAACCTTATTAACACCCAAATCTAATGGGTTCTATTTTTACAACATCTAGAATAGGGAGTATACATATAGATTACTATCTCCTCTCCTCCAATCTCTCTTCAGTAGTAACTAATACTAGTTTCGGTGATACATAGTTGGCGGCGATGCCTGGTGGTGGACATTGTGACATGTTGTGGGGGTCAAGCATGGTAAGATAAGGAAACAAGATTGATGTCCTTCCTGTTCATGAAACCTTTTTCATTGGTTATAGGATATGTGGTCGGTATTAATATATATGATATGTGGTTGGTACCATGAGACATGATATATGGTACTTGTGCTCATTAGATGGAAGGGATGTGATAAAAGGATATCTTATTATTGGTTGTGAGTCGTAAACTTATGGGGAAAGTGGTTCTGGGTGAATTTTCAATATTATTATTGTATTAATTTAAAATTCATGGATACATTATTAGGTGATTGATCTATTTTGGTTATGGGGGAAACTAGTTAACATATGTAGGTGTTGATTATTTATGATGTTTGTTCATCAGGGTATTAGTATGAATTTTTCACATTCTCTAGAGAGACCTTGGATATGATCCTATTGAGTACACATGTTATGATCACACACATATATAAACATATTCTAGGTTTTGAGGAGAGTTTTTTGGATCAATTTGTACAGTACTAACTCAACGCTTGGAGTTATTATGTTAACTACCATAACATTATTTTGGTATTGCTTTATTTTTAATATAATGGAATTGATTTTCTATTCATGTATTGTGGGTTATCTTTAATGGGATTTTGGTTCATTTAACTTTAATAATAATTGGTTGGTTATATTTATGTATTTTTTCCAGGGTTTCATTAGGGTAGTACCTCCCATATTTTCATGACACACACTCAGTGTTATTCATGAACCCAGGTCCTTTTGGATTATATTTTATGGTGTAACTCTCATCTTTTATGTAAGCCTAAGAGTGGTTCCAAGTAGGGGTGTGTTGTGATAAATTAGTATCAAATGTGTTGGTAAAGATATGGGGTGGATTTTTAAGTAAACTTGTGAGGACTTCATAGGTTGGTAAGTCAACTCAATTATCTGGACTTATTACATAATGAAATCTTGGGAGAATAGGTAAGACATAATATCTTTGGTCCACTTATGATCTAATGTAAGGACCTTGATCTCTTAAAATGTACTAACAAAAGTGATAATTCTTAAAGGTTAGAGACCTAGGAGAGGTTCATGAATCATAATTTATTATCTTTTATTTTAAATTTGGTGGTTATAGTCATGAAAAAATTAATTAAATAATTATAAATGAATCCATTGATACTAGAATTAGTTGTCTCAAATTTAATTACAGAGATTTTAGTTGGTCACATACAATATTTGGTTCGAGTCAGTGATGTTATTAGTTTGATCCTATTTATTATTGGAGGGTTGATCCTAATTATTAGGATGAGATATGTTAGAATACATTGTATACCTTTCAGCATTAAATTCTAGTGAGGTATGAGTGTATAATCTCGGATATAGAATTGTAAAACTAGTTGGCGGATTTTGATATCACTTTTGGTCTAGTATGAGCCTGATCTGATTATTTCATTCTTCCACCAGTTAGGTGGTTGAGAGAAGTAATGCATCAGGTGGATGTTCATGGGTGTCGGCCCAGTCAAGATTCTGATCCGTTTGAATATTTCATTGGTAGTCCGCATTTCTTTTCACAATTGCTGGAAGTTCCCATGCATCTACTGAAAGCGATTTTGTTTTTGGATTTGGTTATAATGTTCACAAGTATAGTGACCTATTCCTAACATAAAAACTTATTTCATTATTTTACATTAATATTCATTCTATATCATTAATAGTCACACAAAGTAAAGAACCATAGGTTTATTGTCTTATTAGATACATAAGAAATTCATGTGAACATTTCTCTATAATAGAACCATTGTATACTACTATCTGGACATCTCATATTTTATACTCAAATTCATAACATAGGGAAGGAAAACATATTAAATTGTTGGGTTGAAATGCATAGTAAGTGAAAACTTATCAGCATGTCATCAAGGGTAAGATCATAATCCTTAGAGGAATCAAGGGAATATAATAAATATATTATTAAAAATCAAGGGAGTAGAAATAATTGTCCATAAGTCATGATATAAGAACATGTAATATCAAATTAATAGACATATATCATGTAAGAACTATGTTAATCATGGGACATAAATCTTTAGTCAAGGGGAATAATCATAAGCCCATGATTTTGACATAGTAGTGTAGCATAAACAAAAGAATAAAACTAATATGTTAAGGCTACCCACCAAGTCATTCATCATATAGTGGGATTGGTATAAACACTCATGTTCCTTCTTCGGATTGGGATAATCCTCCTTTTTTTACATTGAATATGGATAAAACCCCATGTGTACCCCTTTTACATAGGATAAATATCCTTTGTACCCTTTTACTTTAGATAGTTTTTTTACACATTGTATCGAGGTAAATTCTCTTCACTACCCTTTGGATTGGGATAAATGCCCATGTGTAGCCTTTTTCCTGGGATAAATCCACCCATATAACCTTTTCTTAATATAAATCATCTTGTATACCATTTTTCTTGGGATAAATCCTTCTTTTTACCCTTTGGATTTGGATAAATCATCATTTATACCCATTACCTTTGAATAAATTCTTATGATTACCCTTCTTCATGGGATGAGTCCACATGAATACACTTTGGAATGTAATAAATCCACCTTTGTACAATTTGGATTGTGATTAATCTTCTTTTGTAACCATTAGATGGGGATAAATCCTCTTGTGTACCCTTTGGTGTGGGATAAATCCTTCATTATACCCTTTTAACTTCATAAGATATAAACATTACCAATGCATAGGAGGGATATATAGGACACAAACTATCAATAATATATATAAATGTGTTCCTATTGAAAATAATCATTTATTGAAACATAAATAATCAATGGAAATAAAAATGATTCTCAAAACATTTACATATGGAATCACAAAAAATAACCATAAGAATGTAATTTTTTTACCCAAAATCAAATCTCCCATAATTATTATTTCATGAGAAAATTTTTTGGGTGGTTCATGAAAAATAATATCCAATTAATTGGTACCTTTAATTATAAATATTAAACTAGAAGACAAACTTTAATTAATTTTTCAAAACCATTTTTATGATTATCATAATATATGAAGATATGAACCATATTCAGAATTTGTTTTTAAATAATTAAAGTGAAACCATTTGAAAAAACAATACTTATAAAATTAATCATAAATATTGGAACCTAGAAAATTATATAAATATTTAAAAAAATTATGAATTTGTTTTTAAAATATTTACTTTTGAAAAAAATAATCTTTAAAAAAGGTATACTTGAATTAGACAAGAAGGTTTTAAAAAGGGGGTGTTCAAACATTGGAAAACATTTAATTTTGAAAAATAAAAAACAATAATATTTAATATTTTTTTAAGGATTCTCTTTCGAAGATTAATTTTTTTTATGAATATTTAATAAAATATGTGAAAACATTTTGAAAACATTTACTTTTAAAAAAAATCATCGAAAAAGTATCTAAGAAGTAAACTTAATGGTTTTAAAAGGGGGATGTCCCAATGTTGGGAAACATTCAATTTTGAAAAATAAACATCAATAATAGATACATTAAAAAAGAATGGTTATCAAAATAATTTTTTAGTATAAGATAAAACATTTTATTTTCAAAGAATCGAAAACCTTTTTTATATTTTAAAAGACCATTTTTTAAAACCCACTTCATTAAAATATTTAATAAAATTTTTTAAAAAAAAAAAGAGGATAAGTTAATGATTATGTTTACTTGAGATAAAAAATAATTAGGTTTCCAAATATAAAGGTTCTATTTTTTTTGTGAAAACATATACATGGAATAGAAACCATTGTTAAATAGGGTGGGAATTATTCTTAACAATGATATAATTTTTGAGATAGAAAGTTATTAAAGATAAAATATTTGTATTTAAAAGTCATAATAATCCATTGAGGTTGATAAATTATAATTATATATAATATTATGGTAGAATAAATCAATCAATAAAGAAATAAGTTCAAGAAAAATCATTTTAACACAAAATTGGGAGTTGAGTTAACATAAAACCTTATGACATTGGTATCCTTTGAATTTAAATCCATTTACAAGAAGATAATTGAATGGATCTTAAAATCCCATGAGTTACATGAATTTGGTAAAATTCATGAATTAGGTGTTAGTTAGACTGTATTAAATATTACATGGTTCAGAATAAGAAATATTTCACAAGAAATTAAATCAAAGACATAAAACCCTAACCTTGAATGCTTCTGTAGTTGATTTTACTCTTACCTAATATTTAATCAAATTAACATATTAATAAACTATTTAACTACCTAATTCATGTCTATATACTTTCATAAAATTAATTTACAATTACTCTATATATAATATTTTGTAATTATCTATTTGGAATATCGAGTGTGAGTAATCTTGATCATTTAGAACAAGTTTCATAATATCGATGTTGTTCTTCGTTATTCACCCAAATTTAATCATTAAGGGGTCATAAAAGGTAATATGTTTATTTTATATAATTATTTATAACATTATTATTTCATTCTATATGATTATTAGTTGTGATACTTGAAGAATAATTTGGTTATGAGCATGTTTCGATGATTCTTAAAGACCTAAGGGTATTTTCTTAAATAAATAGTTAAATTTTTATATTAATATTAAAAAACAAAAAAAAATAATGTACCTTGTTATATAATATATTAAAATAAATTAAATTATAATATTCATCCATTAAATAACATTATCATTTTGTCCAATTATGTTTTTAAACCAACACAAATAAGAACATACCATAATTAATGGAGGATTTTGAAATGATTTTATGGAAAGATCATTATAACATATGAATAATGATCTTATTTAATGTTTATTATTGTTTTATATCATAATTTAAAATAATTATTATAATAAGATAACATATACAAAGTTATTAGATAATAAAATTAAATCAATCTTTCAACTTATAATACTCTTTTGGACAGTTGAATTATCCAGAGTTGTTTATTACTAATAATATTAATTGGTTGTAAAATTTATATTTATATAAAAATAGAAATTTTATAAAATTATATTTATCTATTAAATTTATTCTACTTAACATATAATTAATATTATAATGGGAATACAAAAAATTGATCGTTCTTTGTACGCGGTAGTCCAGATATATGTATGGTTGATGATTTCATTTTCCATAGAAAGGGGAAATGGGGTAATATGGTTTATTATATAATAATATAAAATATTTCCTAAATAACATTATTAAATTTTAAATTAACTTTTATTGTAATCTTTATAAAGTGGTGAATGAAAATAAAACATGTTGATTCATGGAAGTGGTAGTCTGCACAACACAAGAATGATGGTTTTATTTTTCATAAAAGAAACGGAAAAGGTGGTTAGTATGGTTTAGGTGGTCAAGAACAATTTCAATAGAATAACCTACCGTAATATGTTCAATATCCTATTTAGCAAGATTATGATTATCTAGGAGGATTTTGAGTTAGCATAAGAAGGCACTAGGATGACCATCACCATATGGGACTCAGACCAAAGCATGAATGTGGAGACCATCATTAGTGAGGTGATGGAGCCTCCCAAGGAAAGATGCATAAAATAGAGGTTCTAATGTTGTAGGATTAAAAGGTTGTTCAAGGTATTATCAGTTTATCATCTTCCCTAGTTTCTTATTTGTTTGATTTTGGATATTCATTTTCCATTATTTCACCCACATCGGTTTAAGAATTATGACTATATATAGAGAGGATTTTCATTCCCCTAGTGTTATTAATTCTAGTAGGAGGCTAGGATAGTTTTTTTTATTTGTGTTGGGGAAATAAATTAATGATGGGTTAGCAATAGTTATTAAGTGATTTATTTTTCTTCTATATATAATAGTATTTTTTTCATTCTTATGATAGATTTTTTGTATTCTATTAATGCATATGTTGATTATTTCTGAATGATAGTTGTGTTTTATGATATAGGAGGATAGCATCTGTCGTCTGCCAATGAGTGAGGTTTTTTTGTGGTTTCTATGTGAGATAATACCATTATTCCCTTTATGAGTGAGTTTTTGGTATAGTTAGTCGGAGATCAGGTAGTGGATGTCCGTAGAGTTTTCAAAGAGTTCAAGATGTTTTACTAATGGGGTTGTGATATTACCCACCTTGAAAGGAAGTAGATTTTAGAATAGATTTACTGCCAGATGTTACACTGATTTCAATAGATCATTATTAGATGTCACCAAAGAAGTTATGGGAGTTATGGATTCAGAATGACGGTCTACTGTAGAAATCCTCAATTTAGACTATTGTATTTAGGTGGGTTGGTATAGTTTTTTTCGCCAATAATGTAGATGGTATTATAAGGTAGTGTATAAAATAACTAAGGATAACACTGGTGGTTATCATGAATCATTACCCTATTCTAAGGATTGATAATCTCTTTGAATTTTTGAGGGAGTTATCAAGATATATAAGAATGATCTATGGACTGGATATAATTAGTTGAGTATAAAAGAGTATAATATCCCAAATACTTCATTATAATACCTGTATAAGATACTTCATGTTTGTTGTTATTCCATTTTGTGTCATTAATGCAACATATTTATTCATGGGACTCATAAAATCTATTTTCTATCAGTTCTTGGACAAGTTTGTATCCTTTTTCATTAACAACATTCTCATATATACAAGGTCACAGGAAGATCATGGAAGGAACCTGAGGATAATTTTTTAGACTCTTCAAAACCACCACCTACAAGGTAAATTTTCCCTGTGTATTTTTTTTGGATTTTATAGGTTCATTTTATTGTACAGGTAATGTCCCAGTATAGAGTACCAATGGATTCAGTGAAAGTTGTTGTGGTTTTTTCTTGGATATCACCCAAGAATATAGCATAGGTTCAAATATTTTTTGTCTCATGGGTTATTTATATAGTTAAGGTTTCTTGTTTTGTTAGTGACGTATGAGGGATTCCTACATGAGCTTCATATCTCACCTCTAGTTATGTACTGCAACATATCAAATATGTATCATGGCTTGGGGATAAACTTTTTTTTCAATAATGAATTGATTTTTTGAATATTTCATAGGGTGATATCTTCTCTTTAAGTAGGTGAATGTTGTACATTGTGTCCCTAGTGATTTTAT
The DNA here is from genome assembly GCA_963277665.1 of Viscum album. Lineage (NCBI taxonomy): Eukaryota > Viridiplantae > Streptophyta > Magnoliopsida > Santalales > Viscaceae > Viscum > Viscum album. The sequence goes on from OY728125.1 coordinate 1,713,681,773, forward strand.
ACTACCTTTGGATGCCCTGGAATTGAGTTGGAAAGACATAAAATTGGATTTTTCCACATAGTTACCCCAATATTAGAGTGGATATGATAATATATGGGTGATGTTAGATAGATTGATGAAGTTGGATCACATTCTAGTGATCCAAGATTTAATTACCATGGATGTTGTAGTGAGACATTATGTAAATGTTATAGTATGGCTTCATGGAGATCTGAGGAATATAATTTCTGATAGATGCCATTCATTTTCTTCAAGGGTCATGATGGGATTCTAGCAGGACATCAGATCTCAATTATATATTATCACTACTTTCTACCCCTATAAGGATGGTAAGATGGAGTGGATCTTAGATTTTGGTGGATCATGGGTACAGAACCTACCATTCTCTGAGTTTTATTATACTAACATCTATCACTCATCCATAAACATGGATCCATTTTAAGATTTTTATGAGAGGCAATATCTATCCCAATTGATATGAACTAATATTTTATAGATAGTAGTTCTTGGTCATGATGTAGTGTAGAGCATGGAAAAGAAGATTTGGGTGGTTTTCAAGAAGATAAATGCAATGTTGGTCCTCCATAAGTTTTATGAAAATTGATTAATGGGGCCTTTTTAAGTTATATACCATGTTTTCAAAATGGTTTTTCTTCAATGGTTACAATGGTGGTTTGGTCAGGGGATCAAGTTATCACCCTTTTTATCCTTTGAGGTGTTGGAGTGTGTTGGAAATGTGTATTATCAATTGGTGCTTCCCCCATAGTTATAAAAACATTATGGTGTGTTCCACATGTCCTGGAATCTCTGATATCATCCTGATGATTTCCACATCATAAAATAAATATATTTAGATATTGGTTATGACATGAAATTCATATATTGATCGGTCAAGATTAAGGACAGTCAGGAGAAGGTGATGTAAGGCAGTGTTAACCCCTTGGTTCATGTTCTATAGAGGTATTTTAGTTTTAAGGAAAATACTTTTTAGTGTTGTTTGTAGATTTATTATCAATACTATGAGTTATTTATTATTGTTTTTCCTTAATGACTATAGACATTTTAATGGTTGACCTTTCTGATGGTTGATTGACATAATTTTTTATGCTTTGAGGTATATTTTTAACCTTGTTAGTGGTGTATCATTATAGGGTGTGTTTCGGGTCTTTTAGTGGTTGGTGTTTCCTTTTACTGTTATCTCTAATTCTCAAGGGTGATAATCACCTAAGATGTATCTAATGTAATCTCTTCAACCATCCTGAACTATTAATTTTTGAATTATAGATATTGAAGGATTTGAGGAGTAGTAAGAGTACAATCTCTAACTGTGTGTAGTGAGTAATGTCTTGAATAATATGGTCATGACAAGAGTGTTCATGGTAAAAAAATTTGGGGTACTATATTTTAATGTTTCAAGACTTGAAATGCTTTATTAACAGAGTTAAATCCCCCCTTATTTTTTTGGACTGAGGGCCTTATATTTTGGTGGATGTGAACCGCATAAGGTTTACCATATTAACCTACCCTTAACATCATGAATGGATTCTTTTCCAGGATATCTATAAATCAAACCCTCAATATTATCTCCCTCAATATATATTTCTTCTATATAACATCATGTAATTTTTAAGTGATTTTGAGACCACATAGAGCCCATGATCTTTGGCGCTCGACCTTGGACTCCAGAGTTTTGAAATTGGTGATTCTGGGTGAGTCCTTTTCTATATCTCTAATTTCTTTTTTAATTATTAAAATTATTTTCCATATGTATTTTGATTAGATATATGGGATTATCAGGATAATATTTTGATGAGTAATCACTAAGTTTTATTTTTATTTTAGGATCCTTTGTGTGGTTGTGTCCCCATGTTCCATCATCCCTTTCATTGGATTTTTTACAGTGCATCAAGAATATATTTTTTTTAGTAAGGGATTAAATATTATGTGAATCTGTGATATTAAAATTATTTTTATTTCAGTTTTTTTAATGTTATGAGTTTCCATACTAAATATAATAAATTGGTCTAATGAAATCAAAATGGGATGGTGTGATGCACATGCAGTTACTGGTTTTCCTTAAAATTATTATAATTATTTCCTAATATATGATTGTTATAATATTTTTCCTTATAGTGTTTGATTGATTTTATAATACCCTTTATATATTAAAAAACTTAATTCTAGTAATCTAAAAAACTAATTTTAATATTCTTGTTTTATACTTGACATGATGTGTGTCACTTGGTGGCCTTTATTATTATGTGATTGGGCGACTTTTGTTTATTTCATCTAGGTTCACTTAGATATGATGTAGTGTCTTGATGTGTTTTATTCTTGGTAGTGTATTAGTATTAATGGAATAATATGGGGTTATATAATAATTTAGTAATGGTAATAAAATTTCCAATGTGAGTTTAAATTATTAATTAAATGGATAATTTTTTATGATGAAATTGTTAAATTAACTCTGGGATATAGAAACTAGATCATGGATCATTATAGTGTACTTGTGTTTTTATTTTTCTTAATTTGGGGAATCGTATAGTGACCAGATATCAGTAATGTCTTGATGGTAGTTGTGGAAATTTTTCCTGTGTAAACCCGTAGGTGTGGCCTTGTGAGAGACTATTATTTATATTTATTCTTTTTTGTTTCATTATGCACGAATTAGGATAACCATACATAAACCTAGATGTACGATGGGTATTTTTACCAACATGTTTTATAGGGAGGATATAGGTGGATAATTACACCCTCTCTTATGATCTCTCTTTAACAAAATCTCTTGGTGGTATTGGTGATACATGATTTGGGGTGGTACCAAATAGCTGATATTGAGAAATGTGGTTGAGGTTATGTTTCATATTAAGATTGCATAAGTTTAATGTCCTTTGTGTTCTTGATACAATGCTACTATAGTTATGTGATGTGTGGTTGGTTTTTTGAGATGTGATATATATTTAGTGATGTGAGATATGTTATACGGTTGGTGTCATCCCTGATGGATAGGGAAGGGTTATTGAAAAATGATGCCTTCTCATTAGGTGAGAGTGGAAAAAAATGAGGAAATTTGTTATAGGGATACTTATATATATTATTATTATATAACATTACTAATATTGGATGTGTTATTGGGTCAGTGGTCGTTGGTGCAGCTTATGTGAAACTACTTCACCAGTGTCGGTGTTTGTTAGTTTTTTTGTTTGTTCAGAGAGGCATTATTATTATCTTTTCACATTTACATGAGTGACCATATGGTATGATCCTAAAGAGTATAAATGTTATGATCCCCCATATATATATATATCTTCTATGTTTATCAAAGGTATTTGGTGATCATATTGGAAATTTTCTCAGAGCGCAGGGTTATTGTAGTTACTACCGTAGGATTCATTTGGTATTACTTTATTTTGGATATGTTTGTATCTATTTTTAGTTCATTAATTTTGGGTTTTCTTGTATGTTATTTTCGTTTGTTTTCCATTCATAGTAATATTTTCATTGTATTTTTATATTTATCATGGGATTATTAGTGGTAATTCCTCCCATCATTGTGTGATACACTCAGAGCACTAGTCACCAGCCAAGGGCATGTTAGAGGTAGTCTTTAGGGGTCACTTTTTCTTCACTGTATACCCAGGAGTGGTTCCCAATGGGGGATAGTTGTGTCACCTGATGATAAAAATGTCAATGGGCCCAAGTGTGTTTCAAGGTATTATTATAATGAATAGGAAAAAGTTTTCAATAATAAAGATAGACTTGTATATAAGGGATAACTATAGGTATAAGCGTCTGATTTTGAAGAAAACTTTTCACTAGTTGAATGGTTCGAAGATATTAAATTTTTACATTACATGTATTTCTATAAGATGTATAAATGTAACCTAATCTATTTCAAATCTACCTTTTTAAATAGTAATCTTATTGAAGAAGGTGTATATTGGGAAACTCGGTGGGTTTTTACTTTATAATGATTTTAGAAATATATGAAAATTAAAAAACTCTATTTATGGTTCATAATTAGACCCAAGGGCCTGGTATTCAATGTTTGATAAATACTTTAAAGAATTAATATTTTACAAATTTAAATTGGTTAAAATCATATAAATTAAATAAATGATGACATATGTTCATATTATAATTGTGTAAGTTGATAAAATCATTTTTATAGGTGATCACGAGAATGCATATCAATATTTTTTAAACCCAATAAAGTAATAATTTTATATTTCTAGGATTGTTGAGTGTAACTAAATGATATTTCTTGAAAAAAAATTTAATTTCATTGGTAACATGCATTACACCCAACATAGAGTTTAAGAAAACAACAATATATTATTGAGATATTATTATTTTGTTGTTATAATCTAGGCATAAATTTTGAAGTTATGAATATAATTAGATAAATTATGATATATATAAAAATATCATACACAATATAAATTTATTGATTAATGTATAGGAAATAAACCTTCAATTTTTAGTAAAGAAATATTATGCATAAAAAATATATTTCCATAAAAATGATATTCAATTATTTTTATGAGAAAATATTATAATTTAATTTTTGAAACATTCAAAAAATTTATTTCCTAAAAATAAAAAAAATTGAAATCATCATATCAAAATTATATTGTGGTTAATTTCTCGTATTTTTATAAAAATATTGATTTTCTGGTGAATATTGAACATTAAAGAATTTTTATTGAAAATTGTATTTTTGTTTCAAGAATATAAAAAAGTTACATATTATGTCAAAAAAATATTCAAAGTAAAATTACTTATCTTTTGTCTAAAATAATCTAATTAATTTAATTGTAATCAATCTTATTTTTGAGTTTTTGTATAAAAACATTTTTATATGTTTGAAGGATTTTTTTTAACAGATGTTATGCACACAATGTAATTTTTATCTTAAAAAAATAAATTAATCACAATTTATGAATTATTTTAATAAAATTTATATATTATATATTTAATAAAATATCAATCATTAATTTAATATTTTTCTAAACTTGGGATCAGAATAAACTAATTTGTTTCTTAAAAATGTATTTTTATAAAACGAGTTTTTCATCACGTGTTGCGCAGTTATTTTAAAAACATTTCCTTCATTTTATAAAAATTTAATTTTATAAAATGGATTACATATTTATAATAAGGATGTTCAAATTTGTTAAATAAACATATTATATTTTGGTTTAATATGAATTATAATATTGGTATAATTTTTCAACTTTGTAAAGGGTAAATCGAGTTAATGTAAGTTAAAACCAAGTGATAAGGACATAATATTCTATAAAAATTCTTATTGGATGATTTTATTTTTACCCTTATTACATTATTATCTAATATTTTAATAAAGGACACTTTTCCATGAAAATTATCTATATAATATTTAAGGAAAAGAAAGCTACAAAATGCCCCTCTCTTAGATTCAAATATCTCTTATATGTACACATTGGGAAAAATGAAAGTTATAAATGGTTATAAATATATATTCTTATATTTATGAAATTATTTTATTTATATAAATTTATTTATAATTTTAATAAATTAAATAATTAACTTAAATTCTTATGCAATGCTAATACATTTTTAATTTAATTAAGAGAAAAATAAAATAAATGATATTAGAAATATTTAAAGTGATATAATTTGAATAATTTAATCAATATTATGAATTTTATAGATATAAATGAAACATTATGGATGCTTTAAATCATTATATTTAAAACTCCCTTTATCTTGATGTATTTAATGTAAAATTAAATAAATTGTGTTAAAAATGTCAATAATAATATTTTCTAATGAATAATATAAATAATATAAAATTTATTAAAAGATTATATTTGACCAAATATATGGGATATTTTTTAAAACATAATCCATGTTCCATTTATAGGTACTTTTTTATTTTATAGTTACATTATTAACCATTAAAAAGTAGAAAACTTTCTTATTATGAGATTTTCAAAAAGGTTAACTAATAGTAAAAAATGATAAGGGTAAAAATGTGACCATGAATTGTCCAAATTTTATTTTATGGGATGATTTAGATTCATAATCATCATATATTCTTGTATTATTAATTTTATCAATTTATATATCAAAAATTAATTTAAATTAATTTAATATTTTGAAGAAATTCAAAGATTTCTCCTCCGCAGAATTTTAAAAGGACACCCCTCATCTCTCTTATTCCAACAACATTGACAAATACGTATCAAAAAAATTCTGGCAAGTAATATTATACCCTCCCATATACACATTCGATCATTTCTTTTCTTCCCAAAACACAAACCCTAGATCTCTTAAGAGGAGATTTGATTGAGATATTTTAAGGAAGTGGTAATCACTTTACGTAATTACTTTCTTTTTAATTATTATTATACCTCCTATAAATCATTCATATTATTCATTAAATAATAAATTTAGTATAAAAAATTATAATTATTTGTTATAATGATTATGAGACAAACATTATTCACCCACTTCCCATCAAATGGGAAGTAAAAAATATTACTCATGCATATGTACGGATTATTGTCTCCATGTAGCGATACATTTCATTAAACATCACCATATTTTATATACAGATATTATGATGGGTTTAATTTTTATTTTTGAAAATTATTACATATTTATAATTCGTTAAATATAATATCATATCTACCTTCTTAACTTTAAAACCATTGGAAAATGATAACGTCGAACACGAGTACATCTGGACTACCATCTTTATAAAGTGATGTGATTTTTTTTTCATTTCTATTTTAATTGGATGATAATAAGGATGGATTTAATGAATATTATATATATAAATATATGAAATAATAATAATTCTTTAATTTTGATTTTTTATTTACCTTTCTTTTTTCAGTCATAAACAAATGAAATCATTATTCATGCCTACGTATGACCAAGAGTCTCCATAAATAGTGTAGTTAATTTTTAGCTCTATATTTTATGAATAAATATAATAATGTATATAATTATAAAATATTATATTTATGTCATTATTAGAATTCTAGAGATTACGTAACCACGATCCAAATAAAACCACCAAAACTACTGAATAAAAACAAATATAAAAAATTAAGAAGATGTCACTTGGAACATAGATTTTAATAAAGAATTGTTAAAAAATTAGTCATAAAAGATTATAAGTAAATAATATTTGGGGTGATAAATATGATTATTTTTCTGTAATATACTTATAAAATTTTATATATTTAATATAATTGAGATTCCAATTAATATGAATGAATTCATACATAAGGTAATATATTTTCATAACACGTTTATTTATATTGGACACATGCTAGATTCACCACTTTTTATTTTTTATCGGGAATATACTACCCATTAATTTATTTTATGATTATTATAAATAAAAATATTGGATATAGATTTCCATATATATTTCTGTATTTCATGGGAAATATGATTCAAATGCTCCCAAAGTGGTATGGTTTTAATGTTAATGTCTCATTATTTATCTAGAGTATTTATGGTTATGTTCTGATAATGAAATATTAGAATATACCTATAATGAAACTTATTACTTTTATTATGTTTTTTTTTTGTTTTATGAAAAAAAATTATATTCATTTTCTTCACCTTTAGTACTTAATATATAAAAAATATTTATTTAGATAAAATTGACTTTATTTCTCTATTTTATCTAAACACATTTTTGATCTATGATATGAATGGTATGATTTCCAAATGTTATGATCAAGTTACCATACCCTTATTTTCATGTTTTTATCATGTGATCACTAAAATATACCTAGATTCCCCTTATAAGGAATCTTATATCACCCTTTCATAGGCTTACTTTCCTTGGGATAAAAATATTGGTACTATGTGTGATATGTCTGAGAAGGGTTCTAGTTATGTAGAACTTAGTGGGAGATGATGAAGATCTTTTATGATCAAGTTTTTTATGTGTCCATGTTTCTAATGGAAAAATACCTATATGATTCAGAATGGGTCATTATGTTATGTAATTTTCATCTATAAATATGTGATATATATATATGAAAATTATTGCTTGTTATAGTTGGTATCCAAGAAAGGATTAGTTAACCTTTGGAAACTTGGATAAGATAACTTTAGTGACTACCCAAGGGATAAGTATAATGTTATGAAAAAATCTTAATGTTTTGGTAATGATCATAAATGAACTAGGTTAAACCTAAGGTTTATTATATTAATATTTCATTATTTAGATATAGTGTAAATGAATTTTAATGATTCTGTGTTTTTTCCACTATGATTATTGTTCCTCAAAATATATTTTTTGTTTTAGTCAATGGATAGAACCTGAGTGAATCATTATAAGGATGAATGAAATAGACAATGTAATGATTTTACTCCTGATAAAAAATATATTATTGGATATAAAATGAAAAATAAAATTTCTATGATCAACCAACATTAACAATATATGAATCATGTTGAACATTAAAATGATAAAAAGATGAAACAATGTTATATTTATCCTATTATGAGAAAACATTCACCTACTTTTAGTGGTTCACTGATCAATTACATTATGAGAAATTAATTAGTGCTACTAAAAATAAATTTTCTATTAATCGATGCTTATAACATGATAAATTTATTCAGGTTGTTTATTATTTGGGAGGCGAAACAGATCAATGGTTAACTCTTATCAATAATACGAGGAAATTGAATGAAATTGACTCTATGGAGTGGAATGAGTTTAAGAGATTATTTTTTAATAAGTATTTTCCTTATATTATTCGCACGAAAATGGAGAACTAATTCCTTAAATAAATTGAAAGGATGATGAATCTGTTGGTACCTATGAGGAATATTTTACCAAGTTTAATGCTTAAAATGTATTTTTCTAAAATGAAATTTTCATTTTATTTTTCACAATTATTTTAAAATTGACTTCACAAACTTTTATAAATTTAATTTGAAAAAATATATTCTATATTATTAATTTGTAGGTTCATATTTTTAAAATTTTTCATTTTATTTTTTGTCAATATGAATAGTAATCGTTGTAAAATCCATCACCTCGAAAAAGGGTAAAACTGGTTAATCTTGGTTAAAACTAAATTATAAGGCCAAATATTTTCATAAATATTATTATTAGATTAATTTAATTTTATAATTATCTCTATATTTTTGGAATTGAGTTTTTTAATGGAAACGTTTCCATAAAAACGAACTATATAATATTTAAAGCCAAGAATATCACAAAATTCCACAATCATTGTTTTAAAAATCTATTATAAGTCCCCATAGGGGAAAATAAAGTTATGGTTTCACATAAATGTCTATTTTGAGATTAATGAAAATATTTTCATTAATTTTCTGAAGCTATATAATTACCTTAAATGATTATGTAACGTTATACAAGTATTTATTAGATTAATAGAAAAATAAAATAGATGATTCCAAAAATATTAAAAGTGATATAATTAGAATTACTTAGACTTTCCCAAAAATTTAATATATATATATATAACATATTGTAGAGATTTTAAATCATTATATTTTAATATCCCTATTTGTTACATATTTAAATTAAAAGTAATTGAATAGTTTTAAAATTGACATTAATGATTTTTTATAATAAATAATATTTCATAAAATGATTTAAAGAATATAGTAATATTATATTCATACTAATGTATTTTATATGATATTAAATGTCAAATATTTTACTTTTTTCATATTTTTTCATTTTTTAGTAAAATTATTAACCCTTAAGTGGTGGAAAAATTTAATATTGTGGTATTTGTCAAAAGGGTTAATGAATTATTCAAAATGGTAATGGTAGAAATCTGATCAATACATCTCCAAATATTATTATATGATAGGATTTAAATTCATCATCATATTATATTATAAACATATCATTTTCAATCCATTTGGATATCAAAATTAATTTAATATTTTAAGAAATTCCAAGAGCCCCCCCCCCCCAATTATAACACCACTTCATTATCTTATACATGCCACTTTGATCAATATATATCAATAAAAATATAAAAAATTATCTTATAAAATTTAATATACATATTATATTGTTTATTCTATTCCTAAAACACCATCCCTGTATCTCTTAATAGGAGATCTAAATTAGTTATTTCAAAGAAAATGTAATTTCTTTAGTCAATCACTTTCTTTGTAATTATTATTTTCTCTCCTATAAATATATTATATATTAATATAATAATAAATTACATATTTTAAATATACTAAAATGTTATTATTATTATTAATCCACATTTATTCACCCTCTTTACATCAAATGGGAAGTGAAAATGTTTCTCTTGCATACGTACGGCTTATCGTCACCACCTAAGGATACAATTAATTTCTTATCACCATCTTTTATGGAAGAATAATATGATTGGTTTAATTTTTATATATTATAATTATGAAATATTTATACTTATATAATTATATTACCATATTACTTTTAAACCTTTGGAACATGATAACATCGATTGTGTGAACGTGTGGGCAACAACCATTATGAAGTGACGTGATTCATTTTTCACTTCTCTTTTACTTGTATATTAGTAATGATGGATTTAATTAATATATATGATATATATGATATTTTAATTATTTTTTAATGGATATTTTATACATTTCTTTAATTCAATCCATCGAAAAAAAATGAAAAATAGTGTTCATGCATATGTACGGTCTACCATCTCCATGAATAGTATCGTTCATTTTTTTATATATACATTTTAGGAATTAATCTAATAATATAAATAATTAAAATATATTATATTTATGTATTTACTAAAATTATGGATATTATTTAATCATGATCAAAATACAAGTACCAAAGCTGTTGATTTATAGCGTACTAAAAAATGAAGCAGATATCACCCAGAACAATGATTTTAAAAAGGAATTATTTATAAAAGGGTGATAAAATGTTAAAAAATATTTTTATGATTATATAAAAGATTTATAATAAATATATATTTATTATAAAATATATTACAATAGGTATGAAGGTATTTGTACCCAAGGTAAGAGATTCTTGTCGCACTTTTAATTTTTTGGGACACATGACATATTAACCACTTGTTTCATTTGTGTGGTGTATATTGTATCCTTGAATGTATGTTATGATTCGTATCATGAAAACTGTTTTATATAAATATCTATATATAGTAATTTATTTTATTTTAATTTTGATTCAAATTTTACCATTGTGGTCAGGGTTTTTTGATAGAGTCTCATTATTTATCAGGATTGTTTATATTTAAGTTCTAATGATAAAGTATTCTGATCTACCAATCAAGAAAAATATAAATTTCATTATAATATTATCATTCCTTTAAAATATATTTTTTCCTTTAATTTTCATCACCTTATGTTCTTGAGAAACCAAAACATATGTGTTAAGGAAAATAAACTTTATTTCTCTTTTCAGTTGAAAATCCTTTTTTCTTCAATATCCATATTTTTTTAAAATGTTTCAATTTTTTTAAATTAAAAATTATTTTTTTAAAGTAAGTTTTACACATTTATTAAATTTTAAAAATTATTAAAAATAGTTTTATGTTTTTTAATGATTTATTTTTTTACTTTTTTAAAAAAGTGTGAAATGAATTTTTTTCTTTTAAAATATACAAAATGAATGAAATTTATTTCCCAAATTAATTATAAATGATTTGAATATTATATTACATATTTATATTTTTTTCAAGAAAATATATTCCTTAGTATTTGGAAAATTTTTATGTTTTAAAAGGTTATTTTAATGTAAAAAGGATATTTTCCTCAAGAAATGTTCCAAGAGAACATAAAAAACATTTTCCTTTTAAGAAGACATCTTCTTATGTTAATTAAGTTTTAATAGGATTATTATCCAATGATGTCATCCTTATTCATTCTATGGATTGTTTATTCTTATGATAGCATGATGATTAAAAAAACTATTCCTTTTATATGGGTTATACTATGTAGAAAATATGAAATGTTAAAAAAACTCATTCCTTTTCCAAGGGTTTTAGTATGATGAAATGATGAAATGTTTATGAAACACATTTCTTTTACATGAGTTATGTAATGATGAAATACTTATGAAACCTATTTATTTACATGTGTTCTTACATTATGAATGCTTTATTATCCTATAGAACAAATATGTATGGTTTTAATTATGTCACAGTGGTCATTTTGTAACTAAATATGGTGGTCATGTTATAACCAAGGATAGTGGTAACATTATAACTAAATATGGTGGTTAAATTATAACTAACTAATGATGGGTCCTATTTCACCCTCGAATTGATTTATTAAATATTTATATCTCATTAGATAAATAAGACTATAATGGGGAGTAAACCCAGTTCAGTAAGGGATTTTATCCATTGTGATTTTCATGTGAGTGAAACTTGACTACAATGATTGTTTAGTGCATGAACACATTTCACTAGGATAGTCTTGTAAATGATAACTGACTACTAAGGAAATTGTTTTCTATTATTTTCTATATGCCAAAAACTTATTACTTACAATAATATTATACTCTCATTTATCATTTGATTTTATTTAAATATGATTAATGTATTATGAACTACCAAGTTTTCTTCCATGAATCAATATTATGGTCAATGATATGCATGGTATGATTTCCAGATGTTATGATTGTGTTCGCACACCATTATGGTCATTTTATGCTCAAATGATCATTTAAATATCCCTTGTTTACCCTTATTAATCATATGATCTCACACATTCTTATTTTTCCATTCGACAATTATCAAAAAGGTAATAAGTATTATAGGTCTAAGAAGTGTGCTACTTATGAATAATTATTAGGATATGATTTAGATCTTTTTTAGACCATTTTTTATGTATTTAAGTTTCCAAAGTAACTAGAACTATACAATTCGAACATGGATTGTTATTTTAAGTAATGAGTATTCATATTTTTATATATGATATATATTTATCAAAAGTATGGTTTTCTAGATTGATTTGAGATACATATGGGGTTTACAAGTCATGAAAATGTAAAATTTTATTTTTCATATCCCAAGAGAATTATTATATAGTTTTATTGAATATGATTGAAATAGAATTGTCAAAGAGAGTGTTTATACCCATTCAAGTGGGATTGATGTTACTTAATGAAAATCAAGAAGAAATTGTAAACCAAATAAAATTAAATTGGCAGATTGAGAGTATACCATGTCTCATATATTCTATAAAATGTATTGTATATGTTTTGAGTCATTGTGTGAGATAACATAGTGATTCAAAGGTTTCACATCTTATGGTTTCCAAAATATTCCTCATATATATCAAAATCACTATGAGTTATGGGATATATTATAATAAGGAAAACAATTTTAATTTTTTCAGGTTTATAGATCCTAATTGTTTTAAATATTTTGATTATTGAAGGTTAACCTCATGTGGAATAATAATCTTGTGAGATAGATATATGATTTGGAATAGTATGAAATATAACTCAGTCACACTGATTACTATTAAGGTAAAATATATTATTACAACTACTGCTTGAACTAAAACTATTTTAATGAAAATGTAGTTGGATGATTTGATAGTGAAGGAAGAAAAAGCACTCAAAAATCAATGTTATAATAAATATTTGACTGGCCCATCTAAAAACTTTTTTAGCACTCAAGGACCAATCATATTAATATCAGATGTCATTTCATTAAATTAATGTTTTCCGTTGGAGGCATTAATCTAGAATTCATTCCTACTCGAGACGAGTTGGGTAATATTTTCACTAAGGCTACCCCTATGGATATATTTGAGTTTTTAATTCTAAAAATGGGTGTTCAATACCTCCAAAATCATTAAGGATATTTAAGAGGAACTACCACTTAAGAATGTATGATGTTATCAATGGGGGAGAAAAGGTTTAAAACTCATATGGATAAAGGTATTAAGTATATTCATATTTAATATCCACTGGTGGTTCTTATTATAAAAAGGGAAAGAATAATAGAAATATTACATTGAGTGATTTAATTGAGGGGGATATCATCTTATTTGGTTAGAAAAAAAAATATTTTCCATGAGATATTCAATTTTCTCAAAAATAATACATTATATATTATTGTAGTGTCATGAAATTATCATCTGATATAGAATATGATTTGGTGTATCCTGAATAATTATGTGATTTTTAAGAGTTGATAAAGGTTGATAAAAATAAAAAGGGATATATTTAAGTACTCATTGGAATTATTGAGTTGTTTGGTGTTGATCTCAACCATTTGATAAATATTTTTAAGAATTTTTTTTGAGATTTTATTTCCAATAGTTATTGGAGAATTGTAATTTATGTGAAAGACATGTTATTATGATACATGGGAGAATAAAATTATTTACAAAATTTTTAATGGGAATGTATAGCTAAAGAATGTGTATATTGAAGATTTATTGAATAATTTATACTTGTGAATTAATTTTAGAATATATATATATATATATATAACTTGGCTTTGGGGATTGATATGTTAGAGAAGTGGCTTAATTATTTTTCTTACTATAGTGGGGATTTTTTAAAAAAAGTGTTTGTAAAAAATAAACCAACCATTACCATCCACCTAAGAAGCTATTTACAAGTGTACACTGTCCAATCTTGAAGGGAGCTAGCCATGGTGGTGCGTAGGTAAATTAAGAGAGGGTATGAATGAATAATAAGTCATGTTTGAGAATGTGGTTTTGTGCTTAAGAGGTAGTTGGTGATTATTCTAGTAAGTGTGGGTAACATGGAAAATCAGAGAATACCAATAACTCCCTTCTTATTTCACTGAGTGAAAAATGGAACACTCTAGCTGATTAATCATTGGACCTCCCCAATTAGATTTGGACGTGGGACACATTTTAAAAACATAATGTTGTTCAACCATTTAAAAAAATAAACAAATTATATATCATAGAATGAGTTGATTGACTCCAGTTGGGTATAATGTCTTAATGAACCCCTTTTATGGTTTTTTTTGTCTTATATTATGGTAATGGATGAACCATAAAAGATTGAGAAAATATCATAGTCACCTTTAGTTGAGTTTTTAGATAGATTGGTTACCAAAAATGAAAAAAAACTTATGGTGAATTTAATTTTCATATGATGAAAATGAAGGATTAAGTGGCTAGAGAATTTGATAAGTGATCAAAACTCTACAAGGCCTCTAGGAAGGAATAGTGTAAGATCCTAAGATTTCATAGGAGGTACAGATCTTTTTTTCTATTTAAATTCTATTTTACATCCTAATGTGAATACCCTTTAAGTTAACGATTATAGATGGGGTGTTCAGTTCTTGTTTGAAGCTTAGAGCCATGATTTTTTGGAAAAATAGGATAGGTAAAATATTTATTAGAAAATATTCAGGGCTGATCTCATGGTTACTCATTACTATATGAGACCTGGGCAGAGGGTAGGAGGATCCAGAATGGTTTGAGGGAACCATGTGGATGGAGGAACATGCTCATGCGAGGCACCTGTAATTTTTAGTATATCTAAATCATCAGAAAACCATGTGCACTAACCATATGAGGAACTCATCCTTATAGTGAAGGGTGCAAGGTTGTAAAATGGGTTTTCCAACCATTTGGCCAAACTATGAGACTAAGTAAATCTTAGGAAAATTACCATGTTTCCCATTAAAAAATGTTAAATCCTGTTTTCTATTTGTTTTCACCACTATGGATAGCAGGGAGGTGTGGCAGCTCCACTTCAAATCCAAAGCATAGATTTTGTTCTCATTTATTCATCCAAATATAGAATCGATTGGAATCATTCTCATTGTATTCATGTTGGGATTAATTAATTCATTTTTGTTTCATTCCTCATTGTTCATTATATTGGTTATACTATTAAGGTGTAATTTAAGTTTTCCATTCATTTTTCATTTCTTTTGATCTAAACAAAATAAAAAGTTGACTTTAGAATAACACTATACTACGGACCTATGGTAGGTGGTCTACAATTTCCCTAGGTTATTTACTACGTTATAGAGAAATTTTCATTGTTCCACCCCCCAATATTTCTAGTGTGGCCCCAAAAATTAATTTAATAATTAAAATGAAAGTAATAGAACCTATTACGGGTTCCCACTAGTTCCTTGAGTATTTTTGGAGATTGTTTTCATAACCAAGGTCTCACAAGGGGTGTTCCTTTGATATTATCCCATTTTTATACCACTCATGATGTGAGTGTTTTTTTTGACTAGTTAAAGGATTTCCACAATGGACTGAATTGAATTGAATTGATTATTAGGAGATGGTTGTTTCCACCTTTTTCATATTGATGCTTTTTATTTAATGTTTTATATTGATTTGTATAAAATTTGGTATACTCATGGTACTTGAACGGTTGGGAATTGATGAATCGAATTAGATTTTAATTAAAATGGTAGTGGAATCATTAGTTGGTATACCATGGATCTTGATTCCATTCAGATGCTATGGATATTTCACCCATGGGTATTAATTTATGGTAGAAGATACATTGGTCCAGTATGCTCCTTTGATCTTGATTATATAGAATGCCTATATAATTTCTACCCCTTGGATATTTATTATTGGACTCACATTGTCTATTCTCAATTGACATGATTCTTAGACTCCATCAGTTCCATTATCTTGTTTCTATCGAGGTGTTCCTTAGACTTGATAAGGATTCCATGACCTTCTATATTGTGGATCTATCCTTATATGGTCAAACACTTTATATTGTACATAATTCCCATAGTAATTATGGCATGATTGATTATGCTACTCAGATATGGTAAATTTTGACACTTCATGTTATATGGAGTGGTCATAATCGATATGATATACAGTATATATGGAATGGCTATGGTGTTTACTTCCTTTTTCTTATTAGCTTCCTTGTGATAGGAGTTTCACACTTGTTTTTCATGGATCCATGTATGGTTGTACATGAACTCAAATTTGTTTACTTTTTCTATGTGCACCTTACATTCAATAATATCATACCTATTATATTATTAACTCTTCTTTATCTTGTATTTCATAGAAAAGATTTTTTATAGACACATTGTATGGTAACCTACTTGGATTGTATCGCACAACGAAGTCAGGTCATCATTGGGTACTCGGATAGATTATATAGATAGAGGTAGGTACTAGGGAAATCAGTCATAGTTCAATACTTGAAATGGTCTCATGCTTAGAATCAGGGTATAACTGGACTAATATGTGTCTCGTGATTCTGGATGGGATAGTTTTGGTTATTTTTTGTATTTTTTTACATGTATTGTATTGATGTATGTATACCAATTTTTTCTTCTTTGTAGACACATGAAATGATCATAATTGTATATGAGATTACTTCTTGTATTGTTTTTATATATTATTTTTTATTTTATATATTCTTTTCAATGGGTTGGGTTATTGCTCAGTGTCTGCCTAATTGTTTTAGTGTCCTGGTTGTTTTTCTATTGTCTGAATGATTTTATAATTCCACTATTTTTTGTATTCTTTTTGCCACTATGTTACACTCAAATAAGGGGGAATAGTCTCCATATAGACACACCCTATTCCCTTGATGCTAATCAATATCCTCTAGTGTTTGTCGATATTCTCTGGAGGCCACGTAGCCAACTAGGATCAGGGAACCATTCAATGGAATCAGGGTACGGGACGTTACATAGTGGTATCATAGGATTCATTTCTGGTTTTATTTACAATTTTGAGATAATATAAAGTGATAGGAAATAATTGGAATTTGGTAATTACTTATACCATTTAGTATCTAACCCATGTACTGGAAAAATCCAAATTTCCCCAAAAGGAAATTTCTGTTTCCTTGAATTTCA
This sequence comes from Viscum album, assembly GCA_963277665.1. Taxonomy (NCBI): domain Eukaryota; kingdom Viridiplantae; phylum Streptophyta; class Magnoliopsida; order Santalales; family Viscaceae; genus Viscum; species Viscum album. The sequence continues at coordinate 1,713,699,622 of OY728125.1, forward strand.
CTATTACAATTGATTTGATACCACTATTTCTTGATACACTAGAATTGATATGTTATCGTTGATATGATAAACGATTATATTTTTTTGAAACATGATATTATGAGGGTGTTCCATATCATGGGTCATTTTAGGAACATTATAGGAATCACATGATATGCATTATTTCATTCCATGTACGATGCATTTCTTGGTTTCACGACATAGTGATGAGAGCATTCTATTATATACGAACTATTTTGATAGATATTCTTTGTAGGTAATTGGAAAACATGGTTGTTACATTGATTTCATAATATATCATGTGTATTTATTTCTTGATTAGGATATAATAGACTCCCTAATCAGAAAGTTTTAGCACATTGAGTCATGGACCATGACTCGGATGAACTAGAACATGTTATGGAGTGGATTGTGTGGATTACATATTTCAATTCATGATCGGTATGGTCCCTTATGGATCAAAAGTGGTGAACCAGTTGGTTCAACAATTTAAATTTGAAATGACATAAGAATATGAATAAATTTGAATTTAATGTAAATGAAATGGAAATTGACTTATAGAATAGTGAACTTGATAAGGACCCAACTATTTAGTGGATAGTAGGAAGTCGCTCTAGTGACTTTTATGGATATCTTTTTATAGTCCAACCTTCAGGAGTATGTTTTGGGGTATGACATAATTATAATAAGGTTTTGGAATGTCCTGTTATTTTAGCTATGAACAATTATATTTTTATTTTATGATGAATTTGTTTGGAATTTTAGAGACATGCCACCATGTTGAACTCCAATAATAAGCCAAGAGGGTAGAAACAACCATTCTTCGAAGGCACTGGCACTTGGCCTAGCAATGGATCCTCTAATATTTCAAACTGAGGCCTGAGTGGTTTTACCAAACACAGCTACTGATACATAGCTCTATGAGGGATTTGTTTCATTTCATGTAGACTTTGTTGGGAGTACTACAGCATTCTTTTTCAATGGATGAGATGATGCATGTGTTCCAACTGTTGTATTCTCCCACGTTTTTTGGGTATGGATGTCCATAGTATACTAAATTGTGGATTGAGACTGGTTTATCTATCTTTGAGAATCTGGAGACACCTCTTGAGAGGATAGTGAAGCTCAGGACATACATGCTTTGGGGAGAAGAAAATCCTTGTTGGGATGTTTTGAACTAGGTATATACGTTTTGTTATATCATTTTGAAGGATTTACAAACTAGATTTTAGGACTAATTTTTTCCTAAAACTATAAAAGAAGATAGGTCCAGTGTGTTCATCAATCTGGACTAAGGTTCTTAGATAGTTATGGCATATTCATCATGCTTTACATGGCTTCATCGTTTTGAATGATATATGTTGATGATGAGGCTTTAAGGGAAAGATTCTTCAAGGAAGGTCTCCAACATGTTTTTGATCTTAGGTAAATGTGTTCAGGTTGAACTTTTTTACTGAGATAGTAAATCAGATGACAATTATAGAGAGGAACATGAGAGAAGTTGGGGATGCATATCAAAGCATTATAGTCTCTCAACACAACAATTCAGTGCCTTCCAGAAGGAAGCACCTTTTTTAGGCATTCCATTTGATGTGTACCATCAAGGCTATGAGTAGATGTAATTTGGTTTTCTATTATCATTGTGGCTGAATGGGCACCAATATAAATCATTGTGCTTGTGAAATAGTCAAGTGATGAGCTTGGGAAGTATGTTCCATGTGAAATGTTTCTATAATACTTTCTCTCTAGCAGTGAGTGGTAGTAGTTCAACTCTAACACTAGGTTCAAGAACAGGTTTCTCATTTCTATTTCATATAGAGAGCTAGATAAGTACAGCTCATTTAGTACAAGTTAGTGGTGATCATGATCAAAAAATTCAGACACTAGTTTCTCTCAGATAGTATAGTGGGATTGCTCTAGGTAGTGAGGTTCTTTCACAATGTCACAGTTCCATCCAGGTCTTTTCTAAGAAACCTTCCCCTTAGGAGTTGGGTGTTAGGCCATATATGGTTAGCGATACGATCTTTGTAGACTCTACTCTAGTATTTTCTCACTTTGACATAGGTGTATGGAATTATTTCATATATATACCTATGGTTTAAATCCTTTGGATTGTTTTTCAGTTTTCAGATAGAGTAATGATTCTTAACACTATATTGTTGATTAGAATAGAGGATTTACGCCAGTGTAGGGAGTTCCCCTTGAGATTTCTTAGTGTCACTTTTTTTGTAATATTTTTTCCCTTGAGATGATTAGGTTTGATGTTATACTCATTAATGAATGGCTAATATCTTATCAATCTTACATTTACTATGATCACTAGAGGGTGAATTTCACATCACTAGAGGGTGTACTGTATACTCATAATAGTTAATGGGATGTCTTGGCAGACCGAGCTAGACCGTACCATCATGGGCTGGGTGGAATGACAACCCATATTACTAGTTTGTATCTAGATGATCAGGGAATGTGACAAAAAGATTTCCCTATAGTTTTTTATTATTTTAGGGATGTTTTCCGGATTGAATTTTATGGTTTACCACCTAATATAGAGGATTATTTCAATATAGATCTAGTTCTAGGAGATTCACTAGTATCCATTCCACTTTACAAGATGGATATGATAGAGCTTTAGGTGCTCAAGAGGTAGATAGAGGACTTTGAGGCAAAGGGTCTTATTTAACACAGTACTTCTTTGTGGGGTTCACTGTTCCTTTCCAAGTTAGAAGTTACCCTTAGGATCTGTGTGGATTTGAAAAATCTAATTAGCTGATGGTTAAGTACCGGTATCCTATATCCAAAATATATGACCTATTGGATAAGCATTGAGGAGCTTTGGTGTTCTCAAAAATTGATTTTCGGTTAGTATATCACCATTAAATGTTTGACCAAGAGACATACCTCATGGAACTTTTCACAGAATTTATGTTTTATACAGTTATCTAGATATGTAATTTAGTCTAATTAATGTTCTAGTGGTTTTTTAACTGCTAATAAACCATGTTTTCTATCCATATTTATATTTTTTGTGGTTCTTTTGATAGATGATATATTATTGTATCCTCATAATCGACAGGACCATAGAAAACATCTTGATATCATTTTAGATATATAGAGATAGCATCATTTATAAATTAAGATCACAAAGTGACACTTCTTGATGGATGTGATTCACTTCTTAAGCCATATTATATCAGATATAGGAGTATCAGTAGACATAGAAAAGGTGAGATATGTAGTATCCTTGGATAATCCCAATAATTCCTTTGATATATTTATTTTCATAGGGGGGGTTACATATTTTATTTATTATTGAAAAAACATCATTCAAAAATTTCAGTTTTTATTAAAACAATATTGTATTTGAAAAACAATGTATTTTATTTTTCTAATATGACTATTACATTTTAGAAAAATCATAATTACTATTGTAGAAAAAAAATTACTTTTTAAAATATTTGTTTTAAATATTTCATAATGAAAAGTATTATAATCACTATAGACTACTAAAACAAGAAGAACAGGAAATCATATCGATGGATTCATTCACTCCAAAAAGTAATTATATATTATTTTAAAAATATCTCTATTTCATTTAATTTAGTTTATAATAGATGTTTTAATATTATTTGTTTTATGAAATTTTGTTTTTTCCCAAAAACAAAAATTTTAAAAAAAATCTTATTCACAATCAATATGATAAATCTTTTAAAACCTCAAGAATTAAAATTTCATAAATATCTCTTCCGATGATTATCAATTGTCAAATTAGAGTTTTTTCATCTCAACTATTGAAAATGACATGGAATTATAATATTCATCCCAATTCTTATATAATGAGGGCCACCCCTTGTATCTCACATCTTTTATGTCCTAATTATTCACCAAAATTGTTGCACCTTCCAAAAGCTCGAGTGCAAAAACTATTCATTACAACCAATACACTATTTTTAGTTCCAAATCAGATGAATTTTGGTAATTTTGTCATGAATTGGTTTACACTCAAGGAATGTTTAGTTGAAATATATTTTTATGAAAAATATGATTCTACTTTGAAGAAGATCATTGAATTTTAAGGATAGAAATCGGTCTTTGTTGAAAATCTAGGAAAGAAATTTGATTTTCTTTATTTAGATCTTATTATTTATTTTTACGATTTAGTAAATTTTTTCAAGGAGGGTGGGAAAAAATATATTTGTTTTATATAAGGAAAATGATATATGATGTCCCATAAGAAATATTGAAGATTAATATGAATTTCATCATAAATAGAATCTTATTTTCCTTCGCATAAGAATCCATATGATATTGAATAATTTAATAGGATCAAGGAAAAATATTCATTAATTGATCATTACAAAAATATTAGTATGGTTTTAAACCTGACATCAAATAATATAATATTATCCCTTTGAATGCAATGTTTTCTAATACTAAGAAAATTATATCCTAAAATCATCAATTTTTGTATGTTTCCATATTATATTTTCATGTAAACATGACTAAGATAGATATTTTTGGATTAATATTTATTGAAATAAAACAAATTAAGATAGATTCTATAAAATCACATATCATCATATTTTCAGGTTTTATTAGCACTTTAAGGGTTTAAAGCATAAATATTTTCAAGATATTTATTAAATAAAATCTAATGAGGGATAATATTTTGTTCATTAGTGATATTACAGTAATTATAATGATATTAGTCCTTAATAGTGAATCAAATAAATTTTTTTATAACGTTGGAGATAACACTTCTAATGTAGAACCATTAAGGAAAGCTGAGAATGGTGAAAATAAAAATAAAATGAAAACTAAAACATCCCCATTGAAGAAAAATAATTAACAAAATAAGGTTCCAAATGAATTTTATGAGGAATTAATGAAAAATAAATATGGGATGATTTGGGAGGACTAGTTATCAGAACTAACCCATCAGAGGCTGAAGGCCTTAATATTCATGTTGTCGATACTTTACAAGAAGAAGAAAAGAAATCTAAATAGAAAATGAAGTTAATAGAAGATGTAATCTATGAAAATATATTACAAATCGTTGAAATAGAATCTAAGATGGTTTATTTACCTTCATCTCATACAGATCATCTGAACCCAGAAGTATGATTACTTTTTAAAGAAACTGTAGTCTTTTGTGTAGATGTCACGTCAGTGGAAAATAAAGAAAGGGGTAATATTCTTAATAAATAATCAGTGTATGTAGATCAAGAAAATCCATCCTTACCAATACCATCTGAAAAAGGAGGATTAAGAATATAAATTTACTTACATGAAGTGTTTTATAAATCAATTGATGAAGATGTAAATGTTATTAATAAATATAGGAAAGAAGAAAAAGAAGGAAGTGAAAAAATTGATTATGAAGTAGTTAAATACTTTATTGAAAAAGACGGGGAATATGATGAAAATGAGGAAGCTGATAAAAATATAGAGAATGAAGGAAAGGATGAAGATGAAGAAGAATTTGAAAATTAGAAGACACAATCTAAAAAACCATCCGATGCTTCATCATTAGATTTACACTCTATATTTGATAATTAAGAAAAACATAATGTTTATTAAAATAATTATTCGAATAATAGGCATGGTCTTTATCAAGGAAATAAAGTGATCAAATTTCAAAGAAAAAAGTTAAGAAAAAGATAAATATGATAAGGATGTAGAGATCTTTAAATGTTCTCATGATAAGGAAGTTGAGGAAAATGTTCCTAATATAGTTGAAAAATTGGTTTCAATAAAAGAAAAGAAATATGTAAAATAATATGAAATCAAATCAATTCATGTCATCCATCCTGAATTAGACAATGATTAATTGGATTTAGTTAGCACATTAACTAAAAAAGGAGTTGATTACATCATTCAAGATTTTAAGAGACTTGAATTAATAATTCTATATTTTCCGATACATCAAATTAGATGTAAAATGATTTATTAAAATGTTGATCAGAAATTAGAATCATTAAAGTTGTTAATAGAAATGGTAATTTGGAATGAATAAACATAAAAAATTTACAATATTGTTCTTCTCCGCACAAAAAGTCTTGCAATAAGGTTTTAAAATGGTCCCATAAATTTTATATTTATATCAAACTAAATGATGAAAATTTTGAATATGTGATGAAACTTATAAATGAATCTATCTATTCTTTCAGTTGTTTGTCTAAAAACATAACTGATAGGGTAAAATTTGTGGAAAATTTTAAAGACACGACTGATAACAACACATAGTAGGTAAAAACTATGAATATTTATTTATGATACTTTCAGTTGGAGGTCATCAGACGAGAATCCTATAATGATAAAATTAACGTATTGATGAATCATAATCAGGAACTTTCTATGAATTTAAAAAGTTTTGATACTAAATAATAGTATTAAGATGAAATGTTTTAAGAGTTTGAGAAGGATTGAATGGATATCAAAAATATGAATTATTTTTTCAAAATATTGATGAAGAAAAATTGAAATTTTTAACCTTGGACTATTTTTTTAATTGTATTTGTAAAATAATTGAATGTATGTTTATGAATGAATAACTTTTTCATCCAAATACAATTTGTTCGAATTTTTTCCAATTATTATTGGTTGAATGATATTTCATTCCTTTTTTGGATGATAATTTGATTCATCATATTTTTTTGTATATATTGTTTCTTACATTTTTAGAAAACATCTAATCCTTCTCCATTCCTTTTTGAAAATCACAATGGGGTAGAATCTTATTTCATGGTGGAGAAATATTTATTGGGGAGTTTTTAAAAAATAATATTTCTTACAAAGAAGATAAATTTTGATAAAGGATGATAATTTCATATTTAGGGGATAATATGATCCCTAGGGGGATATGTTATCCTAAGGAAGAGTTAGTCATATTCAATATCACTTTCTCCATTATACTCATATGACCTATAAACACGGGTAGGGTTAAGAATAAATTTATAACTCTTAATCCAAAGTACCTAAAAGAAAAAAGGATGGTGAGTTTTTCAAAGTTAGTTTTCATTAATGTTTTGGGGTTTGTGATTTACAAAATGGTGGATATTATTGAGTCATTAATTCTTTTTTTCACTTTTCCATCCATTTAGTTTTGGAAATAACAAATGGTTTCTTAAAACTAATTTACTAACATTTTATGTCCAAATTGTTTTTGTATGTTTTTTGTAGAAAATATATTCTTTTACCATTCCTAGAATATTTTCTAATGAATAAAAAGAATAAAAATATAATTATTCATTATGATTATTGTAGTAAGTATGTTTTTGGTAAATATCATATTTACCCTTTTCAGATCATATGTTAGAACTTCTTCTATAACTATCATATTGATAAAGACATAGACATTGAACTAACATTTTCACCAATAAACATTGGAATAATACACATAAGGATTATCATAATGAAATTTTTAAATAAGTACATCAGACTGATTTAATGTTTATAATCATATTCATAAGACTTATTTCTAATGTAAGTAATACATTTTACACTATAATGGTGTAAATCAATATGATGTCAAACACTCATTTATTTCATAGAGGTATGAGTTATAAAGTTCCATGTGTCCAATCCATTGTGATACATTTAGAGAAAATATGATTGTTGGGAAAGAAATTTTACAATTAGGAAAACACCTTTAAATACCTCAATATTTTAATAGTTTGTAGATGGTATCCTCTTATTTCTTCTATAGAGATACAGATTGATCAATTTAACTCTCAAATTCTTCTTAAAGATTATATTTTGAGAGAAACATGTTCATATTATTTTGTAATTATTTAGAGAGAGTCTTCTTAAGGAAACCTAGCTAGGTTTCCCCGTTAATTTTTTTTCATTGAAATCTTGTGTCCTATTTTTATGATTATGATCGTGGTATTTTAGGGATAGAAAGATAGAGAATCTGGTAATTGTATTGATCAAGGGCTCATTGGGATAATGTGATAGAGAATCTGATCCATCAGATCGAGGGCTTCCATGGATAGGAAGATAGATGTGATCTTCATATCAAGGTATTTCCTTGCTGAGGAAATATAGACTTTCTTGTAATTATAAAACAGTGAATACCATTAGAAAAGGTTACTGGATACCTTACTCTTAAGGTTAAAAGAATTATATATGATTAATAAAAACTATATTTAAGTTTGATATAACATTTATATTTTATTTCTTATATAATTTCAAGTAAATCATTATCTACATTTATATAAAATAAATTGATACATCATATTCAACTTTCTTTACTGATTATTTTATCATAATTACTCTGATTATGATTTTTATACTCTATTTAATCGTATCTATAGTGACTATGATATTTTACATTAATTAAATAATATTAACTTTAATTATGATTCAATAACTCATATATATAAAAATAAATTTTGATTGTGAATCATTATTAATTGGACTAAGGGAAAAGTCCAAATATAGAAGCTTTACGTAAATAAGTTTTTGAAATTTTTTAGTTTAAATTATTTTATAACAATGTTTTTTAAATAATAATTCACCCTCCCCCCCCCCACCCTTAGTAATAGATCAATAAAGAAAAAATTATATTTAACCTAATGTTAATATAAGTCATATTGTTATCTAATAGATATTATAGGTGTTTCATATAGTAGTTACCACACGGATCAGAGTCACTTATGGGATTAACTGAAAAGGGTGTAAAGTTTGGGTGCATTGATACCTATGAGACAGCCTTTCATGAAATGAAAGGGAGACTAACTTTAGAGTTGGTCCTGATTATCCCAGAGTATGGTAGAAGCTACACTATTCATTATGATGCATCTAGTATCAGACTTAGAGTAATGATAATGTAGGGAGATATAGTCATGGAATATGGGTCTTAGTGTATGAGGCCAAACAAGAGGAATTATCAAATGCATGATCTTGAATTAGAATAATTCGTTCAATATTTGGGTTTTTGGGTATATTACTTATGGGAAGACTATTTTTTGGTGTACATGGAACAAAAAAGTCTCAAGTATATATTTACACAGCTTGATCGTAATATGAGATAGTGAAGGTCATTTGAGTACTTACAGTCATTCTACCTCAATATTTCCTTTATGCCTGAAAATGAAAATGAATTTATAGATTCCCTAAATAGGTGGACTCACATACAAATAGATTAGTATTTCAGTAGAGGTTAGAAGCTTGTGGATCTATTTTTTGAGATGCACATGGAGGTGTAGGATAGTTAGTGATTGACTTTTATTTCATCATTAGTTTTGACCTCTAGTCTTTTGGATAGAGTGATAATGAGGTATCTATCACATTCAGAGGATCCAGTCTTGTTCGAGAGTCTGGTAGGTGAGGACCCAACACCTAGTTAGACTGTGGGTGATGATGAGATCCTAAGAGTCTATGGAAACACATGTGTTCCAGTGGACATATGTGAGGATATGATGTGAGAGTTTCATTCCTCTGCTTGGGAAGTGAAACCTCCTATTACTAAGATGTATAGTGACACACACCATCAATACTAGTTATCTAGGATGAAATGTGAGGTAGATAGCTTTGTTATAAGTTGTTCCACCTATTAGTAGGTTAACTCAAGAACATCATTGACTAGCTGTACATTTACATCAGTTACCCATTATGAAGTGGTAATTGGATGATGTTGTGATGGATTTATTGTTTTGTTTTATAAGGTCTCCTCGACCCATAAATACTATATGGTTTATCATTGGTAATCTCATGAATGTGGCTAAGTTACATCCAATCAAGGATTCCATCTGTGTAGATGAGTTTGGGAGGTTTTATATCCATGATATAGTACAATTTCATGGGGTCCATCACACTATCATTCTTGATAGAAATGATCGGTTTAGGTGTCATTTTTTTCTAGGTTTTCATAGGGTCTTAGGTACATGGGTGATTCTGAGCACATCATGCAACCATTATAATGATGGCCAATTGGAACTTACATTATATGTGGTTGAGGATTTTCATTGGGAATTCATTCTGGTTTTTTTTGGGTTCTTGGGAGAGGAATTTACCCCTTATTTTGTTCTCTTATAACAATATCTATCAGAAAATGATGCATATGGAACCTTATGAGGATGTATAAGGTTTTCTATTTAGATCAAACTTGTGTGGGATAGAGGTATTCGAAGTAACTTTATTTAGACCATGTCTCGTGTAGGAGACTTTTGAGAAAGTCCAGCATATCATCATGCAGATGGCTTTGGCAGAGTCTCGATAGATATCTTACACTAATCATAATAGATAACCTTTAGAGTTTAAGTTTCGAGATCAAGTTTTCTTCTATATTTTCTAAAGGCTAGGACCTTGAAGGATCAGGAGACAAGGTAAGTATTCACCACAATATGTTATGATGTTTTAGATTATGTATATAGTTGGGGTGGTAGACTATCAGTTGAATTTTCCTTAGAGGTATCAGTACATGCATGATGTCTTTCATGTAAATAAGTTGTTCCATTATCACTCAAACCCATCTCACATTCCATAGCCTGGGGAGTTGGATTTATTGGTATATGTGTCCGTTGAGAAGAACCTTATTCATATCCTTGATAGGAGCACACTGTTTTTTCAATGTTGTTCTGTTCCACTACTATGGTTGTTGTGATAGCACAACCATTTATAAGATGAGGCTTGAGAGTAGGAGGCAGACGTACATTCTCAATGAAAAACTTATTCTTAGATGACTCTTGGCCACCCTTGAGTAAGAAATTCAGGGATGGATTGCTTTAAGAGGGAAGGATAGTAAGATCTTGAGTTTTTGTATGAGGTATGGATCTTTTTCTCACATTAATTGCCTTTTTATATCCTAATCTGAATAAACTTTGAGGTTAAGGGTGTATCAGAGGTGTTTGGGATTTTATAGATCTTATAGCCTGCTGTTTTTGAAAAAAAATTATAGGTCTCATGGTTAGTAAATACCATACAGGGTAGGTCGCATGGTTACTAATAACCACGTGAGACCTAGGTGGAGGAAAAATGTATCATGCATGGTTTTAGGGAACCACACGAATGGAGTTACACGCTCTTTCAAGGAACCTTTTATTTTTATTAGTGATTTATCACATAGTTTTTACATGGATTGGAAGAACGTTTACAATAACCATGTGAGTTTTCACTCCTTATAGTAAAGGGTGAATGATTGGCATACTATTTGATCATCTATTGAGCGAACCATGAGGTCCATTAAATCTTGTGAAAACATTCATTTTTCCCTTAAAAATGTTAAAACCTATTTTTTATTTATTTTCTCCTCTAGGGACAATATGGTGAAGTGGTAGCTCCTCTTGAATGTCTAAAACTAGATTTTGATCTTGTTTCTCTGTTCAAACTCAAAATCGAGCACTGTCAGTCTCATTGGATCCACTCCCATGAGTACTTAATTCATCTTTGTTGTTCTCTATTATTCTTGGTATCAGTTTCACTGTTTAGGTGAAACATAATATGCCATATTTGCAGGTTTTTCATCCATTCTATATTTTTCTTATGATATAAGTAGAATTATAAGTAGATATTTTAAAATCACTCAACTAAAGATCGATATTAGGATTTCTATAATTTTCTCAAGTGGTTTGGTGTTTTATAGAGATAATTGTCATTATATTGCCCATAATTTTTTTTATTGTGGCCCTAAAAATGAATTGAATAATTATATTTAATGTAATGGTAATTTTTATGGATTCCCATTAGTTCCTTGAAACTTGTTTGAGGTTGTTTCCCCAACCAAGGTCATCTGTGGGATGTGCCTGTCATATTTCACCTTTTTAGACCACCCTTGGGGTTAGTGTTATACTTTCCTAGTTATATGAACCCCATAATGAACTAAATTGAATTGAATTGATTATTAGGAGATGTATTTTTTCTACCTTTCATATTGATTCTATTGACTGAATGGTTTATTTGGATTTGTATATGAGTGGGTATACTCAGGGAACTAAAAGATTGTTTATTGAGGAATGGAAATTTGATTTGAATTATCATAGAAAATTTACAGTAGTCTTATTCTAATTCAGTTGGGTCAATATTTGTTGTGTCATAAAGAAATATTCATTACCATTTACTTCTATTAACATATATTATTTTATAGATACTGGCGAGATAAAATAAAAAAACTGATGTATTTGTAATTCATAATCTAAAATTGTTTATTATGTGGATGAAAGAGTTGATGAATGTGGGGGTATCATACTATATTTAATTCTAAGTGACTTCTATGATATAGATGATGAAGTTAAATAATTGTTTTGTGATAGTGAACTCTATCAATAAAAGGATATTAATTTTTCGTTTAATGATTATATTGAAATAGTCAATCATGTAAAGTAGGTTGAAGTTGATAAAATCATATTAATGGTGGAGGATAAAAATAATATGTTCTCTGATGAATGAATTGATTTTATACACAATATCCTTTAACTTTTCAATTGTTTTTTTTAATTTCATAAACATGAATTAAATTGATCTAAGTATATTATTTTCAAAATATTTTCTTTTTATATATAATATATCATGTTTTAATTTGTTTTAAATTCATTTTGGATATATAAATTCTAAAAAAAAGAGTCAGGATTTGGGTGTGTCTTTACAAAATCATTTTTCATCCAACCCATTTAATATGCTCCGACCTTTATTTGGTATAGTCATTACTTTTAGTGTAATCCCATTCTATTTTAATTTCAAAACTCCAATAAATTTACAAAAAAAGATAAACACGTCTAAATTCTCTAAAAAAATTTATTAACATGCTAAGAGTTTATTTTTATAATTTACTCTACCTTATTAATCTCTACAATATATGGTTTCACATACCGGACTAAAGAGTACCACTGTCATCACCTAAATATTAATTCTCACTATTAATACCCTATTATGAATATCCCCTCACAATTTTATCAAATATTTCTTATTAAATTACTAAAATCAAGCTTATCCACTAATAGAATATCTCAAGTCCAAGACAGAAAATCAATTTTTGATATTTTTAATAAATTTTAAAAAATATAAATATAAATATATTTAGTGACTATAGTTGAAGGTATGGTTTTATATCAACCATAGGGGAATTTTAATTTATGTTTCAAAATATTTACTCAACCTCAACCAAAATAAGAATATTTTTCAATACCACTTTATTGATGTATTCTAGTTTACAGTTATCAAGTTGGCAATTCATATGGAGTACCTAAGAGCAGACATCGACTAAGAATATGGTGTCACAGTTACCATCAAAAGGGTATTAGAGGGTGAATGTGGTCAGTATGCAATTATTTATATGAAAAAAATTAATGTATTACATAATTATTTAAATAATTCGATTTTACATGTATGGAATGCCTATATATGATTTGAACAGCTTGTACGGGAATATCTTCGTGCAATTTTTATGTGATATAATCTCCTTTTCAATCACATGTCATGATTTGAAGAACATTCTCTTATCTTGGATGAATGAAATTTCTGATAAATTATAAAAATAAAGCCCAAATAAATATTTTTAGTGTATTTAATATGGTATTACTATGAAATGTAAGTATTATTATTTATTCAAATCTATTTTATAAAATTACTTGGGGAATTCCTCAGATCACTACATCTATAATATGTCATAACGAATCTGGTAAATTTATTTTAATATGTACAGATTATTTTGATAATTGTTGTAAATATATTTTTAAGGGAAATATATAATTAGAACTAATTTATATTTCAAATTCTATTTTACATAATAATTAGATGCACTATAGGATCCGAGATTATAGTAACATTTGGGGCATGGATCATATACGGTGACCAGCCTATCGTAGAGAGATAGAATTGATTTTAGATCCCTCTATTCCTGGGTTATATATTTATTATTAAACCTATACATGATTACTTTTTATATTTTTTTGATAGAAACTATTTATAATCCCATAAAACATCACATATTATATTTTTTTCCACTAATTGATCACAATGTTGGAAACAGATCACTAGATGGACTTCTCACAATGTCTATATACTATAATTTAGAAAACTCCTTCACCAAAATCACTAATCCTATTTATAATTTCTCAATCCTATTTACTTCAAACTCAAAAAAACATTCAACTATAATTATTAAAGGAAATAAAAGTAAGAAAGGAACTCATCAGTTTTATATGATTTATAATTTATTTTTAATTCCATGGGTGAGGAATTATACATATTCATTTAATTATAATAGAAATGTTAAAAAAAATTGACTAGAAATCCATATAGTTCAGTAACACATGAAATTCCATAACACCTCTCCAACTAGTCCTAACAACCTTATATAGAGGACCCTATATGATCATTTGGTTGCACCAACTTCTTATAATCATGAGAGTCTATCTATTGTATTGTAAAATAGTCAATCCCTTGTGTCATTCCTTGGACTGACTACCAATAAAAAACTAGATGATAATGTTCCCTATGCCTCAATCTTTACATAAATAATCCATGCTAAGAGTGATAAAAACATAGACACTACCTCTTTATATTGATCGCTAAATTTGATGAAATTATGGTGGGAATAACACCATTTTACATCCATTTGAAATTTGAAACATCTATAAACCTCATGGATATCATGTTGAAGACTAATTTTACTACTCTAAAATGTGTAGAATTCCCTCTAATGTTTCTCCTTTCATTAAAATGAAAACAACATGGTAATAGGCTTTTAATCCAAATAATTTCCTGCGTACAATTCTCTTCATCATTTCCATCCATTCAACCATGTTTGACTGAGGTGTAGTGCCAGATCATAGTCTCATAGACTAAACCCTTTTCAAACGTATCCACATATTTTATTATTCATCTATATTATATAACCCCAGTATTTAATCTATATAAATCTTCCATATGTAATGGAAATTAAGGTTGATGTTATTTCACCTTACATGAAACAACATATTTTTTTAAAATGTATTATACTCTAAATTTCACAGTAGATAAATGCACTTAACCAACCAAATATGTTTTTTTAATTAGAGCAAAAGAAACATACAGGAACAATGAGATACATGACACAAGGGGGAAGTCATGGGGTTCTAAAGTAATGGAGTCTGAGAGAATTTCCATTGACAAGATCCATGCTCTAGGGATCCAGGATTATAGTAACATGTGAGCTCTTCATTGGGGCCCACCATATAGGCTAGACAATCTGCGACTCTATTTCCCTCCCGCAATGTGGGAAGAATTTCCAACTGGAAGGAAATGAGACAACGACACTTACGGATAGTATATATGATGCACTAGGGTGTAATTCCACCACCTTGAAGAGCACGGTGAAGGGATATGGAATCGGTCTCAATGGCTGAGAGGGTGATTTTCCTCTCACCGCAAAGAATGAGTCTTGTGAGCATTTCTCTCGCCTCTAGCTGTAGAGAATTTACACTCCCATAGAAGGATGAAAAATCAAGGATTGTAGACCCATTATGGTCCCTCACAAAACCTCCACCTCGCATGACCCTCATCCCGTAGGCGCCGTTCGGATTGAGCTTGAAGCTGGTGCTAGGTGGGATCCAATGCACCCAATGACCATGCAGGTTTCTAGGAATGGGAATTCTATCCGTTGAATGTTTCTTAAATGAGGGTTCCCCTTATCTTCTCTTGAAGAGTTGAGCGAGATCAACAATCATAGAATTCGTTCTGAATAGGAGTTTTGCCCGCGAGGTTATGATACCCTCTTGCCTCGCACGATTCCGAGCCTGCCAGATGTTCCAGAACCCTGCCAGCAGGATTGCCACCCTTTCCTTCTTCTCGATGATAGTATCAGCACCCTAGTACCACGCTTGCAGGGAGTCAGGGCTAGTAATGACTGAGAAACTTCTAGAAGCACCGAAGGCCTCCCAAACCACCCAAACCCATGAGCCTTCAAAGAAGTGGTGGGTTGCAGATTCTTCCTGGCTAGCGGAACTAACTAAAAACTCCCACTACACGACAAATATCTAATTGACTGCGTACCATGGAATACATGATACTCATAATAACTAATACATATTTTATTTTTAATGTGTTCTATACTTATTCTTTTATACATGGTGCTTATTCCTTTAAGAGTTTGAAGATTCTGACAATAAAAGTTCAAATAGATTTTCATCTAATCATCGAAAAATTTTCAATGATCATCTAAATATCCTCTTTTTAAGAAAAACCCCCAAATGTATATTATATTAAATTTAACTCATTCCTCACGCCTAAGATCCTATTTTATTCATCAAGATATATCATTTCAAAAATTTCAAACAATTTATTCTTCACCTCTTCAATCCATTGAATTGAAGGACCCAACGATATCATATCATCCATGTAAAAAAGTAAAATGTTGAATTTTATGTCAATTTAATCCTCTTAGTAGAAACAATGGTATGAGTCACTTCACATGTATCCTTTCTCCTCCATTAAATATTCAAAATTAAATTTCCTCTATCTTGGTACTTTTTTCAAACCATGGATACTATCCTTTAGTTTTCAAACAAAGGAATAATTTTACTGATCCGGGAAACCAATGAGTTTATTCATGAAAATTTATTTTTATAGATCCCCATAAAGAAAACATTTATTTACATTTGTTTTTTAGAATTAATCTTCTGATAGAAAAAAAATGGACATGGTTTTAAGGGTAATATATTTAACTACAGAAGATAAAAATTTAGAAAAATCAATGACACCTTCTATTAAAATCCATTGAAAACCGGCCTCACCTTATACCTTATAATTATATTAGATTAATCATTTATCTAGAAAACCCACTTGTTCTCAAGAACCATATTTTTTTAGTGGTAAATTCATTAGATCGCTATTTATTATTCCCATGAAGCAAATACAACTCATCATTTATGTTTAACTACCGCTTATCATAATCTCAAAATCTAGTTACTTATTCTAGACTTACTATGCCTCCACCATCTATTGAAATTAGGATGTTTAGGACATATCTAAACCGTTGTACCAACATTATGACTCTTGTTGACCACAAAAACTCATCTAGAAACTGTTATTTCATTAGAATTAAAACATCTATAATTTCATCATTTGAAACACTAGATTGAGCTTCACTAGATCTTGAACTTTGAAGTATAAATTACACTAGTCTCAATCCCAAACTTCTTATGTCACCCTTTAAACTTTCCTCTGTAACTTGTGATCTTTTGGTAGAATCATAGTCATATTAATTTTATGAAATTTAAAAACATATGGTTCTACCATTCATATTAACATAGATTGAAGATGATTTATTTCCATTAATGTCATTTTCCTCTATATTTCAGTCCTTCCCCAAAACCTACATATCAAATATTACATTTCAAATTTTAATAACTTATCTTTTCTCATTTTCAAAAAGTCAAAAATTGAGATCTTTATCTCTATACCCCAAAAAGAAACATTCACATTATTTTTCTTCTAGCTTATCTCTTCCTTTTGAATCTACATGAACATAATTTAAACTTATAATGATTTTGAGGTGAGCTAAAACAAATGACTTTAAAATCCTTAGATATTCCAAAAAATTAGTTTTTATTGGTGTTGAGGATCTTTAATTGATTATATATGTTATCATATTTACTAATTCTACCCAAAGATAATCGTCATTACGGTATAAAACATCATACTCTGAACCCTTTCCATGAATATTTTATTCATGTATTCAACTATGCAATTTTTCTCAAGAGTCTCGGGTATTTTGTTTATCATCCTATGTGTTTGCGGAATTTTTGGAAACATATTTCAATGTACTCACATCCATTGTATGATCTCATTCATTTTAGCCTATATCTTATCTCCCATTCAACCTTAGTTTTACATTGTATAGACACTCTAGATTCTCTCAATTTATGTTTTAGGAGGTATAATCATACTTTTCTCATTGATTCATTAATGAAAGTCACCAAGTATTTTTAATCTCCATGTAGTTTAACCGTAGAGCTCCCTAGACACTATTTTGTATCATCTTTAGCTTCATAAATATTATTGTTCTTCCACTCAAGTTAAATCTCACCTTCTATTTGATACTGATTTTCAACCCCTGAAACACATGACGTTTGAATGTTTTATATTTGGTATTTTTTTCTACTATAAATTTCATACTATTCTCACTGAGGTTCCTAAGGAAATGGTATCATAGATTTATTCTTCCATAATTTTAATTTTTAACAATATTATCCCACACTTCCCTTCTGGTTAGATGTAGTTTTCCACTCTTTACACCTCTAACTATGACTAAGGAACCCTAAGTGATTTTACACACTCCATATGTATAAATAATTCAATACCCAACTCCATCCCATTATCCAATCGAATTCATGTTCTTCTGAAGTATTGGAATATGAAAAACATATTTTAACACATAGAAACAATCATTCTTCAGTGGAATTCTGACATGTCACTTCTCCAAAATATTAAGAGCTTCATAATCATCTAGATGTAATCTTCCAAATCAACTAGACACATAATTATTCATGTGTCCCTTTCCACCAATGGATTAAAAATATTCTCATAAATATATCATTTAATATTCTACAAAAGTGTTGAAACTCAATGGTATATTTTAAATAATCTCACTAGTTGAACCAATATAACACAACCCTCAAGAAAAATATTTCAAAATTTACTATTTTTTGTGTAAATACATCTTGAGAAGACCATTTTTCCATAGTTACATACACAATGAGGTTTTCAATAGATTTACCTCTAATTCTGTCTTTTTTACTTATATTATAATAATATTTGGATCCTTTTATAAAGAAACCACCCTCTTCTTTATACACTGTATGCATTTTTAAAATATAATTGAATTTTACTCAAATAAAAACCTTAATTCCAAATCATGTTTTAGACCAAATCAAATATTAACTCACTTTGTCAATAATATTTTCCCACTATTTTCACCATTCTAACTTAATATTCTAGTGATGATGATAACAATAGTATAACCTAAACATCATAAATTAATGTTACCTTTGTAGATTCAAGTTTCCTTCGAATCAATTTTGAATCATCTCATTGTATGTGTTTGATCTTCGTTATGATATCCCCATGATGAAAAATTATTTTATTAAACAGAATTTGTTAAGTTTAGTAGATTTCTTTTACATATCTATTATTTTTTCCTTAAACTTCATTATATTATTCTTCTCTCAAATGTTTAGATCAACATTTCGATCCTATTACATCATCACTAAAACAAAATCATTTTTATCAATCCTTTCCCATTGTTCTTTCTCCATTATATATTCTTCTTCACCTTTCAATAGATTTTCAATATCATTTTGTATGATATAATCCTATATATCAATATAATTGAAATTAAATTCCATTCAATCGAATATTTCATGATGGAGAATGATATATTTTGAAATCACCAAATTCTAACATAATAAACCCCACTGAATAGCAAATTTTATAAAAAGGTAATAATTTTACCTGATGTTAAAACCTAAAAAATATAATTTATTAAAGTTATGGTATATATTTTTACACACAACACAAAATGAAAATGATCTATGTTATAATATAATCATTGTAACATGACCATTAAATTAATGGGTTAAAAAATAAGTAAACATATTATTAAATTAATACAAAAAAGTAGAATAAATTGAAAAAGTAGTGGAAGTCATCCTTATGAAGCTCAATTGACCTATCTTTAAATATAGGTTTATTTGCTAGGGTTTTCCCTGGACCAAGCCCAACCTGAGCTCCAACAATTGTGACATGAGTATAATCATTTTTCTGATACTTAAAACTCATAGAAATCACAACGGGATCCATGATTGCGGAATTATCACCCATGAATACCGCTAATTTTTTTCATATCCTTAGATTTTATGTATATATCTTAAAGGATTATGTAAGTATAATTTAGGATGATATAATATTTTAATTATTAATAAATTTTATATTTTCATTAGTATATATATTTTATGCATTTTTCATTTCCATAAAATTTAATTTTAATGAATTAATTTAATTAAATAGTAAAGTTTTTATGAAATATAATTTAATTATAAAATATAAAAAAATAAACAATAAATAATAAACAAAATTAAAACTCAATAAACAAAAATAAATAATCACTATTAAATAAACAAGAAAACATAAAAAATAAAAAAACATAAAACCTTCATTATTAAATAATCACTATTAAATAATTTAATATATGTTAAAAAATAAATTATGGTTCATCTAAATATCTTCACTTTTCGACGAATATGAAAAAATATAGCTTTCCCTTTTTAGTATGTTTAATGAAATCATAAATATATAATAATGATTTTTTAATAAATAAAACTAAATATGACTAAAAATAAGTTGTTTTATTAATATATTGTGTTCAAAATAATAAAAATAAATTTTAAAACTATAAACAACTCTCCCAAGTCCAAAATGGAAACTAAGGTTTTAAAAACATTATCCTATGGAAAAATTACATTCACATGGCGAAAGTAATATGAAATGTTGAATTTAGGTTTAGAAAATTAAATATTTCCAAAACCACAATATTAATGTTACAAATAATGACTCAAAAACATGGGTTAGACAATCGTTTTTCATTTTCCACAACCTATAATTCTAAAGCCTATATTTAAATATTAATAAATTATCCTCCCACTTTTCCTATAAATACCCACCCCTCGACCCCATTTCATTCCCTTAAAATTCATAATCATAAATTTATCCTCATTTAACCTCTCTAAATTCATTTTAATTAGTTTATTAGGTGTTAAATAATTTTACTCATGCTTTAAGAAGTTATCCACCAAGTTACAAAATTCTCTTTATCTTTTTTTATCCAAATACATTGTATTTATTCTTATAATTTCAATGTTACTATATTCCCATGAAATTATGATCATTCAATTGTGCCCAATTATTTTTATATGAATTAAATACTTCCATTGTCTATAACTAATCTTGTTTCCTAAACCAATTTGTATACACATCATGCTTCCAAAATTATCCATTGATTTTCCATGCCTTTATTTTTATGTTATGAGTACCCAAACCTATTTTTATGCAATAATATTTACACATATATGTTTTAATACTTAATTTATTTTGTATTTAACTGTATAAAACCCTCATTCCCTTATCATGTGTTAGAAAAAAAAACTTCCAAGTCTTTTAAGAACTTATATACTATATTATTTTATAGAGCACTCATTCTTTATTCTACACAAGTTATTCATGAAATGGTTTATTATTATCGATATGGATCATGTGAATTAAAAAAATTAAAGGGGGTTCCCTGATAGTTATCCAATGCATTTGGTATGTAATTAATCTCTAGAGAGTACATGTTTATGATACCTTGGTGAATAACCTTAGTAATAAGTTTTATAACACCTAAGTGATGAACCTTGGTGACATAATTATGAATGACTCATTTTTATATTGTAGCCCCATTTCCATGTTATATGTTGTGTACCTACAATTATACTCTCATGTTATGCCTTATGTTTTATCCATGATGATCACTCTTTCCTATTTCCTTAATTTATCCTACACCATGTTTTATGCCCAAAAATTTATATTATTGAATGTGCCTAGGAAATTTTTTACAATGTGGTGAACTAATATGGACTAATAAGGGAGTATTTAAATAGGGTTAACTAAAGATTATGATTCTATTTTCCTTTTTTAATGCATGTATTATGTACATAATTTCAAAGACATTGAACCTAAAAAGGTTCTTTGTTGTTATTTTCAAATTATTTTGTTAAAGAATTATATTAAAATCTTGTATTAAACATGTTGGTATCCATATTTGGTTATAAAATAAAAGGTTTAGTTATTTATCGAAATTAGAACTAGAAAACGTTAGTAAAAACCCTAAGGATAAGTCTGAATATATGAAATGTCCAGAAATTTTAGTGAAGTATAAACTGAGTGGTTTTCAATAAATAAAATCTATATCTGGATACTTCATGTGGATGTGGCTATGTTACAATTCTGTTTAGGGGTAATAATCACAAAAAGGATGGAGTAGTTATTAACTTGATATTTACCTAGTTCATGAAAAAGAGGTATTTTGTAAACTATATTTGACACTCTTGAGGTGTATTATTTAGTTAATAACATGGTTTTTACAAACCATTATGAAGGATATGTAGATAATGTAAACTTTCTTTAAGATTTAAGTATATCATCCAAGAATTATAATATTATAAAATTTTAGGATTAATATATCCATTAGAAATATTATTATAAGACTTCCAACAGTAACAGAATTCTCACTTATCTTTTCTTCTTCTACAAAAATGGAAACAAATAGAAATAATCGTGTAAATAATGGATGTAATAAACAATGAAACAATGGTTTTCCTATGATTAAAACTAGATTTGATAAAATTATGATGGTGAAGAATAGGTTAAATGAAGTTATGAATAATAACCTAAACCATGGGGAGATTCCAGCTTCACCAAGGATGGAAAATTAGCAGTTGAATAATTTATTCATCAACAACCACCTATTTATAATGAAACCTCTAATCCACTGATCATATAACAATGTATCGATACTATAGATTATAAATTTTATTCAATATATTGTTCTGAACAATAAAAAGTTATTTTTTATGCATATCTCTTAGAGGTGGAAGCTAATTATTGGTGTCACTAATCATGAACACAAATCTAAGGGATGATTTAGATGCTATGGAATGGTAAGAGTTTAAAAAAATTATTTTCCACCACATATATTCCTCATAAACTTTGAACCAATATATAGAAATACTTTATTGAGTTAAAAACTGAAAATGAAGCAATTGGTAATTGTATGATGAAACTTACCAATATTTCATGATACGCTACACGAATTTTCATCGACTCTCATGGTAAAATCAGTCGATTCTTTACAGGAATGAGACGACATATAAGGAAATAATTATCAAAATGAGACGTTGGGAGATTGGAAGATATATTATTATGTTCACTAAAAGTTTAGATGGTGTTCATAGATACCTAATGTACTCATGGATATAATGAAAAGAGTTGAATGATGGAGTGAAATTGGGTAATCAATTTAGATGGGAAGAAAGTACAACATACCATATAAAATAAATTTAATAAAGAATAATTTTTTGAATTATCTTCATGGATGTGGAAACTAAAGGAAGTGTGGAATATATAGACATATAATCCAAAATTGTCATAAAAATTTAAATCTTCTATATCTAAATGTCAACGAAAAAGGGAATATGGGGAAAGTTAAATGCTTCAATTATAGGGTTAGCTAATCAATGTCTAAATATAAAAATCATTAAAAGAAATCACCATCAACCCTAGAAGATACCATGGGAAAAAATTCATTATTTTTCAATCATAATGGCTATATTCAAGGCACCAAATGATGTTGTTGCATGTATAATCATCATACACTAAAATAAAGAAATTACATATTTTGATTATAGTCATATGCATTATTTTACTCCAATCATGTTTGTAAATAACATAAAGTTAATCAATAAAATGTAGTGGTATAATTTTTTATTAATACTCTTGGAGGATATATAGAATAATCAAATACATATTGGGATTCCCCTATTAAATTTGGTGAGTATAATCTCATTGCAAACTCGTTGATCATTCCAATGGTTGAATTTGAAATAATAATTTATAAGGATAGGTTGTCAAATTATATTGCCTTGTTCACCTATAGAAGAAAGTAAATTTATGTTTTATTGAAGAGATAACCTATAAATAACATTAAAGGATAGATATCTCAGCCTTATTCTTGCTAAGAACCACCACTTATTGTCTTATTTATAAAAAATAATAGTGAATGAAAATAAAAAGAATAAGAAGAAAGAGAAATTATAAAGATAGGAGATGTGCTCATTTTTTGAAAAACATTGATGTATTTATTAATAAGTTAACTAGATATCCCTTGTAAAGAGCGTTCAAAATATCAAGTAAAATAATTCATAGATTCAATACTATATGAAAACCCCTATACATAATTTCCTTTTTTGAGTTCGAGGAATTAAAGAAGGAACTTCAAGATCTTTTGGAAAGGGTTTTATTCGACCAAGTCTGTCTCCTTAGAGAGCACCTAATCTCTTTGTAAATAAGAAGGATAAATCAATGTAATAATGCATTTATTATAGATAACCTAATGGGATCATAGTGAAGAAAAAATACCCCCTTATTGGGATTAATGATTTTCTTAACAACTTCATGAACATCAATTCTTCTCCAAAATTGACCACTGATTGGGTTATCATCATTTAGGCATGGATAAAGAAGATATCTCTAAGAATTTCTTCTGAAAAAAATATGGACATAATTAATTTATTATTTTTCACTTTGGCATGACTAATTATCCAATTATATTTATGGATTCGATGAATAGTGTATTTAGGGACTACCTTGATAAATTTGTAGTGGTATTTATTGATGATATTCTAATATATTCCAAAATTCATGAAGAGTGTGAGGATCATCTATGGGTCATATTAAAAACAATATGGAAAGATTATGTTTTCATTAAATTTTTGTTCTGGTTAAAAAAAGTCACATTCTTGGGACATGTCATTGCTAGTAATGAATATCATTGGATCAAACAAACACAATGTTCATATAGTAGTTGTCACACCCCGACATGCGTGTTTATTTTATTTTATGATTTCTTTGACCTTGAATTATTTTGCTGGGGTTCGCGTCCAGTCTTGGATTAGATTTTTGAGTTTTTGTTAAAATGTGCGCTTTTTGACGCGACGTTGTCGGGCGCGTGAGCGAAGCCTGTTCTGGAAACCCCGCTCGTCCCTGCCGGTGTATTTTCGCATCCCGTTGTCTTTGGAAAATTTTAAATAGAGTCTTTATATTTAACGCGCACATCTATTGTTATCAGTTCATAGTTGTTTTTATCATTTAAGACGAAATGAGTATTTTTATCATTTGTATTTTTATCATCATGATTATTATTATAATTATTATTATTATTATTATTATTATAATTGATCTTAATAAAGATGTTATTAATTATTATGGTTACTTATTTATTTATTTTCTCTTTCCGAGAGTTGGGGTGAGTTTTAGACTAGTGCGCATGCACTACATGTTTGGCAGAGACTGTGCGGACAGCCTGGACACCGGTCTGACAACTTCTGGATCAGACAAAAGCTCACGCTTAGTTCGCGCACAGTCGTTAGAGGCATGTGCGGACCGCGCAGTTGCGCTATTCAAATAAAATAATTATTATGAAATGAAATTATTGTTATTAGAGATTAAAGTTATTATTATTTTTATTATTATCATTCTTTTATTATTATCACTATTTTTGTTCATTTATTTATCTTTTTTTTATCTCTTCTTTTCTTTATTTTTCTTTCCCCCGCTTTTCCTCTAACCCTAGCAGGCTGCTCCTTTTTTTTTACTACTCTCGTCTCTCTCCCATTTGCAGCCGCCACCCCTCATCTCTCCCTTCTCCTTCCCCCGCTCCAACCTGCTGCAACCGGCCGCCGGCTTCTCCTCCCCCTTGCAGCAGCCGCACAGCAACCCCTCGCCCTGCTCCTTGCAGCGAGCCAACACCAACACTGTAGCCTCCCACGCCTCCTGCCTCCCTCGGCCGCACGCACCCAGCGCGGTGCCTCCTCCTCCTCCTCTGTCTGCTATCACACAGCAGCGCCCTAGCCCTCTTTTGCTCCCTGCTCAAGCCCGCAGCATCCCTACGGCATAGCCATTTCATGCGGCGCCCCCCCCCCCCCCCCCTTGCCATCCGCTCCAGATCTGCCTCGCGCGGATTCTCGTCGTTGGCGCCCCTGCTTGCGGTGCGTCCTCCCTCCCTCAGCACACACACCCGTTGCCTGGAGATCTGCTCCCTTTTCCCTATTGCAGCGCCCCGCTCCGGTGCCTCGGCCTTCCCCTTCTTCACCTCGCACTACAGTCGCATCACCCAATTCTCCTCCTCCCCTTGCTGCGCATGTGCAGGCCGAGCGATACTTCTACTTCCCCCCCGAACAGGTTTCATTTATTTTGTTTTTTTTTATATTACTTTTATTATCATTGTTAATACTACATCCTTATTATTATTTTGGTTATTTTTATTTTTATTATTCTTGTTGTTACTAATACTACTATTATTATTATTATTTTTATTTTTATTATTATTAATGTTGATAATAATAATAATAATATTATTATTATTACTATTATTATTATTATTATTATTATTATTATTATTATTTTTAATGTTATTATTATTAATTTTATTATTGTTATTATTATTATTATTCTTATTAATATTCGTATCAATAATATTACTATTATGTTATTATTAATCTTATTCTTATTATTATTATTATTATTATTATTAATTTTCATTATTATTATTATTTATTATTATTATTAGTGTTATTATTATTATTATTATTATTCTTACTATTATTATTATTATCCTTATTTTTATTATTTTTATGATTCTTACTATTCTTATTATTATCGTTGTTATAATGATCACTATTATTATCATTATTACTACTATTGCTTTCGCCTTTGCCTTGTTAGGGGTTTTTATCAATTTATGTTTCGTTTGGTAGGATTATTATTTGAGGGCCCGCGCAGGGTGTTTTCAAGTGAGCGCCATCGCCGCGCCGTGTCTCCGAGGTTCCGTTGTTGTCGCGCTTCAGTTCCGAGGTGAACGTTTCTTTCCGACGCTTGGTTTGGAATGCTCTGGTGAGTTTTGGATGTGTCTGAGTCCTTGGTTTTGATTATGCAGAGTGTCGGACTCTATCACGTGGCTTCGGACACGCGTTGTGTCATCGCGCCTCGGTTCCAAAGTTGTTTTGTCGTCGCGCCTTGGTTTTGAGGTAGGTTCCCTTTGCACTGCTTTTGAAATTTAAGTTATATTATTTCATGCTGTTTGCGCACACTAGTTGTTCGAAATAAATATTTTATAAATAAGTGATAATATACTATAATTAAAATTTTAAAATAAGATAAGTTAATTTTTAAAAGGTTATTGAATGTCAAAAGGAGCCGCTTATTTTATACAGGACACATGAAACATCCTTTTGACGAGCGGACACCCAATAATGAAATAATGCCCGTTTGGCTTTTAAACATAATTCACGGAATGTAAAACAGAGTTCTGGTTTAATGAGAAATGATTTCTTTTGAAGCATGATCAAATACTTTGGTTCTTTTGAGAAATTGCCCGGTTGGCTCTTAAAGTTTATTTGGAAAAGAAAATGGTTTGGTTTGGTTTATAAAAATACTGGCAACCTGTGAAGTAGTGTTTTGTGGATTCTTCAAATAGTTTTAAACTGGTCTTGGTAGTGATTGTGAATTGTATTAAATGCCCGTTTGGCACTTTATGGAAAGCGATGGAAAATGTTTTTATAAAAACCCTCTTAGGATGACTCTCATGCCTTGGTTGCGATTGACTGTTTGGGAGGCCGCGCTTAGAGGCTCCCGGGTACTGGAGTGGAAAAAGGCATGAGGTTGTCCCATGGAGTGGCTCGGGGAATGCCTGTTGTTCTTTATATATATATATATCTGATTGGATGCTCGGTTGGCATCGGTTGGCTCACCCCCTTTTTTCTTAAACACTTGAGACATGGGAATCTGGCATATTGAGAGAATATTCTAAGAACGATTGCTGCACTGGTAGGTTATGGTACTGACCAGTGGCCCATAGTAGGTGGATATATTGGGTTTATTGCTATGGGATTTGCCCTCGACCTGCCTGTGAGTGGATGGTCGAGCGTATTGTGCGTTTTGATTTCATCGTGACATGTCAATAAGGATGATTTCTCATGTATTGGTGTCTTCTGGTTTATTCTCGATCTCCTAGGTTCACCCATGTCTATTTCAGCTTCTGTAGCTTGCAGTAATGATTATGATGCTCACGTGTATACTTACATTGCCCTTGCTGTATGTTTTACTTTGTGCATTCTGGCATTTTGTTTTCCTTGGAAACTGATAAATTGCTTTTTAATGGGTTTCTAAAAATTGTTTTCAAATGGAAGTGTTTAATCCCCTTTTTACAAATTTGAAAATATAAACATCACTTTCCCCTTTTCCTGAAATGTCATTGGCACTAATGAAATGAACACGAATTTGAAAAATGGATAAGGGCAATGGTTCGTACTTTGTTTTCAAGTAGAATATTATTAAAAACATACTTTTATAGATTGTAGTTCAAACTTGAAATGATGTTTCTTTTATTTTGAAAGGTAGTGCATTGGGAATAGATATCGGGCTAGCCTACTGAGTTTTAATACTCACGCCTATAGTTGTTTTCTGTTTTTAGTGTTTGTGCAGGCTATAGCTTGAGTGCGCTCGCCTAGGGCGACGCTTGATCGTTGAGTCGGAGAGCGACCCACGAGGTCGCACGGAGTTTGTTCGCACGTCGTGTTTGGTTAGTTTGTTTCCTGTTTGTTTCTGTTTAGTCACTTTGTTTAGTTTACCTTTTTCTGCGCTGCTCTGTTTTATCTTTGCATTCTTATTTATTTATATTGGGCGAAATCGTTCCCACAGTCTCTAAATGATGCCCTGGCGCTTGTCGCCAGCCCGGGAGGATCGGGAGCGCCTCTCGGGCCATGTCGCGGATCGGCTCGGGTGACCGGTTCTGGGTCGACCCGGGTTGGTTCGTGACAAAATAGTATCAGAGGAAGGTTTG
Source organism: Viscum album (assembly GCA_963277665.1). Taxonomy (NCBI): domain Eukaryota; kingdom Viridiplantae; phylum Streptophyta; class Magnoliopsida; order Santalales; family Viscaceae; genus Viscum; species Viscum album. The sequence continues at coordinate 1,713,728,252 of OY728125.1, forward strand.
CTCTTAGCAGACCTCACTTTACAGAGCGCCCTTTGTTATTTGGGATGTCAAGGTAGATGGAGTAGGATTGTCGGGACTTGAGGGGTAGGTACGAGAAGAGCGTCGCGAACTCTTTCCCGTACCGATCCTCAGGTTTCCATGGGAAGTCTGGTTTAATTTGTTTATTTGGGTTTTTATGGAAATGTTTTGCGATTGGGACACGACAAAGGGAGTTGGGCCATTAGTCCTCCTAACCCGCGCGGTCTGGCAAGCCATGTGGATCTAGGGGCATGGTCCAAGAAGGCTCTCTGTGTCAGTGGCGTGTTTGGCATATGGCCGCCAACCATATGGTCAAGTCACCCACTGACACTAGTCCCCTGTTGATCTGTTTTGGGTTTCCGTTGATTTTTGAAAGTGGTTTGAATCAGAAAAGTTGGTTTTGAAAAAAAAAATGGTTGTTTGAAATAACATGTTTGATTTGCGGACTGTTTTAAAAGAAGTGGTATGAATAAATTGTTTTTGGAAAATGAAGTTGCTTTGTTTTGGGCCTTGGTGTTCCGATGAGTACTCACATGCATTTTGGTATGTTGGAAATGTGGATGGATTTCTGGTATGGTGGATGGATGCTCTGGGTGGCACGGATACATGCATGTGAGTGAGACTCTAAGGGATACCAATGGCGAGGGTTTAACTTACCAAGATTGTTTTAAATTAAAGATGTTTTCAAAGAGAAAAGTTTTGATGTTATGATAACTGGTTTCCTCGGATTTCGAGCTTGTCACCTATGCAGTGTTTGATTTTGAGGTTGTTATTCATTCGCTGAGTTGGCGTTGATTGGGTTTTGACTTTTCCTTGTCCAGTGGTTATCCTTTCGAAGCTTCGATGGGTGATCGTAGTGCGGTTGATCAACCTAAGGATTTTATGCCCGAGTTTCGGAAGTTGGATCCACCTCTCTTTTATGGTCAAGAAGAAACTTCTGTGGCAGAGGAGTGGATGCGGAAGATTGAAAGGGACTTTAGCCTCATTGAGTTGCCCGAGTCCTTGAAGGTCAAGTTTGCGACCTTCATGCTTGAAGGTTCACCGTGGATGTGGTGGAAGTCAGTGTCTCGGGACAAGCCCCGTCAAGAGGTTACTTGGGAGTTTTTCAAGGCCTCGTTCATTCGCCAGTATTTCCCTGAGGAAGATAGGGTGAGAAAAAGGATGGAAATGTGTTGTCTGCAGCAGGGCGACAGATCCGTGTCGGAATATTTCCAGCGCTTTGTGGAGCTAGTAGCTTATGATCCAGAGTATGCCACAAATGACCCTGTGAAGGCTCGACGCTTCGAGGTGGGTCTCCGCCCTGATCTACAGTCGAAAGTTTCAGAGTCCAACCTGACTTCTTTTGTCGATGTGGCGAGACAAGCTTTTCATGTCGAAGCTGCAATGGCAGGAGTGCTCGAAGTAGTTCTCCCTCCCTCGATCCCTATGAGCACTGGTGAAGGTTCTGGAAAGGAGATGAGTAAGCAAATGGAAGTGGATGGATCAGGTCGTGGAATCAAGAGGCCTCGAGATCTTTCATCAACCTCTTTGGAGCGAGATATTATTGTGTGTTATCAGTGTGGCAAGCGGGGTCACAAGAAGTCATCGTGCCCAAGCACTCCGAAGCCCTGTCAGGCATGTGGACGCCTGGGTCACTTGCAACGATTTTGTCGGGGCGTTGCAAGGAAGCGTCGCAGGGGAATTTCTCAGAAGTAATGTGTTGTTGGGTCTTTGTTCAGAGTTCCTGGTGTAAGTTTCCTTTCAGTCTAAGGGATCTTTTATCGTTGTAGTTGTACTGGTGGTGTTTTGGGTTTGAAATGTATGAGAACTTCATGGGTCTTTTGACGAACAACGGCTTTCAATGCTGGTGTGTTTTTAATTTTAAAATCTTGTCCTTCAATCTGTCAGATCAAAAGATGTATGTTTCTTGTTGGGATTATCAGAACCTGACTGCGAGGCCGGAGATGCTTCATCCATCAGAGCTCCAGCCAAAAGGTCTCGGAGTGAAGCCGGCGCGTAGTCAGGAACCCCCGGGGAAATTTTAAAGAGTCTGGTGAAAGTCGCGCCTCTATTGTCGTGGTGTGATAGTTTTGGTGTTGTTGCTCTGGTTTCTCTGTCGTTGTAGTTCTCTCTTGTCGCAAAGTGCGCGATGGACTTATCTCTCGTGTAATGTCGGAAATTGTGCCTATTGGATGTATGTTGCTGATCAGTGACCTCGTGTGGACCACCGATGTGAATCGGTTATGGCTTTGGTATGTGTCCATCCCTAAGTAGTGGTACGTGAGTAGTTGTCCGTCCAAGTTTTAATGATCCAATCCTTGGGCCCACCCTCCCCGCCCATGGGGTAAGGGTTTTGGTTTGCGTAAAATTTTCAGATCAAATCCTATTACTTTTGGACGTGAGTAAGTGGTTTAAAGGTCCTTGTTGTGCTCTTTCTAGCTGGAGTAAGGTCTCGTGCATGTCTAAGCTGGTTTCCCGTTTGGTCGTTAGTTGGTCGGTTCTTTATGGTGGGGAGACCCACCATGAGTCTCTTTGGGTTTTCTCTTAAATCGTTATTGAATTCTAGTTGAGTTCTTATGGTGGGGAGCCTGTTCCGGCCTTCCCTCTGTTGGTGATTTATTTCGGGCAATGAGGTTCAGTCCCGCTGGTAGTCGTTGTGACATCCTTGGTAAAGAGGTCGGATCGTGTTGTGTGGAATCCTTAGGTGTTGATCAATCGACTGGTTGGTGTGGTGGCTTTCCGGGGGCGGAAAGCGTTATGGTGGGGAGAATTGTCACACCCCGACATGCGTGTTTATTTTATTTTATGATTTCTTTGACCTTGAATTATTTTTCTGGGGTTCGCGTCCAGTCTTGGATTAGATTTTTGAGTTTTTGTTAAAATGTGCGCTTTTTGACGCGACGTCGTCGGGCGCGTGAGCGAAGCCTGTTCTGGAAACCCCGCTCGTCCCTGCCGGTGTATTTTCGCATCCCGTTGTCTTTGGAAAATTTTAAATAGAGTCTTTATATTTAACGCGCACATCTATTGTTATCAGTTCATAGTTGTTTTTATCATTTAAGACGAAATGAGTATTTTTATCATTTGTATTTTTATCATCATGATTATTATTATAATTATTATTATTATTATTATTATTATAATTGATCTTAATAAAGATGTTATTAATTATTATGGTTACTTATTTATTTATTTTCTCTTTCCGAGAGTTGGGGTGAGTTTTAGACTAGTGCGCATGCACTACATGTTTGGCAGAGACTGTGCGGACAGCCTGGACACCGGTCTGACAACTTCTGGATCAGACAAAAGCTCACGCTTAGTTCGCGCACAGTCGTTAGAGGCATGTGCGGACCACGCAGTTGCACTATTCAAATAAAATAATTATTATGAAATGAAATTATTGTTATTAGAGATTAAAGTTATTATTATTTTTATTATTATCATTCTTTTATTATTATCACTATTTTTGTTCATTTATTTATCTTTTTTTTTATCTCTTCTTTTCTTTATTTTTCTTTCCCCCGCTTTTCCTCTAACCCTAGCAGGCTGCTCCTTTTTTTTTACTACTCTCGTCTCTCTCCCATTTGCAGCCGCCACCCCTCATCTCTCCCTTCTCCTTCCCCCGCTCCAACCTGCTGCAACCGGCCGCCGGCTTCTCCTCCCCCTTGCAGCAGCCGCACAGCAACCCCTCGCCCTGCTCCTTGCAGCGAGCCAACACCAACACTGTAGCCTCCCACGCCTCCTGCCTCCCTCGGCCGCACGCACCCAGCGCGGTGCCTCCTCCTCCTCCTCTGTCTGCTATCACACAGCAGCGCCCTAGCCCTCTTTTGCTCCCTGCTCAAGCCCGCAGCATCCCTACGGCATAGCCATTTCATGCGGCGCCCCCCCCCCCCCTTGCCATCCGCTCCAGATCTGCCTCGCGCGGATTCTCGTCGTTGGCGCCCCTGCTTGCGGTGCGTCCTCCCTCCCTCAGCACACACACCCGTTGCCTGGAGATCTGCTCCCTTTTCCCTATTGCAGCGCCCCGCTCCGGTGCCTCGGCCTTCCCCTTCTTCACCTCGCACTACAGTCGCATCACCCAATTCTCCTCCTCCCCTTGCTGCGCATGTGCAGGCCGAGCGATACTTCTACTTCCCCCCCGAACAGGTTTCATTTATTTTGTTTTTTTTTATATTACTTTTATTATCATTGTTAATACTACATCCTTATTATTATTTTTGTTATTTTTATTTTTATTATTCTTGTTGTTACTAATACTACTATTATTATTATTATTTTTATTTTTATTATTATTAATGTTGATAATAATAATAATAATATTATTATTATTACTATTATTATTATTATTATTATTATTATTATTATTTTTAATGTTATTATTATTAATTTTATTATTGTTATTATTATTATTATTCTTATTAATATTCGTATCAATAATATTACTATTATGTTATTATTAATCTTATTCTTATTATTATTATTATTATTATTATTAATTTTCATTATTATTATTATTATTTATTATTATTAGTGTTATTATTATTATTATTATTATTCTTACTATTATTATTATTATCCTTATTTTTATTATTTTTATGATTCTTACTATTCTTATTATTATCGTTGTTATAATGATCACTATTATTATCATTATTACTACTATTGCTTTCGCCTTTGCCTTGTTAGGGGTTTTTATCAATTTATGTTTCGTTTGGTAGGATTATTATTTGAGGGCCCGCGCAGGGTGTTTTCAAGTGAGCGCCATCGCCGCGCCGTGTCTCCGAGGTTCCGTTGTTGTCGCGCTTCAGTTCCGAGGTGAACGTTTCTTTCCGACGCTTGGTTTGGAATGCTCTGGTGAGTTTTGGATGTGTCTGAGTCCTTGGTTTTGATTATGCAGAGTGTCGGACTCTATCACGTGGCTTCGGACACGCGTTGTGTCATCGCGCCTTGGTTCCAAAGTTGTTTTGTCGTCGCGCCTTGGTTTTGAGGTAGGTTCCCTTTGCACTGCTTTTGAAATTTAAGTTATATTATTTCATGCTGTTTGCGCACACTAGTTGTTCGAAATAAATATTTTATAAATAAGTGATAATATACTATAATTAAAATTTTAAAATAAGATAAGTTAATTTTTAAAAGGTTATTGAATGTCAAAAGGAGCCGCTTATTTTATACAGGACACATGAAACATCCTTTTGATGAGCAGACACCCAATAATGAAAGAACGCCCGTTTGTCTTTTAAACATAATTCACGGAATGTAAAACAGAGTTCTGGTTTAATGAGAAATGATTTCTTTTGAAGCATGATCAAATACTTTGGTTCTTTTGAGAAATTGCCCGGTTGGCTCTTAAAGTTTATTTGGAAAAGAAAATGGTTTGGTTTGGTTTATAAAAATACTGGAAACCTGTGAAGTAGTGTTTTGTGGATTCTTCAAATAGTTTTAAACTGGTCTTGGTAGTGATTGTGAATTGTATTAAATGCCCGTTTGGCACTTTATGGAAAGCGATGGAAAATGTTTTTATAAAAACCCTCTTAGGACGACTCTCATGCCTTGGTTGCGATTGATTGTTTGGGAGGCCGCGCTTAGAGGCTCCCGGGTACTGGAGTGGAAAAAGGCATGAGGTTGTCCCATGGAGTGGCTCGGGGAATGCCTGTTGTTCTTTATATATATATATATCTGATTGGATGCTCGGTTGGCATCGGTTGGCTCACCCCCTTTTTTCTTAAACACTTGAGACATGGGAATCTGGCATATTGAGAGAATATTCTAAGAACGATTGCTGCACTGGTAGGTTATGGTACTGACCAGTGGCCCATAGTAGGTGGATATATTGGGTTTATTGCTATGGGATTTGCCCTCGACCTGCCTGTGAGTGGATGGTCGAGCGTATTGTGCGTTTTGATTTCATCGTGACATGTCAATAAGGATGATTTCTCATGTATTGGTGTCTTCTGGTTTATTCTCGATCTCCTAGGTTCACCCATGTCTATTTCAGCTTCTGTAGCTTGCAGTAATGATTATGATGCTCATGTGTATACTTACATTGCCCTTGCTGTATGTTTTACTTTGTGCATTCTGGCATTTTGTTTTCCTTGGAAACTGATAAATTGCTTTTTAATGGGTTTCTAAAAATTGTTTTCAAATGGAAGTGTTTAATCCCCTTTTTACAAATTTGAAAATCTAAACATCACTTTCCCCTTTTCCTGAAATGTCATTGGCACTAATGAAATGAACACGAATTTGAAAAATGGCTAAGGGCAATGGTTCGTACTTTGTTTTCAAGTAGAATATTATTAAAAACATACTTTTATAGATTGTAGTTCAAACTTGAAATGATGTTTCTTTTATTTTGAAAGGTAGTGCATTGGGAATAGATATCGGGCTAGCCTACTGAGTTTTAATACTCACGCCTATAGTTGTTTTCTGTTTTTAGTGTTTGTGCAGGCTATAGCTTGAGTGCGCTCGCCTAGGGCGACACTTGATCGTTGAGTCGGAGAGCGACCCACGAGGTCGCACAGAGTTTGTTCGCACGTCGTGTTTGGTTAGTTTGTTTCCTGTTTGTTTCTGTTTAGTCACTTTGTTTAGTTTACCTTTTTCTGCGCTGCTCTGTTTTATCTTTGCATTCTTATTTATTTATATTGGGCGAAATCGTTCCCACAGTCTCTAAATGATGCCCTGGCGCTTGTCGCCAGCCCGGGAGGATCGGGAGCGCCTCTCGGGCCATGTCGCGGATCGGCTCGGGTGACCGGTTCTGGGTCGACCCGGGTTGGTTCGTGACAGTAGTGGCCACATCCTATAATTGTAGATGATATTTATAGATTCCATGGTATAATAGGATACTATAAAAGGTTTTTGAAATAAATTCATTTATTTATAATCTAATAACCAATTTAACTCTAAAGGGAATTAAGATTATCTAGACATAAGAGTGTGAAGAAAGTATCCAAGAACTGAAGAAGAGGTTGGTTAGTTTACCTATGCTAAATTTACCCATTAATAGGGAAGGTTTTTTCATTTATATTTACTAATCCTTGAAAGGAATTTGATAAATACTGATGAAAAATTACAAGGTGATTGCATATTCATCATAATAGTTAAATCATCATGAACATAATTAGCCTACCCACGATCTAGAGTTAGCTACAGATATATTTATATTAAGGATATGTTGACACTATCTTTTTGGGGATAAGTATGATATATACACTGACCATGATAGTCTGAATTATATATTCACCCAAATGGAATTGAACATGAGACAAATGAGATGTTTAGAACTTCTTAAGGACTGAGATTTTTCTATCCATCATCACCAAAACTAAAAACATTCCTTCAATAGTGCTGGCCTTTATCAGGGCTAGAAAAAACTGTTGATAAAGGGTCCCTTTATCAGCGCTTTATTTTTAATGATGATAAAGGGTACCCTTTATTGGTTCTTTATTATTAGCAAAGATAAATGGTATCCTTTATCGGTTCATTTCAAGCTCTGATAAAGGCCTCGATCATCGGGTGAGTCCCAAAACAAAATATATCATGGTAAGGTGCTCATTTATATATTATTCCATCGCATTAGTGTCTCAGAATTCTGCTACTAGGATGGGTTCCCATATAAAATACATACACTTATATGGCCCTGCCCCGAGCGCACACGGGCCTTAGAGAACCTTATACATAACCCAAGCCTTCGCCAACCTTCATATTTGAGTCCTACATGACCTGGCCTTGTCCATAGAAAATTGTTTTTACAAAAAAATAATAAAATTATTAAAAATTGAAAAAATAAATAATTAATTAAAGAAATAAAAAGTAAAAATCAATATATTAAAATATATATATATAGATTAATTTTTTTAAAATAGATAATTATTAATAAATTTAATATATATATATTTAAAATATTAATAATTATTATATATTAAATATAAATATATTATATAAATAAAATGAAATAATTAAATGAATAAAATTTAAAAATGAGTAAATTAAAATAATATTAAATAAATTAATTAAATAATTATTGATAAAAATGAATATATTTAATATAAATATACAGAAATTATAAATAATAATAAATATTAAATATTAAATATAGATGTGTAAAATGGGTAAAGTGAAATAATTAAAAACATGAATTTTAAAAATGTGTAATTTAAGAAAAATATTTAAAAAAATTATTTAATTACTTATTGAAAAAAAAATTAATATAAAAATATTCATATTATAAATATTTAAAAATAGTATATATTAAATATAAATAAAATAAAGAAATAAATTGTAATAAATAAAGAAAAAAAATAAAAAATCGACAAATTGAAAAAATTAAACAAAAAAGAAAAAATGAATGAATTAAAAAACATTAAAAAAATTATAAAAGTTGAGGCTCAAGAGGCATATTTATTGAAAATATAAAAAGTAATATATATATATGAATCAAAATCACCAGGGATCACAAAAACTGGTGCAAAATTCTTTAACCCACTCGAGACCAGATGCACATATTATGATGGGGATGGAATCCACCTCTACAACAAGGATGTCTTTCCATCCTCTAAGACCTGGATTTTATCCATGGGCCATCACTATCATCCCAAATCATAGGAACAACACCATCCTTCATGGAATCAGTTCAAAAAATATCAATATTCTTTTTCCCATCTTCATCACTACTCGCGGCAGCAAGCATATCAAAAGAGTTATATAAAATAACATTACTCTTTAATATCTCAATCATGGATTGAGTACTTCTGGTTGTATTTGAAGCTTTCCTTGGGTTGGGTTCTTCAGACCCCATTATCATTTTTTTCATTAAGGGGTGTATAAAACTTGTTTTGTTCCCCTAAGAATTCACTTGGACTAACATGTGTATGATGGCAACCAAAATCTGGAGCAGGGGTCATTTTCTTGAGACCAGGGTCCAAAATAGAAGGAACATGCAGTCAGTAATTTATAATTCTCAGGGGTTGAGAAGTATATATAGTGTTTTGTAAACTAGGATGACATTTAGGGTTGAGTCCAGGGTTTTTATCAAAGTAAATCTTGAGACCATGATATAAGACTACATCATGTTTTCATAATGTAGTCATGAAAAATTCATCATATACTTTTTGCAGGATCACCCTTTGAATCCAATGAAGCTTCATATAGGCCATTCTTTAAGAAATAATTTTTATTCAAATGGACCTCAACAGGTTTATCCCTTGTAGTCAAAACATTTTCACTTTTCCCTTTACTCTTAGAAAATCTTGTAACAATTTGTACTTGCTGAAAATTAAAATCATTGGAAATAAAATCAGAATTCATGTCATTACTAATAGTGAAAGAATCTACACCACTATTCTTTCCATCTATCATGAAGGCAGTTGGACCTATTTTCATACTCAGTTCACAAGCAATAAGCAACTCACCCACACCAGAATAGTCTGAGTAATGTTTCCCAAATCATGATGTCCTTGTCCTTATACTTCCATGAATTTGTATCCACAATATTGGGCTTAACATTTCATAATATTTGGGAGACTTCAAGTTTCTCCTCTCAAACAATTTAATCCACCTCTTCCTATGCAATAACATCCAAATCTAGTTAAATATCATCGGAGATATCTCCATCCTTTTATTTACTTCTTCCATTGATAAAGATATCATTAAAATATGATCTTATCATAACCATTTCATTTTCATTTTAAAAAACTGTCCATGATATTGGGGGACTATCATTAACATGAGTAGTAAAGAGAATACCCATATCAATAAAAGAAGAAGGCCCGATATTGGGACTGGTTGTACTTCTCATACTCTATGGAATACCTTTATCCCCATGTAGTGGTGCTCGAACAGAAGTTTCTTCAACACTCATGGGGATTTGAGCCTATGTATCTTCTTTCATGGTCTATTTTTTATCCTGAGCAGAAATATCCTAGACAACCCCTTTTTCTTATTTATTTTTATAGTTAGAAATATAATAACCCTTTAGTTAACAATGAGCACCAATAATGTTTTTTCTGCAATTGTACCTTGTGTTTCCCACTAAGTAACAACACTAACAAAATAGTGGCATTTTTTCTAAACTATTCTTAAAATGAAATTATCTTGAGGAGTAGAGATGGCTACACTTTCAGTCAATGAGTAACTAAAATAAACCTTGACTAATACTCTATTAAAATGACCAAAACTCCCTTTAATTTGGCCATATCCATGTGTATTGGGATTCTGATTATAGATTATATGTAATATAGTATCTTGATGTTTCAAAACACCCAATTTTATCCATAAATTTAGATCCAAATCTGATAAAAGGTATCTTTGAATTCATTATGATCAAAACATAAATTCCATTCATGAACCCAAAGGGTTCTCGACTTCTAGTTGACTAAACCAAATCTCTAGGTGCAACCTTTTAAATTTGAAGAAGGAAAATCACATGGAAGATCCCTTGACCCAAATATATGCACATAAAATCAAAGAAACCCCAAATCTATGCTATGTGTGAGACCAAATCCACCAAATTACTGGGTTTCATACCTTTTGACAGTGAAACTCGGTCGATGAAGGATTGTTTTTGTATATCAAAATGCTCTTAACTTACCCCAACTAAAGCTAATACATGTGTAGTGGTTCTCTTCTTAATGATACATTGTGTGTTTCGATTGATAGGAAAGGGAAACAACCCTCCTATTAAATCAGAAAAAGAATAAAAACCTGATGTGTCCTCATCTTACACTTTCTTCCTCACATCAAACGAACTCTATCGAACATCATGAAGACTTGAAGAGTAGGAATATAGATTCAAACTCCTTGGATGGAAAAGGTTGGGTCAATCTTCAGTGGGAATTGGGTGGTTCTTCTCCAATTCCTCTCGTTCTTCCATCAATTCTAAATTTTATTAAAAAATTATAATTGAAACAATTATTAATAACATTTCATAAAATTAATATATGTATATATTTTTATATATATATAATAATTATAAATAGTAATAAATAAAATATATTAAATATAAATAAATAAAATGAATAAAATGTAATAATTAAAAACATGTTAATGTCTTATTCATTTTTAATAGTTTCTATACATAATTATTCAGTAATATATTAAATATAGAAATTTATTCTTATATATTTTTGTATATATATATATATCAATATATATAATATTTCCTAAAATATGTTTTATATAATACTAAAAATTTATGCTAAACATAAAATAAGTCATATATTTAGTGAATAATGGTTTATAATTCATTATTTATATTAATTCAAAATGCTGACTAATTGTATCGAGTTATATAAATTAGTTGAATGTCATTTTATTTTTAAATTTAACATATATAAAACATGTGTTAGAATGATTTAACACATACATATACATAATTATTGCATTCTTATACACAATGAACACACAAAAATATTGTCATAATTAAAGAAATCTTATCTAGAAACACATACACCTAATATTTATATAATTTATTCAAATTTTAGTTTTCACTTTAGAATTTATTTTAGTGACATGATACATTTAATATATTATTTTATAATTGATAATTTTTATTTATTTATTTTAAATAGTATTACAGTTCGATATAATTTATTCATTTTTAATATTTTTATTTTTATTTTTTTGGAATGTAATCATTTTCTTATATTTGTTTACATTTATTTATTTTCCATGTTTTAATTTTTTCAATGTGTATTCACCATTATTTCAATATATTTGAAATTTTTTTTAACAAATTAATATTTAATTTTTAAAACAAATCTATTTTTTCAATATTTTCAAAGTGTACTCAAATTTCCATTATTTAATTTCACTAATTATTAACATGCATGCATTTAATATTATATATTATTTAAGAATAATAAAAATATATTTGTAATTAAATATTTATAAATTAATTAATTATAATGGTATATTTACTATAATTATATTTTTATATTTATATTTTTATATTTTTATAATTATATATAAATGATTATAATATTTTAAACAATTATTTATATAATTATAAATGAATAATTATATATAAAAATAATTATAATTTTAAAAAATATTATTTAAATAATTCATATATGTACTATATTTATATTTATATTTATATTTTAAATTTATGTATATATATATTTATATATTTATTTATATTTATATTTATATCTCCATAGAATAAAGGATGATGATGATAGTCTGGGAGATTCTTTGCCTAACCGTGAATGGCAGTCAGGATTGCCTCAATTGATCCTAAGCTTTCATGGATTCTATGAGTGCTTCTATTTTTTCTGACCCCTTGGAGGGATCTTCTCTTCCTCCCTTAGGTGATGCTCCTCTCATTTATATTCTGGGGGATGTGAAATGGATTTCAGGTAATCCGATTTCTAGGGTCTTGGATGAAAATGAAGGATTTCCCATCTCCATTTCTTATATTATAGCAATAATGAATGTTTTGGACTATACTATCTCTCTGAATGATGTTTCAGATGGAGTCCCTCTACATACTTCTCTATATTTAGGGGTTTGAGCTGCGATGGAAACCCTCTCTATTGAAGTAAGGGTTAATGGTGATGGTCCACCTGATGTGAACCTTTTTTCTACTTTCAGGGCCTCACATTCTCCATTGAATGTTGTGAATCCTCAATCAATTTTGGTGTTTAATAATGGTGATGAGAATCCTACGGTGGAGGGTGATATGGTAACGACTCATCAGGATCTAAAGTAAGGTTGCATCTCCCCAACACTATTTTTTTATGATACTCATTTTGGGTTATCTCTATCTGGGAGGATTATAAAAAATATCCCATGTGATTTTTTCAAAGAAAACCACTCAATTATCTTGCAATGGATTATCGAGTGAAAAAACACTATCATCACTTGGATGGTGGTTCATAAAAGGAAAAATCATTGGAATATCAAGGTCCTATACATAGACTTCTTCAATTTATGGGTTTTGATGGATGGAAAATTGCATCTATCTATAAGGATTTTTTTTCACATTATTTTTCCTCATATGATCTGAAGGTTCATGCTTAGAGGATGGTATTTTACTCTCTCATAATAGTATTTCTATGAATTTGTTATAGAGATCCTAGTTTGAACCTAAAAAATGTTATAAATTTTAATACTCAGGTGTGGATTCAGGTCTTCAACCTCATCTAGTACCTATGGAATCCTCAAATATTGTGCGACGTTACCTTTTATAGTGGGTTCGTAATCAAACTAGATAAGAAGACTGGACGTGAAAGGTTTGGACACATCATTCAAATTGTTATTGAAATTCATATTAGTACAATTCCCACTGACATAGTTGTACTGGTGAATGGTGTTTTCCATTTTGAGATGCATATTGAAGCTGAAACATTACATGATCTCTATTAGAAAATTTATAGTATTTGGAACTCTATTGAAAAATACTGAAAATGCTTGAATTTTTTTAACTATAGGAAGTCTATACATGTAGCTGGGAAAGAAAAGTTCAAGCTATCAGATAGATATACTGTTAATAAGGGAGACAACTCATATACAACTAATACAAAACCTGGGACTAAGGAAGCCAATAATATTAATGTAAATATCATGGAAAACAAGGAGTTTCCTTTCCAGACCCATGCTCCTATTATTGTGGCTACACAATAGCTGGGGAAAACTCTAGAAGCTCTGGTTTCTTGGCCAAAGATGTTGGTGCCACCAGGGAGGAGCCAGACTATGAGTTGTAGGGACATATGGTTATTAATTATGCAAACAGACTGTGTTATGTATTGGAGAAAAATAAAATAAATTTTTAGTTGATGAGGGGTTTCAAATAGTCCTACCTAGAAAACCCAGTTCTTCCAATACATTTGAGTATGTATCATATCAGCCTTTGATAGATGGTAATCTTGGTTAGACATGTGTGGTGGTAGATATCCCTATTGTTGGGGCCAGATAGAATGGTAACAGGCAGTCTTCCCACTTTTTAGATCACATAAAGACTAGTGGTAATGGTGAATAGTCTTCTCTCCAAGGGTTTCTTCAACCTCTTAAACAAATGGCCTCTCAATTTTTTGATGATCAACATGCTTTGTTACTGCTGAAACCACCAACAATTATTGATGTAAGATCTCCTGATGTCAAGGGTTATAGAAAGGTTGTTATTGTTAAAGGTGGCACCCAAGGAGGGGATGGTAAGTTGATAAGCTTGGGTGAAAATGTGCAATGGTCTTACCCATCTCAATTTTAAAAGGCCCTAAAATCTACTTATGAATCTTTTGGAATGGTTTTGGCCCTAGAATGTGTCGATGCAAGGAAACATATCAAGGATCCTCCAACGGAATATGAGGTTGAGAGGTACCCCTAGGGCCTCAAAGAATAAATATAAAATCGTCTGATTTGTATATTGAAGTCGCATTTCAAAAAATGGTACCTTATGTTTTTCGATATACGGACTATTTGATAGTTCAAAAATTGTTATAAAAAATAGTGAAGATGGTTGTTAGCTTAATCCGTGGCATGATTCTTAGAAAATTTCCTAGAAATAAATTAGTAACATCATTCCAGAGGACTAATAAGATTTTTCATTAACTGATGAGCTCGTGATACTCAAACGGACCAAGTCATGGTAGAGAGACTGACACCCAAAGGATAGAGATCGATATCCAAGGAATTTCAGTTATAGATGGAGTTGCATGAGTTTGTCTCTTTCTTTCTTTATTGTAGGAATTCCAAATATTTTCAATCCTTTCTTTCCTTACTTTGTGGTACATTACTTTTTTCTCTATAAATTTCGTGGGTGTGGGTTGACTTTCTATCTCGTACTCAGACATTTTCAAGTATATTTATTTTTATATTTATATTTATATTCATTTATTAAATATATATATAAATATATGTGTATATATAAAATTATATAAATATATATAATGATATAAATATATAAATATTATGTTTTTAAAGTATTTATATAATTATATATAAAAAAATTATATTTAAATAATTATAAACTTATAATAAATATATTTAAATAATTAATATATTTACAATATATATATATATAATATATATAATTATTTAAATATATATAATGATAAAAATATATATATATTTATATATAAATAATAGTAAATATATTTACAAATATATTTAGCTATAAATATATTAATAAATGTATATTTACTATATTTATAAAAGTATATATTTATATATATAAATAAATATAATTTTCCAAAAAAAGTATTTATATAATTATAAATAAGTAATTATTTATTTAAAAAATTAAAAAATAATAATAAATATATTTAAATAATGAATATATCTAATATATATATATAAATATATAAATGTTTATAATGATATAAATGCATTTAAAACCAAATACAAATATTTATAAATATATTTATAAATGTATTTTTTTATAATTACAATTATAAATACTTTATCACCGTTAATGTTTTAGCACAGATATAGATGCATTTTATCAGTACTCCTTTAGTACTGATAAAGATGGCTTCTATCAACTTTTTTTAGCAGTTATAAAAATATATCCTTATTAGTTCTTTTTTGGAAGCGATGATAAAACTCTCCTTGATCTAATTAAAAGAACCATAACCACACTGATTTCAGTCACGATTCTCGAGATTTCGCAGAAGTTCGCTAATGTCAGCACTCTTCCTTGACTATCTCTCAGACTAATCAATCCTTGAATCCAAGGTGTGTTATTTTATTCTCCTCCTCTCTTATTGATTTCTTGGTTTTGTTCCATGGTTTTCATTAATGCGGGGTTTTTGTGGCTCCTCTTCTCTCTCCACTCTCATGGTCAGTCAAACCTCCTTGGATCCCAAAGAGGGTTCCCACATCCTTATA
Source organism: Viscum album (assembly GCA_963277665.1). NCBI lineage: Eukaryota > Viridiplantae > Streptophyta > Magnoliopsida > Santalales > Viscaceae > Viscum > Viscum album. The sequence continues at coordinate 1,713,744,065 of OY728125.1, forward strand.
CTTCGATTTAAGTGTCTCCTACATCAAATTTAATATGTTTTCTAGTGTAAATCTAATCTTTCTTCATTTATACTCCTCCTATTTACTTTATCTATATGTTTCATAGGTTTCTCCTTCTTCCATGAACCTTAAGTCTTGGATCGTTCTCTAGGATCAAAATGATGAATGTAGATGCTCAATATACCAGACGGGGTTGAATTGTATACTTTAAAAATTTATTTTTGAACTTCTAGAAATGGTAATGTTTAACAAAGTTAGAGTAGGTAAATTCACAAGACCTCTTAGTTATAAAAACATTCTTGATTCAAGAAATGTTGTTCTGAAAATGAAACTTAATAAAAGTTTACAAAGCCAAAATTCTACCTTAAAGCATACAGAATGATACTAATCAGAGTAAAAGTATGAAAAATTATATGATGTTTATACATTCATTAACAATAAAAATGCAGTGGAAAACATGAAACAATACAAGTAACAAGTAGTAAATCTTTTAACCCAAAGAGTAGGGTATCCAACAACTTTGGATAAAGGTCTCTTTATTTATACTTTAAAAAAATATGTTTCACCCACACTAGGGTAAGCCCTCGATACAAATATCAGAGTCTGTCTTGCTATCCCCACAAGCCCTCGAACTTCATGGTAGTCAGAACCTCTATCTTCTAATCCTTGGAAGCCCTCCAATGTACTCACCAACATTCCGAGTCGCCCAATGCAATTCTGACCAACATGTTCAGTACGCACAAATCTATAAAGTCTCTCTCTCTCAAGAAATCACTTCAACAACATGTAATCTCTAGATTGATCAATGTATTTGAGCTCATTCTAATTAGCTCCTACTTATTTCCACATCTTCAACAGTCTATTCCCTCCTCCAACGGTTATATTTTTCTGTGAATTTCAGAGGGACCTATACCTGTGTCACTCAAACAACGGTTTGTTAAAAATAGAATGCATGGAATCGTTTTATAACTCAAACAAGAGTAAGTAAAATATGGTTTCTTAACTGAATTCATTTTTTGGAGTCTATGGGAAAGAAATTTTGGGAGTCTAATCAAACAACCATTCGGGTTCTATAATACATGAATATTCGGATTATGTCTTCAAAAGAATTAAGAACCTGATTTCTATAGAATTTTGGAGTCTGAATTTTAAGGAAATTCAGAGTCTGAATTCATAAGAATTCGGAGTCTGAAATCAGAAATTTTAGAGTCTAAATTCATAGAATTCGGAGTCTAAACTCAGAATGTTCAGAGTCTAAATTTAGAGATTTCAGAGTCTGATCTTAGAATGTTTGAAGTCTGAATTCAGAGAATTCGGAGTCTGATCTCAGAAATTTCAGAGTCTGAATTCAGAGAATTTGGAGACCGAACACAGAATGTTTGGATTCTGAATTAAGAGAATTATGAACCAAAATTCAGATCCTGAATTCGGATCCTGAAAAAAAAATACTCTATATCTATGTATTTATAAGATTAAGAGGTTTTAGATACGAACCCAAATTTTATACTTAGAAATAAAATGAACTAGGTTTAGAGAACTTATAATATGAATAATGAAAACATGGTAAGGAAAAATATTCCTTGGGGAAGGGAAATATTCCTTATTAAGATAAATAATAGGGGGAAAAAATTTGACATAAGATAGGGTGTTTGTAATTTTCAAAACATGAAGAAATGGAAAAGTCATAAGAAAACCTTATTGACCCAACAATCTCCCCCTTTTTGGAAAGCACAAACATCCTTACGAAAAAGAATATAAGGACTTAGAAAATATTTTTATCGACTTTAAAAGTAAAAATTGTCTCCCAGAACACATGGGAATGATGAATATGACTAACTCCCACTTAGGCATTGGAAATGCTAAGGATTGTATTCTTGATTTCTGGATTGAGACTTAGAATTTTATTATATACAAAAATCTTCTTTGATAAGAACTCCCCCTTAGATGAACACCCCATTACTTTGGGAAATTTATTCTTTACATAGTATTCTTTTTAACATTCCTTTCTCCCCCTTTGTGATTTTCAAAAAGGAATACAAGGAATGAAAAAGAAAATATGGTACCTAAAATATTAGTATTTGGAAAGGAAATTTATAAAGAGCAACCCAAAACTTTATTATGATTGGAAAAATTTATACAAGGAAGAAATACAACAAAAGATCGGAATTGAATAAGATTATCCTTCCTTCTCCTTAGGCATCAACTTCTTCACTATGGTTTTGAGATTATTGAGTTCCTTGTGATCCTCCTCTGCACATTTGAGAAGCTGATCTTGATCTTCTGTTTTCTTCTATAAGGCTTTGATTTTTTCTTCTGAAGTCTTAATAGATTTAGTCGGACCCTTTTTAACTTCTTCTTGCTTAACTAGCTTCTCTTCTATCTCAATCATCAGATCCCTTTCTCTCTTCTAACTCTGAGAAATTGAATATAATTTACTATTCAGAACTTTAACTTCTTGCTTCTGATTATTTTCTTTAAGAGATAGTTTTTCTTCAAAAGACTAGGTGAGATCATTGAACTTTCTATCTTCGGTTTCAAATGCATCCTTGACATTATATTGAAACTCATCAAGAATTCTAATGTCTTCTACATTTTTCTTTGACTATCTAGTCATCTTTTTGCAAGATCTTTTGTGGGATTTGTAGTTTAAGAAAAAGGTTTTAAAATCAGCCTCATGTTTGACACACTTAACCATCAAGATGGATACTGATTCCAATTCTTTATTTAATGAATGCTGAAGCATATAGCATCTAGACTCTATGATTAGAAAAAGAGAGATAGTTCCAACAATAATTTTCAAACACTGGACTACAAATTCATGTCCAAGAGAGGACGATTCCAAATTAGAGATTTTTTTTGGTGAGGATTCTTTTTCTAACCCAGAAAGATTCCTCTTTTATGAAGTACCAACTTATTTCTTCTTCACTACAGATTTTCTATGTGTATCAACTACCACCTGGTTTCCCTTATCAACTTTCGGAATGAATTCTTCTTGATTGGGTGATTCGTGTTCAGTATCTGATAGTTGCACTATTTTATCTTCATCTACCTCTTCCTTCTCTGCTGTTGCCTCAGCATCCTCTGGCTGAATGAAATCATGGTTGGAGCTTTCTTCTACAGATAATTTTTCACTTATCCAATTTTCACATCTTTCCCTGAGGTAGAATGTTTTGAAGACTTGGCATCAGAGGTTTAGAATGACAATTTTTCATAAGGTCTTTCCTTCTCATGAAAATCCTCAACTTTCTTTATCAGCTCTTTAGTATCACCACTCTTTTCTTTTTCTTCTTCATCAACATCCTTTTGTTGTACTTTTTCCAGAGTCACAAATTTCTTTCTCGGAATCTTTGGTAATGATTCTATCAGAAAGGATTCTGGTACCGGAATATTCTTGGATGCTTTCTTAGTAGCCTTCAGAAGTGATTGAATTATCTCTGCCTCAGACAACTTTTTCTTCTACTTTTTCTCTTTCTCTTGCTTCTCAAGCTCTTCAGCTACCATCTCCTGCAAATATTTTGCCTCAACAGGGTCCATGCCAAATATATGCTCCCCTTATTTATGATATTTCTTATCTTCTCTCCACTTTTCTACTACCTCATCAGGATAAGATTTTTGTTTCTTTGGCTTCGGAGGTGCTGACTGGATTTCCTTTGACACTAGAGTTTTTTTCTTCTCTACTTCTTTCTTCACCTTCCACTTCCATTCACCATTTTTAGAGTTTTCATCCACCTCCTATTTCATTGAAAAAATTTCGACTTCCTCTTCAGAAAAATCATATAATTATTTGGATTATTTGGAAAAACCAATTTTCATCCTTCTCAAAGTATCATCACTCAAAAACATGGATTTTAAATTCCTTGACTTAGAACTATAAGGAATTTTGAAGGACTATAAACACTGAACCATCATCTTTGACAGAATGGTTGGATAAATCATAATTTGAGATTTCAAATTCCCAGTCTTAATATTCTCAATCGTAATCAGAATTTACTTATCCAAATTTATCTTCCTTATATTCACCGAGAAATCCAAAATATATATGTCACTCTTCTTTAGAGTATCATTTTCACCTTTTCTCAGAATAATGAATCCTTGAACCCAAAGTTCAAGAATCAGAATGTTTTTAGAAGGGAGAAAAATCTTCGGAGTCTTTACTTCTGAAAGACCAAGCAATGCCATGGCCTTCGCCTTAACAAAACATCCTTGAACATCTGGTAGCTTGTGGGTACAGAACTCAGATTCCCCTTCATAAGAAATACCAACCAACCTTGTAGCCTTGGTGAAAGAAAGTGAATATTTCTTTCCATAACACTTGAAAGAAAACATACTCCTGCCTTCTTCCTTAAAGAAATTTATTGACTCATAGAACTCTACTAACAACTTCAAATATACCAAATCCTGATCTTTTGGTTTTGAAATACATACACTCTCCCATTCATTGAGTTTGAAATTCTTGGAAACGATAGATTCATATTTGGAATAAAACATTGGATCAACTAATCTTTCTCTATTTACTTTTCATTCAGATATTGGCTTAATAGTTGACATTTCATTCAGGGAAGAGACTTCGGCAGACATTCAGATGTAAGAAAATATAAGAATTTTAGAACGGGCTTTTGTAGGAAGGGAAGAGCTTCAGGACGCAAGAGCTTTGAGATCAATGTGGGACAACCATCGGGGGGTCATTTATATATGCAATCGAAGAGAAGATTCAGCTTCCTCGATTGATCCAACGGTTGAAATCATCTTGAGAACATCTGAAGGTATAGATAATAGCCACATGAGGAAATTTGATAGATTCCGATCTTTTGAGGTTTTTAGGAAAAAAAATAGGATTTAAGGAAAATTTAATCTAGAAAAAAAATTAAAACCAAAAGAAAATACCAACAATTAAAATATGATTAAGAAAATTTAGAAAAGGAAACATACCTTTCAGATTTCTAGGAAGATTATTTGTAATGAGGAAATTTTTTCTTAAATAACTTTAGATTTTGAAAATTTTAAATATGGAAACTTCCATTACAAAAATTTTAAGTACGCAAATCTTCATTATGAAAATTTTAAGTACGAAAATCTTCATTAGGAATATTTTTAGTACGAAAATATTCATCATGAAAATTTTATGTATGAAAATATACATTACAAAAATTTTGACTATGAAAAATTTATACTGTGAAAAAAAATTATATTACGAAAAAAAATTAGACTATGAAAAATATTTAGACTATGAAAAATTTAGACTAAGAAAATAACTTAGACTACGAAAAAAATAGACTATGAAATTTTTTTAAAATCTAAAAAACAAATGTACTCCCCCTATGAAAAAGAGTTCCTTACTGTAAAAAGATTGGTTTCAACAGGAATTTAGCATGTAATATTACCTTACGGTTATCATTTTTAACTTCTGTTTAATGTATTCAAATCTATCAGATGGTAAAGATTTTGTGAAAATATCAACAAGTTGATCTTGCGTTCTGATAAATTGAAGAATGATATCTCCTTTTTGTGTGTGATCCCTAACAATGTGATGCCTAATATCTATGTGTTTTTCACGAGAGTGATGTGCAGAGTTCTTACATAAGGAAATGGCACTAGTATTATCACACAAAAAATGTGTTTTGGTAAAACTCAAACCATAGTCTGTGAGTGTTTGTTGCTTCCACAAAACTTGAGCAAAACAAATTCTAACTGCTATATATTCATCTTCAGTAGTGGAAAGTTATACTGAATTTTCCTTTTTGAATGAACAAGAAACTATCGAATCTCATAAGAAATGACAAGATCCTGATGTACTTTTCTTATCCATTCTACATCCACCAAAGTCAGCATCCAAAAAAATGTTTTAAAACAAAATCATTTCTTGAAGTATAAAAGAGTCCAAGATCCATGGTTACCTTTATGTAGTGAAATATCCTTTTCAATTCCTCTAAATGAGATTCCATTGGATTGAATTGATATCTTACACATAAGCATACTGAAAACATTAATTCCGGAAGACTAGATGTCTTGTAAAGTAGACATCCTATCATACCTCTAAAAGATGTTTAATCTAATGGTTTCCCAGCTTTAACTAGATCAAGTGAATTTGTGGTACCAATGGGAGTACTTATACTCTTAGTGTTGTCATATCCATACTTTTTATGTAGATATTTAATATACTTATGTTTGGATATATAGATTCTTTCAGTTTTTTGAGAAATGTGAAATCCTGGGAAAATTTTTAACTCACCCATCATACTCATTTGAAACTCAAATATCATTATATTTACAAAGGAACCAGTTAATTATTTTAGATTTGAACAAAATATAATGTCATCAACAAAAATATGAACAATAAAAACATGTTTGTTATCTTTATTTATAAAAATGGTTGGATCAGCATTTCCCTTAACATAATTATTTTGAAGCCAAAATCTTGTAAGTCTATCGTACTAAGCTTTAGGGGCTTAGTTAAGTCCATTCAAAGCTTCGGTAAGTTTGTAAACCAGTTTAGGATGTTTTGTATCTTCAAAACCAGGAGTTTTGTCCACAAAAACATCATATTGAACAAAACCCTTAAGGAAAGCACATTTAACATCCATTTGGAAAAGTTTGAAATTGAAGAATTCTACAAAGGCAAGTAGAATACGAATAGATTCATGTCCAGCTAATGGAGCGTAGGTTACTACATAGTCTATTCCTTCATATAGATTATATCCTTTAACAACCAATCTAGATTTATTTCTTAATTTGATTCCATTTTCATCACATTTATTTCCTGATGACACATTTTACTCCAATAACAGAAGTTTCCTTAGGTATTTCAACTATGGTCAATACTTTATTCCTTTTGAATTCATTTTTCTCATCTTGCATAGCTTTTATCCTATCATCATCACCTAATGCTTCATCAGTGCTTTTTGTCTCTCATTGGGAAAGGAATGAAAGATATTCTACTTCATTTCTTAAGGAATTTCTAGTCCTTATAGGTTGATTTACGTCTCTAATAATACCATCACTGGGATGATTCTTAAGAAATAACTTATTTGGGTTTTGTAAAACTTGCTGATCAATGTATGGTAGGAAGTCTTCTGGGGTAAATAATTCAGAAACATTTTCTTGGACATTTTCCTTATCAGAGGGATCTTCTATAAAGGATTGATAATCAGTTTTTGAAAACACATCTGAGGATGTAGTTTGAGGTCATTTAAAAACAAAAGGATTAGTTTCATCGAATTTAACATGTACAGTTTCTTCAACAGTACAAGTATTTTTATTGAAAAGACTATAAGATTTAGAAGTTGTGGAGTATCCTAAAAAAATTCCTTCATCAGATTTTGGTAGAAATTTGTGTAGATTATCTTTAGTATTCAGAATGAATACCTTACAACCAAAAACCTTGAAGTAGGAAAGTCAAGGTTTTCTACAATTCCATAACTCATAAGGAGTTTTATTAAGAAAAGGTCTAATCAAAACATGATTTATATTATAACAAGAAGTACTTACATATTAAGACCAAAAAATTTTGGCTACTAAATATTCACTAAACATGGTTTTTGTTATCTCTTGAATAATTCCATTTCTTTATTCAACAACACCATTTTGTTGAGGTGTTCTGGGTGCTGAGAAGTTATGAATAATGCCTTTTCTACTACAAAAGGATTCAAAATCAGAATTTTGAAATTCTCCTCTATTATCACTATGAATAGGTATCAAAGGATGGTTTTCCCCATTTTTAACTTGGGCTCCAAAACTTTTAAAATAAGAAAAAGATTCATATTTCTCAGCTAAAAAACAGACCCATGTTAATCTGTTTTAATCATCAACTAATACAAATACATAATATTTTCCTCCAATGCTTCCAGTTTGTGTTGGACCAAAAAGATCCATATGCACTAAGTGTAATTCATAAGTAGTTGAGACTTCACGGACTATTTTAAAACGTCATTTATGTTTCATTTCATATTGACAAGAATCATAAACTTTTGAAGAATCAAATCTATGCTCTGGTAGATCATTAACTAGAATTTTCTTAGAGAGTTTTCATAGTTTCCTAAGATTACTATGTCTTAACCTTCTATGCCACAACCAAGAATGTTATTCCATTGCACTAAGTAAATGTAGATCTTTACTTCTAAGTTCTTCTACGTTTAATGTGTAAAAATTCTCGTGTCTATGGGTTGAAAGAATAAACTCTTCCTTACAATTTTATACTAAGAACTTGTTATTCCTAAAATTCACAAGGTAACCTTCATCAAATAATTGACTTATGGTATTGAGGTTGTGCTTAATACCCCAAAAAATAAAACATTTGAAATAAATGTTTTTCCCAGAAGAACAATGTTACCTATATCAATATGTTCCCCCTTAGAATTATCTCTGAAATTTACTTTTCCTCCTTTCGTCTTGATAAACTTTTCAAAGAAGTTTGTGTTACCAATAATATGCTGGGAACATCCACTATCCATGTACCATGTATTGATGTTGGTATTATCTTTATTTTCATGAAAATAAGAGACTTAGACTTTCAGAACCCAAACTTTCTTGGATCTTGAATCTTCAGAAATCAAAGTTATAGGATTCCACATTTTCTTTGAAAAGTAAGCATTACTAAAACCTAAATTCTGAGTCTTGTTTAAGGAAAAATATTTTTCCAAATTCCCACCACACTGACTTTTAGTACGGAAATAAGCACTTTTAAGAACAAAATAATTATTACTAAAAATCGTTTTTGAACTAGTATAACCAAAAATAGAATTATTCCTTAGAGGTCGAATTTGGGAATTCATCTTATCAATGTTTTCCTTCCCTAAGATAAATTTTAAAAAAAAACTTCCTCAAGGAAAATATTTTTGACTTTAGTCTAATAACTATGTTCTTATCCTTAAAAACATTAGTTTTAGCACTAGACTTAGGCTCGAAAACATTTTTCTTAGAAATTTATTTTTCTAGATCCTTAGAAAGTTTATCCTTCTCAGAATTAACTTCCACAAGGGTTTTTGAAATACATTCAAAATCAAGGGTTTTCTTGTCACGATATTTAGAAAGATCTAATATTTATTTAGTAAGAATAAAAATCCTAGAATTTTCCTAATCAATCTTTTTCTTGACTTTATAATTTTCATTCTGATGGAGCGTAGAAAGCCTAGACACTTCTTCATAAGTAGGTAAAGTATTATCTTCATCAGAAAAATATTTTTCATCCGAGGATTCATAATATTTAATATCACTATAATTAGCATTCATGGATACATTGGTTACGGATTCAGAATTGTGTACCTTATCCATTAAACACTAATTTTCATTAGGTAACTTGGTACGTAATGTAAGATTCTTCTATCCAGAATATTCGTGATCTGAGGATTCATCAGAAGAGTCTCCGCCATTGCCACACTAGGTGTCATTAGCTTTCAAAACATTCTTAGCTTTAGCTTTGTAGTATTTCTTTTCATTCCTCTCATAATTCATTTCCTTTCTATCTTTTCTCTTAAGCATAGGACAATCTGGCCTTATATGTCCATCACTTTTACATTCATAACAAGTGACTTCAGAGTCTTTCTTATCCTTCCTTTCATTCTTCTTATATCAATACTGAAAGTCTTTCTTCCCAACTATCGTGTTCATCCTTCGAGCAAGATTAGATAGTTCAGTCCCAGAATGTTCACTTTCACTTGATTCCGATAAAATAGTAACTTTCTTATACATAGATCTTGTAACTCTCTCAGGAGTTTTGTCTTTTATATGATTTGAAGTAGTTGTAAAAGAAACACTTCCATTTCCATTCTTTTTCTTAACATTGTAAGCATCTCTCTTCATTCTAGTCTCATGTTAAGGAAGAGTTCTAAAATTCTCATCAAGAGTAATATGTGAGACTTTCCTATTCTCATCAATAGTTTTTCTCTTTGATTCCCACTAATTAGGTATGATATCTATAATCTTGTCTATAAGTGCCACATCATCCAAACCTTTTTCACACATGGATTGTAATATGTTGAAAATTGTCATAAATCTCTGGTGTACCTTACATATAGGTTCTTCATAAGGAAAGTAAAAAACCATGGTACTCAGCTCTAAGCATAGCTCTTCGAGTTTCAATAACTTTGGAAGTTACAAAATGAGTTACATCAAGATTCTTCCAAATACAATTTGCTGCTTCACAAGAAGAAATATGGCTATATATATTTCCAGTAATGGAACACAACAAAGTATTGCATACCTTGTATTTTAGTTGATAGTATGACTTCTCTTTATTAGTAAAGGTTCTGACCTCCTTATCAGAAATCTTGTAATCTCCAGTAAGCATTACAAATAAGTCCACGCTAGTGTTAATAACATATGTCTTCATACAATCACCCCAATATTCATAATCATTCCCATAAAAAATATGTGGTCTAGTAGGATTAAGATTTTCAATTGAACCAACATTCATTCTTTCCATCTCAAAGAAAATATCCTTCCACCCAAACATGTTAGTAATAAAGGTTTGTAAACAAGGATAAAAATATCCTAAGAAAGGAAAATATAGAACATTGAAAAACATGAGCAAGAAAACCTATATATGAATAGAATTATTTCAGAGACCTCCACTCATACCAATTATAGAATCGAAATGATAAATTTTGATTCTCAATATACAAGAGGGTGGTGAATTTTATACATTAAAAAATTCCTTAGGAACTTTTAAATATGGTGATGTTTAACAAAGTTAAACAAGGTTAATTCACAAGACCTCTTAGTTATACAAACTTTCTTGAATCCAGAAATGTGGTTCTGGAAATGAAACTTAAGAAAAGTTTACAAAGATAAGATTCTACATTAAAGTGTATAGAATCTTACTAATCAGAGTACAAGTATGAAAAAATTATAAGATAGTTATTATTTCATTAATAATCAAATTGCAGAGAAAAACATGAAACAATACAAGTAACAAGTAGTAAATATTTTAACCTAAAGAGTAGGGTATCCAAAAACCTTGGATAAAAGTCCCTTGATTTATACTTTCAAAAAAGTATGTCTTACCCACACCTAGGTAATCCCTCTATACAAATATCGGATTCTGTCTTGTTATCCCCGCAAGCCCTCGAACTCAAGGTAGGAAGCACCTATGTCTTCCTATCCTCAAAACCCCTCGAATGTACTCAGCAATATTCAGAGTCATACGAAGAAATTATGAACAAGATGTCCAGTACGCACAAAGCAATAAAGTCTCTCTCTATATGGATCACTTCAGCAGCATGTAATCTCTAGATTGATCAAAATATTTGAGCTCGTTCAAATGAGATCCTATTTACAGGCACATCTTCAACGATCAGCTCCCTCCTCCAACGGTCATATTTTTTCTTGAATTTCAGATGGACCTATACACGTGTCACTCAATCAAAGGTTGGTTCAAAATAGAATGCACGACATCATTTTATAACTCAAACAACAGTAAGTAAAATATTGTTTCTTAACCAAATTCATTTTTCAGAGTCTAAGGGAAAGAAAATTTTAAAGTCTAATCAAACAACCATTCGGTGTCTATAATACATGAATATTCGGGTTCTGTCATCAAAAGAATTCAGAACCTGAATTCTATAGAATTATAGAGTCTGAATTTCAAGGAAATTCAGAGTCTTAATTCATATGAATTCGTATTCGGAACTCAAAAAGTTCAGAGTCCGAATTCAGAGAATTCAAAGTCTAAACTCAGAAAGATCGGAGTCTGAATTTAGTGAATTCGGAGTTTGAACTCAGAAATTTCAGAGTCTAAATTCAAAGAATTTAGAGTTTGAACTCATAATTTTCAGTGTCTAGACTCATAAAGTTTGAAGTATGGATTCAGAGAATTTGGAGTCTGAACACAAAAAGTTCGGAGTCTGAATTTAGATAATTCGGAACCTGAATTCGGATCCGGAATTCAGATCCTGAAAACAGAATGCTCAATATCTAAGTATTTATAATATTATAAGGATTTAGATACGAAACTGAATTTTATACATAGAAATAAAATGAGGTATGTTTAGAGAAATTATGATATGAATAATGAAAACATGGTAAGGGTAAATTTTCCTTAGGGAAGGGAAATTTTCCATACAAACATAAAACATTGGGGAAAAGAAATTTAACTTAAGGTAGAGTGTTAGTGATTTTCAAAACATGAAGGAATAGAAAAGTCATAAGGAATCCTTATTGACTCAATACATTCTAGGGTTTGGGTTTGGTTGTGTTATAACCTTGGTATTTTTTGGATGAGACCTATATAGGGTGATTATTGGCTTGTTTGGGAATATTACAAGGAAAGAAATGTGTTGTGACACCATTCCAATTTTCCTAAGTCTCTTTAAATTTATTTTTATTTAAATTATACCTATGTTTAATGTTTATAATAGATTTAGAAAACATTTTTTTTGAATTCCATGCTTGGCATAAAATATTTTCCATGAAGTTTTATTAAATTATTTTGAATTAAATGTTTAAACATTCCAAGTGTTTGATTATATGCTCATGAGGCATTTAAAGTCAATTTTTATAATAAAATCAATTATTAGTCCATATTTTGGGTTTTAAAGAAAGAAAAAAATTGTTAAAGAACTTTTTGATATATAAAAAGGTTTTTTTATAAATATTTCCAAATCATTGAAATTGTTAAGTTTCAAATGAAAGGAAAATAACATATCACCCTAAGTTATATTTTGTTTAACATCTCATTTAGCACTTTAGAATGGGTTTATATCTTGTGACACCCTCATTGATATTAGTATTTGATAGTGTAGATAAATGAATTTTTTCATTATGGTTTGGATATGGTCTTATGAATTTTAGGCTTGAAATTGGTTTCTACCTCTTCTTTTTTCTTTCCTTTTGCAGCGAGTTGTGAAATATATACATTAATAATGTCCATAATTTTAAGCTTGTTCTTGGGTGGAATCTGTTTCAACCTACTTGGCTATTCACTATGAATTTTAATTTTTTTCCTTATACTATTCACAATGGATGTGCTTGAGTCTGGTAGGATATCTATATTTTGGTTGATCCGGTTTGTTGTATGTTATTAAATTTTTATAAGGTAAGATTCTTCGTCTATCTTCGTATTTTTTCTAGTGATTTTTATGATGCTTCCCAATATACCATTAATGTGGTACTATTAATAATAAAAATATTTAATTTTTATTTAATTAGTGGGTTACAATATAGATAATAATTGAGCATATAAATATCAACCCAAATGATTAATAATTATTAATTTTCAAAAACACTTATGTTAATCCACATAAGGAATAAGTTGTAGTGTATGTTTGTTTTAAAATTCACTAATTTCAAGCCAAACAATGTACTAAAAATGGAATAGTAAATAGTTAATTAATCCAAGTATTAAACTTGGTAACTTATTAGACATAGTATTAGCTATAACCAATGCTTAGACTTAAAAACCCAAATAAGTAATAAGCTAGGACTTCATCCCCAATTAAGATGTTCTTATAGAAAAATAACATATTCAAATTTAAATACATTTTCTAGATTAAAAAACCAATTTAGTGAAAAAAAATTGTTTTGTAAAAGAGTTAATTTAAAGTTAATAGGCACATGTATAACTCATATTCGATGAAAATTAAGTTTTGAAGTTTTAATATTTAAAATATATAAAGAACATATCCTCTTAGTAATGTAAAATTATAATTTAGTAAAAAGATAATGAATGAAAATACCAACTTTACCGATTTCATGAAAACAAATTATTTATTTAAGTTATTTATATAAAACCAAATCCATATATAATTCTTTAATAATATAGAAACATTTAGTACTTAAAATTTTATGTTTAGATTCAAAAATCAAACAAGTTGATGATACATAATAAGATATCAGAAAAAATCATTCTTTCAGACTTAATAAACCCTAACATTATCTCATCACTAATGCAAACACTAAATAATGTTTATGTATTGTTTATTGGATTATAATTCATTTAGGTTATAGTGAAAGGAAATGAATTTCTTTTTAATACAAGATAAGGTTCAAAATTTAATAATTAACTGACTATATTCATACCATTTAATCTCATGATTTAAAACAAAATTCAAGTTTACTAAAAGAACTCAATATATCAAAACATAAATATGAACCAAATAGTAATTTCTGTTCTTCAAGAAATGTATAAGACATGTGAATATTCAGGTTACTTTATCAAAATAAATTGATGTAACATAACCTAAACATACGATAGCTACATTCTTTTATGGATCATAAAATTATTTGTGGCATATTGGATTTCTAAGAATGAACTTATATAAATGAAATAATGTAAATAATCAAATAACACAAGTCCAGATATTATCTTCATAGGATAAATAATTTTAAAATAAGTAAAAGTTTTTAAAATACTTTACAAAATATATAAATAATAAATATATATTGTGAACAACTTGAAAAATGTGGTTTCCATATCAGCACACCCAATCTCATGTAAAAACATTATTTGGTCCTCCTCTGGAAAAATATTCACTAAAAAGGCTCATTTGCGCCCCTCGACACACTATCTCATAACTATTTTACAATTCCTTGACAACCCAGATCATCCCATGATCTTCTAAACACACACAACTATGTACAAACTTGAAACATTGTATAACATCATGGTTGGTTCCTTTCCAACCAAAAAAACCAATCCTCTATCATTCTCTCACCCAAGGTACTTGGGAACCTCCTATTAAACCCACACATAGAAAAATTCTAATCAAAACTAATCCCAATATCATTCATATACTCAATCTAAAACCTCATGATATTTTGGAAAATAGTTTCTGAGGCCATGAATATTTATAAAACCTTATTGATTATGATTCCTGGATAAATTTTATGGCATGTGAATGATTGGATTTTGGGATTCTTGTGTGATATTTTATTAAACATGTTTTTTATAAATGTTTTTTCCATGATTAAATTTTGAAATAATCCCATTGGAACCTTGGTATTTATGCAGATACTCTAGTATAATCATATTAGGTATGTTTAACTCTACCTAACAATGGAATCTGTAACAACAACACTAGCTAAACATTGGTGAGGTAGTGAGAAACTTTTAGTAGTGGATCCTACCCACTTGGACCATAGCCCTAAGGTAATGTGTGCACCAGGTATCTATGATCATAGAGAGTGTGATGATCCTTAATACTTGACTTAACTTACCAGAGAAATCCGTCGTCATGGTGTTGGGATTTAAATTGTTAATTTACTCTTGTCTTCTAAAATATGTTTTATTCATTCCATTTTATATATTTTTATGAAAATTTTAATAATCATACGTTGATTTAGACGGGTATTGGCCTTCCTAGCATTTTTATGCTCATTAAAATTTTATATTTCAGTTTTGAAAACATAATGTTGGATTTAGATGTTAAATTTGGTTTTGAAATAAAAAATAATGTTTTCACTTAAAATTAACTAAAATGGATTCGATGTTTTGAAACTCACAAATTGATTTCAAAGTGAGCTTGTAAAGTTTCAAACAGTTCAAAGTGTACATCTTTCCATTGAAGTGGTTTTAAACTATTAATGTTTTGTTGATTTTTTTGTCAAATGATTTTAAAAAAAAATTACTCGATGCTATTGATTGTTATAGAATAGGGGGTTTGTATCCCATAAATATTTTTTAAAAAGTTTCTATTCTCATGTGGAATTAAAAAACAGATTTCAACCAGGGTTTTAAAAATTCAAAAAACATCCATTTGAATTTTGAAACTAGTCTGTGGCTCCACCTAATCCTAGCCTAAGAACATTTAGATTTACAGAGACAACTGTCATCTTCATAAATATCATCTTCTAAATAGATATTATTGAATTTTTTTTCATTAGACTTATCTCTCATCTCTTTTGTATATTCCCCTATGTTAATTGAAATACTCAGAGCAATAGTCATCCCATACTAGGTACCAGTGATCATTTTGGGTACCCCTTGTTAGAATTATATATAACTTTCTCCATTGATTATGAATATCTTATGTTTATTTATTTATTTATTTATTTTAAAAACAAATATTTTATAAACCTAATAAGATGTATATGAATTGAAATTGGATGCACTCTATTCAAATCATAAATGATTATATAGATAGAGTTAAATATTTCATCATGTTTATAATAGAGCATTTGTACGACTCTTCTCAAAAACATTGGCTATGTTTATGTTATTTTTTTTCAAGAAAATTTAATTGGAAAAAGGTGGAAGAACATTTTATTTTTCACATAATATATCATAGCTATAAATTTTGGAAAAACATGGGGAAAAACTAAATGTGAACACTGATTGGGATGATACTATGGATTAGGGATCATTTGATATTAATACTAATGTAAATGATGATGGAGATCACATGGAAGAACTGAAAATGAAAATTATCGATGAACATCATGATTTTCAAATGTTTTTTGATATGTTAAATAGTTGTTCTAAGAGACCGATATATATCGGTTGTACAAAATACACAACATTATCAATTATATTTAAGTTAGATAATTTGAAAGATATTAGTGGATGGATCGACACTACCTTTATAGAACTACTTGGTCTCCTAAATGATATGATGCCAGAATATAATAAACTACTTCATCAAACATATGACACTAAAAAAATTCTATGTTAAATTGGAATAATCTCTAAAAAATACATTCTTATCCAAATGATTTCATATTGTTTCTTAAGGACCATGAATCACTCATAAAATTCTGTAATTATGGTGTGGATAAACACAATAAATATGAATCAAGTCCTTAGAAAGTTTTAATGAACTTTTTTATTTTTACATGATTTAGAATACTATATGGATGTCAGAAAATATTGAGATTATTGGCATGTCATGCAAATACAGGAATTAAATTTGTTAACCTAAGTCATCTAACAGGCTCCCCTCAGAGGAATAAAATTTATTATGAATATCATTAATTTGGAAATGATCTGATAAAATTCTGTATTACACTATATATAGATAGAATAAATCCATTTTGTTTATATCGTAGTACTCGCAGTATATGACCCATCATGTTGGTAAATTATAACTTGACACCATGGCTATGCATGAAGCACAAATACATTTTGATGTCTCTTCTTATATCTAAACCAAAACAATCTAGTAAAGATATTGATGTCTATTTGGATCCATTGATCGAATATCAAAAATTGATGCGGGACTCAATTGGTACAATATATAATGCTCATAGAAGTGAATAATTCATATTTAGGGCCATGTGGTATGGTATAATAAATTACTTTCCTACTTCTGAAAAAATTTCCAGCCATAGCATTATAGGAAGGTTGGGGTGTCCCATTTCTGAAGAATTCACATACTTAGTCCAGTTGAAACATTCCTCAAAGACTCTATTTTTAGGAAATCAGAAATTTTTACCTTGATTACATAAATATAAATACTATATGAAAAATTTTGATGGGAATACCGAACAAGGTATAACATCGTCTCCACTAATGGGTTATAAACTATCTGATAAAGAAAAACATATTGACATTTTTTTGATAAAATATTTTTTTAAAACCATAAATAATTAGGTTTGAAAAGAATTTAATTTTTCTTTGAATTTCCATAATATAATTATTTATACGTTAAACATTTTCTTCATTATATGTATATAAAAAATGTATTTTATAGTGTTATGGGAACATTACTAATTTTTTTTAGAAAAAAAGATGGAATCAATACTAAGTTGGACATGATTGAAATTGGGATAATGGAAGTATTGTCACTAGTGATCAGTAAATGGAGAACTTTTCTTCCTCTAGTAGCTTAAACTCTATCAAAATAGGAAAAATTGAAATTTTTCATTTTACTTAATGGTGTAAAAGTTCAAAAGGGGTATTCATAAAATATAAATAATGTTGTGTCAATGAATAATTTTAATTAATGGGGAAAAAATAATATGACTATAGTGTTTTGATGCTAGATTTTATGCACGTGAATTTACATTGCATTCTTCCTAAAAATGTATGGCATAAATTAACCAAAATCACCTTATTTCAAATCCATATTCAATGAAGTTATACACTCGGTGATCTTTCCAATCATGAATAAGGAGGTCGTAATCATATTATGTGAATTAGATATGTTCTTCCCACTATCATTCTTTTATATAATGGTCTATATTATGGTTAAATTGGTCATAGAGGTTCAAATATGTGATCTTGTCCATTATATTTGGATGTACCACATTGAAAGATATATAATTATTTTGAAAGGTTGTTTTAAGAATCAAATTCATCCATAATATTGTACTGTAGAATGATATATTTTTAAAGAAGATGTTTAATACTATAAATATTACCTATCATATGTTGAGAGTATCGATCCCCCAAAGTCTCTTCATAGTGGTTTCCTTATGGATGAAGAGATTTTTTGAAGATATGTTGTTACAATTACAATTACAAAGTGGGATTAGGTGCATCGTTACATGTTACATAACAGTGATGATGTTGATCCATATGTTGAAGCCTACAAATAAATTCGTAGAGATTAGAATCCATTAAGTGATGAAGGATGGATATCAAATACACACAATCAATAGTTTATAGGATAGTTATAAGATCATATTTATATTGAGTTATTTGAACATCCAAATTCAATTATCAAACGAATTCAATGTCTAGCATGGGGACCAAATTCAAATGTTATATCTTACACTAGTTTGGAAATAAATGGTAATACATTCTATATAAGAGAGCATGATGAATGTATTAAGATTCAAAAAATAGAGTTATTCATGGGGTGTAAGTGATTCACATATATAGATCCAAGTATAAAAAAACCATTTAGGAAAATATTTTATATCTAAATATTATTGAATAGATATATGAGCTTTATTGTAAAAATTTTCAAGTGTTCATTTTCTATTTTGTATGGTTTGATAATATAAGTGAAGTGAAAGTTGATGAAATGGGCTTTGTGAAGATGAATTTCAATGTGGAGGGGGGAAAGGATGAGTCATTCGTAATGGAATCACAAGCAGTGTTGGTATTCTCTAATCTCAGATCCACCAAATTTGAATTGTTCCATTTTCATTATAGAGACTAAAAAACTATTATGTTCAAATGATAATTCAATCAAGGATGACCCTTTCATTGGGAGATCATAATAAGTTAATGTTGGTCCCAATATAAAAAAATATCTTGTATGTTAGAGGGGGACACAAATATGGGATTTGGATTCTTGATAGAGGAACCAAATCCCTTTAACCATTTAAAAAATAAATATAGATAAATGATAAGGTTTATGTTTTTTTAATATAATGTAATTTTTATCATAATATTATGTGTCCTATACTATTTTAACATAACTTAAATTTAATTTTTTACTACTCATGTAGACAATATTTTATGTACATGATGGTGCTACCGATCTAGGGAGGAATAGAATGTTGATGCAGAAACTATAGAATTATTAGTGGATCAAAAACATGTTCATATAATAAACAAGAACAATATAGCATCACAATGTTGAAAAAATTTATCAAGAAAAGAAGTGATGGAATAAAATTTGAGGTTGGTTGGAATAAAAACAGAAAACCTATTGAACCCAACAAGTCAATGTTAATTAGATATGTTGGGGTCATAATAAGTATGAATTTTCGGATTGATATAGAGTCATGGTGTCCTGTTCAACTTGTAGAAATGGAAACCCTTTGGGATGATAGAAAGGTAATGTCACGATAACCTTTCATTGTTTTACTAGAAAATTAATTTAATGAAATTTTGATTTAATTTTTATTATTCCTTGATGGGTTCATTTATTTTAGAATACATCCATAATAAAGAAGAATTAATGGACACTGGAAAGGCACATATAGACTTCCAAACTCTTCTTAACGAATCACATTTGAGGGATTCTTAGGGAAAGTAAATCCCCACACACCAGTTACTTATGGCCACATTATCAAATAGAATACATGGAATTATTTAATCATTCCTCATGAGGAGAAATAATTTGAGGTGTATTTTAGTCAATAATATATAATATTATGTCATTTATCTTATCTAATTTGATTAAAAATTGTTAATTTATGAAATATAAAATGATTTCTAAAAATAAATAGCATGCATTAAAACCAATGTACCACAATTTCAAAGAAATGATGGGGTATGCTTCACTAGAGAAGAAATTGGTTTGTATTTTAAATTAAAAAATAAAAGTTTTATGTGATATGAAAGAACATATGTTTCTTTTCTTATATGCAGATTTATGAATAAAAATCTGAATCCACTTCTATCCAATGTCATGTGTTATGGAATGAGGATCACGTAAATATGGTGGGTAAACTTGTTGATGAAAACAAAAGAGAAATATGAGAAACAAGTGTATGTATGACATAATAGTAATTTGGTATGCATTATAATAGTATTAAATAAATATATCTATTTATATTTATATGTATTTTATATGGTTTAGACATAATAATCGGAAGTTACTATACTAGAAGGAAAACTACTTTGAGTAGCTTTGAAGTGGCAAGAACAATATGTTTTTGTTATAGGAGTAGGTTTTAGATAGTCTCCAAGAATATATTTCAAGAAGAGGAAACCAAAAAAAGATACATATAACATGATTAAAGTATTTCTGGAATAATAATATTATTTCTAGATATAATTTTTTGGTATGGTTTGGTAGAACAATATACGAGAAAAGATAAAATAGAACTAGAGGTGGATCAATGATCCGCACATGAAGAACCAAATAACTCTCCTATATTTTAGGCTAGGAATTCCCCTAAACATTATACCTTACCTAAAGTAATCATTTTTTTCATTACTCATTCACCTTAATTTGAATCAAACAACTTTAGATAGCATTATATTACTAAAATTATATAGGGTAATGTTTTATGTGATTTCTATCTATAAACACCCACACGCCACCTTTTTTCGTGGGGAATGGTGTATAATACCCTAGAAGATAGGATACATGATAAATAACTCCCAAAATATCACATGAGAGGTGGCTGGAGTAATCCCAATGGCAAACCATTTAGTTTCTTATCCCACTGGATGATCTAGATATTATAATTTTCAATGATGCTATTTGAAATTTAATAGCATGGCTATAAAATATTTCAAAATACATGAGGAATATCTTTAGAAAAATTATTATAAAAATACTTGTAAGAGTTGATGAATAAAAATTTTGATGTGAGGTATGGTATGACTGATAGAAAAAGCTACGGGAAAATGGATTCTTGGATTAATAAAATCTATTGAATCGACTAAGATATAAAAAGGACCTTCTTGGAGTACCTTATCCCTGCCAATTCCACTAAAACATTTTTATCAATAAAACATCATGAAGAGACAACATTCAATGATGAAAATATGTATTAAATTGCACATAAAGAAAAAATATTTGGAACCTTTGATACATACATAGTTTTTTGTAGGAGTGTAAATGATATTCTCAAGTTTTAATGGATGGTTGTCTCGTTTTTGAATATATATATAAGGTATATTTTTATAATACATCTGTCCAAATAATAATCTAATATATTCATTAAATTTGATAACTATTTATATTTTCAACAGGAGTTTATATTACAACTATAAAAGTGTTTGAATTTTGAATCATGGTTTAGCTTTTTTAATCCCTATACCATTTCTATGCGAAAAAAACTTGTTTGGGGAAGAAAAAAAATTGATAAGAAAAAAGATGATCTAAACAATGTTCTTGAGAAAAAATTGAACATGATAGAATATTTTTGTTTCCTACAATGTGTGGGTTAAACTCTACAATCTAATCACATAAAATATATTTTTACTTTCTCATTAATTATTTCTTTTTTGTTTTTTATAAAGCATTGGATGATGATCGTACTCAAAATGAATACACCAAATATTTTTTTTAGATCCAATGCATGAATATCCAGTAAATCGACCACACATGATGTGTAGTGTTAATTTGTAATACACTATAGTTAATACTTTATAGATAAAATTATAATTATATGTTTTGGTCTAAGTTTTATAAATAATCTTGTTATGATTTGGAGGTCACGAAATAATGGAAAAATCATAGCATGAAGTCAATGAATGGATATAAGATGCCATTAAATTACATTAAATTTAAAATTTTAAAGTATATATATAAATATATAAATATTAAAGAATATTTCAAACAAATTACTTATATTGGGAAATATTTTGGTAGTATCTGATGAATGATAATGGAAAAAATTATATATATTATGTTTGAAAATTTTTTATAGAGATCATAAACCATGAAAAGTCTAGCATCCCTAAACAAATAATTTCTGGAGGTAATTATAATTTCATTAAACATATTTATTAATCATTGTTTTTCTATAATGTCTCACTAATACCAAAATTTCCAAAAAAAACCTTCATACTAAAATGAATAATGAATTTTTTGTAGAGATGAGTGTTCAGCGTACATGATGTCAGAATATTTTCCGACATCAAATTTAGGTGATTGCCTACTATTTTTGTGATATAGAATGGGATATGACATTTGAAATATATTTGGGGTGTAAATCATCAGTATTAAAATTATTATATATTATTTTTTATCTATTTATCAAGGATATGTATAATGGAGGAAATAAATTTTTTTAAAATGGATGGGCAGAATACATGGTTTCATAATGTGTATGGGTATCATGAAGAGGTAACTTCCTATGACTTATTTAATTAATTTTCTCATTATTTTATTTAATCATTTTAGTTAATTTCTTTTTCATTTTTATATGATACTTATTTTATTTAGTTTCCACCTTTGAACAGGACACCTATGCCAGGATCCACACCAGGTGCCTCTGCAACAACCTCCTTCAACAATGGTTCTTTATTTTCCTATAAATAGGACCTCAGGGCTCCTCATTTTCACAAATGGGAAAATAGTATGAAATATTGAAGCTTTGTTCATGCATACCCTTCATCCAGGTCCTCCAAAATTCTTTAGGTATCCCTATAAAACCCTATAAATGAGTTAATTAAGGTTGGTAATGGGATCAAAGTTCCTCTAGGGTCTAAAATACAAGACACCTACGTGAGGAACCCATTATACCCATGGGGAAACACACTTTTATGAGGACCCTTCTATAATTAGGGACCTATATGAGACCCATATTGGTACACCTAAGGAGACCCATGGTTACCAAGATAAATCCTCACCCATGTTTTTTTTAGGTGGTCTATTTACCAAGGCATCTTCAGCTCATACAGGCCTATTCCCCATATGTGAAGCACTTTTAGATCATCTCAAACCCTACATGACGTACCTTTTCTTGCTAATCCAGGACCTACATTGGACTCTCCTAGAGACCTATTTCAAGCCACCAATTGTACGGATCCTCTTTCTTTGGATCCATCGTCTTAGGTTGGGTGTAATATTGAGTCCTCTACTAAAGCCTCCAAACTTGCCAAACCAAGGTATTAGGCACACCAGTGTGTCTTCATTTAGGTATGCATTCCATTGGTCATAGTTTTCATACAATTTTCCAACCATATAGTTAGGTTCCTTAGAGTGCATGTGAGTATTAATCCCCTTAGTCATGAGGACCCCCACCCTATGGATAGTGGCAAGGACCCCTGGTCTTAGTCATAAGGGTGTGGACTCCTTCATTCCCTTCTAGTCTATGAGACTCGGGGCATCCATTTATAGGTGTGGAGGGTGAGGATTACACTTTATCATCCCCTATTACAAGTAATTGTATCCTCCTCCATTACCCATGACCCAATTATAGGGAATCCCTCATAGATTAGTCCCTTGTCCTTTCTTATAGGTCCCCCCGTGCTTTATTCTTTCCTCCTCTTATATACCAATGGGTTATATTTAGATGGTTAGTCCAACATGACTATCATGGATTCTAAAAAAAGTGAGATAGGCACATCAAATCTCACTCTCTCTCTATCCCACTGGGTCCAGGTTATAATGATGGGAGGGAGGTGCTGGAGCTCTCTATCTTTCCCTCTCCGTTTAGGTTTTGTCTTCATCCACTAGTGGATAATGTAGATTGTGTTGTTTCTTCAGATCTATTTCTCCCTCTTGATTATCACACCAAGTATGAATCACGTAGGATTATAGTTCGGTAGAATTTATATCTCCACATGATCCCAAACCAATGGGACTCATATGTAGTATAATCCCCAATCATAACCAAGTGTTTGGTCATCATTCTATGTATGAGTACCAAGAGAACCATGGGCCTCATATTTGGTATAATCCCTAATCATACTGAAACATTTTCACCTCTGATTCGATATAAGCTCCAACCATGTCACCATACCACCAATAATGGGCCTCGTATTCAATATAATCCCCAACCATACCCAAGATTATTTTCAAGGGAATCCTTATATATAGTGTAAGCCTTGAAACACAATCCCAAGCGAATCATCCTTAGGAATAATCCCTAAAAACCTCAAAAATCATGAGTGAATCCTCTTTAGGAGTAATCCATAATTAAATATTCTCAATGGTATATAATCCCCTATGATAAAAAGCTTCATAGGGCCACTATATGTGAGAGTCATCACAACTGAACTATGTGAGCTTTGATCTCCATCAAAATAGGATATATAATAATCCTCCTTGAGGTCAAAACCCAACAACCCAAACCAACCCTAATTCTCTCTATGACACATTGCCAATATATTATTTTAAACCTGAGATCCCATATCCCAGGTTCCCTGGCCCGCTTCGGCATAAGTCCCATTCCAAAATTTTACTGGGAACCTTTCACCTAGATATCCTCACTGCTTGATTTTAAATTGAATGGTTTGTTTATCGTCACATGACCTTAAATGGTATGATGTTTCTGAATTTGTTTCACTAAACTATGTGATTTCTAATTACTTTCACAATTATATGTAAGAATACCATTTATGGGTCTATTACAGACAACAAAAAACACTCATATCCATATATGATAATACATTATTGATCTCTCCACTATATAGCTGAAAACCAGCTTCTAATAAGACATTATTGAAGAATATGTTATCATTTCATAAAAGGGTAAAATTGATGTAAAAACTCATATACATATATATATATCACCATTTATTATTAACCTCAAATAAATATAGATGATTTTAAACTCTATCCATGAAAATAATTGATTTTTAATCCAAGGGTGACCCATTTCATACTTGGGAATTAATGAAGGATTTGTGAAAATATCATAAATCGATAAGTGTTCCATGTAGTAGGAAATAATTCCACTCAAAAGGTGTGATGATCATGAACTCTCATACTCTCAACCAATGTGAGTTCTTAATTATCATTGGTCCAATGTATAAATGATCACTTACCCTTGGAATATAGTTCCATGAGTAATCACAAATGTAGAAATGTTGGGTGTTTCTGGCTCTATGAGAAAACCATGTTGGAGACAATTCAAAAGTAGTGAACTACAAGTGAATGATTTCACAATAATAAAACCCTTAAAATCAATCTTCAGATTCAGTAGGAATTAACTAAGGATTTTAAAACATATATTAAATCTATAAGAGAGCGCCGTAGTAGGAAATAATTCCCCTCAAAAAGGTTTGATGGGGCCAACCTCCCATACTCTCGACCAAAGTGAGTTTTTAAGTATCATTGGTCAAGTATAAAAATAAGAACATGCCTTTATAAAGAAGGTACATGAGTTATCATGGATATAGAATTATTTTGTGTTTCAATATCCATGAACAAACCTCATTAGAGACCATTTAAAAGTAGTGAACCCTATGTGAATGATTTCAGAAAACTCAAAAACCCTATAGTCAATCATCTTAGGAAACCATATTTTCATTATAAACACATGTTTACAAGTTTAATACGCATTAATATAACAAATAATGTTGTCTTTATGACTCATAGTATTAGTATTCAATATAAAAGTTTCATTTTAGTTTAAAAAATTCATCAAATAGTCGAAACTGGTAAATCTAGTTTGTACTATTTTCACACGTTAGGAAAACAATCCAAAATTAATTTTTCATGTGTAGGAATTTCATGCACATCAATTTGACACAAAATGTGACCATTATTACTTAGATTTTGAGGTTTTATTGTAAAATTAGTATTTTGGTAAACAAATATACAATTGAAATACTCAAAACCCAAATAACCCATTTGGATTGTTTAGATATTTCATGATAATGATTACTCAAACATTTGTGACATGTAGGAATCAACCATACCTAAATCCAACACACAGTGTACCAGATATGACTCAAACTTTTTGGTATCAATTTAAAATTCACATTATATTAATGTATTGTTTCATATATATGATTAATTTATAAATTTATATTATTACTTACATAAGAATGTTTTTGTATACTGGTGGATTGTTTTTCTCATGTTGGGGTGGTTTGTTCAAAGCTACTCATTCCCATGAGAGATTGTACTTCAAGGCTATAATGTAGATAATGAAAAAAAGAAATTTGGTTAAGAATTTATATAGATATCATAAAACGTTAATTCCCTGTTACTTATTTAGTAAATTTTTTCACTAGTTTGTCTACCATTTTTAAGTTAATCTATTTTTCAATTTTACCTACTAAATAATTAAATTTTTCATAGATCATTTGGGAATTTATATTTATCTTTCAACTATATGCAATATGCCACAAAAGTGATAACATTTTCTTTATTTTATAAATTGTTTCATAAAGTTGAAATATAAACACACATCACATACTCAATTAACTACACCTCAATATGATACATAGTTTGATCAGTAGGACTCAAACTGTATGTTTTTAGTTTATAATTTAAATTTTAGTTCAAAACATACATCATATATTGAAAACTAAGTAAACACATTATGATTGTTTTTATACTCTAATAAAACAATCTATAGGTCATTTTTAATGTTTAGTAATTAGTCATACCTAAATCGGACACACAATGTAACCAATATAACTCAAAGTGTGTCTTTTTATTTAAAATTGACTTTAATTTTAGTAAAAAAAGTGGCATACATAAAATCAATAAAACACTTTCATATTATTTTGATACATTGGGAAAATTATACATAAGTCATTTTTGACATATATAAATCATCCACACCTCAATTTGATGCATGATGTGACCGGTATATGTCCATGTTTCTATTATCAGTTTAAAATTGAAATTTTATTTCAAATTGTTTGTCACTCACTAAAAACTAAGAAAACTCCCTATAAAAGTATTCATAATTTATAAAAAAAATCTATAAATAATTTTTATTGTGTATGTATCATATTTGTAAGAAACTGATACACGGTGTGACCGGTATAACTAAAAGTGTGTGTTTCTTGTTTAACATTGAATTTTAGATTAAAATAAAAGTGACACAATCAAAACCAATTAAACATATTTGGATTGTTTTGATACATTGAAAAAAAATTACATATGTAATTTTTTGAATTTTAGGAATCAACCTCACCTCAATCTGGCACATGGTGTGATTGGTATGACTCCAGGTGTGTGTTTTATATTAATATAACATTAATTTTAGTAAAAAAGACAAGTAGCATACTCAAAACCAAGAAAACGCATTCATATTGGTTTAATACATTAGTAAAATGATCTATAATTCATTTTTTATGTGTAGCAATCAGTTACACCTTAATCCGATATATGATGTTCCTAGTTTGAATAAAAGTTTTTGTTATCAGTATAAAATTGATATTTTAGTTCAAAAAGTTTCACTCATTAAAAACAAATAAAACATTATAATATTGTCCTATTAATTTATGTAAATGATTCTTAAGTCATTGTTTATGTGTAGCAATTAGTCTCACGTCAAACTAACACATGATGTGACTGGTTTGACTCCAAGTGTGTATTTTTTTTGAAATTCCAATTTTATTAAAAAAGATAAGTAAGATACTAAAAACTAAGAAAATTCATTTGGATTATTTTTATACTTTATGGAAAAGACACATAAATCATTTGTGACATATATGAATCAGACACACCTCAGTCCAACTCACGATGTTAACGGTATGACTCAAACTGTGTAATTTTATTTTAAGTTGACATTATTTTTAGTAAAAAGGATAAGTGACATACTAAAAACTATGAAAATGTATTCGGATTGTTTTCATACTTTAGTAAAAATATATATAATTAGTTTTTAATTTTTAGGAATTATCCACACCACTATCTAATCCACAATGTTCCAGGTATGACTCCAAGTGTGTCTTTTTATTTAAAATTGACATTAATTTTAGTAAAAAATACAAGTGACATACTTAAAACCAAGAAAATGTGTTCATGTTGTTTTTATAAGTTAGTAAAAGGATCCATAATTCATTTTTGACATTTTTGAATCATCCTCACATAAATCCAATGCATGGGGCTCCCAGTATATTCAAAGTGTTTTTTATCATTTTATAATTGACATTTTAGTTAAAAATGTGTTTCACTCATTGAAAACTAAGAAAATGTACACATATTTTCTCAGTATTTTAGGAACATAATTCATAATTCGTGTTTCACTTTTATGAATTGGTATCATGTAAAACCAACACACTATGTGACCGGTATGACTCAAAGTACTTATTTCTTATTTTAAAATACATTTTAGTAAAAAATACATATGACATACTCAAAAACTATGAAAACACACTGGATTGTTTTTATAATTTATGAAAATTATCCATAAGTAATTTTAGACATGTAGTAATCAACCTCACCTCAATCTAAAACATTGTGTGACCGGTATGACCCCAGATATGTATTTTTATTTAAAATTGACATTAATTTTTGTAAAAAGGACAAGTGATGTACACAAAAATGGGAAAATGAATTCATATTGTTTTTATACATCTATAAAATGATTCATTTTTCATTTTCAATGTGTAGGAATTAAACTCAACTCAATCAGATACATGATGTGCATGGTATGACACAAACTGCCCATTATCAATTTAAAATTGATATTTTAGTTCAAAAAGTCTCACTTGTGGAAAACTGAGAAAAGGTGATAAAATTTTCATTATAATTTAGGAAAATGTTTCATAATTCATTTTTGATGTGTAGGAATCATTCTTATATCAAACCAATAAATTATGTGACCAATATTACTCCAAGTGTGTCTTCTTATTTAAAATTATCATTTTAGTAAAAAAGACAAGTGACATGCTCAAAACCAATAAAACCCAGTCAAATTATTTCGATAAATTTGGAAAATAGTTCATAAATCAATTTTTACATATAGTACTTATCCTCACCTCACTATGACACATTATGTTAACAGTATGGCTCCAATTGTTTTTTATTTAAAATAGACATTAAATTTTGTAAAAAAAAATGTGACGTACTCAAAACTGATAAAATGAATTCAGGATGTTTTGAAACTTCAGTACAATGATCCATAATTCATTTGTGACACGTAGAAATTATGTTCACCGTAATCTGATACACACTGGGTCTAGTATGATTTAAAGTGTTTCTTTTTATTTAAAATTGACATCAATTTCCATAAAAAATACCAGTGGCATACTCAATGTCAAGGAAGCAGACTCAGATTGTTTTGATACTTTAAAAAAATGATTCATAAGTCATTTTTATAGTCTATTAATCAGTCAAACATTAATCGTATGCACGTAGTTCCCTGTATAACTCAAATTTTCCTTCATCAGTTCAAAATTGACATTTTACTTCAAAAAGTGTGTCTTTCACTGAAGAAAGAAAAATCACTCGGATTTTATTGATAATTTACAATAATGATTCATAAGTCATTATAATGTGTATGAATTATTTTACCATCCACCCAATAAATAGTGTGATTGGTATGACTCAAAGTGCGTGTTTCTAGTTTAAAATTATATTTTAGTAAAGAAAGACAAGTGACATACTCAAAAAACACATTAAAATTATTTAGATACTTTTATAATACTATCATTAAGTAATTTTGTATGTGTATTAATCAAAATAAACATAACCAAAAACATAGTGTGTCAGGTATGACTCCAAGTGTATCTTTTTATTTAAAATTATATTAATTTTAGTATAAAAGTAAAGTGTAATAATCAAAACTGAGTAAACACAGTCAGAATGTTCAGATACTTTAGGAAAACAATCCATTATTAATTTTTGATGTGTAAAAATTATCCTCACATCAATATATAGAACTATGTGCATGGTATGACCTGAAGTGTCTGTTATCAGTTTCAAAATTGAGATTTTTGTTCAAAAATTGTCACTCACTAAAACCCCAGAAAACATGCTCAAATTCATTTGTTAACTTATAAAAATAACTCATAATTCAATTGTGACATGTGGGATTCATTCTCATTTTAAACCAACACATTATATAACAAGTATAACTCAAAGTGTGTGTATTCTGTTTAAAATTACATTTTAGTAAAAAACACAAGTGACATTATCAAAACTGAAATAACGCATTCGAATTGTTCTGATACTTTAGAAAAATTATCCATAAGTAATTTTTGATGTATAAAGTTATCCACGCCTCAATATTACATATGATGTGTTCGTTATGACTTTAAGTGCATTTTTTTAATATATAAGTTCCATTTTAATTTCAAACACGTGTCACATCACCAAAACCGAGAAATCGATCTCATATTGTTTTCTCATAATTTTATATACTATTACATAATTAATTTACTTATCATTTTTATTATATAATTATTTATTTAAATTTCACATAAATAATTCTTAAAGATGAAAAAGAAATGGTGTGTCATGTAAGTGTCAAAAACAACTCAATCAGATACATGGTGTTCCTGGTATGACTCAAAGTTCAGTTTAAAATTGAAAATTTATATATAATTTATTTATTCATAGTATTAATAATGTAATAAATATTTTATTATATAGGTTCATTCCTTCTCTCGATCTGGTGTAGTTTGTTCGACAATAGCATGACAGGGAGTTGAGGGCTAATGAAAAATGAACAATAATGTTTTTTAATGTCAGAGATAAGTTGTACTTATTCATGTATATTTACAAACCAATGTTGGAACTTTCTAGAGTTTTTTTCTTTTATTTATGTTATAAATTTTATTTCATTTAATATCTATATTTTCACTTACTTTTTCTAGTTTCTGTTGCTGTAGTGTGCTGTAAATTTAACATCACGCTATAGTATGCCCCTTTATCAACACTTTTTTTATTTTTGACAAAGGATTCATTAATTAGTGCATTAAATAGTTACTATAAAGGACACCTTTATCAGTACTAAATAAACATGTTGATAAATGGGGTCTTTTATCAACACAACTAAAAGTTCTGGTAAAATCACCCTTTATCAGTGCTTTTTAGCACTGATAAAGGACCCCTTTATTAGTGTTTCTTTAGCATTGATAAAATCCTAGAGATTTTATTTACACTCTGATAGTTAGTGGTATTTTTCTTTACTGATAAATCAAAATTTTAACATTTTTAAAGGATATATTTAATATAAATGAAAACAATTAATTGATGTGTTGAGTCGGAAAAACCCCATTGTTCTTGTGATGATGGAGATTAAAGGAGATTCATTGATCAAGAAAGAAAAAAGAAATGATTCTAAGTTATAAAATAAGTTATAAGTTTTGAAAATGGAAAAAATATAGTTCAACGCTCTTCCAGAGGAATTATGAGTTTTCGTAAAAGTTTATGTATCCAAAATGATAAAAAGGTGAATAATGGGGTTATGGATGAAGCTCATATCTCTTCATTCTCTGTACATCCTAGAAGCACCAAACTTAATAGATATCTAAGAGATCATTATTTTTTGGGTGGTGTGGTGTTTATTCATTACATTTTTTCACATTATTTTTTTTGGGAACTTTTTTATTTTTAATGCTAGTTTATTTTTTAAAATTGTAGATTAATTTTCAATTTGTTATTTAAATATTTGATTTATTAACACTACCATAAATACCTTTTTTTAATAATGTTATATATCTCTTTCATCAGTGCTAGAAAAAAATTTCTATTCTAAACGCCATAAAAATGGGGGTCCCCTTTATCTTTTCTAAAAATGATAATAATGTCCTGTTTTATGAGTGCTAAAAAATCATTAATAAATGGGAACTTTATCAATGATTTTTTGTGGTGCTGATAAAATATCCCTTTTATCAATGCAAAAAAAGAACTAATAAAATTCAGAAAAATAAATTTTTTTTCTCCAAATCATAGGGTGGACCACCCTTCCTTTTATCAGTTCTCAATCCCCCCACCATCTTTTGATAGAGCTCATCTAGCCCCCCCCCCCCTCCCATCCTTTAACAATCCTAGCCACCTGCTTCACACGCCCGTATGCCCCTGCCTTTTCTGGGTTTTTAACATGAGACCTCCCTCTCATACCCCTATTAATTTTACACTCCACTAATTTTTCTCTATATTTTATGATATATCTATATATTTATATATATTTAGTTACATTTTTATCGATATTTTTATATTTATATATATATTTATTTATTTATTTATAATAAATATATAAAAAATGATTTGTGTATGTGTGTGTTTATAAATAAATTCATACATGCATACCTATATTTATATATATGTGTGTGTGCCAATAAATATAATTATGTTTATTTATATTTATTTATATTTATTTACATATATACATGTATTAGAATATATACATAAATATATATTTCTTTTGTCAATACACTCACACAAATAAATTCATATATATATGTAAGCATTATATATATATATATATATATATTATAGGTATATATGTATTGATACATTTTTATTTTAAATAAAATGGATGTTATTTTTTATTTAGATAAGTTTTATATATTTATAAATATATTTTATTTGTAAATATAATTACATGATTAGTTATAAAAATAAATTTTTATGAGTGAGAATATAAAAAATTATTTAATTTTATATATTTGATTATAAATAACATCACGATACAAAAAATGATTAACCATTGAAAAAATAAAATCAACATGAATGTAAGACTTTGAAATAAATTCAGCCTCCACCAAAAAATACAATAAGACCTCCTTCAATGAGGATTAAATTCTATCGAATGTTAAAAAATCAGGATACCCCAACTAAGAACTCATTCTAGAGGCCTTTTGGGACATTTTTTGCCTCAAAAAATGTTAACAGGGTTTCCCCAGTCATAATGGTGTAGATATTTTTGAGATATTATATTTGATATGTGGTAGAGCTCAACCGGACTCTCAAATCAAAAGTTATGGTTTTTTGAAGTTTGAATCAAATTTTCAACTTATTTTAGATCTTTCGTTGTTTTTTTTAATTTTTTCTATCTAAAAATCATTATTAAATGACTATTAATCTATAATAATTCAGAAATTATTAATTAATATTGTATTTATAATTATTTTATAATCCATTTTTCACTAAATATCTTATATATAAAGTGTAAATGTGTATTTAGCCATATATAAATCATATTTTTTAAATATATTATATTAATACCAATATAAATATATATATATTAAAATATTATTTTTACTGATAAATAACATTTTTATGAAATATTCCATTTATCATCACTAAAAACAACAGTTTTAGCACTAACAAAAGGCATACATTTATTAGTTCTAAGAAAAGTGCTGGTAATGGTAACTCCGTTTGCATTTCTTTTTTTGTGCTGATAAAGCATTGAACTGGATAAATCTGATTTTTTGTTGTGTAATTTGTTTTCTAAATTAGTGATTTTATGTATAATTTATAATTTTTTTACTACTTTGTGTTTTTCATTTAACTCAGAATTTTTTTACAACTTTATTTTTATTCAATGTCTTGTCTATTTTATGTTTTGTGTATTCAAATTCTTTAACCATTTCATTTGGAGTATTAATATATTAATTAATTTATTGATATGTGTATTTTGATCTATTTTATTTAAATATTTTAATAATTTGTAACGTGAAATTATAATTTAATTACTTTAGTTTTTTTATCATTTCTTTATTTTTTTTTAATTAATTAATAATTTAATAATTTCATACATTTTATTTCTTTATTTTTAAACATTTATTGTTTGAAAAAAATATTTTCAGTGAATTTGTATAATTTAAATATTTATTTATGCTATTAGTTTACAAATGAAATTTAATTTTATTCTTTGTTAGATTTTTGGTTGCACCTAGACTTTTTTCTATTGATATTATATATCCATTTTCATTGCCTATCTATATACCAAAATTTGGATTTTTCCACCATGATAGTGTATTTTCTTGTAATAAATTCCTGAAACTCAACTCATGTAGTCGAATTAGGTTTGAGGGCCTCATGTATCTAATTTCATGGGCACCACATTCACATTTTATTCTTAATACCAAAGGGAACTCAGGCCAAATCGAGAGAGAGCGGGAATCGGTATGATGGAGGTTGAATCTCACCAACAATTTTTTTTGGGTTGGTGGAAGCAGACATTTTTCTATTTCAATACCAATACTGCTATCATCTAGCTGTCACAATAAATAGAGGAGAAAAGTTTAAAAGGTGATGCCACCTAGAAATAATATTGATGTGAGATATTACTGATGTCATAAAATGAGAAAAATCACAAATAAAAATTAAATTATATTCATAGAGGTGGGTATGTAGGGAATAATTATATAGAAATAAAAGTATTTCTTGATATTGGAGGTAGACCAAAATAAAGGAATGATAATGATGAATTGAAGGAGGATCGAAACTGATGGAAAATTGATTCCAACAGTGAATATTTCTCTCTCTATTTTATTACTTCTTATTTTCTTCTTTATCAGCAATGTATTTTTTTAAAATAATTTGTTGTTGTTTCTCTGATTATGAGATTCTGAACATTTTTAGGGGGATTGGAACAGAAAGAGTTGAATATTTTTCATGCTTATTTTATTTCTTAGAGATCTGTGTTCTTTCATTTATCCACCAATAATTTCATTCTTCTTTTGTGACGTATTCATGGATGAAGTTATAGCTGAATTTCATAGATGGCTGAAAATAATTTTCTATTTCTCTTTAAATAAAAATATTAGAAATAGTTTTTATGGAATTTTGTGTATGATTTCATGTTCTAATGTTATTCCTTATTTTAATTCTCCATGAGCATTATTTATGCCCTAATTTATGTACTGATATGTCAAGAGTATGAAATTAGTAAGCCTCTTTAATTTTGACTGAAATACTTAAAATGGAAAAGTTCATAATTCTTTCTTATCCAAAAAGATTTTATATTTCTTTTCAAGTCATTGAATGAAATTTAATTCCTTATATAAGGTCACTAAACAACATATCCATAACTCAACCTTTGGAACCTCTTATTTTTACTCGTATCATAATAAATTATATTTTTCCAACTCAAACTACCAAATTTACCCTGAAATCATTTTTTCTGCTTTGTTTCTAGTCACATCTGTATCATCTCACTTCGGCACACATCATTCAACATTTATCTTCCATTATTTCATTTTTCTATTTGTTTCTTGTTTTCAGTTTATTTTGTTTTTATTGTGTTCACAAAAATAAGAATTTCATGTCGATCAATGCTCCAACTTCATCTGCATTACATGTATATCATAGGTTTTATAAATAATTAAATTTCCTCGGGTATTAGTGGGATGACATGAAAATCTAGATTATTGATTATACTGCCTGATATTTGGTATGTCAACTAGTGAAGGGTGTGAAAAAACAACCCAAAAGAGTTCTACAGCAACTACTCATACCATTATGTAAGTGGGATAACATCACTATATACTTTGTTACTGGACTTCCAAATACATCTAATGGAAACAATACTATATGGTTAATCATTGTTAAATTAATTTTTTTCCCATTTCATCCCCATATAAGAACATTTTTCTCTCAAGCGACTTTCTCATCTGTATATTCAAGAAGTTGTGATACTTTATGGGGAACCAATATTAATTGCTTCAATATATGATCCAATATTTAAATCTATATTCTATAGGATCCTTCAAAAGGCTATTAATAATGAACTAAACCATAACACAGTCGATCATATACAAATTGGTGGGCTGTTTGAGAGGACTATTCAAACATTAGAAGACATGTTAGGGGCTAGATCACGTGATTTTAATCCGATTTGGAATCCTCATATTCAACATAATGAATTCTAATATAACAATAGTTTTCACTCAAGTATTAAAATGAATCCTTATGAAGCACTCTAAAGGAAGAGGTGTAGAACTCTAATATGTTGTGATGAATTTGGAGATAAAGAACGGTTTGGAATAAAAATTGTGAAAGACACTACAGAGAAGATAAATGTGATCCAGAAACATATCAAGGCTACCCATAGTTGATAAAATATTTATAATGACCTTCAAATGAAGGAGTTATAGTTTCAAGTCAATGATCATGTTTTCCAAAAAATATCACCATATAAAGATGCCACAATGTAAAAAAAGAATATTAAACTGAATCCTATGTACATTTAACCATTTTAGATTCTAGAGTGTGTTGGAGAAATTGTCTATCGGGTAGCACTAACTCTAAAAATTTCAAATTTCCCCAACATATTCCCTATGTCTATATTAAGAATGAATATATCAGACCCAAAAAATATACTAGAAACAAATGATATAGAAGATGAACGTGACCTATCATATATGGAGAACTAATATATATTATTAATGGAAGGGAATAAGTGTTGAGGAATAGAAAAAATTGTCTTTTGAAAGTTTTTTGGAGAAATCAGATGTTCAAAGAAGAAACCTGGGATCCAAAAGAAGAGATGAAGAAGTAATGTCATAATTTTTTTTTGAGGTAGGACACCAAATTTTGTGGACGAAATTTCTTAAGTGGGAGAATGTGACTAAAAATGTTATTTATGTTATTTAGAGATCTTATTTTTCAATAATTGTTTTATTATTATCACATAGAAATGCTATTAAATTTATAAGGACATTACATATCCTAAATAAATATTCACTATAACAACTAAATACAATATAGGGAGATAATAAAAAAATAACAATGTACACACTAAATATACTCTATAGGATTGAATACTACAATTAGGAATTCTTCTACTACAAAAATAGTAAAAATCAATATAAGAGTTAGGAATATTATATACATTATCAAGGTTAGTGTATACCCATTGTAAGAAAAGTAATGAATGTTGACGTATAATAATGGTGGAGTGTATATAGGGATAAAGGATAAAGTGATGGTTAAGATCTAATCATTACCTAACCATTAATCAATATTAATATTTGGAGTTATGAATTTTGGAAATAATTATATCATTAGAATTAGTGTTTATATAGGGTAATGATAAATGATAATTGATGACAAAGGGATAAAATTGGCCTCAACCAGTAGGATCATGACTTTTGAATCCCATTTATCAGAACTAAAGATGGAGGTAGTGTCACTAGGCTTCACCCTTGATCATTCCCAAGAAGAGATTCAACAGGTGAGGCCCATGTAGAATCAAGAATTGGAGAAGTTCAAGTTATCGGAGACCACCATTATGTCAAAATTAGCTGAGCCACCCCATAAAAATAGAAACATTGCACACCTAACCCTTAGGTAGTATATAGGTGTAATAAGGGGGTATGTATCTAGAAATTTCTATAATAATGGTGTAATTTTATTTTCAGAAATAAAATAGTGGTTTCTCAAATTTGATTTTTATTATAATTTATTAATTTAAGAAAATATAAATGAATATAAATGAATATTTTTTTTATATAAAGAAAACATAATTGTATTTTTGGGATGTATATTATTAAAATAGAATTTTAGGATATATTATGGTGTTTTAAATGAAATTTATTTTCATTAAATATTATTATAAAACACAATTTATTTAAATATAAAAGATAATTTGATTTTATAATGTCCTAGGTAATTTTTATAAAGGTCGAAAAGTTGACTATAATGTAAAAACTGTTATTTTTTAAATAAATAATTTATTTATTTAAAATTTAATATTATTATATTTATAATGAAAATTTGATAAATTTATAATCGTCTTTGAAATCAGCATGTTGAAATTTGGTTAGGGTTAAATTTTGAGAATTCTCTAAAATACTTTATTTTATACAGAATATAAAAAATATAATTTTGTATTTTTTATGATTTTTGGATTAATTAATATTTAATAATTATTTAATAATTAATGGAACTTAATACAGGACCAATAATAAGTTATTTTATTAATGTATTGACTTTTAATGAATAAAAATGATCTTCCAAACCTGTAAATAACATTCCAAATTCTAAAATAGAAACTGAGGTTTTAAAAACATTAATTTGTGCAAAAATTAATTTTCCATTCCAAAAGTAATATAAAATTTTTATTTTTTGTTTTGAAACTGAAATTTATCAAAAAAAACATTCTAAATTTCAAGAACCATCGGCTAAAACTAAGGGTTAACTAATGGTGTTCCATTTTCTACAACCTATATTTCCATGTCTTAAATTTAAAAATTTATAAACAATCCTCCCAATTTTTCCTACAAATACGCACATCTCCACCTTATATAATTCAATCCCAAGACATTAATCATTAATTTCCCCTAATTTTCACTCTATAGATCTTTTCCAAGGAGTTTATTATGTTCCAACAAACTCTTCTCAGGCTTTGAGAAGCAATCCCATAAGGGTAGGGATTCTATTTATTATCTTTTTCTCCAAGTATATCATTTATAATGATTAATATAATTTAAAATTTATTATATTCTCATGAAATTATGGTCATTCCCTTATTGTTCAATTGTTTTCCTATCAATTGGTGACTTCCCTTCTCTCACATTAATTCATTCTGTAAATAAATTTGTACACCTTTTATGTTTATAAAATCATCCTTTGATTTTTCATGCTGCTCTTCTTCAGTTATGGATACCCAAAACTATTATTATTCACGGTGATTAAAATATATGTAATTATACCTAATTTATTTGGGATTTACATGTACGAAACACAAATATCCTTCTCTTGGGTTAAAAATGATGATATTTTCAATTCGCCAATCACTTATGTTATCAATGATTTTATATGAAGCATGTTCTTTATTATCCATATATTAGTGATGAAATGGTTTATTTTTTTCGATATGGATCACATTAATTAATAAATATTAAGCGTGTTCCCTGATAGCACTCTAATGTTTTGGGTAAATAATTAATCTCTAAAGATGATAAGTTTATGATTGTGACAACCCCGATGTCACGGTGTTGTTTGTTTTGGATTCTCTAGTGATGTGGAGTTCTAAGTAGAGTATACATAGAGTTATGGCATGGAACGTGGATTTTTTAGGATTTTTTCTACTATCTATAGTTACGGTTCATGGTTAGAGGAAAATTTTTTAAACTCTCTTCATGAAGAATCTTTAAACTTCATTTTTAACTGTACACATTTTTTCATAATGGGATATGTATAGTTTAGACCAAACCATGATCCCCCTAGGAGAAACTATGTGGGGTCATGGGTGTGTCTAATGTGTGGAGATCCACTTTCACATGGTTTGGTACACCATACAGTAAGTGAAAATTTGAATCTTTAATTTTGATAGTGTCTAATGTTACGGTTGGATCATGGTTTAATCAATTGTTTAGTGCCTGGGATAAACCATGCGAAGAGGTTTCGGACCTAGGTGATGTCCAATGTAACTTTAGCACTCGTCTTGGAAAACAGTGTTTTCAAACCATATGACCTAACTAGAAGATTAATTTTTGGGGTTTCCCTTTTTACCACTCCTTTATTTTAAGAGGTTTTCACCCCCATTTCTCTCCTCCAGCATCATATAGCCCTTAGTATCTC
This sequence comes from Viscum album, assembly GCA_963277665.1. Classification (NCBI taxonomy): domain Eukaryota; kingdom Viridiplantae; phylum Streptophyta; class Magnoliopsida; order Santalales; family Viscaceae; genus Viscum; species Viscum album. The sequence goes on from OY728125.1 coordinate 1,713,783,745, forward strand.
AAGGAGAAGATCCAACCTCCTTCACCTTTAATTCTTTCCCTTTTTATGATTTCCAAGAGGTTTGAGGTGATTTTTGCCTCTATTTGTCTCTTCTTCCCTTATCCCTCACTTCTCTATTGGTTTTGGATTCCCCTATAAACCTTATAAATCTCTTTTCCAATTTATTGTTTCGGGAGGATGTAATGATGGGGCTTTTTCCTTCTTGGATTATTATACACCATTTATTTTCTCATGGGTGTGATATCTATTGAATGTGACACATTCTGATGTGTTTTTTATTGATTGTCATCTTTTTTATGTAGGTGTTTCTATACAGTTGCTTCATTTTTAGATTTAAGGTGTTATTTTTCTTTCTAAATTCCCTTTTTAAAATATTATGAATATGTGTGATATCTCCTTGGTCATTTTAAACCATTTTGTAATGTTTTAAGCTAAGTAAAATTGGTTTTCTAGTGAATTCCATTTTTTCATGTATGAAATTTAATGTATTAAGATTTTATGCTTTTTTGAACTTCCTGTATGTATTTTTGAAATAATTTCTATATTTTGAAATGGGTTTTGGCTCAGTTTTTGTTTTTAAAGAAGGAAATATATGTTTTAAATGGAATTTGGTTTTTAAGTGAGGTGTTTAAATTTAAATGGTTTATAAAGGGGGTTATTTATGATATATCAAATGGTGATTTGAAATGAGTGGGTGATTTCCCCCTTTTTAAAATACCATGGTGGCTTGATTTAAAATGGTTTCACAGAAATGGATGGCCTTTGTAATTTTTTTTGGTTATCAAATGGGAAGACCCTTATTAAAGGGTAGAATTGAAATTTTTAAAATGGTGTGATGGATTTGAAATGTTTTGATGAAATTTTTCAAATGGTGTTTTCCGAAATGAGAAAGTGCATGGAATTAAGAGCCATGTTTTAAAATTAAAGGCCCAGCTGGCCCTTTGTTTTTTTAAATAGTGAGAGATGCCCCTTGATTTACCCTTACTTGTTTAACACTTTTATGGTTTATTTATGATTGTTCTCCCTTTATGTGGGATTGTTATTTTTATTACATGGGTGCATTTTAGATATGGGGATATTCATCATTGAGTGTTATGGGTGAGGGTAGCTTTGGTTATGCCTTTTGTGTTTGACTTGTCTTGTTTGTTCCTATAACTCACTTCGGTATTGGTCATGGGGAACTTGTTAATAAGTGGAAGACCTAATTTGTCACACTAATTAGTTCGTATGACTCTATTTTCCCACCATTCATGCTAAAAACAAAGGGATAAGTGTATTTTTGTCGTTTTAATGACGTTTTTTGAGAAAAATTGGATGACTTGTGGTTTATAATTTAGTTCATGTCTCTATCTGGTTCATGAGTGGTATAATCTTATACGGTTAGATACTTCACATGTTAAGAATCCCATGGTGGATCCCATGACACATTCTATTTTATGGTTGGTCATTGATTGAAGGGAGATTGATCTAGTTCATATTTATATCATTTAACCTACATTCATTGGTATGTAACCTTTCGTGGTTTATATCTATTATATTCCTTTTGCGGTGTGGTTCCTAATTTTCTATGCTTGACATTTGTGTGTGTGTTGGGTCATTTATTTGGAAAAATAACTTTTTATGATGTTTGGAAAAGCAATTCTGAAATTAAATATATTTTTTTGGGTGCATTAAAGTGGGTTTAATAATGGGTGTTTTAGTTTTGAAATAGATTTGGCTAGGTGAATTTTTCGATGAGACCATTTTAATTTTAAATGAATCAAATGTTTTTTTTATAAATGTTAATGGTGTTTATGGTTTTGAAAGGGATTAGTCTAGTGCATTCTTTTTCAAAAAATGAGTTGTTTTTAAAAAAAATTAATATGAATGGTGATTAAGGATTTTTTTGGATTTCCTTGTTATGTATGTGAAAATATTATTTATGGATTTATTTTAAAACTATAATGGATGAATATTCTAATGAAACATGTTGTATACATTTAGAAATTTAAGGAAACCTATTGGGATTTTTTTCTCTTGCCTATATATTTTAGGTTCTGAGTTCTCTTATTTATCCTTTATTATTTTTTATAGCTGATGTGGGGTGAGTTTGGTGGTGGTGAGAAACCAAAGGTTGTGCATATATGGTTTAGGAATTGATCGAGTTGGTCAGTCGTTTTCATTTTTAGTTATATTTTTTTACCTTTTTATTGGGTATTTTTTAATGGATGTGTTTAGCTTTATGAAATTGGGTTGAATCATTGTAGTTTGTTATGACCTATCAACATATTTAATTATTTATTTCCACTATTTCTTATCAATGATTCATTATAAATAGATCCCCAAGGGATTCATGTGATTTTAAAATAGTAGTTTAAATCCCATGGGGATCAAGAACCCCCTTTGGTCCTTATAGATAATCAGGTTGGGTGTTGGGTTTAGTGGCAGCTCGGGCCAGTTCATTAAAAAATGGTATCAGAACATGGGGTTTCCTTTAATCGGAGCATAAGATTCTTATGTATCCCATGTTATTTGGGAATGTCCTAGTCGAAAAATATTTTGATCATTGGAGTTTGAGAGGTAAGGGTGGGGAGAGTCAATCTAACTCTAGCTCATCCTTATCCTCAATCTACCAAGGGATGTTGGGTTTTGGATTGTGGATTTTAATTTTACTTTATGTTGTTTCTTGTGGATTTTGAAGTGATTTGACATTTGAATACCCTTTGATTATGTATGTGACACTGACGGTCTCTCCTTGGTTTTGAGGTGTAAAGGTAGGATAACATGTTATTTATAGCTAACATGCATGTATTGGGAAATCATGTGGTACCCGTGGGATAAATATTTCCTCATTGGTAGGGCATGTTCCATAGTTGGCACCTGACTTCCCAACCATGTGGCCAAAATGTTCAAAACATTATTTCATTCATAGTTTAATTATTTGGAATCATCTTAATTATGGAATTATCCATAACTAATTTTCACTTATTGGAGGTGGAATGGGGAGTTTTGTTATTCCCTTTACAGTTGTGGTTCATTTTAACCCTATTTGGGTAATTGTTTAGTGTATTTTGTGTGGTTTTTTTTAAACATTGTTTTATAAAATGAAATGATTTTTTGAAAAGTTCATTTTCAAAATTTATTTTATGGAATGTATTACAAAATGGTTTCATTCCTTTAGTAATGAGTTTTAGGAAAATGAAAATTGGTTTTGATGAAATTTTTTCAAGTTCATTGTTTTCAAAATAAGTGAGATTTTGAAAATGTCTTTTTGTGAAAATATTTCTTCGGTTAGTGTGTCCCACTAAGGTTGTTTTGTTTTGAAAATGGTTTGGAATGATTTTAATCAGGATCCATGTTTGAGGGTAATTTCAAAACTCCTTGGTGGATTATTTGTTCCTCATTTTAGGGCTTGTTGTTTGGTTTGATTCATGGTTACTAGAATCGTTTGGTTTTTTTAAGCATGAATTGGTTATGTAGTTCATATCTTCTGATGGCTACTGTTTTTTCCTCATAATGGTCTAAAAGGTTTCTGTAGCTTTGGTTACAACCCAGACCCCACGTGGGGTGGTAGAAGTGGAATATTCTCTAATATTAGACAACATTTTAGACTTCATAGATCATCATCTACCTTCTTAAAATGGTGATCAAGGGTTAGTGGTAGCAATGAGGTGGTATGAAGAGGTTAATTTGATCTTATACTCTCATCGAACACCTAAATAATTTTGGGTGAGAATCATTGAGATCTTACTAGTATGTTTTGTCCAATTTTTGTGGGATTTAATGATTCCTCCTATGTTGTGTGATTTTTTGTATTGGGGTATCATTTGGATGGTATTTATTCATTGGTTCTTCCTATAGGTGGAAAATGTTAAGAATTATTTTGAGATTATAAGCCTTTTTTAGGGTTACCATTTAGTTAAGGAGTATTTATATCACTTTTAAAAGTTGGTCATCTTTTCTTCAAAGCTAGTTTTTAATGATCCTTTGAAATCTTATTTTTTCAAAGTCATTCATTACCATGATTTAGGTCCATCTATACTTTAATTTTTTCTCAAAATATTTTCATGAAATTTTTAGTGATGACATGAAAATGGAAGACAACCAGTCCAGGAAGCCTATAGTGGGTGATTCTTTAGTTCCACCCGGTGGATGTAAGGATAAACTGAGAAGTAAGGATAAGGAGAAATATAATAAATAGAATTAGGAGAAGGGTATTTATCCTGATAAATTGATATATATTATTTATTTCTATTGGGAGTCCTTAGATCATTCTAAGCCCCACTACTTGATTTCCCTTAGAGTTTCCCCCCAATGTGGCCATTTGGGTCATCTAAAAACGTTGTGTTTTTTGAGTTTTTGGAAGAGTTCTAAAGTGTGATCCTTTTCCTCCAAATTCAATTTTTTTATTTTCATAAAGCCACTTATTGGTTAACTAGGAAACATAAATACCTAACAAAAAACAATAAATAACATGGTGTTCCTTGACATCCCATATCACTTCCAAAAAATGAAACAAATGGAAAATCTTAAGAACATACCTCATTTTCCAACACTAGTGATATGACCTAGGATAGAAAAGTATTTCAAATAAAAGTCATTAAAATCCATGGTAGGATTCCCAAAGATATAACCTTCTATATATGTAAAAAAAATTCAAGAATAACCAAATCATCAATATTATAATACATAACATCTACTTTTAGTAAGAACTCATCCAAATGGTAAGATAGTTAGGTTTAATCCTTGTGAATGTGTAGTTTTAGGGCCTTTCCATTACTGGTTGTAATCTTGGTTCTAATATATTTAGTTTTTTTGGTGAGTTATTTTAGATGATTCCCTTTTTTAATGCATTTATGGATGTTTTGAATGTGGTTTAATGGAATTCCTTGTTTTGTTTGTGGGATCCTCCCTCCCTCCCTTAGGGATGGATCTTGAGGATATGTTTCCAGTTTCCCTTGTTCTCTTATTGTTGGTTGGGAGTTTTTTATCCTCACTGTTTGGGTGAACCCCCTTTTATAGTTTTTATTGTTCTCCTTCATTGGTTGAGCCTTTTTGGAACTCATTGTTTGGGAATGAGATAGACTTTGGGTGAATTATTAGATATCTAGGGTGGATGATATACTAGTTGAGTTTAATATACAAAGAAGTGTTTGGATTATTCTGTTTAGAATGCACTATATGATGGTGATCCATTTTTTACACTAATTTATTCATGTGTTTTGTGACCTAAGGTGAGATAATGTGTTGTTCTCTTGAGGCTTCTCGTGGTTTTTTTTCTTCCTTTTGATTTGAATGTGCTTGTGGTTGAGAGTGAGCTTCTCTCATGGTTGTTAAGTATTTAAGGATTCATCTCTTGGTAGTTTTTCTCTTATTTCTCCATGTTAGAGGAACTTTAAAATGTATGGAAACCATGTTAGGTCTCCTTTGATTCAAATGAATTTTGTCATGAGATTCCTCTTTGTTTGTCCTTAGAGATGTTTGGTTTGACGACCACTATCTTTATTACACATTAATTAATGATTTATTATAGAAGAATACACTTAGTAAAACCTATAAGATCAAGAATAATGATGAATTTAGTAATTAGGTACAAATAATATCAATATTTCACATGGATAAAACAAAATTATTAAACACTTCCTTAACATGCTTCTAACATTCCACTACTCATTTAAAACTGCACGGGATAACCTAGATACATACATAAGAAAGGGGTGATATCTACTTCCCAGTAAGGTAATAAAAAATAATTTGAATAATTTATTTCATTTCAAAAAATATAACATTAAACTGGACATAAAAGGGGTAAGAATCATAAACATGAACAATGAGGCATGATATAGCATGATAACATAAAGGTGACATGGGAATGTAGAAAAACCATTAAACGTTACATCATAAACATAAGTCAAGGATAACCGAAAAGATATTATAACATGGTATAAAAAAGTATCATAATGGATTACGGTCACTCCCTAATCCCATACATGATGTTTTATTACACTAAAACATTACCCAATGCATTGGAACACGATATGATTTTGGGTGTACCCGTCACATTCTTATCGTCTATATTCATAAATTTTAGACATAGATCCTTCAAAATAGGATCTTATTTCATGAATTGTAATCCCATGATTAAGTAATGTGGGTTAAATACATTTAATTCCTCATTAAATGAAGTATATGTACAAAAACTTTAATACCCTTGAGTAAAAATGGTATGGTTATACACTTTACTAATGTTTGGCATGGAAAAACACTGTGAAATTTCAAATTCATAATGATAGTAATTAAAGATTTATAAAATGGTTTAATGATAGGTAAAGGGGTATATAGTAAATTTTAAGAAAAAATTATAGAATTATGGATATTTAGTAACATAATTTAAACATTTTGAAATTAATAGGCAGAATACAAGGAGGGTTCTTGAATAAAAACATGGTAGGGAAAGATCATAGGATAATTTTGGTATCATAACGAGGTTACATAATTAATCAGGGAATGGATTAATAAGAGTGAAATTGTTCACTAATAACTTGGAAATCATTGTTCGAGTAATAGGGATGTGTAAACAAATATCCCATAAATAGGTATTGGAAGAAAAAATGCATAACATAAATAACGTTCTTGAATATATAGGAGAATGAGAGGATCCCTTACCTTGAATATTTTCTTCCTAAAACATGTTTTTGGAACCTTAAAACCCTGAGAGAACCTTGTAAGGACTCATTGTATGGTAAAATTAACATAAATTATAGGGTTTTGAAGTTAGTTGTGAGAGGAATGTCTAATGGGTGGTATTTATACTTGAGGATGGTTGGGTTATAATGGATTAAATTTTGATTATTTTATCATATAATACAACCACTTGTGGGTAAATTGAATTCATAATTTCATTCTAAATAATTAGTGAGAGAGTTCTTCTATACATTAAAATCCTTACCAAACTTAACCAAACCTTTTAGCCAATCCAATAAATGCACAGAACCCAAAAATGGATTTTATTTCAAAATTTCAATTACTGGTAAAACAAATAAAGTATAACATTATAAATAAAAATTAGTATTTTTAAATTTATTTTTATAATTATAAAATAAAATTATTATAGATAAAAAGTTTGATTAAATTTTTAATCATTCTGACATAATAATGATTTCATAAAATCACAGTGCTCGAAAAAAAAGGCAATTTTCACTTTTTCACCAAAAATTCACCTTATTCATCAAATTCCTAAAAATTAATTGTACGATAATTTTAAATGATATGTCCTAAATAAAAATTATTTCATAAAAAAAATTCTCTATTTATTATAATTATAACATTCTAATAAATAATTATTTTAAAAAAATTAACAATTTAGAATTAAAAATAACATTATAACCATTTTAAAACTTATGTTGGGATGCATTAAAATTTATTATAATTTAAAAAATAATTTATAATATTATTTAATGAGATAAATTTTTAATTAAAAATAAACAAAAATCATATTTAATATTATAATTTTACAGTCTCCAAAATAATATAAAAAATTATTAAATAATAATGATGATCATTTAAATGTGTCGAAGTAACCAATAACAATAATGACCCTTTATTTATTGACTAATGATCATAATGTTGATCAACTATATTAGTTGAAAATAATAAAGGATAATGATCATATGTCCCTAAAAATACACCAACATTCTTACTCTTCACCATTCACATTGATTTGAAAAAATGTTCAATATCATTTCCAAAATGAATATTGTATTATTAACTCAATGTTCCTCTATTATAGTTATATTCATGGGTGAAATAATTCTAGGGGATCTAAGAATCCCAGATTTTATATTGAACTTTATTCATCCTTCATTTATCTTCCTATTGTAATATTTAGTATGATATTGGGTGTTTTTTTTGAATCTACGTACCATTCTTAAATAATTAAATAATGTTTTCCAATTTTATAGAATTTTTTTAATTCGTTTTTTATTCCTAGTGGTACTAGTTTATATAAAAACATGATGTCTAATTTTATTAAGAAAATTATAATTAATTCTATGTGATACTATTTTAAAACATTATAAAATTTAATAAGAGGTAAGAAATCCATATTTTAAAAAAGAACATTTTTTAGTTCATTACATTTCTCCACATTCAGAAATTTCACCCTTGAAATTTTCATTTCATACACTTAAAAGATGAGGTTATTTATGTTTCATAACCTCCTACAGTTCCTATATTTTTTCCTCAAACTTCTAGTTAATAAGTAGCACTTTGACCTGGTCCAATTTATTATTTCATATAATTTTGTCTTTATAATACAATATCTTCACCAATTTCTCCTTGTATGAAAGATCATTTTCCAATAGTGCAACATATGAATTAATTACATGTGGGGGTATGGTATATAATTCCATTATAGGGATTTATGGAATACATCTTGTACTGGAGAAGGGGTTAGTGGTAGTGCTATTAAATAAGCCACATGTCTGATGAGATTAAGAACCTCAAAGGGTAAAATATTCATAAGACTTATCTTACCCTTCTTTTGAAATCTCATGACTTTCTTCCATAGAGATATGTAGAGTAATATCTTATCTCAAACCTCAAAAACCAGATCTTTTTGACGATTGTCTACATTTCTCTCTTGTCAACTATGAGAATCCTTGATGTGTTTCTGAATAGAATTAACCGTTTTCAACATTTCCTTGACCATTTCAGGACACAGTAGTTTTCATTCACCTAATTTATCCTAGCAAGAAGGTCTTCTACAGCTATTCCCTTGTAAGGATTTATAGGTTCCATTTGGATTCTTGAGTGGAAACAATTATTCTTTGACAACTCAACTAGACGAAGATGTTGATCCGATCCTCATTTGAAATCCATCAAGAATGATATCAAGCATGTATTCTAGTGTTTGAATTTTCTACTCATATTTTCCATCAGTTTGGGGATGATAAAATATAATAAAGTTTAACTCAAAATTTATATAATTTTAGAGACTCTTCTTTAATGTAGAGGTAAATCTTAAATCTTGATCAAATACAATCGATAAGGGTGTTCCATGAAGCATCACCAATTATTTGATGAATATCATTATAATTTGATTGATTGAGAAGCCCTCTTGATTTAAAATGAATTAAGCAGTCTTTTATAGATGTCCACCACAACCCATATATAATTATTTCTTTTTTATGTCTTTGAAAGACTAGTGAAAAATTCCATGGTGTCATTTTCCCATTTCCATATAGTAATGGGTAATTATTGCATCATGTCCTTGGAATTTTTCAATTAAATATTCATTTAGTGATATACAAGGAACCTTAATGTATATTCTATGATTTCCTTCTTCAATGTTTCCCAAAATAGTTTTCTTGAATATCACAATACATATTTGTGCTCCCTAGGTGTATGTAAAAGATTTATCTATGTGAATCATCCAAAATATCCTGCTTTAACTCAGGAGATTATGGTAACATAATCATGGCCCAAATCTTACAACTCTTTATTAATTAAATTTTAAATCCAAGGATTTCCCTTTTCTTATATCTCCCAACTAAATCTGAATTTACAAATATTCTCTTTATGCATCATTTATATTCTTTAAAAGGGATGGTATGAGAAATCATTTGTTAAAGGATTGACGATGTTACTTCCGTTATTATTCCCATTTCCATCCTCTTAAATTATAAAAAGATCATATACTCATCAATTATCATCAAGGATAAAATTTTCTGATCCTTTGTACTTATAGAGTCTGCCACATTATTTTCTATCCCAAGATGGTAGTGGACTGAGAGGTTATAATCTTTAATTTGCTCTAACATTCTTCACTGGTTCATATTCATCTCTTTCTATGTGAATAAATACTTGAGTATCTTATTATTCATATATATTTCTCAATTATCCCCAAATAGATAATGTTTCCAGATTAACAACATTATGATTACTAAAGATGACACAATATCATGTGTTAGGATGTTCTCTTCATGAAATCAAAATTTCTTTGAGGATAATGTTATCACTTTGTAATTATGTATTATTAAACAACTCAACCATGTCTTCAATGCATCTCTATGTACCAAAAATATTTTACCACTAATGGGTATCATAAGTATGGGTGTAGTGATAATACTATTTTTCATCACCTTAAATATCTCTTCACATTCATTATTCTAAAAAAACATGAATCTCCTCTAAGTTATATTTTTAGTGTGTTTTAAAATCATGATAAATTTATCATAAATCACCAATAATACCCTGTAAGTCCAAGAAAAGTATAGATATCGGTCATAGTTGTTGGCCTCGACCATCCATCAATTTTTTCTTTCTTCGAAGTGTCTATATATATCACATTGATTATGATAAAATTCTTTAATAATGATACTTACATCAACTAGAAATAACATATTTTATGTTTTTCATAAAGAATATCCTTTCATAAGGTCTTCAGTATAGTTATCAAATTCTTCTTATACTCATCGTTAAAATTTAATTATATTACAATATCATCTATAAAGACTACCGAAAATTTGTCGACATAATCTCTAAATACTCTATTTATCAAGAACATAAAGATTAATGAACCATTAGTGAGTTTGAATGAAATTAATATGAACTCATAGTTCCCAAACCTTTTATTAAAAGTAGTCTTAGGGATATCCTCCTTCTTTACCCTTACTTGATATAACCTATTTTAAGACCCACCATGTATAGGTATTGGGATACATATAGTTGATTGAATAAGTGATCAATCAATGGAAAATGATACTTGTTCTTTATCGTGATCATGTTGAGCTCATGATAATCAATTAAAAAGTGCATTGAACCATCCTTATTCTTGATTAAGAGGACTGGTACATCTCATGGTGAAGCACTTGGGTTTATGGACACTTTTTCTAGATTCTCATGTATTTTCTTCTTTAGCTCCTCAAGTTCCACAACAACCACTCTATATGGATTCTTGGATATTTTCAAAGCCCTAGGTATAATATAAATTTAAAACTAAACCTCATAGCTAGGTGGAAGACCAATAAATTCTTTGGGAAACCCATTAGCATATTCCCACATAATGGGAATGTTTTCTAGGATGATATTTTCTTCATTCTCAATCATTTGACCAATATATTCCTTCTTGTAGGTCAATAATATCCATTATTTAAATGATGTTACCCAATAAGATTCATCCACCCCTTTGAACATATATGGAATTCATGGATGATTTCATGATATAGGGGTTGATTTACTTCTCACAACAATTTATGTTGGCTCTAATAAGGAAGGTCAATCCATTCATAGAATTTCATAAAATTATGCTAAATTGGGTATCAAATGGTTCATTGGGAAGCTCATCCCACAAATTTTGATAGTGGATGATTTATATACTTGGGATGTAATAATTTTCCAACTTACCATTTTCACTGAAAACTCTACTTCCATGATATGTGGGGGTGTTTTAATATTTCTATTAAAATTTTATGATACTAAATAATGTGTAGAACCAAAATCAAAGAGTATATTTGATATTCTATAATTAATAATTCATATTCCTATTACCACTTCATTGTCGAGATCTACCTCAGTAGTTGGGATGGAATAAGATCTCCCTAATTTCTTTGGGTTTTTTTTGTGTTGATTTTCTCCAACAACCCTTTTCTTAGTGAATTGGTTTGAATAGTTCCATTATTACATGCAGTTGAAACAATAAAAAATACATTTAGGATTTACTAGAGAATTATTTTCCTCCATCACATTAGTGAGATGTTAAAATATCTCATAAGGTTCCCTTCCTTCTCTCAACTAAATAATTTCCTCATGCCATTTAGAAAATTTTTGGGGTTCTTATTCCCACACTTTTACAAGTGGGATGTTAAATGTTTTTACCACCATTAGATTTTTACATCACACTACCAAAATTAAAATCTGATTTCTACTTCTTATCCCCATTGAAACATTTATATTCATTAACCTCCATTTTTATCTTTACAGCACATCAGCCAATTTCCTCATATCCGTAAAAGTATAGAATAACTAGGGCTTTTAATATACTTCAATTCATCCCACCAAAGAAGCGTTAAAACATTCAATCAAGGGTAATAAAAAAACCAGATGTGTTTCATGAATGTATCATGAATTTTTTCTTATACACCCTCATGGATTCACCATTCTTTTTTCTTGGTGGAAAGGAAATATCTCCCTCTGTTAGTTTGGAGAGTGTTAGGATAATATTTAACAAAAAATATTTTCTTTAATCCCTTCCCCTCAATTGATTTGATCTCTTCTTAAGGCTTTGTATTTTTTTTCAATTTCCACCACTGATGAGATTATCATTTCATATAATAAACATCTAGTAAAACCTCCTCATTCTCAATGAATTGAAGGATAGAGAATATCTTCTTGATGGAGATGATCTGTTGTTCCTTTATTATAGGATTGGATGGCCCATAAAAATTTGGAGGATTTTATCACCTAAAGGTATCAATTACATCTTGTTATTTCTTAGGGGGATTTGGGTGTTCCTCCTAATTCAACTTTTGATTCAATAATTGATTCAATTTAGAATGTATCATCATTAAGTTCATGATTCTTAATCTTATCAAGTAGGGATTCTCATTTGGGAATTTATCACTTTTTCCATCACATTGGTTGTTTGTCTAGTTTCTCTAATTTCCAACCACTGAATATAATGAAGGGAAAATTAGGGATGATTGTCTTTTCACTATAGAAAAAATAAGTGGTAAACCATTAAAATTAAAGTTATAACTCATAAAAATCATACATTCCTTAACATATGAATTTATAGGCTTCAATATAAGTTATCCATGATCTATTTCCTAACATAAATTCTAATAGGAATTATTTTCCCTTAATAATGGTTCATAATTAACTTGTGAATTTACTAAAAAATATCCTTTTACAGAGTCAAAACAAGTGTATAGAATGTCTAGTTTTCTATGTGCTACTTCCTAATTGATTCTAGATTAATACAGTGTTTTGGGGTCATTACCCCAAGGTACATCTTTGAAAAATACACATCCATTTATAGTATACAAACAGGGATGTATTTTCTTGGAAACTAATCACTTTATAGTTTAATAAAATTTTGGGACTTATTATTTTTTTCGTATCATACCCAAAGTATTCTATAATGTTTTCTAATCATAATCCCAAAAATAACTAGACTTTCTTTTGATACCAACTATAGAAACCCTTGTTATTATTACACATTAATTATTGATTTATGAAAAAATAATTTACTTAGTACAACCAAAAATATCCAGAAGACTAGTGCCTTGGGAATTAGGTACATATAATATCAACTAGTTACATGGATCAAAAAAAATTATTAAAAACATCCTTAACCTAATTCTAATATCCACTGCTCAATTAAAACTGCACAGGATAACCTGGGGACGTACATTATAAAATGGTGAGATATAAAGCCCCTTAAGGGAATAATAAAATCATAACAAGAAGAAAGTATAAAATTTTAGATAATAGGAATTTAAATGGGACATAAAAGGTGTGAGAATCTTAAACATGAACAATGAGGCATGATATTACATGATAACAGAAATGAAACATGGGAATGTGGCAACAACATTAAAAATTGAATCATAAACATAGATCAAGGATAATCTCCAAGACATTATAACATGGTGTAAAAAGTCCCATTATGGATTAGGTTCCCTCTATAATCCCATACATGATATCTCATGATACTAAAACATTACCCAATATATTATAGTGCTATATAATTTTGGGCACACCGTTCATTTTCATATCATGTACATGCATAACCGTTCTATATAGATCATTCTACATATGATCATATTTCATTATATTAAATAACATTATTAAGGAATTTGGGTCCAATATATGGTTGTTCCAAGTCAAGGAATTGTAGGTATAACTAGTTTAATACCTTTTAGTGAAAATGGGTTTGGGTATACACTAAAAAAATGTTTGGCATGGAAAATCGCAGTGAAATTGTAGAAGCATAATAGAAGTACATAAAGATTCAAAATGTGGTTTAATGAGGGATAAAGGGGTATCTAATTAGTTGAAATTGAAAAATTTGGTATGATAGAGATAAAAAATATAATAAAACATGAAAATTTGGGAACTAATTGGCATAATTCATGGAGGGTTCTTCAATAAAAACTTAGAAGGGAAAAATTGTAGGCTAAATTTGGCAGCATAATGGGGGTGCATAATGAATCATGTGAAGGATAAATGAGAGTGAAAGGGGTCACTCGTCACTCAAAAATAATAATGGTGGAAATAGGGATGTGTAAAATCATATCCCATCTATAGTAATTTAATTAAAAATTCATTATATAAATAAATTTCTTGATTTAATATGAGAAGGATAGGATCCCTTACCTTGTAGATTTAATTCATACAAATTTAGTGTGGAACCATAAAACCATTAGGGAACCTTGTAAGGACTATTTTGGGTGATTAAGTACCATAATATCATGTATTATGAGTTTTTAGTGGATAGTAATTCATAATTAGTGGTATTTATACCTAAGGAGGGGTGGATTTTCAAGGATTAAATATCAATTATTTTATCACATAAGCCAACCGCTTGTGGGTAAATTAAATTAAAACCAATTTTATAGATAATAAATCATTGGTATGGTTTTTTTGGATTTTAAATTACTTCAAAAACTGATCCCCAACATCTATCCAACCCCCTAAATGTGGACAATCCAAAAAATGAATTTTATTTCCAAAATCCAATTTTTGGTTTAAAAAAATAATATATAAATTTATAGATTAAAATTGTTATTTTTAAATTATTTTTTATACATATATAATTAAATATTTATTGATAAAAATACTACAAAAATTATTAATTATTATGATATAATAATGATTTCATAAAATCGCAGTGCCTATAAAGCGGCAATTTTCAATTTTTTGCTAAAAATTCAACAATCTCAAAAAATTCCCAAAAATAACCCTATGCTAATTTTAATGTGATGAGTCCAAAAATAAAATATATTTCATAAAAATAATCCTCTAATTATGAGAATTTTAACTTTTTAATAAATCATTATTTTAATGAAATTTTAAAATTTTATAGAAAAAACAAAATTATAACCACTATAAAAATTACTCTGGGATTCATTAAAATATATTATCATTTAAATAATAATTTTATAATATTATTTCATGAAATAATTTTTTTAAAACATCCTCATTAATAATAGTTTAATATAATATGTTTATATCTGCCAAAAAATAAAATTTTTCTTTTTAAATAATCTTAACACTCATTTAAATGCATCGACGTAACCAAAAACAAGAATAAACAACTAAATAATTAACTAATGGACATAATATTAATCAAATATATTATTTTACAGAAATAAAGGTTAATGATCATCTTTCACTATAAATACACCATCATTTTTATTCTTCACTATGAACTTCGATTTGAAACAAGGTTCAATATCATTTCCAAAATGAATTTTGTTTTACTAACTCTATGTTCCTATATTATAGTGATGTCCATGGATGAAATAATAATAGGGGATATAAGTGGTATATATTTTTTATTTCACTATATTTATCATCTATTTTTTTCCCTGTTGTAATATTTTTTATGATATTGGTTATTGTTTTATACTAAATTTAACATTCTTAAATAATGAAATAATGTTCTGTCAGTTTCTAGTATTTTTTTTCTATCACTTTATTATTTCTAATTGTAATAGTTCATAACAAAACATGATGGTCAATGTTTTTAATAAAATTAAAATTCATTCTTTGAGATGTTTTTTTAAAACATTATAATAGATAAAGAGAGGCATGATATCCATTATTTAGTGAAGAAAATTTTTTAGGTCATTTCATTTTGAATCCTTGTGGTGTGTTTGGTTTGATCCTATGGAGGATTTTGGTTGCTTTATTGAGTTTTTATAGTCCTGATTAGTTCTCTTAGGTTACATCCTCTTTGGATCCTCTGTTACTTCTTGTCTTTCCTTTTGAATGTGGACTTCCTGGGGGAGGAAAGTGCCATGGTGTGAAGTTTTTGACACCCCATGCATAAACACTACTACAAAATAGGACTTTGATAACAATAAAAATGTCGTTTAGTAGTGCTGAAGTAGTGCCGACTTATTGAGAAATATTAAAACCCCGAGTATTCTATCATCGCTTTTTTAAACACCAGTAAAGGACCATTTATCAGTGCTTCTATAAGAGCTGATAAAGGGTTATACTGATGTGTGCTGCTACAGAACACTTCACCACTAGTGTAGTGTGCTATAATAGCATATCATAGCACAAAAACACCACAAAATAAGAAAAATAAAGTATTAATACAAAATTTAAATTAATAGAACACTATCTAGGCTCGTTTTCTTGTTTTTGGAGAAGTGTTGTGTGTTTCAAACTAAAATGATACTTATATATTGAAAAAACACCCTTTCAGTCATAAAGGTCACACCGTTAATCTAATTGAGGTTTGGATGATTCATACACATCTCAAAGGACTTATGGATAATTTTTATAATGTATCAATACAATATGAGTATGTTTACTTAGTTATGATTATGTTGCTTGTCTTTTTCATTAAAATGTCATTTTAAACTGGTAACATGCACTTTTAATCGTACCGGTAATATCATGTGTCAGTTTGAAGTGATACTAATTATTACATGTCATAAATGACTTATGAATAATTTTCCTAAATTATAAAGACAATTCGAGTGTGCTTTCTCAGCTATCAATGAGTGACACTTTTTGAACTAAAATGATGATTTTAAACTGATAACAGGCATATTGAGTCATACTAGAGAGATCATGTTTTGGATTTAGTTTCGGCTGATTCTAACATTCAAAAAACGATTGATAGATAATTTTACAAATGTATCAAAACAATTTGAAGGCTTTTTCTCGTTTTTTAGTAGGTGATTTGACCTTTTGGCTAAAATTGATGTTAATTTTAAATATAAAGATGCACTTTGTGTCATATCAGCCACATCATGAATCAAATTGAGTTGCAACTAATTCTTACACATTCCAAATGGATTATAGATAATTTTCATAAAGTGTCAAAATAATAAGAATTTGTTTACTCAGTTATGAGTACATCACTTTTGTTTTTACTAAAATGTCTTTTAAACTGGAGACACATGCTCTAAATCATACTAATAATGTCGTGTATCTGATTTACATGAGACTAATTCCTACCTATCATGAAGAACTTATGAATAAATTTCCTAAATTATAAAAAAAATATGAGTTTGTTTTCTCTATTTTCAATGAGTGTCATTTCATGAAATAAACTATCGATTTTAAACTGATAACAAACACATTGAGTCATATCAGTAACTTCGTGCATTATATTGAGGTATGGATGATTCCTACATTTCATTAATAACATATGGATTGTTTCCCTAAAATATCAAGAAAATATGAATGTATTTTATTGGTTTTGAGTAGGTCAGTTGGCCTTTTTATTAAAATTGATGTCATTTTTAAATAAAGATGCACTTATAGTCCTACCAGTTACATCATGCATCTAATTAAGGTATGGTTGATTATTACACATCTCAAATGAAATATGGATCTTTTTCCTAAAGTATCAAAACAATACAAATGTATTTTCTTGATTTTGAGTACGTTATTTGTTTTTTTACTAAAATGTCATTTTATACTGGAAGCATGCAATTTGACCTATACCGATCATATCATGTATTAGTTTGATGTGAGCCCAATTTCTACACCTCAAAAAGTAAATATGAATTGATGTCCAAAATTTTAAATAAAATAAGATCTTTTATCCTTTTTTTCATGAGTGAATCTTTTTGAACTAAACTATCGATTTTAAACTGATAAAATAAATATTGAGTCACAACAGTCACACTGTGTGTTGAATAAAGGTGAGTATAATTCTTAAACAACACAAATGACTTTTAATCTTTTCCCTAAACTATCAAAACAATCAAAATATGTTTTCTCGGTTCTAAGAGATTTGGTTTTAAATTTTACTAAAATTAATATCCATTTTAAATAAAATTAATCACTTAGAGTCATAACAGTCACACCATGTGTCATATTGAGGTTTGGATGATTACTACACATCCTAATGTCTCAAAAAGATTCAAAATTCTAGTGTTTCCATACTTCAGTTGTCTTTCTATGAGGAAATTTGGACACTTCATATTTACTGGATGTTATTAGTAGAAAAAACATTTCTTGTTGTTGAATGTTAGAAGAGAAGATTGTTTCAACAATGATAAAGATTTTTCTGCTAATAAAATCAACTCAATTTATATTGTTATAATCTTGACAAAAAATTCAATGAAAATTGAAAGTGTGGAAACATTTGCAGAAAAAATCATTTTATCTATTTTGTGGATTGTTTCAGATGGTTGAATCAAAAATAAGACATCCCAAAAGATCTGTGAAAAAAAATAAATAAGTATTTTATAAAAATTATAAGGAAATTAACTCTAAAATATTTGATAAAATTATGTCAGAATTAATTAAATAAGTAGTATGAATTAACCTTTTCTAGATGGTTATATTAATTCTTGATGCATTTCCTTATTTTCATTATCCCAGTTGCAGGCTCGATCAAAAGAATCCACTTGTTCAAGAAAAAAATTATTATATGTGTAATACTAAAAATAGATAAATTAAACATAAATATAAATCAATACATTAATTATATGGATAATTATTTTAATGTGAAAACATTATTGACCATAGGGATATGATGACGGTAAAGAAAGAATGATGATAAAAACGCAAATAGATATCTCCAAAAAATCAATCAATGGGTGAGGAGGATGAGGATAATTTCACCAATATGGTCAGTGTTATCCTTTGAATTCATTCAAAGGTGAATGTTATAGACATTTTTCATCCATATCAGCTAATCTGCCAAACATTTATCATTGCATTTTGTTGTTTGAAACACATCCTCCATCTATTGTGGGCATGCACCTATGTTGCTTGAAATACTCTAAGAAGTTGTAATCCATGGGATGATTAATGCTGAGTGTAGTAAAAGAAACATAAAAGATATGGGGTATGATTCTCAAGGAAACAATATGAAATAATAACTATTCAGTAAATGAAGTTAGTGAGGATGACAATTGTACTTCATTGCATTCTCTTAAAGGATAAATGCCTCCCATATGTGATAATGACACCATTAACACTAGTTATTAACTAAATTCCACAATTTCAACTAACTCCTTCCATATAAAATCTCCACACAACCAGATAAATGATAGATTGAAGGGCGGGAATGAAATGGAGATAGTAGAGACTGAAGAATCAGAATATACAACTACAGTGTTGTATAGCCCAGGGATCTTGGGTTGAAATAGTGTAACTTCAACTGAAAAATTTATGTTAATGAAAGTAATTTATTTTATTTGACATGGAGGCATAGTTAATAGTTAATTTCTTTCATTTTAATCACCAAATTTATCCCCAAGGATCTGACTAAAACTTTAACTAATTATCGATGGAGGATTTTTTTTAATTCTTTTTTATAAAACATGGGTTTTTTAATAGAATTAATTTAATTTTAAAATTATAGGGTTTTATATTATTAGACAAATAGGTCTACGGAGGTGTATTCTTCATCCACACTTACCTCGATAGGTAATAAACCTCAATGTGGTTCATGCCTTCCACCATGAAAAAATATAAAATGGAGGTCACTCCTCATTCAATACATAGATAAATAAGTTGAATCTAGATAAATATTATATATATATATGTGTTATATATATATATATATTATATTAGTAAAATCATTTTAATATAATTATATTTTTTATCATATTTAAATTTATTTAAATATACAATATATTATTTGATATATATATATGTATATAATACTATTTTTTTAATGAAACTAAAAAAATTATATTAATAATAATTTTTAAATTATATTAATTATAAATAATTATTATTCTAGGTAATTTTGTATAAAATATGATTATTTAAATTTTGGAAGTATTAATAATTTCAAAAAATGTATATATAGTTACCTAATATTATTATTTTGAAAGTAACATAAGTTTACAATATTTTATAGGTTATTTAAGTAAAAATTATATTAATATTAATTAAATGTATATATAAACCTAAAAAAGTATAAATAGATATAAAATGATGATTAATTAAAAATAATTTTTAATATATAGAATTGGTAACATACATTCTAGTTTTTTTTAAATAAATTATGTAGCATCCTAAAGATTCTAGGGAGGTCATATAATACGCATTGACCCATCCTTGATATACTATGGAGATTCATAATGAAGTTTTCATAAAGAAATAAAACAACACAATTTTGTGAAATATATGTAACCCTTGTAAAAAAATATCACAACATAGTAAAATAAATACAACCCCATACAAATTTTGAAAATAGAGATCCATTGAAAATAAATAATTATGGTATCCCCCTTACTAAGATTTATCTTAAAATAAAACAACACAATTCTGAGTAAATAAATTTTTAAGGAAAAACTGTTACACTAGAATATTAAAATAGATTTTAAATAAATAAATTACCTTACATGAATTGAATAAAATCAACTTCTGTTGCTGCATCTCACCATCATCAGACTGATAATTGGTTTGATAAATCAATTTTCTCATTCATTTAAGGTTTTTATATCCAAACCCTCCACTATTTATATAATGGAATAAATATTTTTTTAATGGGTTTATCTATTGACCAGAGTAGATTCACTAATATTTCAAAATAGTGACAAAATTAAGCTTGCGGAGCAAGATGGGGTATAGATGTAGGCAGCGGAGGAAATTAATTCAAAACAAAAATTTATAAAGGTCAAAATTGGATATCAAAAATAGTAGTCAAGAAAACAATGGATCCTAAACAAACTAAAAACAATATACAACAACCATTTCACAAATACAAAAATAAAATCAATCCTACAAACGAAATTCAGAAACCACATGATCAAGATCTTGAAATGAAAAATAAAGAAAGAAAATCATAACCAACAAAGGAAAACACAAGACTACCTTTCTAGGTTAAATAAAATCTGAGACTCTTCGATCTAGATCTCAATATTTTCTTTATAAATCCTAACTATAACCAAACAATGGATGTAGAACAATTTTTGAGAAACTCAAGGCAGTGGGTTTGTGTTATTTTAGTGGGTTTGTCTGATTTGATCTTCGATTCACTGAGGACGAGGACCAAAAATTGGTGGATTCCATGGAAATATTCTAATATCATGATGGGTTTTCAAGTGGTTATGTTTTTTTAATTAGATTAGGACACTTTTATCAATGCTTTCAAAAAGTTGAAGATAAAGGAAGGTTTTATCAGTGCTAAAAAAGTGCTTATGAAGAACTACTTTATGAGTGATAAAAATAAATCGATAAATATAGGGTTAAAGTTTTTAGTTTTTCCTTTAGTGCTGATAAAGAATCCATTTATTAGTTATTATTTCTTGAATTGATAAATACTGGTCCAATTAAATTATTGTTTAGTGTTAGTGCATGGTATTTTTATTTTTTCATTATTTGGTGAAGTAAAGGATTGGGTAGAGTTTCCAGGGATTTCTGACTCAGAGATTGTATGTTTTTATGGTTTCTCTTACAGTTCATGGTTAAGGTGCATAGTTAGAGGGAAACCATGTTACCTTCCTTCTTGAAGATCATTTTTATTTCATTTTAAACTATAAATGTTTTTTTTGTCATGGGTTGAGCATAGTTAATTCCAAACTATATGAACCCAGGTGATAAATTATGTGGGGTACTTGGTGTGTCTGAGGTGTAGCGCATAGTCTGGTAAACTATACAGTATCCATTTGGTTGGATCTGTAATTTTGATAGCATCGTATGGAATGGTTGGAGCATGGTTTTTTCAATTTTTTGGTTTCAAAGGATAATCATTTGAGGGGGTTACTAACCTAGGAAGTGGCCAACACAATGTTTAGAAAATTGTGCATCCAAACTATGACACCTATGCATAAATTTAATTTTAAGGGTTTCCCATTTTACCACTATTTTATTTTAAGGGGTCTTCACCACCATTTATCTCCACTAATGTCACTCAACCCTTGGGAGATCAAGGATGAGCTCTAACCTCCTCCACCTTGGATTATTTCCCTTCCTTTGATGATTTACAAGGCATTCGTGGTGAGTTTTTTCCCTCATTCTCTCTCATTCCCTTCTCCCACCATTCTCTCAAAGTTTTAGCTTCCCCTATGAACCCAATATATCTATTAGATGAATTTAGGATATTAGATGGATCTAATGATGGGGTTTTGGTTTCTAGGATTTTTAGACAACATTTCCATTCTTTTGGGTGTTTTTATCCTTCAAGGTGACACATTCTGAGTCATTTCATCTTATATTTGAAATCATTGATGTAGGTATTTATATGAAATTGCTTCATTTTTTGATTCATGGTAGCTTGTGCTTTCTAAATTCGATTTTTTTGAAATTAATAATATATTTTATATATCCTTGGTGATTTGAAACCATTTCTTGATATTTTAATCTTGGAATAATTTTTTTAGGTGAATTACATTTTTCTATGCTTAAAATTGAATTTCATAAGGTGATACACTTTTTTGAATTCGTATATGGCTTTTTTGAAATGGATTTTTTGGTTATCTAATGGTTTTTTACCAATTTTTAGTTGTTAAAAAGTAAATATTTGTTTTAAATGGAATTTGGTTTTTATGTGAGGTGTT
The DNA here is from genome assembly GCA_963277665.1 of Viscum album. NCBI lineage: Eukaryota > Viridiplantae > Streptophyta > Magnoliopsida > Santalales > Viscaceae > Viscum > Viscum album. The sequence goes on from OY728125.1 coordinate 1,713,806,439, forward strand.
AAACTCAAAATGGTTTATAAAGGGGGTTCTTTATGAGATTTCCAATGGTGATTTGAAATGTTTGTGTGATTTTATCCTTGTGAAAATGCCATGGTGGCTTGTTTTAAAATGGTTTGATGGAAATGGATGGCCTTTGGCCTTATTGTGGTTATAAAAGTTTAAGAACCTTATTGAAGGGTATCATTGAAATATTTTAAGTGGTGTGAGTGATTTCCTCTTTTTGAAGAAATGTTTTAAATGGTCTTTTATTAATTGATGAGGGTCTTTGAATTTCGAGCCCTATTTTTGTGTTAACTTCCTTGTTGGAACTTTTGTTTTTAAATGGTGAAAGACACCCCTTTATTTCCCATTACTTTTTTCCCCTTATGTGGGTTTGTTATTTCTATGAGATTCTTATTCTCCCCTATTGTGGGAATTGTTTTTTTAGGCCATGGGTGCATTTTATATATGGGGATATTCGTCATTTGGTGTTGTGGGTGAGGGTGTATTTGGTTTTTCCATTTTTGTTAGACTTTGAACACTTTTTCTTATGACTCAAATCCTTTATTGGCCTTGGGGAACCAGGTATTAAGGGTAAGGCCTAATTTTTTATGTTATTTAGTTCACACGTCGCTAGTGTCCCACCAATCATGCTAGGAAAAAATGGATTGGTGGGGGGTTTTCCTCATAATGAGGCTTCTATGGTCTAAGTTGATGACTTTTGTATTGGACTTCAGCGCATGTCTATTGTTGGTTCATGAGTGGTATAGTCTTATACAGTTAGATACTTCACACATTTGGAATCCTAGGGTAGATATTATGATTAATTTGATTTTATATATGATTATTGATTGATGGGAGTTTGAAATAGTGATTTTTTATGTCATTATTCATGATTTCATTGATGTAAAACCATTCTTGGTTTATATCCATTATATACCCTATGATGTATTTATATTTCTTTTTTATTCTTGAACCATGTTTGTGTTTCGTAATTTATTTGGAAAAGATATTTTAAAGATGTTTAGAAAACCAACTTTGGAATTAAATATTTTTTTTATTGCTCTAAAGTGGGTATCAAAATATGTGATTTAGTTTGGAAATGGATTTGGCGGAGTTGATGTTTTAAAGTGACCATTTTCATTTCAAATAAAACAAATGGGTTATTTTTTAGAAATGTTAATGTTGTGTGGGTTTTTTAGATAGACTAAGAATGTGGATTTATTTTCATAATGTATGTCGGTTTTGGGGAAAAAGTTAAATTTTTTGATTGATGCTTATGGATTTGTTTGGGTTTACATGCTATATATGGGAATTCATTATTTTCTAGCTTTATTTTAAAAATATCAATGATGAATCTCATAATAAAACATGTTTCATAGATTCAGTGGGTTATATTTAACTACTATGATTTTTAGTTCATGTTTATATATCTTGGGTTCCAAAATCATGTTTGGATCCTTTCTTATTTGTCATGGAAAACATTGGTTGAGTTTGGTGGTGGTGAGAAATTAGTGGTTGCACAGGGATGGTTTGGTATTTAATCGACTTGGTTTTTAGTTGTTCATTTTTAGTTATATTTCATTTTGTTTTTACTGGAATTATATTTTATTCATAGATGTTGTTTATATATGAAAATGTGTTGGATCATTGTAGTTGGTTATGAAATTTTCTTCATATTTATTTATTTATTCTGCTATCATTTTTCTTTGCTTTGGGATAAATCATTCCCAAAGGTATTCCTATGATGCTTAGGAACTAGTTTCAAACCCATGGAGATTGGTAAAACCCTTCATGCCTTGTGGAAAATTGGGTCGGGTGTCAGGATTAGTGGTATACTTGGGGAGTTTTTTATAATTACACCTTGGTGAATAACCATGGTAATATTTCTTTATGACGCCTTATTGAGGAACCTTGTTGATATGCTTATGAATGTCTCATTTTTATGTGGTATCCATATTTCCATGTTATGAATCTTGTACATGTGTTTATAAAATCACACTATGTTTGAGAAATGAGAATAAGGACAGTGTTATTTCACTCTTATGTGAAGGAAGATTGATATATATTGAAGGAAAAGGGATTGCATGGATGTTCATGTATAGAACTTGTGTCATGTTGGGAATTGTGTGATGGACTTGTGCATAGAATAGTGACATCCATATCCATACTATTTTTTGAAGAATTTGGTTTGAGAAGTCTACTTAAACAATTACACAAAGAAGAATGTGAATATGTGGACATAAAAATATTCATTCCTGTATTAGTAAATGATTAATCACTTGACAAACATTAAATACATTGGACTAATAACGAATAAAATAATAACAAGAATAAATAAATATTTGTTGGGGTTTAATAATCTAATAATACCATTAAATGATTGCATGAAGTAAAATTGAGATACTTGGACTGAGAATTAAAGAAGAAAACAATTTGGGTTGTGCAAGTTATATATTGAATAAAACTATCATTGAGATATTTTTTTGCATTAATTGGACACATCTATGTGAGTTCAGGACTTCAACATAAATATGAAAAATTTCCTATGCATTTTTTCACTAAAGAAACTAGTCATACAGATGTGATCATAGTTATTTTAGCAAGACCAGCAAGGTACAAAGGTACATGAAGTATACTTGAGTATGTATAATCCCACAATATAATGGAATAATTTCAATAGGTCATCCTACATTGGATAATCAAGAATAAGAATGTGTTTTTGATAGGGGTATAACCAGTTACTAAAGAGGCTTGAGGATGGGTGTATAACCTATCGAGGATAACAGGAAAGTTGGGTGTATAACCAACCAAGGTAGAAGAGTTGGATTACTGGGGTGTATAACCAGATACAAATTGAGGATCTATTACTAAGGTTTATAACTAGTTTATTTATAAACTACTATAATTAATACTAATATTATAGTTGATAATCTATGTTTGTGGGTACAACCAAAATGGAATAGAGTTTTTATTTGTGAAAAACCTCGTAAATATCATATGATGTGATCTCACATATTATTTTTCTATATGATATGAGACTATAAGAATTGTTAAGTGGATAAAAAACCTTAGCAAGTTCAAGTGGTTGAATTCAAAAGAAAAAAATTCATAAAAGTAAACCATTGATTCACCCCACCCCATTAGTGGTAAATCTGACATGGGGAAATACACTTTATTTAGTATTTTCTAGTAAATTATAACTTTTTTGTTTACCTAGTTACTTTCTACCAAACATGTACTATATCCTTTGTTATCAAATTTATAAACCTATTCATTTAATCATATTATAAAGTAAAATAGTAAACTACAGACATAGATATCCCCATATATTCAATATTTTTCCACTCTCTAAATTATTATTATTTACATTTTTCTGATTTTATTTTTTTTGGCGTATAATAGTAAGATATCAGGTATTCAAGAATAGATCTATTCAGTATAGTGATGAAATTAATCTAAAAATAAATGGAAATAAGGAAATACTATTTTTTTAAGCTAAAAAATACATCACCTGATTATACCTTCAATTTGATGTAATTTTTTCAAAATTCATGTTCATGTTTGTTGTTTTATAGATAAATAACATGAAATGTTTTACCATAAAAAAATATCATAAAGAATGGTATCAAAATTTAAATCGTTTTATAATGATACAGTCAATAATAGCATTGAAAATTTACATTTTTACAAAAAAAAACCCATCGATGAAGAAATATAGATCGTTCGTAACCAGATACGAATGAGATTAGTAAAATAAAAGATTCATTTTATATAAGTTCCACACCAAAATAATCTGGCAATATGATTCATTATTTTAAAAAAAGGAAAAAATAAATCACACTATCTAAAATGGTGTCCCCTCCCCCATATATAAAATGTTACACTATCATTAATTTGACCCTATTAAATGATATATACTCACTAAATACAGGATTTTAAAATGACATAAAAGTGAAGGGGTTAGGTATTGCCAGATGTTCTTAAGTGATGTTGGGGTCATGCAGTGTGAAGGCATATACTACATGTATTGGAGGTACCTCAATGTACTACATCAAAAGATACCCATTAATTAAAAATCTTTTTATTGTGGCCACATATTTGATTTACGCAACCCCATAAAAAACATTATATACAATAAAAGTCCCTAACAACCTATAATTCAAATTATCTAACATCAAATTTAGTTGTAAACTATAGAGAATGATATTATATCACTCATGAAACTACCTTTTTTATATCTTCTTATCATGTACTAATTTTTATTTATCGTCTTATAGCCACGAATTCTCATATGATTAAAACCAAATCACTATATTATCTTGAGGTTTTATCATACTTTGATATCCTACTTAGCATAAATATATGTTTAATTTATTAATAACCTAGAATTCTTGATGATCATACTCTGTAGGGAGATAGAATGCCTTCCTAAATATAATTCAATATGGTTACTTACCAATGGGATTCTTATATTCCATTTTATAAACCCAAAGTAAATTTCCCAAGGACGTCCTCTAATATTTTCTATTCAACTATATATTTTTCTTTAATATCTTCTTCAACTCCTAATTTGAAAATTTATTCTGGCCATTTATTTAGTGTGTCAAGGATTTGATGTTTTTTGTGTCACCATATACTAAATAAGGAGGAAAGAAAATTTTTGGTTTCAAAAGTGTGACCCTTGGTCACTGATGATAGCCTTAGGTGCTCTTTATCTATAAAAAATATGAGCATTGAAAAAATCCACAACAATATGATAATTATTAGTCATGGTGGCCTTAGTCTCCACCTATTTTCTAACATAATAATTATCAATAAGAATTTATAATAAATTGAATGGTATTTTAAATGTAGCCATAGTTTCAATGCCCCCACACATAAAGAATATCACAGAATAATATGGGTTATTAAGGTATCTCATGTATCGTAGACATGTTTCAAGTGTGTTGAAAATGTGATCATGACATATAAAACAAATGGGAATCATGGAATAATCTAGGAAAATATAATTTAGATCCTATGAATTTCCTAGTAGTATTTTCGGGTCTAATATAATGAAGGATTCGGGTACAGTAGAAGTGTATGATGGGTTGTTCACAACATTTCTTTTTATTATTATCAATGATTAATATGAGATTTATATAACTATAAATGTTATGATCAATAGAATTGATTAAATTAATATATAAAATGGATACAACACCGAAACCAAAGCATTGTATCATCGCGTATTATTAATAATTAATTTAAGAAATTTACAAATTACCTTGTGAGAAATGCTTTATTCATTGATGTATATAACAATGTATCTACGTCATAAAATCATAGAATTGTATGAATCAAGATTATATTCCCTCTAGAAGTGATCCACACGTATTCAAAAAATCTCTAAACATCACCATAGAATCTTAGAGTTCTAGCATGATAGATCCTATCACTTATATTGTTTTCCTTTGATCACCCTGAGAATCGATTCCAAAGGATTATCTTTGATCTCTCTAGACTCGAGATTGGATGGTGGAGGAATATCACACTATATTCTTAGGATTGTTCTAGGAGAGAGCGATCTCTAGGGATTAATAGGATTCAATCTAGATTTCATTGTGTGCAACCCAAAATAAATTATATCTCTTGAAAAATAATATAATTTGGTTTATATATCACAAGGGTTAGAAATAAAAAATTGTACAGGTTCCCATATTTATTTAATCCTTGTGGAAACCGATATCTATAATAATAATATTGTTATTATTTCTCAACATGATCTTAATATTCAAATTAAATTAAATATTATTTAATAAAAGAAAATTAAATATATATATTAATTCTCACCGGAACTATATTCTCAGTTCTCCATTCCTCTAAAATATTTATCATTTTTTGAATAATGAATATTTATTAAATAAATATCACAGCATTATACCTCAGTAAATAAATAAATATTTTATTCACTAAATATAAAATAAATATTTACTAAATATCATGTTCACATAATATTTTCTCAAATAATTGGTGATAGAGTATATGTGATCAAGAAAAAATGAATAATTATTAAACCACATAAAGAAATAATATTTATTCAACTTGTTAAATAATAAATAATAATATTTTATTTAACTAAGATTCTAGATACATTTAGTGTGTGACCCTATAGTCCTCTGTCTTAGTGGAATTAGGCGAATTATCCTAAATTCCAATGTTATCATCAAGCAGCACACCAAGGCATCCATATAGATATTATTTTATGTCTCAATGACATAATTCTTCATAAGTATGATTACTATTAAACATAAAAACTTTATCATGATATAATTATTCAAGTAGGTTTTATGCTAAGGCCACCAACCTATCTTCTTGATGTCACTTTTTTTTACTTTTTGAAAATCTAACATGCCTATAGAAAACCATGGCAACATATTTATTTAAAAAATATCATTTCTATAAAATGGATCGAGATATCAGCTTCTATTAAAGAACAAAAGATGAAAATCCTTTATCATATTATTTATTAATTAAATATTACTCGTGATGCACCCAATATATCCTACCTCACCATGAACATATATCTTCATAGTTTTTTCAATACATAAATGTATGCAAATTATAACACTCAAAAAAAAATATTAAAGTCAAAGGATCAAAACACACATCCATGGATAGGAACATCTAATAAAACATATACATGTAAATTTCCTACAAGCAGGTCTCATTCTCATAAAATCCCACACATGATGTAACCAAGGGAATTCACCAAGAGAAGGTGCCTCAAATTATTATGAGTCTCCACCCATGATAGGCTTTAATTTTTGTGTCCCCCAAATGACATCATCAATATATATAATATATATTTAAGAATACTATAATGGAACTTTTGTATTGTCATCGTAGCAGTGAACTACTACAACCTTTTAGTGTAACAGCTACACCTAAGTCAGTATCACATACTATGTTATGAAAATGAATAGTCATTATGTGATAAGATGTGTATTAATATTTAAATATATGAATACATGTTGTCATAATGTACACAGAAGTTGGTTATGTGGAACAAACTCCAACAAACACCCACATTAACTAGAGACAACTACTAACAACCTTTTGTCTGCTATCTCTCACATTATATTCATGAATATACTAATATTATCCTTTATTAAAGGGTTCCCCCATGTTTTCTTCTATGGGATATCATCTTATTACAACTTCACCCCTATGGGAGAAAAACCCTCATGTGGCGGTACTTACAAAGTATGTGCTTTGTTTTTTGATGTGATCTTTTCACTTTTTAAATATCTACCATTATATTATTAGTATAATACAATGTGATAGGATATTTACTATTAGGTACTTTATAAATATCTTATACATTATATCCAAACAACTTCCGTGGCTGCATCGTAAGCCGCTATATACTCTGAATCTGCTGTAGAATCGGCGAAAGCTAGCTGCTTTGAACTCTACCATGTCACATATCCACTATTGAGACATAAACCATATCAATACAGTGACTTCAAATATTTAAAATCTATTTTGAAAATATCATTTGTATAACCCTTGATGACTAGCTCCTCATATCCTTCATACACTAGGAACATATCCTTAGTTTTTCTCAGATACTTAACGATAGCCTTAAAATAAGACCAATGTTGTTCTCCTAGATCATCTTGATATCTACATACCATTCCCAACACATAGGCATCATCAAGTCTAGTGCATAACATGGAATACATGATTGATCTTATCGATAAAGTGTATAGGATATTACTAATTCTCTCTTTCTTCTATTGTGTATGGGGAAACAATATAGAGACCCTTACTTTTCATACATATAAATTGCATAATTTTTGTGGAATACCTAATATATTAAACAAAGATACACCGAAAGACCATATTATTTTTCTTAATTTGGAAACATGGAAACATAAACACTAATACATGAGTGATCTACATTATCTCCAACTAGTTTCTCCCTGACTAGCACCCTTCTTAGAAACACCAAACATAATACATATCATCAAAACCTAGGGAAAGGAAATATAAAAAGGACTGAGATCAGATGATCAGTAAGGAAAAAAAGGGATATATATAAGTATAATAATAAGAATGAGGGAATTATAACATGACCATGACATTATAGGGTCATATCATCCATATCAAAGACCATAATTAACAGTCATGTCAAAAATATTTTCTGTTCATATGAAAGGAATCATTTGGGAATCAAGAGCATAATCCATGAAAGAACAACATAGGAATAAGACATTGAATTTTGGAAGATATATAATCATATAAAAATATTTCCAATGTATTCAAGCCTTAAATTAAATCCTATCTTAATGGAGTGGTTTCACTCCCTTAACCTCTTAGTGGACATGGTTCACTCCCATGACCATCTTATTAGTCCATGTTCACTCCCCATTCCATCCATGTCTATTATAGCATCCCGTCTTTTTATAATATAACTTTTCATTAAATTTTACAAAACCAAGGATATTTAAGGTTTAGTGTCATGGAAACTAGGAACTTAAAACATGAAAACATAAAACATTCTTCTTAAACACTTGAAAGGCTTCTCCTCATGTTCATCCTAGGTTCATTACTGCATCTCATAACCTGAGAACATACATCAAAAGAAAGGGTGAGCAGAAGGCCCAGTAAGGGAAACAAGGGAAACATTTAACATGCGAACTTGAGATACATCAATAAAGTCATGAAAAAGAAATTTAAGGCATGAGAAAGAATTCATGAGGCATAACATAATAAAAATAATGTATTTCATAACTTTAAGATGTGGCTACATCATTTAACATAGAAAATCATGAACATATCACCAAGTTCCATTCCCAAGGTGTCATTTGAAAATTACCAATGTTATTCACCAAGATATCGTGAAAATTCTAATCTCTAGTGGTTACATCATTACTCAATGCATTGGAGCGTTATCAGGGCGCACCCTTAAATTTACCTTTATTATCATGTGATCCACATATATCATAATAAATCATTTCATAAACAACCAATATAGCATAAAAGAAATGGGTTTCATTTCGTAATCATAACGTTTTAAAAACTGCTTTACGGACATGATCTTTACGTCACTTTAAACCCACGGAAGGAGAGAGGGTCTCATGTATGTAAATCCCAGACTTGAAAATAGAACATTTTGGAATATATGTGAACACCAATTTATAAGTAATAGCTTTGAGTATTAACTTAATAAAATAAAATAATTTGAGAAAAAGGGAGAGACATTTGGGACGGAAATTCTACAGCATAAAGGCTATGTTTCGGGGTTTTAGAAAATACTGAAAAGAGAGGGGACATAGGTCACCCACTCATAAATGATCCAAAGAATAGTATATGGACATAATATAATGGATATAAGAACATGGTAAAGATATTTAAAAGAAATACCATATGAAATTAAAAACATGGAGGGAAGACAAAAAAATAAGATTTCTCTTATGAAAATTCGGCAGCCTAACGGCATCTCTTAAACTTCAACAAAATGAATTTAAGAGATAAAATAGGGTCTATCATCATATGAAAATAGAATATCAGTATGATATATATATATATAATACCCCAACATAATAAAAAGTAACTTGAAAGACTTGACATGAAAGTAGAACTTTGAAAAAGAGAAGGGTGAAAGAATCCCCTTAAAATTCGACAGCCTAACGGCGCCACTTAAACATTATTAAAATGAATTGATGAGAGAAAGAGGGCGTCTCTAATCATATGAAAATGAAAAGGGAAGTAATATGAATATAGAAGAACATCCTCAAACATATGAACATGGAGTATAAAAGAAATGACATAAAAGAGATTACTTGAAAAGAAAGAGAGAGGTCGGATCCCTTACCTTAAAACGTAACACTTAACACTGAAAGGTTGGGACCTTGAGGAATTGGGGCACCTTGGGAGGACTCCTTGGGAGGTAATGAGACCCTAACTTCGTTGAAAATGATTTTGGAGTCCAAAGGATGAGATAATGGCTTGGTATTTATAGGGAAAGTGAGGGGACAAGGCATTAATGGCCAAGGGACACCTCATAAGTGGGTTTCTCAAAACCATGTGCTCTCCCTTGATATTTCCCATGAAGTTAGGCCACATGGGGCCCCCAATACAATAATTTATCACCATTGGTCGGCAAACCCTTAAAATATCTCATGACATCACCATGACACAGTTATGATGTCATTAAACATATCGAAACCCTAAAACTGCTTTTTTTACTATTCACTGAAAATTCATCTTTCTCAGAAAAATCCCAAAATTTCACCTTAACCAAATATCAACCCTCTGATTACAAATATGAACTCTATTTTATAAAAATAATTTTCTAAATATTTTTAATTTAATTTTTAAATAAAAACATTATTCACCGAAAAATCATTTTTTTCGAAAAAAACCCCAAAAATTACCATAACATAATATCGATGCTATGAGTTCAAAAATGAAATCCATTTTATTAAAATAATTTTCTAAATATTTTTAATTTAATTTTTAATTAAAAAATACTATTCACCCGAAAAAAAACTAATACTTGAATAATAATTTAAGAAACCGTTATTTAACCATTTTATTGAATCACATTACTTAATCAAGGTGCCTAGCTTATTTTAATACTTTCTTTAACTGGGATTACTAATCCATTTGGTCACATTACTAATCCTAAGCATAAAATCACTATTCATAATTTACTATTAATCAAAAATTAAGTTGATCTTATTAGACTCTAAATTTCATAATGACCATAATTGTAGAAGACCATTTTTTGAAAATCATAACACATTTTTAATTATTTAAGGTTTACATAAACATTGTTAAAATATTCTTTCACTAAAATTCATCAAAAATATGCCTACTATATTTATCCGGACATTTGAAAATTCATAAATTTCATCATAAGAAGAAATCAAAATTTTTATTTAAAACAAAGGATTACATATGGCAGTCACGGTCTCCTTACATAGCCCCTTATCACACCAGCATAGCACCTAAGTGTAAGGTGTCCTAAGGTGAGATAATCCGAGGGAGGCTCAGCCAACATCGCACAAGTAGTAATTTCTATCAGTTTGAACTTCTCGCAAAGGTGATTCCGTTCTAGCTTCACACGATGAAGTTTAGCTTGGGTTTGGTCCAGAGCAAAGCCCAATGGTGATACCTTCTTCCCAAGTTCTGTTAGATGGGCTTCGATCGGTCCAAGACTACTGGGTGAGGCCATCGAATCTTCTTTTTATATTAATTAACCAAGATTACTTGTATTTAGAGACAATAATCAAAACGTTTAGTTTCTAGTGGTCATATTGACCAATGGTCATATAACAGTCAAAACCCAACAGTCTCATTTTAATTATGCTCATGTTATCAAATGAAACATTTTTGTTGAGTATAAAAATAAAATAAAATAACACAAAAAATTAGGAAACAAGATTTATTCAAAATTTCGGGTCGTTACAATCTTCCCCCCTTAAGAAATTGTGTCCTTGAAATTTTTAAAATCAGGATTGGAAATTTCATTGAAAGTCCCACATCGGAAAAAGAGTCAGTAACACTACTACTTTAAAAGAAAGAAATGGAAGTAAAAAAGTTCACCCGAGTTAACCCATACTTGGATTCCATGTAGGAAAACATGGACATGGAGGAGAAAACAAAGGGTCACGTTCTGAGGGAGAGTGATAGAAAACATGACTAGGAGAAAGTTAACAATAAGAAAATCACAAACTTATGATGTGTGTAAATGGTCATTGATTACCCGGTAGGAAACTTAAACCAACAATGTTTTTGTTTTACATTCATTTTAATAATTTTGAGGAATTCATTTACTACATAGAATAAAAACATAAGGAAATATATTTACCTTCAATTATAGTTTCATCCTTTAACAAGTTTATATCAAAACTAATCTTTTCTCCAAATGATGAGCATTCAAAACTACGTGGTCTCATCAAAACACAGGAATCAACTTCTAGAGAATCACATAATCCACAAAAGATTAACTATCTATTTCTTCTATCTTTAAGCATTATCCCAAAAACACAAGGGGTAAGATAAAACAACTCTTCAAAAAGAAAGAATCCCATAGGAAGGGAAACTACTTTTAAATCTTCAAAATTCCACGGTACTACCCAAAGTTCATCATAGACCATTCCATAAATAATTGTCCTTAAAAATTCCTCAAAATAAACCAAACTAAGATTGAAACCCAAATACAAGAAGGATTTGATAACATAGTCTTCCAAAATAAACTTCATCATTCATCTCCAAACAACATCAACCACTCCTAACATCTTATAACAAAATTAGCTAACCTAAACATATTTTCCCCAAGATAGGTTAATAATTTCTATAAGTAACCTATATTACCATAATTTCACCTTAAATTCATCTATTCTTCAAAATAGAAGTCAAACTTTATTCCTCAAAGAAAATACCGTAGTAATCTATTTACCTCGATCAAATAGAGTTCCCAAAATAGTGAACGTCTTCCAAAATAATAATAATATTTTAATCCCTTAATCATCTATGTCATATTAATATGGGAATCATCACATTTCCTATCACATTGGTTGTTGGTACATGTTCTTCCATTTCCCACCATCAACTACGAAAAGAAAGTACAAATAGGGGCTTGGATACTTAGCCAATGACCATTAAATGGAAACTTTAAGCATAAAAGGATAAACTTGTAGAAGGAAAGTATACCCTAACTTGTGATCCCCTAGGTTCCAATCTAGGTTATCAATGATCATATATTCTTATTTGAATCTTTATTTTATTTTATCTTCATTCCATTAATAATGGTTCATACTAAGCTTATGAATTTACCAAAGCATATCCCCCAGGAGTGTCGTAACCAAGAGTACAGCAAGACCCATTGTCGTGTACCAGTTCTCGTTCGAGTCTAGCTCAAAGCAGTGTTTTCAGGATTTACCCCTATGTACATTTGTGCCAGAGCCACCTCTACCTGCTCGTATCCAGACAGGGATGTATTTACTTGGCAAGCCCTTACTCAATACTCACCAAAATACCAGGAAGATTTCCTATATTTAAACTTTTCTATAGGTTTCTTCCTAAAGTTTTCATATCCTAATTTCCACAAATAACTAATACATATACCAACTATAGCATCCCGTCTTTTTATAACATAACTTTTCATTACATTTTACAAAACCGATGATCTTTAAGGTTTAGAGTTTTGGAAACTAGGAACTTAAAACATGAAAACATAAAACATTCTTCTTAAACACTTGAAAGGATTATCCTCATGTTAATCCTAGGTTCATTACTACATCTCATAACCAGAGAACATAAATCAAAAGAAAGGGTGAGCAGAAGGCCCAGTAACGGAAACAAGGGAAACATTTAACTTGCGAACTTGAGATACATCAATAAAGTCATGAAAAAGAACTTTAAGGCATGAGAAAGAATTCATGAGGCATAACATAATAAAAATAATGTATTTCATAACATTAAGATGTGGCTACATCATTTAACATAGAAAATCATAAACATATCACCACGGTCCATCCCCAAGGTGTCATTTGAAAATTACCAAGGTTATTCACCAAGATATCGTGAAAATTGTAATCTCTAGTGGTTACATCATTACCCAATGCATTGGAGAGCTATCAGGGCGCACCCTTAAATTTTCCTATATTATCATGTGATCCACATATATCATCATAAATCATTTCATAAACAACCCATATAGCATAAAATAAATGGGTTTCATTTCATAATCATAACGTTTTAAAAACTGCTTTAAGGACATGATCTTTACGTCACTTTAAACCCACCGAAGGAGAGAGGGTCTCATGTATGTAAATCCTAGACTTAAAAATAGAACATTTTGGAATATATGTGAATACCCTTTTATAATGAATATATTTGATTATTCACTTAATAAAATAAAATAATTTGAGAAAAAGAGAGAGACATTTGGGATGGAAATTCTGCAGCATAACGGCTATGTTTCGGGGTTTTAGAAAACATTGAAAAGAGAGGGGACATAGGTCACCCACTCATAAATGATCCAAATAACAGTATATGGATATAATATAATGGATATAAGAACATGGTAATGAGATTTTAATGACATACCATATGAAATTAAAAACATGGAGGGAAGACAAAAAAATAAGATTTCTCTTATGAAAATTCGGCAGCCTAACGGCGTCTCTTAAACTTCAACAAAATGAATTGAAGAGATCAAATAGTGTCTCTCATCATATGAAAATAGAAGATCAGTATGATAGATATAGAGATCATACCCCAACATAATAAAAAGGAACTTTAAATACTTTACATGAAAGTAGATCTTTGAAAAAGAGAAGGGTGAAAGAATCCCCTTAAAATTCGGCAGCCTAACGTCGCCACTTAAACATTCTTAAAACGAATTGATGAGAGAAAGAGGGGATCTCTCATAATATAAACAATAAAAGGGCAGTAATATGAATATATAAGAACATCCTCCAAAATATGAACATGGAGTATAAAATAAATGACATAAAAGAGATTACTTGAAAAGAAAGAGAGAGGTCGGATCCCTTACCTTAAAACGTAACTCTTAAAACTCAATGGTTGGGACCTTGGGGGATTGGGGCACCTTGGGAGGACTCCTTGGGAGGTAATGATACCAGAACTTCATTGAGAATGATTTTGGATTCCAAAGGATGAGATAATGGCTTGGTATTTATAGGGAAAGTGAGGGGACAAGGCATTAATGGCCAAGGGACACCTCATAAGTGGGTTTCTCAAAACCATGTGCTCTCCCTTGATATTTCCCATGAAGTTAGGCCACATGGGGCCCCCAATACTATAATTAATCACCTTTGGTCGTCCAACCCTTAAAATATCTCATGAAATCACCATGACACAGTTATGATGACATTAAACATACCGAAACCCTAAAACTGATTTTTTTTTTACTATTCACTGAAAATTCATCTTTCTCAAAAAAATCCCAAAATTTCACCTTAAGCAAATATCGACGCTGTGATTACAAATATGAACTCTATTTTATAAAAATAATTTTCTAAATATTTTTAATTTAATTTTTAAATTAAAACACTATTCACAGAAAAATCATTTTTTTCAGAAAAAACCCCCAAAAATTACCATAACATAATATCGATGCTCTGAGTTCAAAAATGAAATCCATTTTATAAAAATAATTTTCTAAATATTTTTAATTTAATTTTTAATTAAAAAACACTATTCACCCGAAAAAGATAATACTTGAATAATAATTTATGAAACCGTTATTTAACCATTTTATTGAATCACATTACTTAATCAAGGCCCCTAGTTTATTTGAATACTTTCTTTAAGTGAGATTACTAATCCATTTGGTCACATTACTAATCCTAAGCATAAAATCACTATTCATAATTTACTATTCATCAAAAATTAAGTTGATCTTATTAGACTCTAAATTTCGTACTGAACATAATTGTAGAAGACCATTTTTCGAAAATCATAACACATTTTTAATTATTTAAGGTTTACCTAAACATTTTTAAAATATCCTTTCTCTAAATTTCATCAAAAATATGCCTACTATATTTATCCGGACATTTAAAAAATCATAAACTTCATCATAAGAAGAAATCAAAATTTTTATTTAAAACAAAGGATTACATATGGCAGTCACGGTCTCCTTACATAGCCCCTTATCACACCAGCATAGGACCTAAGTGTAAGGTGTTCTAAGGTGAGAGAATCCGAGGGAGGCTCAGCCAACATCGCACGAGTAGTAATTTCAATCAGTTTGAACTTCTCGTAAAGGCGATTCCATTCTAGATTCACATGATGAAGTTCGGCTTGGGTTTGGTCCAGAGTAAGGCCCAGTGGTGCTACCTCCTTCCCATGTTCTGTTAGATGGGCTTCGATCGGTCCAAGACTACTGGGTGAGGCCATCGAATCTTCTTTTTATATTAATTAACCAAGATTACTTGTATTTAGAGACAATAATCAAAACGTTTAGTTTCTAGTGGTCATATTGACCAATGGTCATATAACAGTCAAAACCCAATGGTCTCATTTTAATTATACTCATGCTATCAAATGAAACATTTTTGTTGAGTATAAAAATAAAATAAAATAACACACAAAATTAGGAAGCAAGATTTATTCAAAATTTCGGGTCGTTACATCTATCTCATGAAATATAAATATTTACCCAATTCATTATAGGGGGATATAGGTCCCACACATCTTATAATGAAATCATACATATGAGTTCCAGGAGATCATAAACAATCATATCATAACCCATGAAATGAAATGGGTGTCATAAAAATGAAATCATATCATAACATTTGGAAAATAGACAGGATTCATAATCATTTCATCAATGAATTACCCATGGAAAGAAGTGGTTTTCAAAAGTATATACCTCATTAAAAATAAATAGGTTTCAAAAAAATATAACCCATGAAAAATAATCAAGTTCCATAAACATCATGTCATCAAAACAAAAACCATAAAAAAGAATATGACTAGAACCCTGGGATCATATTCTTAGAAAGGAATTAGTAACACTAATGGATGAAATATTATATGAAAATTAATTTTATATATCTTTTTATAAATATTTCTTGAGGAAAATATCATTTTTTTGTGAAAAAAAATTTAAATCATAAAACATTTTTGAAAACCATTTTTTTGAAAACTGCTTTGAAATCATTTAAGGAATATTTGAAAACCTTTAAATATTTTTAAAATCCTTTTCATGGAAAATGACCCTAAAATATCATTTAAAATTAACTTTTCTGAAAATGTTTTTGAAAACATTGTTTTATAATAAAACGATTTCTAATTTAAGAGAGAAATAAGGTCAGGCTATATTCAAAACACATTCTTAATTTTCTTCAGTACAAAAGAGTGGAAAAATTTACCAATACATGAACATATCATAAGAACCCATAGGATGATAAATTCTTGATAATTCATGAGAAATTTATAATGATATTTCATTAATAGAAGCATAGTTGTAAATAATCCTAAGAAATGATGATATTGTTTCAATAAACTTGTACCACTTTGGTAACATTGAATTGTGATCCCCAAGATATAATGAAATAAATGAAGCTTAAAAAGTCATGAAAATAATTGTATTCATGATATATAATTTCAATTTGAAGTACATACACCTTGTAAAAGAATATAGGTTCATAATAAAACATGTATCTTGAAGAATGAAAACTAAGACAAATTTTCCTTACCGATTGGGTAACTTTTGAATCATAAAACACCATGAAATAGAGATAATAAAATGAATATTTAAATACCAATAAATTTAAGGTTAATAATCATATAATACATTCATGGTCTGTATATACACCACACAAAAGAAACGAGTGGTGAATAAGGTATAAGACTCGAAAAATAAAAGTGATACTAGAAATCCCTTTACCTTATGTCCTTACTCTCATCATACTCATTCATAACTAATGTATAGTAAATATAATTTTATTAAAAATCATTCACATAAACATATTAATATATATAATTCTATATATTATTTACTTATGACTTTATATTATCCTTTTATTAATAATTCCAAGATAATGTTATGTTTCGAGTGATAACTGCTTTGTTTTTTGTATATGTTTCCAATTTTAATTCTTAGTCCTATTAGTTAGATCCTGATTTAATTAATTAAAAAAATCAAAACATGTATAAATATCATATATATTCATTATATACCTATTTATAATAATCTATAAAATATAGCAATAAGAAATGATTTACACCTTTCATAGAGGTGGTAGGCTGTACGTACGCATGAACATTGTTTTCATTTTCTTCCCATATTTTTGAAAGAAAGAAGAGTAAATTATATATATATATATATATATATTATAATTCCATTATAATTATTATTTAATTTATATTGCATATGTATATTAAAACTATCCTTTATACATACTATGTAAAGCGTGAATGAATCACATCACTTTGAGGAGTCGGTAGTCCAAACATCCACAAATGAAGTTATCATATTCAAAAAATTGAAATCATGAAGTTATTTATTATGTAATAATTACAATAGCATAAATGTGGAAATGGAAGAATGAATGACATCCATTCACTAGGTGGTAGTCTGTCGTACACACGAACGATAATTGTGTATCGCATTTGATAAAAGTGTGTATGAGTGTAAGTAGAAACCTTAATAGTAAAAAATAATATTAAATTTGTGATACTAGGGTTATTATATAATGTTGAAATAAAATAATTTAGGGGGTGGAGAAAGAAATAAAAAATGTTCTTATTCAAGGATGTTGCATCATCTTTGGTTAACTCCTTTTGGATTGCACCAAAGGGATTTCTTGGTTGAAATTATGAAAAAAAATTGGATTATATGATGAATTGAGGGAATTTTGGAGGATATTTGGGAAGGTTATGGATGAGACAAAGTTATTTATTGGTTAGAATAAGTGAGTGGGGAGAGTTCCCTTTAATAATGGTGGAGAAGTGGCATTCTTGCAAATATGAAATGGAAAAAATTATTGAGATGTCTCCCGTAAATAATTTTCCTCCAATAATGGTCTATATTCTAGAAAAGTGAGGATAGATTTGATATATTTCCAACCAATGTATTTTGGAAAAGTGTCCAGGATATTTAGACTTTTAAGATTAAAGTTTAACCACAAAGCAAACATGTTTTTTCCTTAATTGATGTAAATAATTTTCTTTACTTTCACAAATATTTTTTGTCAAAAACTAAATTTCAATTAATAGAAATTATACATTAATATGGTTGAAAATATGGAATCCATGTTGTAAAATAATAACCACATAAGTTTCAGAAATAAATTTAAAATTAATCCTTTAGATGGGATGAGATGACAGGCTTTTAAAGATAAAAGTTCAAAATGTTGAAATGTTTTTATTTCCAAATTCAA
Source organism: Viscum album (assembly GCA_963277665.1). Taxonomy (NCBI): domain Eukaryota; kingdom Viridiplantae; phylum Streptophyta; class Magnoliopsida; order Santalales; family Viscaceae; genus Viscum; species Viscum album. The sequence goes on from OY728125.1 coordinate 1,713,825,338, forward strand.
TATAAAATTGGTTACAATGACCTAAATTATATTAATTAATATATAATTTAACTAATTATACATTAAAATTTTTAATATATTATTTTACTATATAAATAAATTAGATGAAAAATCATTTTTTAATTAAAATTCAGTATTTTCATTATTCATCCAAAAATGAAACTTTTTAAAAAAATACAAAAAATTAACCATAAGAAATATTTGAAATTAAGAATTTGAAAATGAATTTTATTTTATTAAATTAAATTTCTAAAATTTTTTATAAATAATATTATTATTTTTCAAAGATGGTCATAAAAATAGTTATTTTGAGAAAATAATATTTTTCAAACATATAAAGACCCTACCATATGTTATGTATTTCATTAAAAATTAATTTTATTTATATGAAACCATTATAAATCATATTTAAAAATTATTTATTTCTATTAATATTATTAATTTTAATATATAGTTTATAAGTGTCTTATTTAAATAATAAAAATAATGATAATAAAATGTTATTTCATAGAAACTCAGTGTTGCATATAACAGAAGATAGGAAGATGTTGCATTTAGTGAAATATTAACTTGTTGTACCATATAATAAAGTTTAACTTGGCATAGGGTACCATAAAATAAATCTTAGAAAGTTAATTTATTTGAAAACAACGGTTCATAAAAACTCCGGGTGATAAATACTACCACCCATAAAATGAATTTCCACTTCAAAATTCATCATTAGGATATAAAAAATAGAGGATAATTTTTCCTCATAATATCCCCAAGTTCCCACATAGCTTCCTATATCAGGTTATTTCTCCAAAAAACTTTTATCAGGTGATTGGTCTTATTTTAAAAAACTTTTTCTATATGATCCAAAATTTCAACTGGTTGTTCCTCATAAGAAAGGTCATGCTCCAATGGTATTACCTATGAGTATATTACATGTGGATGGTCAGGAATGTACATACTAAAGAAAGATACATGGAAAAAATCATGGACTTGAGATAGATATTGTGGAAGGTCCAAGAAATAGCCTATCGTCCGGATACAATCAATAATTTCCAAGGGACTAAAATTCATATGTCTTAGTTTCCCTTTCTAACCAAATCTCATTACCTTAATTCATGGAGATATTCATAGAAACAACTTCTCAATAACAAAAAAATTTACATCACACCTATGGATATTAGCAGAAATATTTTTCTGAATTTTAGCTACCTTGATATGCTACTACATATTTCTAACATTCTCTACCATTTATATGGTGATATCAGGTCCCATTAGCTTTCTTTATCCAATGTCATTCCAGTACATTTGAGTACTACATATCTTTCCCGATAGGGATTCACAATAAGCCATATAAATTCTTGAGAAAAATCTATTGTTGTAAGAGAACTCATCTAGAGGAATGTGTTGATCCTAACAAATTTTGAAATCCATAAAACATGATCTCAACATATCCTCTATAGTTTTAATTTTTCATTCAAACTAGACAATTTTCAAAGGATGATATTAAGTGTTGAAACTCAAATATGTATCATGGTCTTGCAGAAAAAATTGTAATAAATGTAAGGTAAACATCAAAACCTAATCAGTTATAGTGGAATATAGTACTCCATGAAACCTTACCACTTCTTTAATGTATATCCTGAAAATTTGATCCTGAGAGAAGTCTTCTCTGATTACGATAATGTGGGATGAATTAGTATGGTGATCGACTACCACCCATATAGATTTATTCCCTGTATATGTTTTAGGAAACCCAATCAAAAATTCTAAGTGATGTTCTCCCATTTCCATTCTAGTATGGGTAATCGATACAATATCACCTTAGGCTTTTGTCTTTAAACCTTAACTTACTTGAATACCAATCACCAAGATACAAACTCTGTGATATCTCTATTAGTTCCATCTAAGTAGAAGTATTCTTTCAAATCTCTATACATCTTCGTACTATCAGGATGAACAGAGAACAAAGAGCTATGAGCTTCCTATAATATATCCATATTCAAATCTAATATGGATAGTACATGTACATGGTTATTTAACCTTATCATTCCATCCTAAACAAGGTTAAACTCAGGAACATTTCTAACCTACTTCTATATCTCTACATAATATTTTTTTACTTCTTTAATATTCACTCGAATATATGGTTAAATGTTAAATTGATCGAGATAATATTTTTTCCATTCCATCAAGACTTTCAGATCCATCCTTTTTAAATCAATATATATTGGATCATTGTTTATACTCATAATAAATAAGCTATCATGTCCTTTTGAACTCAAAGTATCGACCACCTTGTTTGCTTTCTCAGGTTGGTAATTTATTTAGTATTGATAATCATTTATCAGCTCTAACAATCTTCTCTGGTGAATGTTCAACTCCTTTTGTGTGAATATATTCATCAAACATTTATGATCTGTATATATATCACACTTTTCTCCATTAATATAATGCCTCAATAACATTAATGTAAAAATTACCACAGCTAACTCCAAATCATGTGTTGTGTAATTTTACTCACAAATCATTAATTTTCATAAGGCATAGGCTATAACAATTTTTCTTCATAAGAACACTTCCCACTACCTTCATGGATGGATCACTATAGATTATAAACCCTTCTCTTATATAGGGTAATGTAACCATAGGTAAATTAACAAACTTTCTCATTATTTCCTTGAAATTTTCATCACATTCATCTATCCAAAAGATCTCGGTACCCATCTGAGTTAACTAGGTTTGAGTAAGAGATTTTCATGAAAAATTACTCAAAAACTATTGATAATATCCAATTAAACAAAGAAAACTATGGATCAGTCACCGTGGTTGTTATAGGAAAACATTAAATAACCTCTTTCTTGGATGGATACATTGTTATACCCTCTCTTGAGAATATATGCCAAAAAAATGAAACGTTTTTCTGCCAAAATTCACACTTTGTAAATTTTTCATATATTTTCTACTTCCTTATAATTTTTAGTGCAATTATAAAGTAGTATTCATGATATTCCTTTATCATTTAATAGGTAAGAATATAATCAATAAATAATACCACAAACTTATCAAAGTAATATATAATGTCTTTATTCATAAAATCAATGAAGACAATAGGGGAATTAGTAAGACCAAAAGGCATCACTATATACTCATAGTGTCCATACCTTGTATGTAATTATCTCTTGGGTATATCCTCCTTTTTTACCCTAAATTCATGATATCCAAAATGATGGTCAATCTTAGAAAATTAATTATCTTGGTGCAATTGAGAAAAAAAAGTCATAAATATAGGGAAAATGATGTTTCTTCTTGATCATGGCCTTGTTAAAATCATAATAATCAATATAGAGTCTCATTGATCCTTGTTTATTTTTTCAAAAAAATAATAATTGCATCCCAATGTGACGCACTTGGATAAATTAATCACTTTTTAAGGTTTCCATAGAGTTTCTTCTATAATTTTGGTAACTCAACTTGGTTCATTCTCTGGGGAGTCTTTAAAATTGGGGTGGAACTAGGTATGATTTCTATTAAGAATTAAATTTCACATTTTGGTGTAAGGTTAGGAAAATATTCTATAAAAGAATCCAAAAATTCATGAACAATAGGAATATCATTGATGTTGATTTTCTCCTCAACCATTTGTGATAAGAATCCCTTCTGAATGGGAATTAAGACCCATACACTTGATATAATCTCCAAAGGAAGTTCATATTTATCTTCATATTGATAAGAAATCATAGGTTTGTATGAAATATAAATTTTAAATTGCCTTATTCAATAAATTATGTGGTATTTATGTAGCTAAATCCATTCCATGCCTAAGAATAAACCCAATTCAACCTAAGGATGAATGAAAAGATTTGATGGAATCTCACTCCCACAAACATCAACAGGAGAGGAATCATAGACTTTAGATGAAATCATCATGCCATTAGGGTTTCCACTACTAACTCTGCATATAATCATTTGGGTGAAATATTAATACCCATATTAAATTCATTATATATGTAAGAGTGGGTAGATCTAGAATCAAATAAGACCTTAGCAGTTCTAGAGTGGATGGTAAGTGTACATTTTATCACATCGTTATCTTACCCCTCATCAGAAATAGTGATTTCATGAGATTTCCAATTTTCCCTTGGAATAAAATTTTTATGATGTTGATCATCATAATTAACCTTATAGATTTGGAACCATTTTCATAATTAATATTCTCTTTAAACTTGAAGCACTGAATTGGGGGAGATGCATTTTGTGTATCCTTCTCTCTATTTGCATTGTTAGCTAACTTCTTCCCATGACTTTGAAATAAAATGCCCAATGTCCTTCCCTTCAACACATTAGAAATTTATTAGACCCCTTTATATAATTTCCTCTATGATTCCTCCCACACATTGACTATAAAGTAAATATCATATTCTTCTTTATATGGTTTCTATATTTTCCTTTGAACTCTATCTTAAGTTTAGTGTTAAAACGATGAGATTGATATGTAACTCCAGCCTCCATTCCAAACATGATTTCACAATTCACAATATCTTCATTGATACTAAATTATCTTATGGATAATTTCCTTCTAATACATTGCTTTAAGACACTAAATAATCATTCAACCTTAATTTCATGTTGGATAATAATCCTAGAAGCGTACCACACAATTATTGTAAAATTGGATTCATAGAAACCAAAGAATTTATCATCCCTTTTATTTAATGAAGGAAACCCCCACTGGATTGTTTTAGTAAGAACATATGGAAAGTAATTATTAAAGAATAAGTTATTGAACCTGTCCCAATCCATGGATTCAATTTCATCTTATTTCCTTGTATTCTTGATTAGATTCCCCCATTGGTTTGTTTCTCCTTAAAAATGTTTAATATCCTGAATTAATTTCTCATTTTTTGATCATTGGGGAATAGAAAATGTCTTTTTAGAGGTACTAATCCATTTTTATTCAACTAGTGGATCAAGAAGACCTGTTAAAAGATGGTGGGTGTTTCCTTATGAAGGAATCAATAGAACATTGTTCCATCATTTTCTCATTTATAAGATCATCATGCTTCAAAGCTTGAGAAAGTTGTGTAAGCCTAGCAATGAGTTTTTACATTCTAGATCACATTGAAATGGGGTTCTCAGGAGAAAAATCGTGGCATTTTCCATCGCACTCAGCATTAAAGAGGTTCAATTAGGTTCCATCCATTGACTAAAACCAAAAAGTATATTGTAATAAATAATCATCATAGTGGGAGACCACATAATCATGGAAATCACATATAGGATTCCTAAATTATGACACCTAATTTAAAATATGGAACCTTAGGTTTATTATAGTTTATTCATATCTACTTCTATTTAAATCCTTCATGATATTTCATGAAGATTTTATGAATTCCAAAAGCATATCCCCCAGGAGTTTCAAACTAGGTGTGTAGTAAGGCCAATTGTTATGCACCTATTCTCGATCGAGTCTAGCTCAATATGGTGTTTTTAGGGTTGTTACCTCTATATAAATATATTCCTAGTCCGCATCCATTTGTAGTATCTACATAGTGATTTATTACTATAAAACCACTCACTCTATCATTTACCAACACTCCATGAAATTATCTTGTACTTTTCCTCATCCATATACTTATCCTTAGACATGTCCTTAGGGTTCTCACTAAGCTTTTCCCATACTAGTTTCCATATTTTAACTAAACTTTTTCTCTGATGCAAAATTTAGATACCCTTTCTTTTCATTCATATAAATTACATCATTTTTATATAATACTTAATATATTTTAAAAACAAACATCCAAAGACCATATTATATTAGTTCCTTTGAAATCATGGAAACATAAACACTTATATATAATTTAATTAAAATATTCCCACTAGGTTCTCCATGACTATCACCCTTCTTATAAATATAAAACATAATATATATCTTCATAACTTGGGGAAAGGAAGCATAAAAAGGGGTGATATTAGATTCTAGGTAAGTGTAAACAAGTAATATATATAATAATAATCACGAGCATTAAATTATAAGAACAAGGAAATAACATTAGAGAATCATACCCTATATATCAAATATCATAATCAATAGTCATGGCATAAATATTGAAAGGTCATAAGACATGAATATTAAGATATTCAAGAGCATAAGCCATGAAATCATAACATAGGAATAATAAATGTACTTGTGGAATAAAAATAATATTATAAAATGATTTACATGTTAGTCAAGGATTAATTCCAATGACATATTAGTGGAATTGTTTCACTCCCAAACCATCTCAGTATTCATGGTTCACTCACATCACCATATTAGTAGTCAAGATTCCCTCCCAAAACCATCTTAGCTGAAAAAATCCTTTACTGAACCGATTTCACTCCCAATTTCAACCATGTATATCTCATAAGAGATAAATATTTACTCAATTCACTGGAGGGTAATATATATCCCACCCATATCATAATGGAATCATACAAACATCCTCTATAATATCATAAGTAATCATATCATAACCCATGAAATGAAATTGGTATCATAAACATGTCATCATATATTAATTTTTTTAAAATAGATAGGTTTCATAATAATATCATCATTTAATAGCCTATGAAAATAAGAGGTTTTTATAATAATCTAACTCATGAAAGATAAATCCGTTTCATAAACAAATTACCCATGAAAGAGAAACGGGTTTCATAAACATCATTTTTTCAAAACATAAACCATTAAAAGAAATAATATGAATGGGAACCATGGATTATATTCTCATAAAGGAATGAGTAACACCAATTGATGTTATAATATATTTAAAATAATTTTTAAATACCTATTTAAAAACATTTCTTCAGGAAAATATTATTTCTTTTTTGAAAAAAAGTTTTTAAAAAATAAAACTATTTTGAAAAACTTTTTCTTTAACATTACATATAAAAACATATATAAAAGATTTAAAACCCAAAAAAAATATTTAAAATACATTTTCCCTTAAAATTATCTTAAAATATAAATTTAAAAAAATATTTCTGAAGACATGGTTTTTGATTTAAACAAATTTCCGACCAAAGAGAGAAATAAGATCAAAATTTCTTGAAAACACATTATTAATTTTCTTATGTACCAAAGAGTGGTAAAATGGTACCAATTAATAAATATGTAATGAAACCCTATAGAAGAATAAAATACTGATAATTCTTGAGATATGGATCATAAAATTTCATTGATGTAATCATATTTGTAAACAATCCTGATAAATGATTGGATTGTAGCAATAAATTTATACCACATTGGTGACATTGAATCATAATACCCATGAGATAATTACAATACCGGAAACATAAAATATCATTAAAATAATTATATCCATGATATAACATGTCAAATGGAATTATATACACCTCATAAAATAATATAGGTTCATAAAAAATGTATGTCTCAAGGAAGAGAAATTGAGAAAAAATTACCTTACCGATTTAGTAAATTTTTTAATTGTTAAAACCCGTGAAATAGAGATCATAACATGGATATATAAATACCCATAAAAATAATGATAATAATGATATAATACATTCAAGGAAATTATATACACCATAAAAAATAAATGAGTGGTTAATAACGCATAAGTATCATAGAAATAAAAGTGAGATTAGAAATCCACTTACCTTATGTCTTTACTCTCATCATACTCACTCTAAACTACTGTATAATAAAAATATGTTTATTATAAATATATAAAAATATAATATTTATATATATAATTCCATATATGATTTACTCAAAATTTTATATTACCCATTTATTAACAATTCTATGTTAATGTTATATTTCAGGTAATAGCCGCTTTTTTTTGTACATGTTTTGACTTGTAATTCTAAGTACTCTTAATTATATAGTTATTTAATTACATAAGAATATAATAAATGATATAAATATCTTATATATTCAATATAAATTTATTTATAATAATATTAAAAATATATTAATAGTAAATTAATTACATCTTTCATAGAGACGATAGGTCATACGTACGCATGAACGTTGTTTTAATTTTCTAGTCATATTTTTTAATGAAATATGAATAAAGGATATATATATATATTATAATTATAGTGTAATTATTATTTAATATATCTGAAATATGTATATTAAAACCATCATTTATATATTCCATGTAAAGATTGAACTAATTACATCATGTTGAGGAGATGGTAATCCACACATCCACAAACGAAGTTGTTATATTCTCACAAAATGGAAAAAATGAATGTATAAGTTATATTACAATTAGATAATTATAAATAAAACCTAAATATTATATATATCATAAAAAATATTAATTTCATCATTATTCACATCCTTTAAAGTTAGTAATGATGAACGAATTATATCGGTTTGCGAGGTGGTAGTCCATTGTACACACGAACGATGATTGTGTCAGTCATTTGATGGAATTGTGTGTGAGTGTAGGTAGAATCCATAACATAAAAACATTTAGGTTTGTTTAGGATACTAAGGTTATTATATAATATTTAAATATGAATAATTTATTGGTCTTATAAAGAAATGAACAAAAGTTCTTATGGAAGGATGTTACATCTTATTTGTGTAACTCCTTTTGGTTTTCTCTATAAGGATTCCTTGGATGGATTCATTCTAAAAGTGGGGAATATAATATGAATAAGGGTTATTTGGGAGAATATTTTTCTAGGGTTTATCTATGACAAATGGCTTGAGAGGTGTTCATAATTGAGGGGGTGAGTTCCCTTTTATTGTGAAGGAGGAGTGAAATTCTTATAAATATAAACATGTAAACACTATTGAGAGGTATCCCTTACATAATGTTCGCCTAGTAATGGTCTATATTATATAAAATGGATTATATTCTCGAGATATGGCCATAAATCTATTTTGGAAAATTTTCTAGTTTATTTAGCCTTTTAATATAAAATTTTAACCATTAAGTAAACTCTATTTTTCCTTAATTGATGTAAATAATTTTAAATAATTTTACTAATATTTTTTGTCCAAAACTAAGTTAACCTTATTATAATTTATTAATTATTATATTTAAAAATATCAAATCCATTTTTTCAAATTCTAATCACTTTAGTGGTACAAATTAATTTAAAATTATTCCCGCATAAGGGATGAGACAGCGGGTTTTTAAAATGAAAACGTCAAAAGATTGAAATATTTTTAAATCCACTTTCAATGTATGATTGTTTCTAATGACCTAAATTGGATTAATCAATGTATATTTGATCTAATTATACTTTAAAAACAGATTAAAATATAATTTAACTATATAAATAATTTATATGAAATAGCAGTTTTCAATTAAAATTTAGTATTTTTAACTATTCGTCCAAAAAAAGAAACATTTCAGAAAAATCCAAAAAAAATCACTCTGATATAATTTTAACATTAAAATTCTAAAAATTAATTTTATTTTATCAAATTAAATTTATAAAATTTTCTAAAATTAATTTTACTATTTTTCAAATAATGACATAAAAATAGTAATTTTGATAAAATAGTATTATTGAAACATATAAAGACATTACCAGAAATTATATATTTCATTACAAATATTTTTTATCTATATAAAACCATTATAAATAATATTTAAAAATACGTTATAAATATTTATATTACTAATTTTACTTACTAGCTTGTAAATTTCTAATTTAAATAATAATAATAATAATAAACTATTGTTTCATAGAAATTCAATGTATTGTATAATGAAAGATAATACAATGTTTTGTGTTGTGAAACATTAACTAGTTGTATCATATAAAAATTTTAACTTGGTTTAGGGTAAAATGTAAGATATTAATTAAATTAAATTTATTCCAAAAAAAGGTTCATAAATACTCAAGGTGTGGTACACCTTTTCTTACAATGATTTATACCATGTAACATTGAAACTAGTCCCCTCATAGATTGTTCCATAATAAATATATTTAGAATCTAGCCAATGTATGTACTTTCACTTAGCCAAGGTTTCATCCTGGATCTATCATGAATGATCTTGATCCGTAGAATATAGGTTGCCTCACCAAATTCCTTCATAGAGATATACTTGTTTAACCAATCATTAAAAGACTATAAGACCGGTATGTCATTCCCAATAAGAAACATGTCATCAATATATACTACCAGGATAATGACCACATTCCAAATAAAACTCTTGTAAACACATGGATAACATTGATTCATAATGAAATAAAATTATTTTATATCTTCATCGAATTGAATTTTCTATGACCTATATGTTTGTGTCAATACCTAAAAAGATCTATGTATATTTAAAAAAAAATCTAGAATTTACTGGAATCACAAACCATTATGGTTGTTTCATATAGACATCTTCTTGAAGGTTCCCATTATAGAAATAATTTTTTACATCCATATTCCAAACTTCATATTAATGGTATGCTGCTATAGCAAGTGGAATTCTGATGGATTTAAACATGGAAACTTGTGAAAAATATTCATTGTAGTCAATTACTAAACATTTTTTAGACTCTTTAGCCACTATAATGCCTTTATAGGTATTTACATTACCTTCTATGTCCCATTTTCTCTTGAATACCCATTTGAACCCTATTGGATTTACATCAAATAGAATATCAACCAAAACCCAAACTTTTTTTGATATATGGAATCTATTTTCGAATTCATGGCTTATTGAAATCTTGATTCTTCTAAGATCTTTATAACCTCTTTTTAGGAGATAGGTTCATCATTTTCAACCAATAATTAGTCACCATCTTCGGTGACTAGAAACCCATATATCTATAGTTCCCTTACCACTCCAATTCTCCAACATAATACTTGTGTTTAAGGAAATATTTCATCCATGGGGGATGTGGAATATATTCCTATACAATCTCTTGCTTATCTTTAGCATCAACATTATAAAATTCAATATTTCTACCACTATCTTTTTTTTTATGTTCTCCCTATCATGAAAGGTTGTTTTTTTGTGACAGTCACTTTCTTTCATAAGGGTTTGAATAACTATTATCCCTTTGTTTATGTAGGATGCCCTATAAAGATACACTTTTCCCCTCAGGATTCTAGTTTGTTTCCACAGAAGGACTAATAAAACTAATCAAAATCCCATAGAAGTATATGTGACAATATGGTTTTATTTTCACTCTATAAATCAAAGTAAATTTTGTTTTCTTATTTTGTTGGTACTCAATTTAACGTATATTCCATAATTTTTAATTCATATCCCCAAAAGGATAATGAAATATCTGCATGAATCATCATTGAACTTGTTATGTCTAACAAGTTATGATTCTTCCTTTCAGTAACACTATTCCACTATGGGGTATAGGGTGTATTAAGTTGATATTGAATCCAAAAATACCATAGAAAATTGATAAACTCTTAGATAAGATATTCACCATCTCGATACAATCAAATCTTCATTATCATCTTCATAAATTGATTCTATACATTATTCTTGACTTATTTGAATTTCTAAAATAACTCAATCTTATAAATCATTAAGTAAACATATCCATATCTACTCAATTAATCAGTAAAAATTATGATATAAGAATATCCACCTCTAAATTCTACTAGAAATGGTCCACACACATCAATGGGTACTGATCCTAGAATATTTGTGCCGCTTCCAACCTATCCACCGAATCGTAGATTGGCCATTTTTTCTTGTAATCAAACATGGAATTTTTAAAGTGGTTTTATCTTAGAAGATTCTAAATAACCATATTTAAATGTATTTTTCAACTGCTTCTCATTTACATGAACAATATAGTGATTCGATAATTAGGTGTTATATGATTCATGTGAACATGATCAGTTATCTATTTCCAAAAAAAATTCTATAATTTAATACATAAATACCATTATTTAATTTTTCCATACCATAAAATACATTTTATTTCCAAATGAAACAACATTTATTTTCTAACATTAAAATAAAACCATCTATATCTAGGCATAACATAGAAATTATTTTTTTGGTAAGTGTTGGTAAATAATAAAAATGCCTTAAAACAAATATCATTCATGTTAGAAATGAAAGGTTTTAGTCACTAATGGATAGAGAATCTCTCCTCACACCATTATATTCTAACAAATCCACCTATCCTCTAGTAATATTTTAGAATCTACTTTGATACAACATTTGGATATAGATTTGAGCACTAGAATCTCTAGATAATATAAAAGGTGTAGATATTAAGAGATTACACTTGATAAAAAAATTCCCCTTTATCATCCCCTTGCTTCTGGGTGAATTTATTCTTCCAATGACCTTTCTTTTGGTATTCAAAACATTCCACCTCCTTTTTCATTCCTAGATCTAGGAAATCCTCTTATTGGAATGACTAATCTCAGGAGATTTCTACTTTTTATGAGTCTTGGGCCCATTTTCCTTATTTTTACTTTTCTTATTCACCATAAGGACCGCATGTTTTTCGTGACACATCTCCTTACCCACTTAGAGAATCATGGTAATATGTTATGAAAAAATATTCTCATTATTTATTACGTTATTATTAATAATAAAAATAGAGAAGGTCTTACATAGTGAGGAAATTATGTGATATGTATGAAAATCATCTGGGAATTTAATCCCAAATATGTATTGACATTCAATGTAGCCAATAAGATGGACTACCTAAGGACCAGCTGGCACAGACTCTCCATGATTAGTTGAAAATAAAAATTTTTATATCTAATATCTCTATTATATATCCTTCTCTTGATAGAGATCTTGAAGGTGAGATATCATGCTATATGCATACATTCCCTCATGTTACTTAAAAATATCATTGATTATGGATTATAGCATGAAACACTAAACATCTATATTATTTTCCAAATTTTTCTCTTAGAGAGTCAACTATTCCTTACTAGCCCCATTACCAAGTGCATCATAAACAGGTTCTTACAACACATAAAATTTCCTTTCAGGGTGTAGGATAATGTGTAAGTGTTTTTTCCACTCTTGAAAATTTATAATGTTAATAAGTTTATCATTATCAAGTATAGATCAAAGTTATATGTTTGTACTAGTTTTTATTATTTTTTCTACAAATAATATTATCAAAATTTTATTACTTAATCTGATAAAATTGAGAAAAATAAATAAATAATGTATATTTATTAATCTCCCACTATATTTTAAAAACCTAATCGCCCTCACTATTGGATTCAGAATATTCTATTTCATAGACATTCAACTGTAATGGATAGATAATCCCCTTTTCATCACTCCAGCTTTCGATTATCAAGCAATTTGAAATTTTTTAGGTTGGTATTCGAAATTTCTACTGTATTAACTCACAGTTCCTTGATATTTGGAGTGGACTCCCCAATCCTTAAATCCTTGAATTGTATTTCTTTAACGTTCTACTATATGTTACACCAATTCATAATCTGGAAATGAACCCTTGATGTGAACTAACTTAAATTAACTCAAAATGTAATGTTAGACTTCTGGAATAGTTGAAATCACCCCAACATTGGATGGTCAAGCAATTTGAACTAGGTTTCAACATTAACTGAAGTATCGGAAGTCTATACAAACATAATATATATAATTGACACATTTTACCTTTTATGATCAAATTTACAATTATTATCTTTATTAGATGATTCTAAATATTAATTGAATTTACATAAGTGATTAATCATGCCTTAGATAATATTTAAAAATAAGAAAAATAATTATAGTTCTATCTTCCAAGTTTGTTAATTCACTAGTTCATGTGATTATGACAAAACATCCATGATGAAATAACCATGAATCTTGAAAAAAAATTATAATTCATATGATCTTCATATTTTAATAATTTTTATTTTATCTAGAATAATATAAACTAATCATCAACCAAGAGGAAAAAAACCTTGAACAATTTATGGTCCATGTTGTAGCCTTCAACTTTTTCACCTTTCTATCTCTCTTAGATTGGCTTGTCCTCAGATCTAAACTTGAACCACCTCCACAAGCTTGGAATCTCCATCAATTTCAAATTATTTTACTCACATGCAGGTGAGGTGAACCATAGGATTGGTTAAGTGGTTTAAAATAAATAAATCATGGGCACACATGCCCTTGTATAATGGGATGAGAGATGGAACGCATGCCATCAATTTAATTTAATAATAAATTAACTTAAACCAATCATATAAAACTATCTGCTCTAGGATCATGATCATACGCACGCATGCAAAAAATTATGAATTTAATAAAATTATCATTCAATTAAAATTGTTCTTATTTTAGACAAATCATGCTTGAATTAATTAATTATATTATTTAATTAATCAAATATTTTATCTTAATTCTCATTCAAATTTTATTTAGACTATAATCCATCAGAATTTTAAATGAAGTAAATAAATTTATTTAAAACTTAATATGTAAAATAAAAATTATACATTATCCAAACCATCTGATGTGTAATATACTTGTATACAGTTTACTCTTGCGACATATGGAATACATGACTTAATCACATAATTTCATAACATGTACTATCTAATTTATGATCACATGTTTTACAGGCTATTTACATAGTGTGTTATGATTTAATTTATGAAGAGTAATATTTGTAATATGAATTATACATGATATGTAGATCTGAACATTACAAATAAATTAATTAAATATATATGTGTGTGTGTGTGTAACCCATTACATTTCATGTACTATAATCTTAATGACCACATTAGAGAACAGTTTTATAAGGTTTTCACAGTATAATAAATTAATTTTATTTTTGTTTAATTTTGTAAAAGAACATGGTGTGTACATTGGAGGTACACGGCATATATATTTTTCTCACTGTCTATCTGTGGCACACACCTAGGGACTCATTATGTAAATTTTCCATTGAAAATATTTGATCACAGAGCTTTTACATGGCCTACACTTCATGTGGTCTCCAAATTACATGGCCCCCACTCATATTGTTCATGTAAGAAGATACATGGCCCATCTGTGACAACCTGACTACATGTCATGTACATAAGTTACAAGACTTTTACTCTGGCTAACCATGCACATAGCTGGACGGATCAACACATGATGTATAATTAAATTCACCACGTGTAATAAATTCACACACCTTGAATTAATTTCTAATTAATTTATGTGTATTAAACACTAGAACATGGTGTGTACCTCTGGGTAATACGGTGTGTGCTATTGTGCTATTTAGATAGACTCCTCGGCACCTTCAAATGAGATCTTTGAATTTATTTTATTCATTAAATTAATCGATTTAATTATATTTTCATGAAATGAATATGAATAATATGTATCTCTCAATCCATATTAAACAACGATTAAACTAGAATTGAAAATAAATAATAAATATATAAATCAGTCAATGATCATTAAATAATTATAAATAATTATGTACCCCGCTCAAATACCACTTGAAGGTTCCAAGGGAAGAAGAAGCATGTGATGGGTCATGCCTAAGATTTCCTTTTTTCATGATCAATGATTAATATGAGATTTACATAATGATAAATTTCATGATCAAAATAATTGAATCAAAGAATATATAAAATTGAAAAAATATCAGAATCAAAGCACACGATCATCACATATTATTTATAATCAATTTCTTCAATTAAAGAATTACCTTATGAGGAATAATTTTTTCTTTTATGGATCTAACAATGGATCTATGTCAACCCACTATTCCATTGTAGGAATCAATATTAGATTTCTTCTAGTGGTGATCCACACGTGTTCTACAAATATTCAAATATCATCATAGGAATATCAGGGTACTATTACGATAAATCATATCTCTTATGTCGTTCACCTTTTATTGCCCTTATAATAACATTCAAAGTATTCTCCTTGATCTCTCTATAATCGAGAGTGTATGGTGGAGGAATATTCCTCTCCGTTCTTAGGAGTGATCTTGAAGAGGGATCTCTCTAGGTCTTCAAAGGATTCTCTCCGAATGTCATTGGGAACAACACAAAATGAATTGGATTTATTGAAAAAGAATATAATTAGGTTAATATGCCACTAGGGTTAGTAATAAATAATTAAACAAGTTCCCTTTAATATTTATTTAATCCCTGTAGAACTCCATGTCTATAGTAATAAAATTATTATTATTTCTCGATATGATCTTAAATTAAGAATTAATTTAAATATTATTTAATCAAATAATATTCCATATATATATATATATATTATTTCTCATCAGACCAATGAAATAATTCCTCTATTCCACCCCAATTTTTATCTGGGATTGATAAATGACTATTTATTAAATTAATATCACCGCATTATTTTCCAGTGAATAAATAAATGCTATATTCACTAAATAAAAAATAAATATTTATTAAATATTCTTCTCAAATATTGTTCTCCTGAATAACTGGAGATGGAATATATGTGATCAAGAAAACATGAATAATTATTAAACCACATGTGGGAATAATATTTATTCAACTTGTTAAATATATATTATTTAACTGAGATTTTGGATACACTAAGTATGTGACCCTCTAGGCCTCTTTCTCGGTGCAATTAGGTGAGGCAGCTTAAAGTCCTTGGTTACCATCTAGCAACAAACCAATGAACCCATAGAGAAAGAAGTTAATGTTTTTATGAAATTATTCCTCATAAATACACTTAATGTGTAATTTAATCCATTTATCCCAATATCCCTAATCAATAAGGTTTCATGTTAATTCCATCAATCTATATGCCTGACGCCTCTTTCTTTGACTTTCCAAAAATAGAACTTTCCTATATAACACCATGTAAATAGATTTATTTAGGCTATATCATTTCTATCAAAGGGACTAAGATATGAACTTCCTTTGAAGAATATATTGTACAAATAATTTCCCACATTATTCATTAATAAAATATTACTCGTGATGTTCCCAACATATCCTACCTCACCATGAACATATATCGTCATGGCTTTTGTTGATACATAAAATTTAATGTATTATAACACTCATTAATAGTAATATTATTGTCTAATGATTAAAAAACAAATCCATATATAGGAACATCCAATGACACTTATAAATTTGGATTTCCTAATGGTGGTTCACATTATCATAATATCTTTCCTTGGATATTACCAAGGATTTACACCATGAGAAGGTTACTCAAATTCCTATGATTCTCCACCCCAAAGAAAATGTATCATTTGTTTCCCAAATATTATATCATCTGGCTATAGAACATATATTTAAGAATAATTTTGTGGCACTTCTATGTTTTCATCATAATGGGGAACTATCAAGACCTTTTAGTGTGACAGCTACTCTTAGTAAATTATCATATACTATGTTATGAAAAAGAACAATCATGATGTGATAATAAGTTTATTAAAATTCAAAACTATGAATATAGGTTACCATAAAGTGCACAGAAGTATGTTCTTGGGTACCAACTCTGACATATAATTCCTCATATTATAATCAACCCATAATTGCATGATTTATAACAAGGGTTTCACTTTATTACATTTCCATAATCTGTTAGGTTAAGATTTTCAAATAATTTAGAAATACCAGTACTTTATATAGGGAATACTACCACATAGATTCCAATTTTTACAAAAAAAATAGGATTCTTATGTTTATACTCTTGATTTATCCATGACATGCTTTCTTCATTCAAGGACAATTTACTTTATTCATACCCAGACATTATAATAGTTTCCACTAATATTTAGGCCATATAAAAACATTTGAAAAATGGGATGAGTATAACTAATCTCAGTAAGAGATATAAAAAATAAATTAATCTTGTTAGTCTAGTGAAAATTATAAAAACCCATGAAAATGTTTACCTTTTTAACAATTAAACATTGAGCACGTAAATAAAAAAATATCCACATGATAAAAAAAATTATTTTCTCAATGAAAAAAATTGAAACCAACTAGTATCATAGAAAAACCATGAATTATATATGATTGATATAATACCTCATGAAAACATTCGTTAAAAAACTAATCATTAATCTTTAGAAGTTCATAAAATTTTATTTCCTTATGAAATAAAAATATTTTCTCCAAAAAATATAGAAATCATAGAATTGGAATCATGGGGAATAATATTCATAACCTATGTTTACTCATGTATTTTCCATGTTAAAATAATTTATGATCAGTTAATTCCAAAGGATTAAACTACTTGGTTATCTCCCTTATTTTTTCTATTGAAGACACATCATTACTTAATGTGTCGGATATCTATATCCAGATCACTCATCATCATGATTTATACCAAGATCACCAATCATAACATATAATTATCAAGTACTATATCATGAAAAAATTATTAATCTTTCACATTTTTATTATAAAACCCCAAATAAAATCATTTGAATCCATAATAAAATAACTTTCCTATTTCATATAAAAATCAATCTCTCTTTTTTATTGATTTTCAAATAAACTGCTTTATGGATGAATGTTAACCTTACCTTCATGTGTGGGATATAGATTAAAAGCAGCAAAAAGGAAATTCAAAATTCAAAAAAATCACATCATTTAAGTAAACCACAATCCACACTGCCAAGGTCACATTATATCCCCTACCATACCCACCGTTATCATGCCATCTTGTCAACACTTTCGTCACCATCACTATTCATGTCCCCGAAGAAAATCACCACCATCAAACACCATAACATAACATAATTCCATATATCTACATACCATCTAAATGCCTACCAGAATGCCAGAGATAGTCGAATACCTCATTCAAGTCATCATCGTCCCCCAGAAAACTAGAAAATACACCCAAAAACTAGTACAGTATGAGCTCACCACATCCAAATTCTCATCACAGTTCTATCGACCAAAAAACCTAACATTAAAAAAACCACTCCATAAATACAAAATGGGGTTTTCATTGAACAAACACCAAGAAAATATACTAATGTAGAAGAATCACCAAACCATCACAAATGACTTAAGGAATAAATTTGAAAGAACCAAGATATACCATTGAATATGTCAAAACCTAAATTTCACGGAAGATGAAAAATAGATAATTTCATGTGAGGGGCACCATTGAACATCAAAACTCTCATCCTAAAACCTCTGATAAGCCACCGCTCTAGATTAGACCAAGAGAGGAACCAAGGGACTTGATGTCATGGAAGAGATTTGAATGGTCAAGGGCTCTGAATGATGTCATTAAGGCCAGGCTGAAAAGTATATTTTAACCACTTTAATTTTAGAAAATAAATTAAACAATTCATCCATATGGTAGTATATACACCACATAATAGAAACATGTGATAAAAATGGAATGAGTCGCAAAGGAATGAATTTTAGATGATAAATACCTTACCTGAAATATCATCTAGTGTCAGGTGTTATTTAGCTCCTAAATAATAAAATTATATTTTTTATTTACCTTATTAAGAATATTTTTCATTTTAATTACAATATTATTATCCCTTTTATCTCATTTATGGCCATGTTTTATTTAGTTACTTAAACAGTTAAATTTATATGGAACATTTTGAGGATATTCACTTCATAATCCCAAAACAACTTTGATAGGTTGACCATGGTAAAAGGGTTCATTTTTCCATAATAAAAAGAATATTAATCATTGAATAATTGTTATTTTTATTCATTAAATAAATATTTATAACTATCCATGAATGTTGTGCAGGAAAATTTAAATACGTTGTATTATGGAGGTGGTACTCTACATATACACACGAGTGACATTTTAACTTTTATACTATGTGGAAAAAAACTAATTAGAAAAAAAATTACTTTTAAAAAATATTAATAATGTTATCCATGTCATTTTATTCATTATTTTCATCCTTATTACCATTCATGTAAGGAGGTAACATAAAATGAATCACATCGTTTCTTGGAGGTGGTATTCCACACGTACTCATGAGTGACATTAGTTTTTACAACAGATGGAAGGGTAAGATGGTGATTAATATATTATCTTTATTGAAGTATAAATATTTCATGAGTAGCATATATGTTCATTTAATTCATCATTTTTTCCAGTCAAAATAGGTGGTGATAAAAAATGATACACATTACTACATGAAGATAGTATTTCATACACACGCACGAGTGATTAATTCATTTTCTATTTGATGAAAAATAAGTTGAAATTTTGTTTTCCCATCGAGATAATAAAATTTTTGTTTATGGATGATATTTATGTTTTAATATCAGTATTTTTTATGAATATTTGAAGGAGGTTGAAGAAGAAATAAATATAAAAACACTTGATTAATAATTATATCTATTCTTCGAAAAACCTAATTTGGATTACTCCTTAATCCTTAATGGTTTACTCTTTTAGTGATTCCAATTCATAAAAAAGGTGAATAGGGATTTTGGATAGAGATTTAGGTAGGGATTGGTCGAGCTAGAGTGTTGAGAAGGTGTTAGGAAGAGAGTAGGGGATGATCCATTTTATAAGTGAGGGGAGTAGAACACTTATAATTTTAATAAAATTTTAGATATTAAAAATGTATCAATCATGGTCAAGAGACTTAAAAATGAAATTTTATAACCTAATCATAAATTGTTAACCTTAATTGACTTGATTTACCCTTTACCATGGTGACAAATATTTACCATGGTAGTCATTCATAACGAACAAAAATGAATATATATTATTTAATAAATTTGAACCGACTGATTTAAAATATAAAGACAGTTTTCTAATATTTAATTTTTATAAGTGATATAAATTACCTTTAATATATATTTGAAAAACACAATGAAAAATAGTTTTTAGAAAACTCTGGTTTCAAGCATAAAAATGAACTTATAATAAAAACAATGATGATTGTTATGTAATTATTTAGATTATTTTTAATAAATGGATCATAAGTCGATTTTTTGTTTAATCCAAAACATAATGGAACTTTTAAATTACTTCATTTAATCAAAATAATTAATAAATTTTCAAAAATCGATATTTTTCTCTATTCACTCAAAAATCAATCTTTTTCAAAAAAAATACTACAATTTATTCTTATGAATATTAGGAAATGATGATTTCAAAAATTATTTCCATTTTTTCAAATATAATTTATAAATTTTTCAGAAATTAATTATAATATCCAAACAAAAAATTCAATAAAACCCATTTTTGAAGAAAATGCATTTTTGATGCAAAAAATGAATTCATTCATATTCCTTTCCAAATAAAAATAATTAAATAGATTTTAATTATTTCAATTAAATACATAATATAATTATTTAATTATAATCATTTATCAATATTTCTTAATTTAATCTATTATGTTAAACATACATTTCACCAATAAAATCAGTTTTATTAAAATATCCATTTTACCTTTAAAATATTTTATCTTTATTTAGAACCAATTGATAATAAATGTATGATTAATTATTAATTTTATTAATGAAAAAATTTCTAATTATATTTAATAATATGGTTATTCTTATTCATACCCACTAAACTGATGACTAGGTCATAACCATAAAATTTAAATAATAATATTTATATAGTATGTTGTGGCTTGTTTAAGCATGGCATTTCGTACATAACTAGCTATCAAATATATTATTTAAAGAAATTAAATTCTAAAACCATGGGGTCCTTAATCCAAATTTTACACTATATGATATTTTATGAAAAAAAAATTCTATACAGACTCAAACTCATGATCAAGAATACACCTTCTAATAACTTGGTCGGTACGCATACTCGAGAGGTAGGGATTATCCCATACATAAAACCTAGACTCACTTATTTATTTATCAAAATTAATTTTCATAGTATTTATATATTTTTTATTGAAGAAAATATATTTTACTAAATAAACATGAGAAGGATGTGTACTTAAGAGTGCATAAACATGTTCATCAGGAAATGTGTCCCAAATTGGTACATGGTCCAATGTTTCTTTCTTTAGTGTGTGAGTGATCCATATGATATGGGGTTCCACCATGTTATCTAGACCTTTTTTCCACTATCAAAATTTAAAAATCTTAAATAAGTATCATCCAATGGATATGTCTAGGCTTTTCATTGATATTCATGAATAGGTTCTTCGAAGCTGTATGATTAGGAAAAACAACAACATTATATCCCAATAAATATGTTTGGAATTTATCTAAATAAATTATTATAGAAATAAAATCATTTTCCATTTTTTTAGTTCATTTTGGATGAATACAATGTACTTGAATCCTAGTCAATCACATAAAGACATCTCTCCACCAACTACGATATGACTGCTCCAACTGTGAAGTTCAAAGCATCACACTTAAGATCGAATGAAATATCCCACTATATGGTATGTATGATCGATAGAGTGTGGATATTCTTATTTAGATCATCTAATAATAACCTTCAAGAATCATAAAAAAATAATTCAATGTCTTTTTGAAGAAATTGATATAAGGGTGGATTTATCGTACTAAAATCACTAACGAAACAATGATAAAAACTAGCATGTCCAAGGAATGATCGAACATCACGCACCCATATATGATATGAAAAAGATAAAATAATTTATTACTCATATCTATAAACAACAATTCCATTTTTTGACACTAAATATCCTAGGTAAATTCCCTTCTCTACCATGAAATGACATTTTTCAGTGTTAAAACCATATTTCCCTTAATACATTGACATAAAACATTTTCCATGAAAGATATACATTGATTGAATAAATATACATACATCCTGAATTCATCCATAAATACATCTATTAAAGTCACAAGTAAATTTGAAAATATATTATCTCTGCATCTCTATAAGGTACATAGAGAATTGAAAATTCTAAATGGAATACTTTGGTAAGAAAATTTATGGAACGTTAAATTTAATGACATATTATCTAGGTGCTCTACACAATTGAAACCTAAAAAACAATTGAACCCATCCAAGAAACAATTTTTCCCCTACCCACAAGTATCTCAAGCATGTGGTCAATAAATTAATGGTTAAATGGTCAGTACAAGTGGATTGGTTTAGTTTCCTATAATCAATGCACAATTGAAAACTATGTTTCACTCTCATGAGAACTAACTCATCATTTTCATTTTTAACAAAAGCAAAATTCGTTTTCTTTGGTACACCCTGGACAAGGATAACTCATTGAGATTCCGAGATGGGATAAATTATACTTAAATCTATTGATTTTTCCAACACATTCTTCACAACTATTAATAGTGTTAGGGTATGTCTCCTTTTCATTTCTCTAAATATTTTATCCTCATATTTAAAAAGAATCTTATTTATGAAAATATAGGGGATAATAGCTTTTATATTTGATATTTTCCACTGAATTACCCAAATATTCTCCCTTAATAGATTTCAATTTTTTCTTTCTTGTTCAATAAGGATATTATTAGCAATAATGATAAGATATATTTAATCATTAAATGGGTATGAACATTTCAAATTAAAGGGAAATGGTTTGTGTTCTAGTTTGGGTTGGTTTTGTATTAATGAAAATGTCATGGGAACCGAGATATATGCGTGTAAATGTTTAAAGACATCAAGTCATCCACAATACTCAAAATCACCCTATGTATTGAAAAATACCATTGGAAAATGATGTCAAATAAATATTTGGAGAATCATTAAAAGATGGGCCAGAGTGGGTGATGAATAGAATATAATGGTCTTATGAGGGGTACCTAATAGAGTCAAAAATATTATATATTAAAATCCCATCCATGGACTCTATAGAAAGTTTATGATTATAGAAATTTATGATTGTCTTTATATTTTGAGGAAGGGTCTACTGTTTTTGATGGGATCATGACAACTTACCTAATCAACCTCCATATTAATCATGTAAACATCATTAAGAAAGACTATATCTTTAACCTAAACTATTACATCTGTAAGGACACTTACAGGGTATGCCATGTCCCTGTTTTCTAATTGCACCACCACCCTCATCAGTTTCATATCTCTAACTTGTAAATGAGTGGAAACAAAGTGATGTATGAGATTAATGGAGGCACCAAAATCATATAAATAATCGTAGAAATGAAACTCTCTTATAGGGAATGTATCTAGGTCCCTTTACTTTTAAGGAATTTATAAGGTGGGTGTGATTAGCATAGATACATTCCCCTTGAGGTTGATCATCTAATTTACCTTTATCCTTGTTTTATTTATACATTCTTCTTTCAAGAACATAGAATAGCTACAAACATGATTTATTACTTCAAGGATATGGTTTCTGATATCAATACACAAAAATTTATCAAAAACCATCACCTTTTTATCCAATTGCTTGGTTTGTACCACTCTATTCATAAATGAAAGGGATTTAGGAGTAAATTCATCAATCTTTTACTTACTATTATCTATATCCTTTGGTTACTAATTTATTGTTCTTTAATAGAGTTAAATTAGAGATAATTTGAATTTTATTCAATAGATTTCAGTAGATATATCATACATTTTCTTCCCACTTCTTAGTGTGATGGTAAAAACATTACCCTTGGTATTTGGATTAGATTGGGATGAAATATTTACAATGTTTTTATTCACCAGTTCAAGGTAGTAGGTCATAATCCGACTCATTTTCATCTAATCTCCCTCATATTCATACCATTACTCTTTAGATTATTATATTAATTAAAAATAATTTATTTCAGAATTTTATTATAATTATAATCTATATTTTTTCGGATGACCCTAGATGTTTTATAATTTTTTATTCTTGGTATTTGAATCACAACTGGGGTTATTGAAAATATATTTGGTAAGGTAGAGGTTTCTAAATGATTTTTTTTTTGAAAATGCATCCTTTGTTATTTTTTAGAGCCATATCTCAAGTCTATGTGATATTTCCACCCTGGATTTCACATTAAAGTAAAGGAGTCATGTTTTTGTGTGGGTTATTATTATTTCTACTAAAATGGTCTACCAAGGAATACAATTTCACAATCCTCTATATTTTATAATTTGGGTAAGAAATAATTATGGGGATTTGGTTCAGTGAAAATTCTATAAGTCCTTATAGAAGTGGTTTGGGATATATTTTTAACCAAACTAATCTTTATCAACATAGTGTTAAACACTTTTAATTTGGTATCAATTAAATTTTTACCAAAAGAATAAACACATACCTAATATACTCTTATAATAGGTGGTACACCTTTATCGCCAAATAGTTGGGATTTATGTTCCATATTTACAATCAATTCACACGAATTTGTTGGTGTTTTGTCAACTAATTCTCCTCCTACCATGGAATCCACCATGATCCTCTCCATAGGTATAAGTCATTCATAGATGTACTATATGGGTAGTTTCTCACTGATTTGATAATATGGGTTACTTAAACACAACTTCTAAAATCTTTCCAAATACTCATATGATAAATCCCATTATACTTTATTTATCCATGAGATATTCTTACAAATAATAGTTGTCCTTCATTATAGAAAAAGAATCTTCATGAAAAAATACTTCAAATCATTTCAACAAGTTTTTTATTGGGGTTTAGAATAATATATTCAATATTCTATGCTTCCCTAAAGTGACAATAAGAAATATTTTTGATTAATATGGTCATCAAATAAAATTATTGACATAATTATTAAGGAAAAAACATTAAATTCTTTATGATATTTTCTTGGATCCTCACTATAGAGGTTGTGAAATTTTGGATGAAAGTAAATTAACCAATATTTTAGATCAATGTATGATTTGAGAATTAGATAAGCAATGAATTTTTGTTGATAATTTTCATTTGTGTATCTTATTTTTTAAGCTTCTATTAAGTTCATTTTTATTATTTTCAACCATTTTATTAGTTTTATGTTGGATTTAAATGTACTTCAAACATCAATGTTCCTAAAATGCAATGAGAATATATATTTTTTGAAAATATTTTTAAAACCCAAAATAAATTTAACTCTACTAATTATATGATATATTAATATTTACCATTTTAATTAAATTATATAGATTATAATCTAATAATTCATCCACATCCAAACCCTAAATAAATTCAGGTTACAAATATGAAGAATAAAATTTTACATTATGTTAACTTCAGAACATGAAATCTTAGAACACTACATTGATTTTCTCTCCAAGTCTAACTTGTGGTCAGTGGTTAATTTGGGAAAAAATCCATACTAAAAATGTGAATTTATTGTTTTAAAGGATTAAATTTGAACTCTAAAAATAAATCCTTATGGATTCATTTTTATCAATTAAGATTGCACTCTCACAATTCATACATTATCCGACATCATTTGTAAAGTGAAAATCATTTGAAAGATTTATTATCATTAAAACTTAAAAGATATATTACAATTATATTATTTATAGTGATATTTGTATTCAAAGAACTCATTTTAGGATGTGATAAGTATGTTGAATACTAATGTAATACTCTTCTATTGGCAGAGTAGTCATCACAGATCAACTTATAGGTGCAAAGGACTATGAATAGTATAACCTAATATCATTTCTATTATTGATTTCTATCTCAAATAATTAAATTTAAAATAAAAAATTAAATTAAAAGAATAAATTCAATATAAATTGAATTTTTTTATAAGAAATGAAGGTTATAACATAAATTATAAGAATCAGGCATCATTGAAAGGATACATTCTTCAAAAGTTATCTTTCTTCTAATGCTTGGATAAATGTAATAAAACTACTTATAATCGACCCTCAATATTCCAATGTACATAATACACCCTCCAAATGGGAATAAAATTATTTTATATATTTGAGGGGAGGCTAGGGTTTTAATATTTTACAAGTGATAATGGAAAATTTGGAGAAATATTTAATCCAAAAAGAACTGACTTTTTGACCTCTAAAACATGTGAACCAACTATCCTTAAAAGAGGATAATTTGTTCAGGCTTGTATTATATATATTATATCCAAATTAGAGCCTAATAAATTACCTAATGAATAATATATATCCCAAAATGTAAATTAGTTTCTTTGTTGATGAGTCTAGTCCATCATTGAATTCATGGTCCATCTTCTCCCATAAAATAGGTGAAACAACATTAGTGGTCTAAATGAAAATTATAGACCATAGATATAAAAATATTTTCATGAAATTTCAATTTATAATAAGGTTTATAAAAATAGTTATGTTCAAAATACTAAAAAATAATTTAATGGGTTGAAACTATAATTTTCATCAACATTTCCAATTAAAGATCTAATCCCATGTTTTCTATAAATAAACAAATGTAACACAATGATGGGAAAATATATCATTTATTAACAATAAAATATTAAATAAAAATGTGATTTATGATGTAATTACTACCCTATTTGAATTATATTATTATTAATAATGTTTCTTTCATGGGTTTAAAAATTCATTTCAAGTTCTCTCCTTCAATGTCATTTGATTAAATAGTTACCAAACTCATAGGGTTTTTTTCAACTCAATCTCCTTTTCATTAAGCCATATTTTTTTCTATTGACTATATTATTAAAATGTTCTAATATTTTTTTATATATTGAATTTATATGGGATTATATATTTCTCTTTTGGTAATTTATATTTTCTCATCAAAATTTTCTTCTATGATGGATTTATTTCTTTATAAAAATAAAATGTTATTAACAATAACTATCATACTCTCAAATAAGACATTTCTCTTCCATGTACATAATATTTCATTCCCCAAATTTTTTATTTTCTTATTTTGAAACTGAAGTACGTATTATCTCATGTGGATTTATTATTTTTATTTACCTATTTTCAAAATGATGTTTTATTATCCTTTATATGAGGGGATTTTAGTAAACGTATTTTAAAATAACCAAAATATCCCTTCACTTTCATATATTTTATATTCCACTACTCATTTATTGACTTATCCTTTATTTTATTTCAAGGTATAATTATTGATATTTCTCTCTAAATAATGATTAAAAATTTACTCATATCATCTTCTTAAAAATTACTTTTAAAAGTGACTCATGAATTTATTTTTTATGATAATGTTATGTATTATGAAATATTTTTTTATGATTTCTATTCCTTCTTACTATAATATTTTAAAATATATACCACCCTTAGATGTTATTTTTCATGTATTATCCTTTGAATTATATTTTCAATTTATATTACTTACACCACCTTCTTCATAAAGGTTTTTTCTCTATCACTCTTCATCCTTATCTTGACTTTTTTTTCTTCTTCATATCTATATTTTTAATTGAATGGATGTATGATATATAATTTCCATTATTGACCATACTATATATCCAATATTCTATGTGGTTTGAATCACATAAAAATTTATTTTTTTTTACCAAGAAATATATTCCTTTTATTTATTAAGTAATTATTGAAAATTTTTATACTAGTAATTTTAATATAGATAATTACTAATTAAAATACATGTGTATTGTGTATTATTTATTCATTCATTTCATATTGTGATGTATTGTACTTATTTAGTGAAGGGTGTGGCCCAAAGTTATAGAGTATCTCAATGACTTGGTAGGTGTCATTAGATAAACTATTTTGGGTACTTGGTCTAAACCTTACCCGTTTATATATGATGTCCTGGAATGACGCCTTCATTTTATGTTTATGATTTTTGGAATTATGAATTACATCACTATGAAATAAATTATTATTATCCTTGTGATTATTTATTTTACTATGATCTACATGGATATATTACATCCTCGTATTATTAGTTATATGGAATTATTAAATTATTATCTATTCTTGTGTTTTTATTTATGTCTTGTTTATTATATGATATCATCTGATATACGTTATCCCTTACTCATCATTTGATCTCACCCTTATTATATTTACATTTTAACCAAGTTATGAATAATATTATTAATATGGTATGAATATATGTGTATCATGTTTAGATAATTTTCTGTAGATTTTGAATACTTGTTATAAAATAAAGATTCCTTGGTTTAGTGCTAAAAGGCCTATTGGATGGAAAATATATAGAATTTATTAGTAAATTGACTTTAATAACACTATAAAACTCTAAATATATAATTTATTAGGTGTTTAAGTGACTTGATATTTTAATTATGGATGGTTCAGTTGGGGTCACTTAAGTTTGATTCAAATATTGTGTGTAAAGAATATGTTTATTAGCACCAGATTCTAGAGTGTCAGTCTAGGTCATCACTCCTCAACTATTGATAAATAAACTATTAATCCTGTGAGAACCTAATAGTTTACAAATACCAATTTTTCTAATACTACACAAATATAGTACACTAGAAGTTTATTCACCAAAAGATCACAATAGTGGGAATATATCATAAGATAGAATTATCACAACGTCAATGTGCGGGAATAATGAAGAAACACTTTCACCCCAATCTACGCTATGGGTTTCACATACTCAATACTAATTACTCTAAAATCACCCAAAATATTCAACTACAATTATGGAAGTAAATAAGATCAATTAATGAACTCAATGGTTTTTCAAAGTTTGGACTTTCTTCCTAAATCCATGGGAGAAGCATTAAACACTTTATTTTCAGAAGATGTACCATGTTATAATCACTATGAAAAGTCTACCATATAGATCACTAACATAATTAATTCCAAAAAACTATAGATTTTTTCCCACCCACCATATATAGATGGTCCCACTCATTTTTCTGGTATAACTAATATCTTATAATTATAAGAGTCTTTCTACCGCATTGTGAAAATTTTGATCCCATGGTCTTTCCATGGATTAACCACCAATCACCAGTAATATGATAGTGTCCCCTAACCCTCACTCTTTCTCCACATACACAATTCTATGATCAATCCAAACATAGATAATACCTCCTTTTGGTGATCGTAACACTATATGAACTATTGTTGGAAAGAATATTGTACCTCATCAATTTTAAATTCAGTACATCCAATAACCTCAATGTTATCCTACTGATGGCAACTTTTTATACCATGAAAAGCTAAAATAATTCTCTTGATTGTTTTCTTTTTGAATGATTAATCTAGGTCGAGAAGAATCTTTACTATACCAACACAAACATATTTATGTATTTAAAATTTTGGGTGATATAATGTTTATAATTATTATATATTTTTTTACTATTGAAATTAATAAATTATGTAAGTTTTAAGTATATATACATTTTAAATTGTAGGTAATATTATATTCATATGTCCCCTATTTCTTTTTAAATTTTTCTAGTGTTTAAACCAACATTAATTATTTAGTGGTGGTTTTGACCACTATTAACTACTACTAAACTATTGGTAAATGATGGTATTCACTATTAAACCATTATGAAATATTTTAATAGTGGTTATATATAACATCCAGTTATCGATCTATCAGGTAATACTTTAACGTCGTCATGGTTTTCCTTTT
The DNA here is from genome assembly GCA_963277665.1 of Viscum album. Classification (NCBI taxonomy): domain Eukaryota; kingdom Viridiplantae; phylum Streptophyta; class Magnoliopsida; order Santalales; family Viscaceae; genus Viscum; species Viscum album. Next base: position 1,713,855,692 of record OY728125.1, read on the forward strand.
TCTCATTGTCTTTATGGGTCTGAGGAGTAATTGGGAGGATACCTATAATAGTGAAGTCATAGATTTGTTAGGCACTTATCTTTAACCATATTTTTTAAAAATTCTTCAGGAGGATTTCATGATGTGTAACTAGGTTACATGTCATGTAAGATTCAATAGATGCATATCTTGAAAGAATTGACACTGTGAATTTTTACACAACATGAAGATATATATTACGTCGTGAATGTTTTATGAAATATATTTTTAATCTAAGGCATCATATTTCTTAGCATACATAAACACTATGCACTTCATAATGTGTAAAATAATTACACAACATGTAATTACCCAATAAGGGAATTATTTTGGTCATCATACGGGTTTCTAGTGTCCATTCGTCTACCAAATTCCCATTTATCTCGAACTAAAGCTTCTCTTAGATGATTTTGTGAGACACCAATCCATGTAGATCGATCTGTTCGGCATTCGATCTTCATTTCGGTTGTGGTGCATCTTTATGGGTAAGTGATATTTCCACATATTCATTTTCCTTGATGGCGGTAGTGCCCTTGGGTTGCGTTATCGGATCTATTGGTCTATGTTTGTGGTTTCTATCGTCTTCTTTAAGATCTGTTGTGTGACTCATTCTTGAGGTAATTCCTTTATTGGTCATGGTGTGTAGGGCCTTAGTTATTGAGTTATGTGGGGTTTCCCCTTCTTATTAAACCCACTTTCTCAATTGAATCAATCATAAGAAGTGTAGATTATATTCTCGGACCTTTATAGACACAGTTGGATTTTCGATGTTAGTGGATCCTTTTGCAGGTGAGTGTAATCTGAGATTTTAGGAAAGTGGTTCTGTCTCTAGCCAATGTTGATGAACTATTTTGTTCTTGATTTATAAACTGATTTATGCAAGGAATTGGAATAATTTATTTTTGTGTGTGTTGAAAATAGTTTTTAAAGAAAATTTGGTTTTCCCTTATTGTTGATAAATAGAAAAAAAGGGTATTTTCAAAGCATTGAAATGATTTTGTGAAATGGATTTGAAATAGTTTTTGATACATTAAAATAATAGTGAAAATGAAAACATTGTTATCTTGGGTACTAAGTGGTTGGTTTATCTTGAGGCCATCATCTATTGTGGGGGATTAGTTTCTATGGTATTCCTATTATCCTAGTGTGTAGAGCATTAACTCTAGGTACATATATGATGTTGGGGTTTCACTTTTTGGGGGTCTCCCCGATTCTGGAGTGTAGATCATTGGTTTCTGGTACCACGGTGTACTGTTCATAGATTAATGGGTATGAGTAGTTTTATGCCTAACCTTTTGTATTCCTTAGTTTTGTGATTCATGTATTACTACTGTTGCACTTTTATTACATAGATTTGTATTTTTTAGCCTTGATTTTCATTTTGATGATTGTGAAAGATGATATAGAAAATGTTCATTGAAATTGATATACCTACATTGTTTTAGAACTGTGATAAGAGGGAAATGATTACCATGTTTTCTATAAAATTTCATTATTGATTATCATGCCATTATATATTTAAAAAGATAATACAATAATTTTTATTTATATATACTAGTTTTAGAACACCTGGGTGGGATCCTACTGAGCCTATTAGCACACACCATGTTCTCCTCTTCGGTGGTTCATAGACCTTTATATGTTATCCAATGCAGGGAAAGGAAAGGAACTGCTATGAGGTGGGGAGGTTTCATGTCTGCTAAGTTGGGTAGCTGGTGGTGTGATGGTGGTATTTCATCCACACCATCACTTGGAGTTGCTATTTGATTATAGTCCTTTTGCAGTTGGACTTGTCTTTTGGAGTTTTAGACACTTCTATAGTTGTTTGTTTCTTATTTCTTATTACTGTTATGGAATATATTTCTTAGTCATTCATTGTTTCTTTATATTTTTTGTGTATATATATGCCATGTGTTTGTATAGTTGGGGTGAAATAATTCCATCTAGATTGTTGATTTATGTCCGGGTTCTTGTCTCCAGTCCATAGTGATTGGGAACACCCTTCGGGTATGTGACGAATCGGGCCAGGTGCCAGTTTTGAGGGTAACTCGAGTCAGTTCATTACAATTTGGTATCAAAATTATTTCTTCCCCAATATTACTTATCTTAGGAAATTTTTGAGATTGTAGATAAGATTGTCAGTACTTGACAGGTATGTTGTGATAAGTGCCATGCCAGATCTTGTCATGAAGAGACTCAAGTTTCCATGGTAAGTTGGGTTGTGTGTATCTATTGTTGGGTTTTTTTAAATCATAGTTTCTAATTATGGTTTTTCTGGTTTAAGTTGATATTTACTTGGTTTTCTAATCATTCCTTCTATTTTTGTGTGCAATGGTATGCCTCTAAGATGTCTTCCACATGTTCCTCATGAAAGTGTAATCGATGCTTCATAAGGAAATCCATCATTGGATCAGAATCTCATTCAAACTATCATAAGGGTAGTTGATTATATTGATCAAGATGCACCATGAGTTCATAATGTTCTTGTTGAGGTATATCCATGAGCTTGAGGTGATAGAGATCAGTTGTTGGAATTCTTAAGGGAGAAGCCACTATCATTTAAAGTAATGAATGATCCCCAATAGGAGGAGGACTCAATGGACAAGATCAATAAAATCAACAACTTTGAAGAGACACATAAGAATATAATGTTAAAGTGCGAATCATTTTGGATTGAGTGTTCTTGAAAAAGATAGTGAGATTATAAGGTTCAGGTAGACAGACATGTGGATCTGGATTAGAAGGGTTTCAAAACCCTGTTCTTCCAATAGTTTTTTTCATAGTCTCTAATGTTGTCAAAGTATCTAGAATTCCTATCTTCTCACTAGGGATAGTGTTTGGTTTCATTGTACACCAATCAGTTTTCCGATCTTTTCCATTTTACTCCAAACATGATGAAGAATGACGAACTGAAGTCTTAGAAGTACCTACAAGGTTTGTAACTAGATATCAGATAGTATGTATTTATGTTGAAACTTTCAACCTATATGGATAAAAAAGATAGAGCTATGATGGTAGAGATAAATATAGAATGTAATGTTGGTTTTCCTAAATCTTCTCTTCCTTCTTGTGGAAGCTTTAGTGGTGTGTATGGGAAGAAGAGGAAGTTTAAGGATCATCATATAAGTAGTGGTGGTGGGTCTCAGCAGCGATCCTCCTCTACACCATCTTATATAGCTAGTAGTGTTATTCTAACTTGATATTAGTGTTGTATGGTTGGACACACCAGATGTTTTTTTCTTAGGCCTATGAAGATGTTCAGCAGCTATGGACGTTTTTTTCATATACAATGATGCTTTCAGGCTTTGACTAGACCTCATTGTGGTCATGTTTCATCAACTCCAATGGCTATTGTAGTGTAGATTGAAGCTTCAAGGACTATAGGACTCCAGACACAGGCCTCAATAGTGATTCACTTTCATGTTATAGATGAGTTTCCAATGGAAGTTAATGCAGGCCCGACAATAGTGAGATATACTATCATTATTTCATCTTCAGTATAAATTTCTTTATTTGATACAGGTGCCTCCCACTTGTTTATATCTACACAATTTTTTTATATGCATAAATTTATAATATAACTTATTTCCTTTGAAATGGAGTTAGTGAAACCTCTATGAAATTAGAGAGAGTAGGGATTTCGATGTCCTTCTTGTTCATTAATGGTTGCTAATATGGAGTTGGTCTGGGATTTTCTCATTCATAATCTAGATATATTTGATGTCATCACTAGTGTGGATTGGTTTTTCTATAATTGAGTTGAGGATAATTTTTATCATAATAATGTCTTTTTTCTTACTATCGATGAGAGATCTCATGTGTTTTAAGGACAGTAAGACCAGATATTAGGACATGCAGGGCCTTACCGCCTAGAGATCAAGAGTTTGTTTTCTATTGTTTCATTTTAGACAGATAATGTTTCTCCTATTATTGATCTTCCTATTATTGTTCGAGGATTTTATGATGTTTTACCAGATGAATTCTATGGTCTTCCTCTATAGAGAGAGGTAGATTTTACAGTTGATATGGTTCCAGGAACACAGCGGATATTGATACCTTCTAATCATATAGCACTAGTGAAGATGAAAGAGTTCAAAATTCATTTGGATGACCTGTGGGAAAAATGTTTTATTCACCCTTGTGTTTTGCCTTTGGCATCCCCTTTTCTCTTTTCCAAGAAATCATATGGTTCACTTTGGTTGTGTTTGGACTATAGGAGGATAAACAAAATAATGGTTAATAAATAATAACCTTTACCTCACTTGGATGATTTGATTGATCAGTTAAAGGGGGAAAATTGGTTCTCAAAAAATGATCTTCAGTTGGGTTATCATCAGCTCAGAGTTTGGGGGCTTGATGTACCAAAGACATCATTAAGGAGGAGGTATGATTATTATGAATATATTATGATGGATTTTTTTTGACTAACAAGCCTATAGTTTTTATGGATTTGATGAATCATATATTCCATCAATATCCTAACATTTTTTAGGTAGTGTTTCTGGATGATATTTTGGTCTATTAAAAATCCAAGCATGAGCATGAGCACCATCTATGATTGGTTCTAGAAATTCAAATAATTCATCATTTGTATGGAAATATTTTGAAATTTAGTTTTTGGATTCAATAATTGATGTTCATGGGGTATAAAATGTCTGAACATGGATTATCTTTTGATCTGGAGAAGGTTAAGGTTTTTTTTCATGGAAAAAACCACAAAATGTCTTCAATGTTCGGAGCTCCCATGGTCTTGTTGGATACTACCAAAGGTTTTTTAAGGGTTTCTTTATGATGGAATCACCTTTGACTACTCTTACATGAAATGAAGTGAATTTCACCTAGGATGTTATGTGTTAGTCTTATTTTGATAAACTAAAATGACTTCTGACATTGTCTCCTAATACGATCTTACCTGATCCTGGTAAGGGGTATGTGGTATTTTGTGATGCTTCTAGTGGGGTTTTGGTATACGTTCTTATACAAGATGACTATGTGGTGTCTTACTTCTCTTTTCAGCTCCAAAATCATGAGAATAATTACCCCACTCATGATTTATAGCTTTCTGCAGTTATGAATTCTCTAAAATATTGGTGGCACTATCTTTTAAGGGAGGGGTTCATAGTCTTCTATGATCAAAATATTTTGAGTTATATCTTTTCTCATTAAGACTTGAATATTTGATAGATATGATTTGTTGAATACCTTCAGCATTTTTACTTCGATATCGCCTACACCTTGGGGAAGGGCAATGTTATTGTGTATTCTCTTATTAGGAAAGTATGATGATAGGTTATTCTAGAATCAAAGGAGGAGTAGAACATTAGGTCGATTTTTTTCTTAGTTGCAGCTATATGATCAAGAGGATGTTTTATGTATGGTTCTAATTAGTTTTCAATTATAATCATCTATATTGGAGTCTATCATGAAGAGGCAGTAGTAGGATGTTGAGTTTAGTAATGTTTGGGAAAGCCTTTAGGGTGGGGAGACCGTTTTTGGTTGGCCTTCATCTTCAGATGGTATACTCCCCTTTGGGAAGCAGGATGTCATCCCAATATCCATGAGGAGTTTAGTCTTGTTTAAATGTCACAACTCTTTGTGGTCCAACCATACAGGTGCTACAAAATTTATTATGATATGAGATGATGATTCGGGTGGTCAGGTATGAAGCGTGACATTGCAGATTATGTGTCCCTCTGGTTTGCTTCAACCGCTTCTGGTGCCGGTCTGGAAATGGGATGAGGTTTACATGGATTTTTTTGGTTACTATAGACTCCCCAAGGTAGGAATTCTATCTAGGTTGTTGTTGATCAGTTGACGAAGTGTTATCATTTCATTCCGATCAAGTATAACACTAAGGTTGATGATATGGGAAAGATGTATGTGCAGGAGACTATTAGGTTCCATGGGAGTCCTTCTATAATTGTTTTGGATAGGGACCCTAGGTTTACCTCAAGAATCTGGAGGAGTCTTCATGATTTAATGGTAACTTAGGTCAAGTTGGGAACATATTATTATACACAGACATATGGTCAGACGGAGCATGTGATTTAGATCCTGGAGGATATGGTTTGTGCATGTGTCTTGGATTTTGGAGGATCATGGGATAGCCATTTGGTAATGGTTGAGTTTGTTTACAACAATGGTTATCATTCATCTATAGTAATGGATCCCTTCGAGGCATGTTATGGTCACCGGTTCAAATAACATATTTTTTGGCAGGAGGTGGGAGAAGTAGCTTTGGTTGGATCCAGATTGGTTCATGAGACATTGGTAAAGATTCAAGAGGTACATCGACATCTGATTACAGCCCAAATTCAACAGAAATCATATGAAAATTGATGGAATCATCCAAATTATTTTTCTATTTTTGACTGTATTTTCTTGAATGTTTCTCCTCGACTGGGTCATCGTCGACTTGGAAAATAGTGAAAGTTGGATCTAAGATATGTTTGACCATTTGAGATCACTGAGTGGCTTGTATTGTTTTCTTATCAGTTAGAATTTCCAGTTTAGTTTATAGGTATTCATGATTTTATCCACCAATCCCAACTCTGTAAGTACCATCCAGATCCTATTCACATTTTGAGTTGGGAGGAAATTGAGATAGAATTACGTGTTTTTGTTTTTGAGATTTCGGTTGAGATCGTTGACTCTCAAGTGAACGTCTTGTGTGGGAAGTCGATTTTTTGGTTAGAGTAATATATAAACAAGGATCATATTCTCAGGAGACTTGGGATGTGATTCGATGATAAAGGAGTTGTGGCCTCATCTTTTTTAAGGATTACATCTTCCATATGAATTCTCAAGGATATAAAGTCTTTATGGTGGAAAGTTTCTAACATCCCAATACCAATATATCAGGTACATCTTTTAACTTACTGTGGTTTTACTTTTTCTCATTTTCTTATGGGAACAAGAATGAATATGAAGGATGCATATAATGGTGAAGTCATATATTTATTGGACACTCAGATTTAACTAGCGTTTTCTGCAGGCTGCAAGTGGATTTCACACTATGTAACTAGGTAACATTCTTTATAAGATTTGCTAAATGAAATTCATGAAAAACATTACACTATGAATGATTAATTATTTTAATATATGTTTGAAATCATGAATTTCTTAAGTAATGTATTTTTAATCTGAGGTAATGGATTTCTTGGCATACTTAAACACTATAGACTTTATAACGTGTGAAACAATTGCATATCATGTAATTACCTGAGCAGAGAAGTTTTAGGACACCGTAGGGGATTTTAGTGACCATTCAACTGCCACTTTTCAATTTCTGTAAAACAAAATATTCTCTATAATGATTTTTGTGGGACACTAATTCTTATAGATCAATCTGTTCAGAATTTGATCTTCAAGTCGTTGTGGAGCATCTCTTTGGGTAAGTGATATTTCCACTTAATCATTTCCCTTGTTTATGGTAGCGCCCTTGGGTTTGGTTATTATATGTATTAGTCTAAGTTTTTTATTTTTCTCATCTTCTTCTAGATCCATTGTGTGATCTCATTCTGGAGTCCTTTCCTTTGTCAGTCGTGGTGTGGCGGTCATTCTTTCTTGAGGTATGTGGTATTTCCTCTTATTCACTGACCCCATTTCTCAATTGAATCAATACTAAAATGTGTGGATTGGATTCTAGGGACTTCACATACAACATTGGGTTTTCATTGTTGGTGTATCCCATTGCGAATGTGTGAATCCTGAGTTTTGAGTTAGGTGGTTCTATCTCTAGCCTATATTGATTATCCTTATTATTCCTACTTTATACACTAATTTATACCAAGAGTTTTCATAATTGATTTTTGTGTGTGTTGGAAATATTTTTTAAAGAAATATGGTTCTTCCCTGATTTTTGATAAATGGAAAAAAATGGTATTTTCAAAGAAATGAAAGTGGTTTGTTAAAAAAAATTAAATGGTTTTGAGGCATTTAAATGCCTACAAAAATGATCACATGGGTTGCCTTGTGTACTAGATGGAAGTTTTAGCATGAGGCATTCATCTATTAAGTGGGTTCAATTTCCGGGGTGTTCCTATGGTCCTAGAGTGTAGATCATTGGCTCTAGGTATGTATATGATGTTGGGGGTTCACTTTCTAGGGAGTCACCCTATTCTTGGAGTGTAGATCATTGGATTCAGGTACCACAGTGCACTATTGATAGATTAATGGGTACGAGAAGTATAATGCCTAAATATTTTTTATTCTTTGGTGTTGTGATGCCTATTTTTCTAATGTTTCTTTTGTATTTTGAGGATTTTTACTATTTTATCCTTGATTTTCATGATGATTCTTTTGAAATATTATATAGAAAAATGTTTTATGAAATTGATATACCTACATTATTTTAGAATTTTGATAAAAGGGAAATCATTAACCTGTTTTATATAAATATTATTTAGTGATTATCATGCCATGTTATATTCTGAAAATGAATACATGAATTTTTAAATAGAGACTCATTATGGAACACCTGGGTGGGATCCTACTGATCCTTTCAGCTCACACCCTGCGCACTTCTTCGATGGCGCATAGACCTTTTTATTTATTTCAATGTTGGGAAAGGAAAGGCACCATAATGAGGTAGTGAGGTTTTATGTCAGTTGATTTGGGTAGCAGGTGGTGATATTCTGGGATTTCTTCAACTCTATCCCTTGGAGTAGCTATTTGATTCTAGTCCTTTGCAGTTTGACTTAACTTTTGGAGTTTTAGCCACTTATATAATTATTTTTTTCCACTGTCTTCTTATAGTTATGGAATATATTTCTTAGTCTCACCCTGTTTATTTATCTTCTAGGTATATATATCTGCAATGTGTTAATATGGGTTGGTTTAAATTGTTCCCTCTGGTTTTTTGATCGATGCTCGGGTGCTTGTTGGCAGCCCGTGCAGATCGGGAATGCCCTTCGGGTATGTGATGGATCGGGTTAGGTTCTAGTATTGAGGGTAACCTGAGTTGGTTAGTTACAATATAAGTGATTCTAATATGTAAAAATATATAATTGGGATATCAAGTATAAAATAATTTCATGGAAGTTATAACATCTAATAAATATTAAAATAATTCCATAATTTTAATAGTCCCATTCATTGTAGTTGTATTTTCAAAACCACCACCAATAAAAGATTTGTTATAATTCTATAGGACAACCGCTAATAAAAACCCACTGTTAATTAATATTCAACTATATAAACTATGGTGGTTTATGAAAATTCCATAAATCCATTAGCGGTGGTTTAAACCACAACATAATTAATAAAAACCCGTGGCTAGAAGCCATTATTCTTATAGTGATTCTTCAATTTTGTAGAAAATTTGATACAAACTATATGTTATACAGGTGTTATAAATATATAGGAGTTTAATATCAAGGGGATAATTGATAAATATATAATTTTTTTCAAGTGATTAAGTAAATATTTGTTACATCAATGATTTGAATGTAATAGAGTTTGTCAATATCAAATGGATATAAATAAAGGGTGTGTATAGTTAACTTATTTATCTTATATTATAAGAGAATTTTTTTTACAAAAATATTTGTTAAAAACAATATTATATGACACAAATGTTTTATAATTCATCAGTTTTTATAAAATGTTTTTAAGAGGTGAAATGGATAAAAATATTCTATCTAAGATAAAAGTGTTTTATCCATATATTTGGAAACAAATGAGGTTAAATAGATAAAAGTGTTTTAGAGATGAAATTATCCAAGCACATAAAATACCTTATCTGATTTGGAAATAATATGTTATTTTTTAAATATTTCTACTAAAATGAAATATGATTTTTTTTCCTATACACACAAGAGTTTATGTAACACAGAAATATATTATAAAGTGAATATTTTGTCTATGTGTTTAGTGAGAGTATTTTTAACTTATCTAAGTTAAAAGTTAATAAAAAAATTACTATACGAGTCAAAAATTAAAGTGAACTTCACTTAATATCCTAAAGAGTTTACGATATGTAGCAGTAAATAGAAATGTAATGATTTACATTTAGTTATTGTGAGAAAGTGAATATCACAATTTACTAAAGGATTACTATAGTAAAAATAAAATTTGAATTTAACATAATTTCAAAAAGAATATTAGGGTATAGTAGTATAGATAAATATAAAACATTTCATTTAAAAACTCTAATAATGAAAATGTATCTTTATCCTAATGTATTTTACGTTGTTCCAGTAAGTAATTATTGAAACATTTACATTTATTTCCATAATATCTCAAAGAAAAAGTTCAATGGAAAGAGTTTCAAGGATGATAATGTTAAAATTAGACATATTTCTAAGTATAAAATTGAATTTGACATTGTAAAATTTGATGTTGTGAATTTAAGGAGTTTGAATATGTTCTCAAAGTTGAACACTAGGAATATAATTTATAAATATTAATATTATTCAAACATTTTTTCTTTATATATATTACTCACTAAAGTGTTCTATGGGAGTATTTTTTGAGGTGGTCACATAGATATGTCATCAGAATTATATACAAATGAAATAACTTCAAAAGACCCATGGAAATTACAACAAACACAAGGTTGATCTGGAAATCAATCATTAATGATATGTTAAATGGGTTCTTTGGTAGTGTTTTGTTACGTATTTTTAAAATGTTAAGTATATAAAATTTATCATATAAAATAAAATATCTACTTTATCATTATTTTATGTTTGTTTCATATATGTATATGTTGATATACATTTTGTGTACTATAATGATAATTGACCTCTCAATGTATGATTTGAGTTATCCCAAACCAATGTTTTTCATGGATTAGTATAGGTTATGAAAATGTTTTAGGTTACCATGAGTAGGATTCTCATATGGAGATATAAAATATGGCCATGAGGTATAAAAAGGGTTTTTGTAAGCTGGATGTATCACGAAATATACCATAAGGAGTATCATGAACTATTTATTTGGTATACTATGGTTTTATAGATCACATTTGAATTCCCCACTACCTATTATTGTTGAGATACATAGAATGAAAAACTACATACTTTTATACCCAAGCCATGATTCTTAGGTTACCAGGGATGGTTGGGTATGTTGTTGGTAACCATTAGTTGGAGATGAATTAAGATGTTATTTATCCTCTTATATGATGATTATTCTATCTATGACCTTGATTAAGATATACTGGAGAGTGTATAGTCTCACCTAGATGGAACATATAATGTTCTTATCAATTCAGGTGAGGTAAATGTGATGTATTCATCAACCCAGTCAGTCTATACTCAGAGAATCAATAACATATGACTTGGTTATATGGTATTAACATACATTTTCTCCCATGGTCACTTGATGTCTTATTCAAAGTGAATGTATGATAATTTTTACTAGCATGTGATTCAATGGGTGGATGCAAGTATAGAGATATATGTGTTTGATAAAAATCATACCAGATCACTTTTTTTCTTGAGTAGAAATGATTATTTTCTAGATATTTTACATTTCCTACATTTATAAATTCAGTGATTTGTATATATTATAAAAGATAAAATTTTCCAAGGGGTCACACATTATGTTTAACTAAATAGGGATTTATTTTTTCTCGATGATCTTAACTAAAATACTTTTAGAGTTAATATAAATGTTTTTTATATGGTTATTCAATGGTTATTTCATATTATATGATACACGATGAGGTTGATGATAACTTTCCAAAAGTGTTTTGGAAGATATAAAAAATGTGTTTTGAAATGATTTTAAAACTTATTGTATACGATATGATATAAGGTCAAATGGAACATAAGTCATTATAAGTCCTTTTTATTTTATTAAATAAAGTCATGATACAAGAAATAAAGAACAAGGCCCAATTATGGGGGTCTGAATTAGTGTAAGGCCAAGGAATCCCCCTAAAAAAATCCATACCCTCGGGAGGAAAGGAATTCAGAGATGTGAATAAGTTTAAAGATTTAGAAGTAGAAGACAAAGAAGCTAGGAAGTCCTCTACCTTGTTACCTTCCCTCTAGGTGTGGATGAAACTCATTTGATTATTGATAAACCCATGGATGTTTCATATTGAAAAAATGATAGAACAAAGTGGTATGACAATTCCTTTAAGAAACTCATAGAGAATCAGAGAATCCATTTCAACTACTGCCAAGGGGATCTGTTGCTGGTAGAAAATCTGAAGGCCAGTAAGGAAAACCAAGGCTTGTCCATGAAGGGAATAGCCATGGATGAAGAAAGAACTAAAATAAAGAACAATATAGCCTTTGAAATATCAAACCACCCAACATCTTCTAATCATACATGATCAATAAGTGTCATCCATATTAATTTTAAGACCCCAAGGATGTGGTTCCCATCACACCCAGTGCCCCTGTAGGATGGCGCGGTTTTGGGGAATAGGGGAACTAGAATAACGGACAGACCTGAGAGAAGAAGCACCATCCCAGTTTTTCAGAAGTCTAACCATATTTAGAAAAAGTTTTTTGATGCGGATTAATATACTATCACCCTATCTATTAATCCCTTCAAAATGAGCTGAGTTGCGAGCTCACCGGATACACCAACAGCCCACAAGAAAGACAATGGACCTCACTGTATTTTCCAGTCCAACATTAACTTCACTATGAAACCAAAATTCAAAAAAGTTCAACCCCATAAGATCTGGTAAGGTGAAACTAGTGAAGTCTCCAAATAATCTCTATATGATGCAGGCCCAATCACTTTCAAAGAATATGTGGCTCAAAGTCTCCACTCTTAGAATTTTTCAACATTGACATCTAGAGACCAGGATTATTCCCAAGTGTTGTATGTTCTCATCATTTCTAATCTCTCGGTTTCTAATTATCCAAATGAAAAAATTATATTTAGAAGGTACCTATTCAAACAACAAAACCTCCCCCCATTAAATTTTGATTTCATAGGGGAATAAAACCTTGTGGTATTCCTTTGCAGAGAAGTATCCAGAATAAGACATAGTGAAGAAGAATTTATTTGGGTTTAGATTGAGACCAGTGGTGTTAAAAATGTATCGTTGGGTTGGTATAAGAATATAATTGATGATGATCGGGTTATTGCATGCCTCTTTAAACATTAAATTTGGGACCAGACAACTAGGGAACCTAATAAAGGATACATCCTAGTTGTGATACCAAAATTAAATTTCACCCTGCCCTACGATCCAATGACAGTGCTCGAGAATAACTTGGACATGGGGGAATAAAAGAAGCCAAATATTTGAGGAGCTGACCATCATGTCACCCATACCTCCCTTAAAATTTTCATTCATGTGTTTCCCCAAAAGGGTACATTCATCCATTAATTCACATGAAATCCTTGCATGCATGCAGCATAGAGTGTCCTTGATATTTTTCACATTAATCCCTCTATCATTTAATGGTTTTTCCAACCGCTCCTAGGATTCCTAGTGATTCTTTCCTTTAGATTATGTGTCACATAAAAAGGAGGCGAGAATACTATCAATGCCTGAGATAAAAACCCCAGGGACCCTTATGGAAGATATTGCATGCACTATAATGGAAGAGAGAAAACCATGGATGAGAATTACTCTTCCATAGAATGAGAGGATCGTGTTCTTCCAGTTGATGATCTAGGATGAAATTCTATTGAAAATTTGATCAAAGTGTTGAATTTGAATCCACCTCGAGGATATGGGGTGCCCAAATAATACATTGGGAAGATTCATATTTGTATAAGTGGTAGATTAAATAACATAAGACCTAAATAAAAATTACATATGATTTAATATGGATATATCATATCCTATGGCTAAGGTATATTATAATTCATGGAATGAGATTTCATTTCACTACTTTACCCAGTCATATTATATGGTTAGGTAATATCATTTGGAGTGTTTTTAGTAAAATAATAAGATTTGATATGCACATTCATCCTATGATGGATCTGGGGACTTAACAGTAAGTGTTAATGTTTGATCCATATTATATGTAAGTTATCCAATAAGAAATATTTCATAAGATGAAACACATGGGAGATACATTAATTCTATAGAGGCATGAACTATTCAAGGAATTTACTCTTGTGATATAATTCTTGAGTAAATGTATAGACACCCAAGGAGAATCCTCGGAGGGATTTATAATGCGTACTATCATGATCTAGTGTGTGTGGGTTTTCTCATTCATTCTTGTAAAATACTGTCTCCACCCCAATCACCCTTAATCATCCACCTTTACCAAGTGAGTAATTAACACATCATAGTGAGAAGATCAATCCCACTAATATGAAAACTGATTTAGTTTCAACCCATGGAGACCTCTAGAAGAGGGACATGTTTTGGTTGCCTCTTTTTGTATCATCATCAAGCATGGATAAAGATAGTTTTTAGTGAAATAAATGGTGTAAGGTACACATATAGTTAATCATTTATAGTTTACTCATTTTTTCATTTATCTATCATAGTAGATCATGGTTTTGGGTTTACTTATTAATTTCATTATGATTAAAAAGTTTTATTAAATTCCTTCAGATATCTATAAAGTTGTTTATGTATGTAAAAGTCATTACTTATAATGAAATATTGGTTTCTAAAAGATTAATATCCATTAAAGTGTGTCAAAATATTTTCATAAATAGAGATACTAAAATCCATTTTAATTTATATTTCCAATATAATATGGTGATGATTATTATTTTTTAAATTTGAATTTCAATACAAAAAATTTCTAAAAAACATAATTTAGAAAATATAATAAGGGGTTGTGAAATGAAAATTTTCCAGTATAATGTGCATGTTGTAGGGATACATTTACATAGAAATGAAGTAACAAAATCATGTGATGAAAATCATTCCATGTTTTTATAAGTGTTTAGTGAGAATTTGATATTTTTCCAACTGGTATGTTCGAATAAAATATGTTCAATATTTATTAATTATACAATTAGTGAAGTCTTAGTTGAAATTATCACTCCAAATATTTACTTAAAGTATCCATACAGGTTCTAGGGAAAAATATCTTATAAAATTGACTTATATGTTTCATGTACCAAGTCAAATTATATATAATGAAAAGGTAAAATATCATATGCAATAGTTTAAGAGGGAAATTTTTCCTACGCAATATGGAATAATTCTCTCTAAGAAAATGTTTATAAGAAACAGGAGGATATTAATAAGAGGAGTAGAAATCTATATGATTTAGTGAATTATCTATCACATATGTTAAGTTATTTAATATATTTAATACTTCCAATATATATATATATATATATTATAGTGGGAAAATTTCAAATAAATATAATCGAACTCCATAGGGAAGTTGTTGGAACAATCTAATAATACTTAAATACGTACAAGGGATATATACCCGATACTAGGAGAGGAGGGAACACAAGCTATCATAAATTCATATAAAAATATCCCTCTTGGAGATAAAATTTGATTTGATATTTCATTATAGCTATGTAGATGAGCCAGAGAAGCTAATTAAAGAAAGTTATATCCACATCTAAAAAATATGAGTATGTAATTTATTTTGATGCAGTAAAAGAAGAAGTAAAAACATGACAATATTTTTTATAGTTTGTATAATTATCCAAAGAATGTAAACTATTGTCTCAATATATACTATGATAATATTAAAATAATGGTACTAGATAAGAAAAAAGGTTTTGATAAAGTAAAAAAGGTGTATATTTGATATATGTCATATCTTGAGGGATTTTACTCAATGAAATGATGTCATAGAAAATAGTGTATCCATGGATTGAAAAATTATAAAATGCTAATAACTAAAACCATATATTAAGAGAAGCATTATTTTGTCATTTGAGAGATAACAGGTTGATGGTCATCAAGCTAGCTCTATTAGATGTGATAGTGTTGTAAAAGTGGATCCCTAACCCAAATTTATAAGTAATATTTTATTACCATTTCATGTATACAAAGAGTTTTGAATAATGTATTATGACCATAATAGTATTATTATATTTTCCTATACTATTTACATGGTCATGTATTTAGATTATATATCGTATCAAAAAGTTATATCAGTTCCCAACTATAATGAGAACCTCGAGATATTGTGGCAGTAATCATAAATATATGTCTGGTGGTCAAGATAAATTATACTGAAAGGGATACTAATGAAAAAGGGGTTTTAACATTGGTTTTTTATTTTAAATATCAGTTAATTAGCAAAGTCTTTATAAGATACATAAATATATATTTTTAGATCAGTTATTTTAAATGATGTAAAAACTATATTTTACATTGGTTATTATAAAAACTTCTATAAAACCCCTAAAAATAAAAAATGTTCTGTTGTTTTACATCAATTATTAAATTACCAATGTAAAAAATTAATTTTTTTAAATCTTTTAAAAAATATTGTACACCTATCATGTAATAAATCAAAAACTAGTAGAAACAACAACAAAAATAGTAGAAAATACATTTTCATAAAAAAATATTTACATCACAACTTTTTTCGAGTTAAAAATTCATTACAGTTTGAAATTTAAACATCAAAATATATATTACATATAAATATAAACTAAAATTGAATCCAAAATATAAAACATTTCACCCATGCACATCATAAATTATTTATCTCATTTTCTTTATAAGGGTGAGGGCCATCAAAAACATATAAATTAAAATAAAATTTTTTAATGTGTATTGTCAATATAATTATAAGATAAATAAAAAAAATTATAATAAAAAACTCTAACATTGAAATTTTTTGAAACTATCATAGTTGTAATTATTTCATACATAAATTTTAGAACATAATATTATCATTTTATTACTCTTTATTAATTATGACATTTCTAATTCAAAATAAATTATCATTTGAAAAAAAAATATTAAGTGTCTGCTAAATTATATTACTTATAAATAATGTCAACATTGTGTGCACATATTTGACATTTTTGGTCTTCTTTCCAATTAACATATTATAGTGCACCCATGACCTACTTGAAAATTATGAATATAAAGTTAAATAAAAATATATTATAATATAAAAATATTAAAATAATAAAACTTACATCTCTAATACTTATTTTAAATGTTCTTCCACATGACCACATATAGAGCATAAATAGTAAGTTATCTTCTCGTATGGAAAAATACACAACATCCAATAGCCACTAATATAAAAAATATTGATTGGTTATTTAATTTATAGAAATAAAACGTTATGGCATATATGTTTCATAGCTTTCTAGACAAGGAAGAATCCAACACTAAATTGTGTCATTCTTAAACCTTTCAAAAATATATGTTGTTCATTGTTCATCCTTTATTTTCCTTTTTATAGAAGAAATAAATTCTACATCCATGAATCCATGCCTGAATTTTATATCAAACTAAATAAAAAGTGTATAAATATAGTTAATAAAAACATAGGTATTAATTTAAATCAAAATAAATGTGATATAAATATTACAGGGAAAATACTTATATCACTACAATACCCATAATATATCATATATAAGATCTATAATATATCCCTTACAAATAATAACTGTGTACTCATGGAAACAAAATTCATAACTCATTTGAAACTCATAAAAAAATATACTACATAAATTCATATCATGATAATCTATAAATTCCTATAGAAAAGTTTTATGTGAATTTCAAATGTGCCTCAACATGTTTTTCCATTCTGTATAAATTTTATTTACCTTTAATGTATTATAATAAGTTATATCTGAAAAATATTAAAAAAATAAACATAAAATATGAGATAAAGGATTTAATATATTCATATCTTATTGGTAAATGATTTCATTGTCGAGCACATCAAATTAGATGTTTAGTTTACTAGAATTTTTGTAGTATAGTGGTAACCCTAGGATGTCTCTCAATGGAGTCTTAGACTATTAATTCAAAAAGAAAATTGCAATTATAAAAATATAAGTGGAATGAGATTTTTTAAAACTGTGGGTTTGATAATTTAATATTCCAATGGAAAAAAAGAAGGTGATAAAACGAAGTGGAAATTAACAAAATTAATTAAACGCAATCAACCTAGAGAATTCCCGTGATTCCCATCCTTCATCACATCAATAGAAAGGTTATAGATCTTATAATCACTTGTTTATAACACCTAGTATCATAATTTTACTAATTTTATGCTAGGATTTCTATTGCGGTTTAATCAAAAACACACAATGATTCACTAGATACTGCCGATGATTGGGTGATTTGTGTTCGGCTTCATAATCAAAACTCACAAAGGCAACACATGAAGAACTCGATGTGCTTTCTGAGTTTGTATGTTATTTATTTTTTATACTACGAAATAAATGTGCATGTCCTTGAAAGTGAATATGTGAGTTCAATTGACTAATATAAACCACAGAAACCCCACAATTGAATGAGGGAAGAAAAAGGGATGAACGGTGTGTGAAACATCACATGAAAGGGTACCCCCAAACATGATCATTTGAGATTGAGTATAACATATTAGTATTTAACAAAATTAAATAAAATTAAAGGATTAATAGAAAAGATATATATCCTAGAATTAAAAATATAATTCAAAATAATACAAACATGAAGATCGGGATTACATCACGTTCCTCCCCGGGTGATCAAAAGGGGTTTAGAAATCCATGGGAGGGGAGGAAGAAGAAGATGTTGAAGAATCACTTCCCATAGCTTCAAAAACTTCTTTGTATGATGAGAAAACTACATTGGGAATCCAAAATTTTAGAACCTTTCCTCCTGGTCGAACCTCCAAATGGGTGCCCAAGGAATCTTTTTATAGGAAAATTGGAAGGTGGTTTGGAGAACACATTTTGTATAAAACTACTTGAATAATGTTTTGATACCTCCAAAAAGTATTATATAGCTTTTTATAAAATTGAAATGTTCTATCCCGTCCTCTTGAATATCCCCACCAAAAATTTGGCACTAGTTGGACCACTACATCTAGTGATATTGTTAAAATGTTGAACAGCAGTTTTGACTTTGTGTAAATTTGATTCTCTCGCATATTAGTTAGGATGGGAATTATAGATTCTGAATGGGGATTTAGTTCGTTAATATGAAATGTATACCATTAAATATTATACCATCTCACAAAATTGGAGCCCATTTGGATGCACGGTATAGTAGTAGTATGCTGTTTAGTCCACAGGCATGCTTGAATCCTGTGCATATTGGCCCATATTTCTTCGACTTCATCATGGGCCCTCCTAATAACCTCCACCTACAAAGTAATTATAAAAACAATTAACTTTTACCTTTTTAATAGTTTTAAAAACAAAATAATTGAATCAAAAATTAAGTGAAATTTTTTATTATACTTGTAATTTTTAATACAAAACTAGTTTAATACATTGGTATAAGGGTGAAATAAAACAGTGAATCGTGGTACGATCACACCCCCACACCTAAACATTTGCACTTATGGGAAAATTATTATATCCTGATAAATTTTAATTCCTAAATAAAAGGTTATAAAAAATAAAATATTATTCTGAAATGAAATTTATCTTCTCTCATTTATGAAATCAATTTTCCTATCATTTTTGTTCTCTCGCATTCGAATTTGTTCAACAACATTTGTCCACTGATGCAACGTGTCACAACCTACATCACCAATATATGTTCCCTCTTCACTCAAGGAATATATTAAAGTGGATTTATTCTCTTTTCCTAGAGTTCATGTGATCCTACCATATGCTTTCTAAGATTCTTAGTTCTCTACCGAGAGAAATTGGTGTGTTACTCCATAGGACTTCCAACAGGTTGTCTAAGGTTCAAGGGTTGGTTGGATTTAATGTTTATAAATCTGAGGTAGAATATGAGTTTTTAATATCTTATGTACAAAAGATGTAAAAATTCAGTAAGTGTTTACAATGAATTTACAGACTCAACCCCTCACAAAGTGTATCACCTCTAACTCACTATGCCCATTGTCTTTTTGTGTGGGTCACAACCCAGTAGTGAATAATAATGAGTAAACATTCTCTTTTCTCCATTTTATTATTTTTTTCTATTTTTCTATTTACATAACTGTTTAATTTTAATATGTTGTTTTTTTAGATAAAGAAGGAAACATGTGTAAAACAATGATGCAATATGGCTGGTGAACCCATTGCCCAAGGAAAATATAGGAACCCTTTATATCAACCCATAATAATTTTTCTCTCCATTGAATTCTTATGGAAACACACTCTCTCCCACACTTTATGAAAATAAAACAAGAATATACACAAGGGTTGGGTAGTTAGGGATAAATTATCTTGTAATGTGGCTACCTAACAAGCATTTCATCGTCTATAAAGCTTAAAAGGGAAAAAATTTCAAGGTGGTTAAAAATAGAGGATAATTATATAATGAATTTTTAATGAACTATGGTATCTATCATGAATGTATCATACATGAATCTTATGGATTCAAATATAATAAAAGAAAGTTTTAGTTTCTTTACATGACCTATGACTCTCAAGAAAGTGAATAAAAGGAAGAATATTCAATAAAGGACATAGAATGTCTCTAGTGTAATGGATTAAGATATAGGTCAGTGCTAATGAGGCATGGGATTAAAAAATTCATTAAACACATAATAATGATTTGAAAAAAAAATCAAGAAAAATATTCCATATCATCATTAATTTGGAAAACATTTTTCCAAAAAATAATTATATTTTCCACACAACCGTCTCAAGTATGAAAAATGATTTTGCATATTCTTTGTAAGATCAATTTTTAAAAACACAAAGTAAAGAGAAAGAAATCAAAAATGAAAACACATTTTGTTATTTTTTAATCCTATCTATGACATGTCACCCTCCCCCACACTGAAAAATTACATTAACCTCAATGAAAGTATTTTAATAAAATAGACAATTAAATAAACGTTGGGAGATGGTACAGCCTGTTAAGTGGTTTCATATATGGCATCTATCAGTTGGATTTCCTCTATGATATGATATGGAAAATCCCCATAAAATTGTTTAAGGCTCTACCCATTGAAAGTAATCTATTGTTTATTCTTCTCATGAAAACCCTATATAGAACCAAAAGGGTAAACATCAGTAATAGTATAAGGATTGTGCCATCAAGAATGAAGATTACATGGGTGGAGCTTTAGCTTGGAGTTGTATATGAGGGCCTTCTCACCAATATGAGACATCCACTGATGAATCATCCCATCATGTACAACCTTTTTTTCTCTTTATTTATTCGGGTGTTCTCATATGCATCATGTTGAATTTCATCCAACTCCTAAATCTGCAACTTCTTATGCTCACATGTATCTAATAGATTCATATTACATTATTTAACATCCCAATATGCATGGTTCCCTACCTCTACCTGGAGGTGAAAATCCTTTCCAAACACAATCATATATGGTGAAATTCCTATTTGGGTTTTAAAAGCTATACTATATGCCCAAAGTGCATCATCCAAGTGCAAACTCCAATCTTTCCTATTGGGTTGTACCATTTTTTCCAAGATTCACTTAACTTATCATTTTTAGATTTCTGCTTGTTCGTTAGTTTGGGGGTGATATGATGTGGAGACTTGGTGAACAACCCCATAATTATGAGGAAAATTTCAGGTTTCGATCCAAAAATTTGAACCTTGGTCACTAATGATGAATCTTGGAAAACAAAACCAACTCAAAATCTGGGACCTCACAAAATCAAAAACCACTCAAGATTCATCGGTCCATGTAGCCTTTTCCTCCACCCATTTAGAGACATATTCCATAGTCAATAAGATATACACAAATACAAATTTATTAGGAAAAGTCCCCTTGAATTCAATTCCTCATGCATCAAAAATCTCACAAAATAACATGGGATATTGGGGCATTTCATTCCTCTTAGAGATATTCTCTTTGAATTGACAATGAGTACAATAATTAAAAACCGATGGGAATATCTATTAAATTTTATCCAATAAATTCCTGAGTTAAGGACCTTTTGGGTTGTAATTTGAGAGCCAAAGTGTCCCCCGCAAGCCAAAGTGTGGAAGAAGGTAAAAACATAGGTAAACTCATGTTCAAGGACACGCCAAAGAACAACTTGCTTGCTAAAAATTATCCAAAAATATGGGACATCAAAAATGTACAATCAATAATAATGCTTATGTATATTGGATTGTGAAGTTCTGAAATCAGTGGAGAACATAGAAGTTTCTAAAAAATTCACAATTTCTTCATACTAGGGGGTAAGGTCCACAACATCACAAAGGTTCTCATTAGGGATTAATTCACTAATGGGGAGGGGTTACTCAACATGATGGTCCAGTGTTGTGTAAATCCTACTTATTTTTTTAGCTACCACATTTTATACTACTCTATTATTTATAATCTCAAGGTCAAACTCTTGAAGGATGGTCTCCACAGAATGAGGAGGGGCTTAGCTTCATGTTTCTTTAAGAGAAAATGAAGGGCAGATGGATCAAAAAAGACAATGAATTTTGACCCGATAAGATATCGATGGAATTTTTCCCATGAAAACACAATAGAAAGAATTTCATTTTCAGTGTTTTTTTAGTTTTCCTGGGAAGGGTCAAGGTTACGTGAGGCATATTAAATGAAATTAGGATCCTTCTCAACCCTTTGTGATAAAACTTCCCCAACTGAAAAGTTAGAGGCATCACGCATATGTTCAAAAGGGAAATCCCACCTTGGGGGTTGGATGATGGGAGTTGATCTGATACACCTTTTTATGGAATTTAAATCATGCTCACATTATTTTTCGAAAACAAATTCAGAATCCTCTTGTGACAATCGAGATAGGGGTAGTGTGTAATAACTTGAACATTTATTAATGAAAATTCCTCTTGGTCAAATTAAATGTCCTATTATGTAAAATAGTTATATAAAACATATTCACTTCCTTTATTTTATGTTTTTAGATTTTAAAATACTGTTAAGTAATGTTACTATTTCTAATAAAGTTGTTGAACAATGATCACTTGATTAGTATAAATATATGGCTTTAACAAATCCAATTTACTCAGACAGACAAAGCGATGGCCTCATCTAGTAGAATTGCTCCATACAAATCCAATTTCTTGGAGCTCAAAAAGGAGTTATCATCACTAGGCTTCACTCTTGACCAATCCCAAGCTGATCTTCAACACGTTAAGCTTGAACGAAATCACCTACACAATAAGTGGAAGTTAGTAGATAATACCACCCTAGTGATGTTATCTGAGCCACCCCAAGAACCTTACCCTTAGGTATTTCGAGGGTGTTATAAAGGGTTATGTAATAATAACCTTTAACTGTGATTATATGCATTATTTTTTTATAAAGAATATACATTCATTTTACCATTGTTACTTTGTAAGTGATTTTTATAGCACAAATAGTATTTTTAGTTAATAATCAAATTAAACTGAGAAATATATTTTGATGAATTAATGAATTTTTGAATTAAATAATATTTGAATAAAATATTATTACTACTAAATTAATTTTTATTAAATATAAATTATCGTATCATTTTTTTAATACAATTGTAATTTTTATTAAGGTTTGAAAACTATTTCTGTCAAAACCTAGGAATTTTCAATAAATGTCAGTTTTTATTCTAAAAGATAAATTTCAAACATTATGAAAATTATTATTTAGATAAAATGAATATTATTTTTGGAATTAGGATGTCAAAATTACCCAATGGTGAATTTTTCATTATTTTCTGAGACAGTCAATTTTCGGGTAAAAATTAAATATCGTTTAAATATATAATTTGTTTTATGAAATAATATGGAACTAATAGTGATGTAATAAAATTATATAAAAGGAATTTTCGGAAAATATATGTTTTACCTATAAAATAATTTGATTTTATATTTGTTTGATTAATTTTACAAAGCCTTAGTGGACCCTCCAATACTTATAAAACATTTTATCATTTTAAAATGATTTCATTGAGAGTGTGACTCACCTCCATATAATCTAGCCTAATATTTTAATAATTTTGTACATTTTACTTATAAAATAATTTTTTCCAATCCACTTTGTAAAAAACCATGGTAAAAAAATGGTATGGTTTGTGGTTTTGATATGTTTAATGTGTAGTGCCCAAAACCTAAATAATAAAGAATTCCTTCTATTTTTCTATATAAACCCACACAAGGTCCCAATTATCTTCACTAAGAACTCATTTATCACATCCCTACTCTTACCACCTTTCTCTAGAATCCTCCAAAGGCACCCCAATCTCCCAAGAAGCCTCTCTCAAACCCCTCCCATGATTTGGGATCACACTTACAAGTAATGGATTTCTTCCTTTCTTATTTTTGTCCAAATTTATTTATGTTGTTAAACCATATTATTTTCAATTAAAAATGTTAGGGTATGATTTTTAACTTCCCTCATACTTCCCTACATATGTTTTAATGATGAGATGCCTCTTTCTCTCTCATTAATATAATGACCTGGCCTTAAAACTTTACATAATCTTGAATTAAATGAATATTTTACATTTGAGGATATTTTCATGTTTAGAGTTTAGGAGAATTAGGCCATAACTATTAAATATCAACTTGAAAATTAAATGTACACACTAGTAATCAGTATACATTTTTTTCATAAAATAAAAACTCTTAAAAAGAAACATGTTTAGTTCCATGTTTTAGACAGCATGACTTTTCCTTGATCCCATCCTTGACTCTATTCATCTTTAAGTCTTGTGGAAAACATTTCAGAAACATGGGATATTCATAAAAATCTCAGTAAGGGTTATAAAATTATGAAAGAAAACATTATCCCATCAATAAATACAAATTAATGAAACCATACTTTTTAATCATAACATACCTCATGAAATATTATGATTTATGAATAACACACATAAGTCATAAATTATAAAGGTAACTTGTGGAATACATAACATATTTACATTTTAGTTATCACAGATATGTAGGGAGTGACGTTGGAATACCCATCACTGTATATTCTCAAAATATATTTGTAGAAACATTAATGTTTACCTCCGTCACGTTACCCAATTCATAGGAGAGCTATCTCGGGCTCACCAACCCTAGGTTTATCACGGAACCACCTGTATACGTAAACAATGCCCAATATCCATAACATAATCATAAAACATAACACAATCATAATGTAAAGACATCATTTATACATTCCAATCACAATATATCATATCAAGATATTGAAATAAACAATGTTTTATCAAACCATTTTCAAAACGATTTATAACATTTAATAAATATATTTTGAATCAAAGTGTCTTATTCCACTTTGAAACTTTTAAATAAATCGTCATTTGAAAACCTTAATGTCTATATAATAAAATCCTAAAACCCATTTGGAAAACATGGACATTAATGAGAGATATTTAGAAGAATATATCCTTAAAACATTTTAACCGATATTTTAGTTAGAGAGTCATTAACAAAATGAGAGACGCTTGAATATAAACAATTGAGGAATAACATAAATCAAAGTTTATAATATCATGAGAATAGAGAGATTTATGATATAATACATCATAGTTCAGTATAAACACCATATAAAACTGAATTGGTGTATAATAATAAATAAGTTTCAATGGAATGTAAATTGCGACAAAGTCCCTTGCAAAGATCATATCCTTAGATTAAGGACAATTCAATGACATAATTATGTGTGGAAAATAATAATAAACCCAATATAAGTGGATATTAATTGTAAAACAATCATAATAAATTCACACATATTCATAGCCTGACATAATCAAGAAGTATAAGTTTAACCCATAGAATTGAAATTGGGTTAAGAAGTTCCCTTACAGAAATTCAACAGCCTAACGGCGTCACGTTAAAATTCAGAAAATGAGTTGATGAGAGAGAAAAGGGTATCTCATCACATGGAGATAAAATTTACAGAAATAAAGATATATAAGAACATATCCCAACATAATAAGATGTAAATTAACAGGCATAAAAAATAAATCTTTTAAAAAGAGTAGGGTGAAATGTTCCCTTACCGATTTGGTAACATACGAAACATACACCCCATGAAAGAAGGATAATTAAATTAAGATGTAAATACACATAAATTAAATTATATTACACAAATAATAAAATCATGGTAAGTCCATCCACCACACAAAAAGAAATAGTGGCAATTATATCATGAATCTCATGGGAATAAAAAGTGAGATGAAAACCCCTTAACACGTTATAATCAATCGAGTCATATGACCATAATTTAATAACCACCAAATGAATCACAGAATACCATGAATATAAAGAGAATCATGATAATATATATCAAATTTAAGTACACAATACTCCACATGAAATAAATAAGTGGCTAATAATTGAAATCTCACAGAATTAAAAGTGAGATAAGAAACCCCTTACCTCGTGTCCGACTTGACCCGTTTGTTCTTTAATCTCCTGAATAATAAGATAAAGTTAAATTATACTTGATAGATGGAATATTCAAGTTTATTATTCATCTTATCTCACTTATTACCATGTTATAAACATTATTCAATCATTTAAGTTAATAATGGTCATCTTGTCGATATTTGGTACTTGAGTCAAAAAAGAACATCTTATAATTACAAGTTGTTCAGGTGGTCAAAATTCCATTATCTACAGAATGATTTTCATGATTTAGATATCATATATATAATATATATCCATTATATGTATGTATTTATAATATTACATAACATTTGGAAATAAAATATGAAATTCATCGTTCATGGAGACGGTAAGCCGTAGGTACGCATGAACGCTACTTTCATTTCTATTTCATATTTAATGGAATGAAAACATAATGATAGATAGGTATATTATATTTAAAATATAATATCATATGATATATATGTTACATAATTTCATTAACTCCATCCTTTATACATTCCATGTATGTCATGAACGAATCATATCACCTTGAGGGGGTGGTAGTTCGCACTTCCTCAAATAAAATTATCGTATTTACAATATAGAAAAGAATAAAAGTATGTTTGTAAATAAAAATTACTGAAGAATAAAGAAAAAATAAACATAATATATATCATATTTAAATAATGTTACATCATAATGTACACCATAAGAGATTGTAGGAGAAGATTGAACAATCATCATTTCGTGATGTAGTAGTTAAACATCCACATAAACAGTATTTTCTTTACCCATTAGATGGAGGTGTTAGTATGTGTAGTTCTAATACATCTCATAAAAAAACCTATTATATTTAAGAAACTGGTTTTTTTTATAATAAAAAACGAATAAAATGAGTTTATTGGGTTGGAGATGTAAAATAAAACAAATAACTTAAGAGAAGACATTACCTTTAAATCTGGTTTCTCCCTTTGGTTTGAACCAAATGGTTTAATTGAATTGTCTTATACCTATGGAAAGCCTTCTATTAGGAATATAGGTATGTGGGAAGATTATTTAGGAAGAGGTTGGATGAGCCAAGGGGCTTGAGAGGTGTGAGGAATGGGTTAAAAGGGGTGTCCTTTTATAAGGGGGAGGAGGGAGTCTTTAGGGAAGTTTGAAAATATTATTTTATTATAAACATATATTTGGTTTCAAAAGCTCCAAATCTCATTATATTAGAAAATAATATGACACATATTATAAATAAAATAATACATTAAGAATTTAATAGTTTTAGGATATTTTTTTAATATTTATAATCTTATTTATTTAAATCATTCATTACTGTGGTAAACACTGCATCATTATTGTGTCATAAATAATTTTATTTATATGATATCTAAAAATTATAAAACAAATATCATGATATAGGAAATATTTTTAGATTTTAAATTAATATTTATAGTCGAAGAGATAAGTTATATTACCTCATGTAAGAATTGATTTACTAAAAGATATATGTTTAAGTCATTTTTGTCTTTACTATAAATTAATTAATATAAAGTGTCATTATCACTCCCATGTGGCTTCATGGGGTCCCAAAATTGACTAAAGGATTACCATGATCAAAAATTTAGAAACCAATATGATTAGGACACATGTTAGTGTAATATATTATTATTATTATTATATTTTGTTACCCATATTTACTAGATTTCCCCTTTAACCATGGTAAAAAAATTACAGAAATAAATATTCATAACATCTGAAAATAAAAGTTACCTATTTACTTAATTTGGACCTCCAGATTCAAAATATAGAATCCAATTTTCCAAATTAAAATCACATAATTGGAATAAATTAATTTAAAATTAATTCCCGCTGTCAAAACAAAACGCGTGTTTTTAATAAATAATAACTATCAAAAGATTAACACTTATTTATGTCCAATTTCAAAATGAAATTACTTAAAATGACCAAAAGTTGATTAAATGGTAAAAAAATAATATAATTACACTTTAAAACAAATTAAATATATAATATAACCTTGTAAATAAATTATATTAAAGGGAAAGTTTGAATTAAAATACAGTATTTTTCACTATTCATAAAAATGATCTTTATCAGAAAAATACTAAAATTTTATCCAAAGAAAATATTGATGTTATGATTCTAAAGAAGAATTTTATTTTGTGAAATAGAATATATAAAAGTGACCAAAACTATATTTAAAGAGTTTTCTCCATCAAAAGGTGGAAAATCGACCATTTAATGAATATTAGAGTATTTATGCTTAAAATTGGATTATTTCTTATTTTATACCACTAAAATTTATTGGATAAATGTAAAAACATTTAAGAAACATATTTAATCATAATATGGTTAGTTTTTTTCTTTCCCTCCAATAAAATGGCTATGAGTTAACTACCATTTAAAATAATAATATTATATTAATATTTTTTAGTATAACTCAACGTTGTGTGCAACGTAAGTTTTCAATGAAACATGTTGTTGCATATTAGGCATTACATCAAATATAGAACCCCATTTAAGGTAAAATTAATATTTAATTCAGAAATTTTAATAAATATACAAAGTTATATTCTTTATTTACCTGGGATTTTACATCCATCCCCCCTTTTGGGAATTGCATCCTCGAAATTTTAAAACCGGGCTTGGAAACATCATTGAAAGTCCCACATTGGAGAAAGAGTCAATAGAAATATCACTTTAAAAGAAAAAAAGATAAATACAAAGGAAACATGAGATGTACCATACTATTATTCCATGTAGAAAAACATGAATATGGTAGAGAAACAAACAATCAAGTTTTGATGGACAGTAGTAGAAAACCAGATTAGGAGAAAGTTAACCACCAGAAAATCACAAACTTATGATAGGTTAAACAATATTTTATTCTCCAGTAGGAAAAGTTAAAGGACAATGTTTTTTTAAGTAACTTTTCATAAAGTTGAGTAATTTATTTAATAGCTTGAATAAAAACATAAGGAAACATATTTACATTCCATATATACTTTCATCCTTTACTAGATTTCTACCACAAACTCATCTTTTCTCCAAAAGATGAGTATTTAATATGACTTGTTCACATAGAAAGTACTATAATCGAATTTTAGAGA
The DNA here is from genome assembly GCA_963277665.1 of Viscum album. Classification (NCBI taxonomy): domain Eukaryota; kingdom Viridiplantae; phylum Streptophyta; class Magnoliopsida; order Santalales; family Viscaceae; genus Viscum; species Viscum album. Next base: position 1,713,885,143 of record OY728125.1, read on the forward strand.
ATCACATAATACAGAAAAGATGAAATATGTTTTTCCCATGTCTTTAGACATTCACCAAAACCAAAATGGTCAGTACATGATCAGATAATCCCCAAAAAGTATAATATTTTAAAAAAAAGAAAAGTAATCTTAATCTCTAAAATTTGTCAAAAAATTCCCAAAGTTCAACAAAGACCATTCAATAAAAAATTGTCCATAATATTCTTCAAAGTAATCCAAACTAAGATTGAAACCCAATTATCAGAAGGATTTAATCACATAGTCTTCCAAAAAAATCTTAACATTTATCTCCAAATAACATCATTTACTATTAATGTCTCATACTAAAACGTAATTAACCTAATCACATATTTCTCATGATAGGTTAATCAATTCCATAAATAAAACAAATTTCCATATCCCCAAAATAAAAACATAGATTCATCCAAAATAAAATATCAACCATTACTCCACAAATGAGATCTCATAGTATTATATTTACCTTAAGCATATAATTTTTCCAAAAGAGAAAACATCTTCTAAAATAATCTTTATCACTTAATAGCCAAATCATTTTCCAATATTAAGGATATCCATTTGATAAAATGTAAGTTCCAAAAATAAACTTATTCTTGATCCATAAAACCATTTAACTTAAAATAATAAGTCATACTAACTAGGGACTTCACATAGGATAGTGGTAGGTGATGCGCCCTTGTCACCCTTCGGTTGTGGGATTGATTCATGCGGCCTTTCCGGACGCAATGGGTTGTCACCCATCTTACGAGTTGTCCCTTTTATAAAACACAAAAATAACCTGAAGATGTTTTAACCTAAAAGTATTTATTATACCTTTCATTTTCATCCCAATACATTAAGACCTCAACATATTATATATTGTCATTTTTTTCACTTAAATATGATAAAATAATATTATCCCAAATTGAAATAACAACATACATTTGTCATGGTGTCCATATGGTTTCATCTTCATCTTGTTCACGTAGGTAGAAGGTATATGCATTGCAACAATGATTTAGAGATCCTTCAAAATCATTTTTATCCTTCATCCAAATAAACCTTGTACAACTTGGGTCATATGTTTGTTTGTAAAAAAATTATTTCAGAAAATAATCATGTATGGCATATTATTTCAAAACAACTGACAAAACATGATTTTTATAAAATAGTCGAACCGAATTTGAGTTGAAACTTTCTATTAATGGTCCTTTTAAAATAACTTAAGTATGTGTTGAGAGAATATATTGTAAAATCAAATATAAATAGGTTTCTCAAGGGTATCCTTCTTCAACACCTTTTTAAAAATCATAATATGCTTCAAAATCTTGAGATAAGGTAAAATATTTGAAAATTCGTTGATAATATTTACCTTTCTTAAAAATATGAGAATACTGTGAAAATATTATTTGATTAAATACAACCCATGATACACGATGATATCAAGGTATAGTGGAGGTTTTTGGTATCTCAAAAAACTACTTTCAAGTGAGTCGTTTGCTAGAAAAGGTTTTACAATCATCTGGACATGACTTTGCAATAATTAGTGCAATCAAGTGGTCAAGAAGAGATAGAAATGTTGTTTGAGATCATACTCCTTCCATTTGTAACTAAATTTCCTTGATCTAAAAAAGTTATAAAACAAGGATTTAATTTAAAGAGTAGACATAGAGACTAACCATGTGTCTAATAAAAACTCATAATCCCTAAAGTTTTCTAAACTGGCCTATGATACCAACTATAAGGACCTGACCTTAAAACCTTACATAATATTTAATTAAATGAATAATTCACATTTGAGGATATTTTTAGGATTAGATATTTATAGAATTAGGTCATAACTATTATATATCAACATTAAAATTACATTTACACACTACTACTCAGTATCCATTTTTTCATAAAATAAAAACTCTTAAAAAGAAACATGTTTAGTTGTATGTTTTAGATATCATAACTTTTCCTTGATCCCATAATTGACCCTATTAATCTTTATTTCATGTGGAAAACATTTCAAAAACATGGGATGGGCATAAGAAGCTGAGTAAGGGTTATAAAATAAGGAATGAAAACAGTAACCCATCAATAAATACAAATCAATGAAACCATACTTTTCAATCATAACATACCTCATGAAATCATAAGATTTATGAATAACACACAGAAGTCAAAAATCATAATGGTAACATGTGGCATACATAACATACTTTCATGGTAGCTATCACATCTACATAGGGAGTTACGTTGGAATACCAATCACAATATATTCTTTAAATCTCTTCAAAGAACCATTAACATTTACCTCTGTCATGTTACCCAATGCATTAGAGAGCTCTCTCAGGCTCACCCACCCTGGGTTTATCACAAAACCACCCGTATACGTAAACAATGCCCAAAATCCATAACATAATCCTAAAACATAACACAAGCATAAAGGAAAGATAACATTTCTTCATGCCAATCAAAATAAATCATATTAAGATATTGAAATAAACAATTCTTTATCAAACTATTTTCAAAACCATTTAAAACATTTAATAAAGATATTTTTTAATCAAAGTGTCTCATACCACATTGAAACATTTAAATGAATCATAATTTGAAAATATTAATTTTCATATAAATAAATCCTAAAAACCATTTTGAAAACATGGACATTAATGACAATTATTTTGAAGAATAAATATTTTAAACATTTTAACCGATATTTTAGTTAAAGAGTTTTTAACAAAACAAGAGACGCATGAATACAAACAATTAAGGAATAACATCAATCAAAGATTACAATATCCTAATAATAGATATATTAATGATATAATACATAAAATAGAAGTATATACACCATATAAAAGTGAATAGGTGTATAAAAATAAATAACTTTCAATTGAATGTAAATTGAGACAAAGTCCCTTGCAGAGATCATATCCTTAGATTAATGACAAATCAATAACATAATTATGTGTGAAAAATAATAATACACCCAATATAAGTGGATATTAAGTGTTAAAAAATCATAATACATTCACACGTATTCATAGCATGACATAATTAAGAAGTATAAGTTTAACCCAAATAATTGAAATTGGGTTAAGAAGTTCCCTTATAGAAATTCGACAGCCTAACGGAATCACTTTAAAATTCAAAAAATGATTTGGTGAGAGAGAAAAGGTTATCTTATCACTTGAACATAAAATTTACATCAACAAGAATATATAAAAACATATCCCAACATAATAAAATGTAAATTAAAAGACATAACAAAAAGATGTTTTTTAAAGAGGAGGGTGAAAGGTTTCCTTACCGATTTGGTAACATACGAACATACACCCCATGAAAGAGGGATAATTCAATGAAGATGTAAATACCCATAAATTAAATTATATTATACAAATAATACAATCATTGTCAGTACATCAAGCACAAAAAAGGAAATAGTGGAAAGTATAGCATGAATCTTACGGGAATAAAAAGTGAGATGAAAACCCCTTACCACATTGTAATCAATCGAGTCGTATGACCAAAAGTAAATAACCACCAAATTAATCACAGAATACCATGAATATAAAGAGAATAATGATAATATATATCAAATGGAAGTAAAAAATACACCACTTTCAATAAATGTGTGGTGAAAAATGGAAATCTCACGAAATTAAAAGTGAGATAAGAAACCCCTTACCTCGTGTCCGACTTGACCCGTTCATTCTTTAATCTCCTGAATAATAATATAAAGTTAATTTATACTTTATTAATAACCTTTTTCATGTTTATTTTCCTTTTATATCACTTATTACAATGTTATAAACATTATTCAATTATTTGAGTTAATAATGGTTGTTTTGTCGATATTTGGTACTTGAGTCAGAAATGATCCTCTTATAATTACAAGTTGTTCATGTGGTCAAAAGTACATTATCTACAAAATGATATTCATGATTTAGATATAATATATATCATGTATATCTATTATATTTATGTATTTATAATATTACATAACATTTTGAGATAAGAAATGAAATGCATCATTCATGGAGACGGTAAGCCGTACGTACGCATGAACACTACTTTAATTTCTATTTCATATTTAATGGAATGAAAAAATAAGGATACATAGGTATATTATAATTCTAGTATAATATAATATGATATATATATGTTACATAATTTCATTAAATTCATCCTTTATGCGTTCCATATATGTCATGAACGAATCATATCACCTTGAGGGGGCTGTAGTTCGCGCTTCCTCAAATTAAATTATCATATTTACACATATTAGAAGGAATAAAGGTATGTTTGTAAATATAAATTAAAGAATAATAGAGAAAAAATAAACATAATATATATCATATATAAATACAGTTCCATCATAATGGCCACCATAAGAGGTGGTAGGAGAATATTGAACAATAATCGTTTCGTGAGGTTGTAGTTTGTCGTCCACAGAAACAGTATATTCTTTACCCATTAGATGGATCTGTGTGTAATTTTAGTTCTAATATTTCTCATAAAAAACCTAGTATATTTAGGATATTGGTTTTGTTATAAAATAAAGTAATAAAAAGATTTTTTGGGGTTGGATAAGTAAAATAAAACAGAAGAACATAAGACAAGACGTTACCTTTAAATCGGGTATCTCCCTTTGATTTGAATAAAAATGTTTAATTGAATTGAATTCTTCCTAGGGTAATTCTTATAGGAGGAAGAGAGGGGTGTGGGGAGATCATTTAGGTAGAGGTTTTACGAGACAAGGCCCTTTATAGGTGTGAGGAATGGGTTAGAAGTGGTGTCCTTTTATAAGGGGGAGGAGGGGCTCTTTAAGAATGTTTGAAAATATTATTTTATTATAAAATTATAATCAGTTTCAAAAGGTTCAAAACTCTTTAAAGTTTAATATAATATTACTCATATTCGAAATAAAATCATCCAATAAGAATTGGACTGGTTTTGGATATTGTTTTAATATTTATAATATTTTTTATTTAAATCATTCAGTAATGATGTAAACACTGCATCATTAATGTGTCATAAATAATTTTATTTATTTGATGTCTAAAAATTATAAAAAAAATATCACGATGTAGGAAATATTTTTAGATAATAAATGAATATTTATAGTCTAAAAAATAACTTATATAACCCCAAATAATAATTTATTTACTAAAAGATATATGCTTATGTAATTTTTGTCTTTACTTTAAATTAATTCATATAAAGTGTCATTATCACTCCAAACTGGCTCCATGGGGTCCCAAAAACAACCCAAGGATGACCATGGTTGGAAATGTATCATCATGTAGTATTATGACACATGTTTGGGTAATTTAATATTATTATTATAATATTTTGTTACCCTTATTTACCAGATTTACCCTTTAACCATGGTAAATAAAATTTTTACTGAAATATATATTCATAATGTCTAAAAATAAAGGTTACCTATTTACACAATTTGAACCTCCTAATTAAAAATATAGAATACATTTTTTCAAATTCAAAACACCTAATTGGAAGAAATTAATTTAAAATTAATTCCCGCTGTCAAAATAAAAAGCATGTTTTTATGAAATAATAACTATCAATAGATTGACACTTATTTATATCCAATTTCAAAGTGAAATTACTTCCAATGACCAAAATTGGATTAAATGGTAAAAACATAATATAAATACAATTTAAAACCAATTAAAAAGATAATCTATCCTTATAAATAAATTAAAATAAAATAAAGTTTTTAATTAAAATACAGTATTTTTCAATATTCATAAAAAATGAACTTTATCCAAAAAATACCAAAATTTTAACCAAAGTAAATTTTTATGTCCTTATTATAAAGAAGAATTTTATTTTTTAAAATAAAATATATAAAAGTTATCAAAACTATATTTAAATAGGGTTCTCTACCAAAAGTCGGTAAATCGACCTTTTAATGATTATTAGAGTATTTATGCTTAAAATCGGATTCTTTCTTATTTTAAGCCTCTAAAATTTGTTGGATAAATCTAAAAACATTTTAGAAATGTACATAATAATAGTGTGTATAGTTTTTTTCATTCACACCAATATAACTACTATGCATTAACTACCATTTAAAATAATAATTTTATATTAAAAGTTTTCAGTATAACTCAATGTTGTGTGCCATGTAAGTTTTCAATGAAACTTATTGTTGCATATTAGGTATTCCATCAAAAATAGCATCCCCTTTAAGGTAAAATTAATATTTAATTGACAAATTTTAATAAATATAAAAAGTTATATACTTTATTTACAAAGTATGTTACAATTAATGCCTCCCATGTACACCTGTTACCATGTCGAAATTCTATAAGGAATTTCTCTCCTCTCATTTACATTCAAGAAATTATTTTATATTATGCATCTAAATTACATTACATGTGTTGGTATATTTTCTTCCATGATCCCCTTAATGTAAATTTCATGTATAAATTATTACATACTCCTTTATCTCTCATAAACCCATTTTACAAATTCTATTTGACATCTTCATGCTGCTGAAGTTACACCAAAATTTCCCATGCCAAAATCATCGTGTAAATGAATACCATACCCATTTATATATCAATGATATTCACCTTTATGCACATGTACTTTTTGATTGAGTAATTATATTTATGTATTCCACATCTCTTATTCACGGAATAAATTATTATGTTTAATGAATCCATATTGTATGATCCATGTGGCAGACTTATGCATGCAATGAAATGTTTATAAAGGGTACACCCTGATAGCACTCCAATGCATTGGGAAAATAATAGTATCATGATACGTCAAGTGCAATGAGGTTTTACTCATGATAATTCAAGTTCAATGAGTTTTTACTCATGCTAATTCAATTGCAATGAGGGTTTACTCGTGCTCCAAGTGCAATAAGCCTTATCAAATGCTAATATCATGTTAAGTATTTTTTCCACATTTACATGATATGATAATAATTATATATCATAAATTTATGTTCATATTTCTCTTATGATCCATTGGTATGCCTATTTCCTAAAATATATTGTATTCTTCATGTTATTCCCCATTTACTCTCGTACTAGGCTTTATACCTCACCCTTTTCACATTTTTGTGCTCAGATTATCCAATGAAATATTAAGTATGAGGTAATGTTGTGGTCATGTAAAGAAAGTTTTCAATAAATATGTTGTATTTTTATATCTCAATTTGTCATGTAATGTCCATAATTTCCCATGAAACTAGACCTATAGATCCTCATAGTTGTCTTAAGTGCAATTTTATGTAATAAATCATGTTTAAGTGTATAATAAAGAGCAGTGTTGTTATAGTTGGTATCAGAGGATTTTTTTAGTTATTTTTTGAAATTTGGATTAGAAAACCATATTGAAAGCCATAGGTTTATGACGAAGTATAATAAAAACATCCCTAAATTTTGGTGATTATATATTAAGTGTTTTATCAAGAAAATACATCCCTTTCTAGATACGAACAAGTAGAGGCGGCTCTAGAACAGATGTATCTAGAGGTAAAACAAGAAAACACCGCTTTGAGATAGACTCAAACGGGAACTGGTGCATGAAAATGGGCCTTGATTCACTCTTCATTATGATACACTCGGGGGATATGATTTGGTAAATTCATAAGCTTGGTATGAAGTATTATTAAGGGAATAAAAAATTCCCCTAATAATATATGTTGGGAAGTAGATCATGGATAACATAGATTAAAGCCTGTAAATTCATAAGTTAAGGAAATAAATTTAATTTATAAAATATCTATTTTTTTCTTTGGATTCCCCTTTATATTTTAACCCTAACATTCCTTTTATTCCAACCAATGGCTAGTAATATGAGGAATCAGTCTAACAACCGATGCAAATATCAATGTGATGACTGTTCTAATGAGATGCCCAATCCGATGGGAGAGGGAATCGCAAAATGTGTCATGATGATCTCTCAGTTAACTTATGTTTTGAATAGAAACATGGGTCAAGAGGAACGTATAGACCACCCCCCCCCCCCAATAAAGAACAAGTCTCAATCGAGAGGTTCATGAGATAAAGGCCTCCTAAATTTAGAGGATCATTTGAACCCTCAATCTTCGAATAATGGATCAACTCCATTGAAAAGATCTTCTCCAACCTTCAATGTTCTTAAAAAGAGAAGGTTCTTTTGTATGATTATCGTATGGAGGGTGAAGATTATCAATGATGGACATTGATCAAAAATACTAAGCCTGAGGAAGATATCGAGTCATTGGAATGGAAGGATTTTCGGAAAATGTTTTTTGATAAATATTTTTCCATGAACCATATGACTTAAGATGGAAAGGGACTTTATTTCCCTCAAGAAAAAAGATGACGAATTCATCAGAGTGTACAAGGAAAAAATCACAAAGATTTCATGATACGTCACTGGCTTTATCATTTACCTTGAATGCAAGGTTGACCGCTTCTTTGGTTGGCTAAAACCTAGCCTATGGAAATCCCAGGCGATCCGTGATGTTGATAGATATGAGTAAATTTTCTGATGTGCCCTTAAAATCGAAATGGAGATCAGCGAATCTCAGGGGTATCATGGGGATAAGATGCATAAGGTGGAATTTAATTCTAGTGATCTGATGGATAAATCCAATGGTGCTAAGAAATTACAGCACCCCACTTGCCAAAGGTTTGGAAATAAGTACCCTGGAAATTTCTTAAAGGGGATGAGGAAATGCTTTAGGTGTGGAAGAGAAGGCCATCTGAACATTAACTGCCAACAAGAAAAACCTGCTGATGCGACAGAGGAGAAGAACACTATGTTCAACCCTCAATGCATTTTTCATTGCTTCAACTGCAATAAACTGGGGAATTTTCAATCATATTCCTTAATCCAAGGGTTTTTGGATGAAACCCCCAACCTCCGAGGCAGAAAGGGAGAGCTTTTTCCATCACTACCACAAAAGCAAATCCCGACAACAAAGCGGTGAAAGGTACGCTAGTTATTAATTCAAGAATAGAGAACGTACTTTTTGATTCTGGTTCTATGAATTCTTTTATTTCCCAAAGTTTTAGTAGAATAGTCCCAACACCACCACAAATCAAGGAAGTGCATATGTCAGTGAGAATGGAAAATGGGGAAATCATTGCATCCTAGGAATATAACTCCCCCTATCACAATTTGTGGTATGAACTTCTCAGAGAACTTTTCCAAACTCCCTCTTGAGAAATTTGATTCAATTATTGGCATTTATTGGCTTTCTCTATATAGATCAAACATAAATTACTGTGAGAGGGAAATCACTCTCTATATGGAGAATAGACCCCCGATTCTATACAAGTGCAAGGAGGAGGATGAATCTTATTTAGCACCATCATCTCAAGAGTGGATATTAATTCCCTACAATAATTCATATCTAGCTTAAATGAATGATTCTAAGGAATAAACCATCCTTGAAGATGTGCCTATTATGAGGGAATTCGTTGAAGCATTTCCTAAGGAATTTCCTAGTCTTCTTCCTAGAAGAGATGTTGAATTCTTGATTGATAATTTACCTTGGGCATTTCCAATATCCAAGACTCCATATAAAATGGATTTTGTGTAGATTTAGGATATAATGAAACAAATAAAGTAGAATATTGATAAAGGTTTTATATTCCCAAGTGCTTCACCATGGGGTGAACTAGTCCTCTTTGTCAAGAAGAAGGATGGGTCAATGCTCCTTTTCATTGATTATCATGAGCTCAAAAAAATCAAGATAAAGAACAAGTATCCTCTTCCATGAACTTATGAAATGTTCTATCATCTATGTGGAGCACAATAATTCTACAAGGTGGATCTTCAGTCGGGATATTACCATGTAAGGGTAAAGACAAGGGATATCCCAAAGACTGCTTTTTGTATAAGGTACGGGCACTATGAATTCATAGTAATTCCTTTCAGAATCACTAATGCTCTAGAAATATTCATGGAATTGATGAATATATTATTTAGAGAATACCTTGAAAATTTTGTGTTATTATTTATAGATGATATTTTAATATGCTCCAAAACCAAGGAGGAGCATGAGAAGCATCAAAGCACTATTCAAGAGACCTTGTGAAAGGAAAAGATCTATGCAAATTACAGAAATTGTGAGTTTTGGTTGTAGGAAGTCTCATTCTTGGTTCATATCATAAAATGGTATGGGATATATATGGATCCCTCCAAGACAAATACAATTGAGGGATGGCCCAGGCCAACATCGGTGATAGATATCTATAGCATTGTGGGGTTAGCTGTATATTATAGTCAATTTGTGAGAAATTTCTCATGATTGTCAAACCCTATTACCAAGATAACTAGGAAGGGAGTCAAGTTTTCATGGAGTGATGAATGCGAATATAGCTTTAAGTAAGTGAAAAGGAGGCATATTATTATTCCCATGCTCACACTACCCACAAGTGGAGAACTTTTTGTGCTATTCAGTGATGCTTCAAAGAAGGGTTTGGGTTGTGTGTTGATGCCAAATGAAAAAGTCATTGCCTATGATTCAAGGAAATTGAATGTTCATGAGATATAATATCTAACACATGAACTAGAGTTGGATACAGTAATCTTCACTTTTAAAATTTGGTGATATTACCTATTTGGGGAGAAGTGTGAAATATATACAAATCACAAAATCCTCAAGTATATATTCACGCAGAAAGAGTTGAACATGCACCAATGAAGATGGTTAGAGATGACCAAAGACTATGACTTCTCAATCCATTACCACCCTATGAAAGCAAACATGGTGGAATATTCTCTATGTCGAAAGGACCCAGTAATTCTATCATTGATGAAAATTTAAAAGGATCCAATCTTCATGGATTTGGTGAAGATGGACTTGGGAATCATAAATAAGGGAACATAATTAATAATTTCAAAAATGATTGCTCAACCATATCTTTTATAAAGGTAAAAGGATTCTCAAAAGTATGGTGTGAGAATTTAGAAGAAAGTGTAAACTATCAGAAAATAGAAATCGTCGAAGATCAATGTTAATGAAGAAGGAATTGTGAGATTTGGGACAAGATTATGTATTCCAACAAATATGGAGTTAAATAATGAAATTTTGGATGATGCACATAGTTCAAATTTCTCCATTCACCCAAGAAACAAAAAGATGTATTAAGATCTCTGATAGAATTATTGGTGGGATAACATGAAGAAGGATATCGCTGAGTATACATTCAAGTGCCTCGTATGCCAGCAAGTGAAGGCTGGGAGACAGGAGTTTAATAGGATGATGCAACCATTAACCATACCAACATGGAAATGGGAGAACATCACCAGGAACTGTGTCACCGGACATCTGAAGACATCCAAATGAAACTATTATATCTGGGTTATTGTGGATCATCTTACAAATACTGCATACTTCATTAAAATTTAAGAGGATTTTTAATTGGATCAACTTGCACTATCATACATCTGATAAGGGGTAAGGTATCATGGAGTACCACTTTTGATTATGTCCGATTGTGATCCAAGATTCACCTATATGTTCTGTAATAGTCTCTAACATGCTCTGAATAGTGAGCTGAACATCACTACGACTTATCATCCTCAAACTGATGTCCAATCATAGAAGACTATCTAAACACTTGAGGACATGTTGAGATCATGCTCAATATACTTTAATGGATAATGGGATCAAAATCTTCCCCTGGTTGAGTTATCTTACAATAAAATTCTCCACTCAAGCATCCAAATGGATCCTTATGAATCCCTTTATCGGAAGAGGTGTAGAACACTAGCATGTTGGGATGAAGTTGGGGAGTGAAAACTCCTAGGTCTAGAAATGGTAGAAGAAATGGTTGAGAAGGTTAAGACTATCTTACAGCACATTAAAACTACTCAAAGTCAAAAAAAATCTATGCTGATAATGCTCGATGAGGCCTAGAGTTTGATGTTGGAGAAATGTTATTCCTCTGCATATCACCATGGAATAGAGTTATGAGATTTTTGAAGAAGGGAAATCTTAGTCCAAGGTACATCAGCCCTTTTCAGATCCTTGATCGCATTGGAGTAGTGGCCTATCGACTAGCACTCCCACCGAACCTATCTCAAGTACATGATGTATTCCATGTATCACTCCAAAGGGATTACATACCTGACCCATTGTATATACTCAATCCAGAGATCGTACCATTGCAGAATGACCTCTTCTATGAAGAGAATCCGGTAAAGATCTTAGATCGTAGGGAAAAATTTCTATGAAATAAGACAATGCCCCTCATTAAGGTGTTGTGGAAAAACCACAAGTTGGAAGAAGAAATGTGGGAATCAGAGAAAGTGATGAAGAAGATTTAACCTCATATGTTTTAGTGTGGGAAAAGGAAATTTTGAGGGAAAAAATTCTTAAGGGGGGGATATTGTAATGACCCAAACTATTATTAATGAAAATTCCTCTTGATCATATTAAATGTATTATTCTATTAAATGGTTATATAAAACATATGCACATCCTTGATTTTATGTTTTTGGATTTTAAAATACCAATATGAAATGTTACCATTGCTAATATAGTCTTTTAATAGTGATTACATGATTTGTATAAATATAAGTCTTTAGCAAATCCAGTTTACCTAGAAAAAAAAAGTGATGTCCTCATTCAGTACAATTTCTCTATAAGAAGCACATTTATAGGAGCTTGGAATGGAGGTAGTATCACTAGGCTTCAATCTTGACTAATCCTAGCCCAATATTCAACATGTTAATCTTGAACAGAATCGCATAAGGGATAAGTGGATGTCAATAGAGATTACTACCCAAGTGATGTTATCTGAGCCACCCCAAGAGTCTGTCACCATCTCACACCTTACCCTTAGGTCTTTTTTCGGTGTTGTAAGGGGTTCTATAAAAATACCCTAGCACTATGATTATGAGCATTATTTTGGAATAAAAAATATACATTCATTTTATCATTGTTACTTTGTAAGTGGTTTTTATAGCACAAATAGTATTTTAGTAATATTCAAATTAAATTGAGATATCTATTTTGGTGAATTAATGTATTTTTGAATTAATAATATTTTAATAGAATATAAATTTTAAAAAATTACTTTTTATTATATATAAATTATTGTATAATTTTTATGAATACAATTGTAATTTATATTAAGGTTTGAAAATAGGTTTTGTCAAAACCCATGAATTTTCAATAAATATCAGTTTTTATTTTAAAAGTGAAAATTCACATATTTAGAAAATTATTTAGATAAAATGAATATTATTTTTAGAATTAGTATGTCAAAATTATCCAATGGTAAATTTTTCATAATTTTTGGACAGTATAATTTTTTGGTAAAAATTAAATATCATTTAAATATATAATGTGTTTTATGGCATCATAATGAACCAATAGTAAAGTAATAAAATACTATAAAATGGTTGTTCAGACAATATATTATTTAACATTTAAATAATGTTATTTTATATTTGTTTTATTTATTTTAAAGAGCCTTAGTGGACCCTCCAAGACTTATAAACCATTTTATAATTTTAAAATGATTTCCTTAATAGTTTGACTCACCTCTACATAATCAAGCATAATATTATAATAAGTTCATCGATTTGACTTATAAAATAATTTTTCCAACTATCCTTTTGCAAAAACCATGGTCAAAAACCGTGGAATGGTTTTAAGTTTTGACTAGTTTAATGTGTAGTGTTAAAACCCAAAATAACAAATAACTCCCTCTCTTTTCCTGTATAAACCCACCCATGATCCCACTTCTCTTCACTCAAAACCCTTGGAGAACGTCCCTAATATTTCCTCCTATATCTATAATACTCTCAAGGTTCCCTAATCTCCCAATAATCCTCTCTCAATCCCATCCCAAGCCTTTTGGATCACACTTCCAGGTATGGTATTTCTTGCTTTCTTATTTTTTGTCTAAATCTTTTTATGTTGTTTAACCCTTTTATTTTCAATTTCAAATGTTGGGGTATGATTTTTCACCTCCATAATACTACCCAACTTATGTTTTAATGATGAGATACCTCTTTCTCTCTTTTATTCCTCCCATGTACACTCGTTACCTTGCCAAAATTCCATAAGGAATCTCTCTTCTCATTTACATTCAAGAAATTTGTTAATATTATGCATCTAAATTCAATTAAACATGTTGGGATATTATGTTCCATGAACCATTGACTATAATTTTCATGTATAAATGATTATATACCCATTTCTCTCTCATAAACCCATTTTTCAATTTCTATTTCATGTCACTATGCTGTCGAAGTTACACCAATATTTCACATGCCAAAATCATCTTGTAAGTGAATTATATACCCATTTATCTATCAAGGGTATTCAAATTTATGAACATGTACTTGTTGATTAAAGACTTACATTTATGTATTCCACATCTATTATTCATGGAATAAATTATAATGTTTAATGAATTCATGTTGTATGATTCATGTGCCACACTTATACATGAAATGAAATGTTTATAAAAGTTGTGCCCTGATAGCGCTCCAATGCATTGGGTAAAGAATAATATCCTGATACGTTAATTGTTATAAGGGTTTACTCATGCTATTTTAATGGAAAATGATGGTTTAATCTTGATCAATGTGCAATGATCCTTGAATCATTCTAATATCATGTTAAGTGTTGTTTCCACATTTCCATGTTATGATTATCATGTTATATCATGCCGTAATGTTCATGTTTCTCTTATGCTCCATTGATATGCCTATTTCCTAACATGTATTTTTTTCTTCATGTTATGAATTTTTGACTCTCTTAATATACTTTATAGCACCCCCTTTTAATATGTATGTTCTTAGGTTATCCCATGCAATGCTAAGTACGAGGGAATTTTGTGGGCATGTAAAGAAAATTTTCAATATAGATGTTGTATTTTTATATCTTAAGTTGTCATGTAGTGTCCCTAATTTCCCAATACACTAGACATATTGATCATTAAAGTTGTCTTAAGTGACATTTATGTAATAATTCATGTTTAAGTGTGTAATAAAGATAAGGGTTGTCATAAATTGTGATTTTACTGAAGTCTTTAATTAATCGGCAGTAAAAACCAGCATGACCCAAGATAAATCTCACCTCATTAACACATTTTGGATATGGAAGGGTTGAAATTAATTCAATTTTTGATCAATCCAGTTTAATACCATCATTTGAAATAACATTCCCAAGAACTATCCCATACTCAACCATAAAATAGAATTTCACATAATTTAATACAAGATAATTTTCTATACAATGGTAGAGGATAGATCCTAGGTGTGAAAAACAGTCATCAAAGGAAGTTACATAAACTTTAAAATAATCCATAAAAACATTCATTAAATTCTCAAGGTACTCTGAAAATATACTCAATATACATCACTGAAAAGTACCAAGAGAATTACATAAACCAAAAGGAATCATTCTGTACGCAAATGTGCTGAATGGATAGGTAAATGTTGTATTTTCTTGATCCTCAGGGGCTATATGGATTTGTAAATAACTAGAATAGCCATCAAAGAAACAATAATGGTACTTACCGGTCAGTATTTCTATCCTTTGTTCAATGAAATGTATAAGTAATTGGTCCTTTCACGTGGCTTGATTTAGTCGGCGGTAGTCAATACAGACTCACCAATTATTTTGCACACGTGTTGGAACCAATTAATTCTGTCCATTTTAAAAACTAGTATTTATAGTTTTTTTAGGCATTATTTTCACTGGTCTAACCCAGTTACTATCTAATATATGATAAATTATCACAACAGCAAGTAATTTATTGGCTTCCAATTTTACAACTTCAAGGATAGTGGAATTTAACCGATATTGATCCTGCCTTATTGGCTCATCCTCATCATCCAAAAGTATATAGTGCATTAAAATAGATGAGTTAATCCTAGGAATATCATACAATATCAATACTATGTCCTTTTTAGACTCTCTCAAAAGATCAAGCAATTTTTATTCCTACTTTTGAGAGAGGTTATTGGAAATAATGATGGGAAATTGGTCAATACCTAAAGATAGGCATATTTTAAATTGGATAGAAGTTGTTTTAATTCAAACACCAGTGGTTTTTGGGTTGATGGTGGAGATTTATGGGGAGGGAGGTCCATGAAACTTTCAATCTTCTCAAGTTTATTCTCTACGGATAGAAAATCTATTGAAATGAGATTTTCAGATTCTTTGATGATCATGGGTACCTCAGAATGAATATAGTCATCAATTAAAGCACAAAATTTACACTTTTCATATCCCACACAACACTCAAAACACGAATCAATGCTCAAATCATCTAAAGGTGAAGAACATGAAAATGAATCAGATTATGGTTCAAGGATAGAATTGTGTGTGTGTGTGTGTGTGTTATTTCAGATAACATCAATTGAATATACAAGATGAGTGGAGTTATCTTCAATATAGTGTTTGATAGCCTCAAGGATATTAAAACATACCTTTTCTCCACTGAACTCTATGGACAACATACCATTGTGAATTTTGATGATCGTCTTTGATGTTTTTATGAATGGAATCCCATGTATGAGAGGGTAATGTCCTTGGGTTTGGGTATCCTCTATATCAATAATGTAGAAACAATCTAGGAAGATGAGAGTCTTCCCTCTTACAAGGACGTCATCAATCACTCATGTTGGATGAGCAGTACTCTGGTTGGAATGTTTCACAACAACACCAATCGGTTGAAGCTATCCAAACTACAGAAAAGTATACATGGAGTGAGGAATTATATTAATGGAAGAACCTAAATCGAACATAGCATCTGAAAAGAATGTCTCCCTTGTGGTACAAGGTATTTTTAAAGTTCATGGATCCTTGGAATTTATTGGAATTTATGGTTGAATCAAGGATGAGACATTCCTTCTCTGGTTGACTCTCTCATTACCCTTTAGTTTTTATCTATGGGTGCCAATGTCTTTATGATATTTGTCATAGTGAGGGATTTGTTTAATTTAATCAAATAAAGTAATGTTAACTTGCACCTTTTTAAATGTATCTATTATTTCTTTATCAATTTCATTATCAAAATTCTTCTTAGATTTAGAGATTCTTTAGTGGAATGGAAGAGGAATGGATTTTTCATGGGAATCCTCAATGATAATTGGTTTACCCTTTTGGGGTTTTTTTTATTCACTCAAATCATTTATGGGTGGGGAAAGTGTGTTTTCAAGGGGGGCATACCAATTGTGTAGAATTAGTATAAAGAGAAAACTTTTTACCACTATGAAGTGTAATTTCACATACATTACATTTGTCCTTTGGATTATAAATGGTTTAGAATTGGATTTGTATAGAACAATGCATCATGATCTCACTGATGGTGTTTTCCAGTTGTCCCACTTGAGTTTGTAGGTCTGGAATTTCTTATTTTGTGGTCTGTTTGAACTGGAGGTTCTAGGTTTCCATTTTCATCACCATGCCCTCGAGACTTGGATTAAATTTGATAGGAGGAGGACTGTTTTGAGATGTTTATGGATAAGAAGGTTTCATACCTTGGCTTTTTTTATACCAATTCTGTTTGGGGTAGCTTGGGTTTCCTACTTGTCTGTACTGTGGTTTTGTTTTCCACATAGGGTTTGGATTTGGCCAAAAGGGTTCTTAATTTAAGGGAGGTGCTTTTTGGAATGGATTCCCAGGGAATAATACTACCCAAGACTCAGTTGAATCTTGAAGATGTGGTCTCTTTTCAGAAAAATGAGTATTATCAAAACAAATACAACAATGTAACGGAACAAGAGGAGATTGTGAGTTACCTTGTGCCTGAGCTAATTGCCTTTAAAGGGTATTCACCACATTAATGTTGTTATCTAAGTTTTGTTATAGATATTAATGGAATACCTCATAAACTCCTTGGGTGGGTGAATTATATCATATACCAAATTCATGTTCATTTTGATCCATGTTGGATACTAAATCATGAGTGGAGGAAGGAGTTTTATCAACATGGGAACCACCAGCTGCAGTATCCATCATTCCACAATCCATGGGGATAATTACCTCATATAAATATTGGATTAATAGTTTTTCACTAATATGGTGGTTGGGGTAGCTTTAGAAAAGTCTTTTGAATCTCTCCCAGTATTCATCAAGGGTCTCTCCTTGTGATTACCTAATGCCATAGATTTCCTTCCTAAATGATGCAGTTCGTTAGGTAGGGAAGAACTTCTCTAAAAAAGAGTCTTTTCAGGTAATTCCATCCCTAAATTGTGGTATGAGGATATTATATTCAGTATTTGGCTACATTATCATGGGAGAAAGGGAAATCCTTGAACATAATGAGATCCTCATACACATTTTGGGGTTTCATTGTGGAGCACACTATGTGTAACCCATTAAGGTTTTTATGAGGGTCCTCACCAGGAAGACCAAGGAATTTAAAAATTACGTGGATGAGGCCTGAACTTAGATCAAATTTAGATGCCTATTCAGGATATTGGATGTACACAGGTTGGTAATCAACATCCAAAGTGCTCTGTTCTTTTAAATTTTGGTTATTTGCAACCATGTTTTATTGGGTTTGATTTGGTTTGATTTCTGATTGTTTTAGGACCACTTCAGTTTCCAAAAAGGGTTTCTTGGTGGTACTTTGTTTTCCTACTCTAGATGACAATATTTTTGAGTGAAGTGGATTTTAAATTTCAATTTTAAATTCAAGTAGTGTTTCTTTGCCAGATCTTTTCATGCAACAATGATGTTCAGTTTGATTGATTGACTGTTTGTTGTTTTTTAAAATTTGTTATGGAAGATCAATGAAGTAAAAAAACTTAATAAATGAAAGGATAAAATAATATATAATTATATACTACAAAATTAGAGAGAGGGATATAAAGGAATATATGAGAGAGAGATAAATAAAGAACACACAAAAACAAACAAAAAATAAAAAAACAATAAAATGGGGGGAATGGGGTATTAAAAAGATTACTAAATAAAAAAATAAAAAAATAAAATGAAATAAATAGAATAAAATGATCTTGGTTCCCTAGAAATGGCTCCAAAATTTTATCACATTGTCCTGCATGTCAAATTATAAGTTTAGTTTACTAGAATTTCTATAGTATAACGGTAACTTTAGGTCATCTCTCGATGGAGCCTTAGATCATTAATTCAAAAATAATTTTTCAATTATAAAAAAATAAGGGGAATTTGATTTTTTAAATAATGAGTTTTGATAATTTAATATGTCAATGGAAAAAAAATAAAGTGATAAAATGAACTATATATTCACAAAATTAATTAAGCGTGATCAACCTGGGGAATTATCATGATGCTCATCCTTCATCACTTCAAGAGAAAGGGTATAGATCTTTTAATCCCTAGTTTGTGACACCTAGTACCATAATGTAACTGATTTTATTCTAGGATACCTCCTAGGTTTCAGTCTAAAACAGACAGTGATTCACTGGATACCACCGATGATTGGGTGACTTGTGTTCGACTTCATAACTGAAACTCACCAAGGAAACAAACAAAGAACTCGATGTCCTGTCCAGGATTATATGTTATCTATTAGTGGTATCATCAAATAAATTTAAATTTAATTAAAATTTCATATGTGATTTCAATTGACTAATATGAACCACACAAACACTACAATTTATAGAGGGAAGAAAAAATGGATGAATGATGTGTGAAACATCACATGAAAGGGTATCCCCAAACATGATCATTTGAGTTTGAGTATAAAGTACCAGTATATGACACAATTAAATAAGAAAATAGGATTAATAAAAACAAAATACAACATGTAATTAAAAAGATCAGTCAAAATAATAATAACATGAAGCTTGGGATTACATCACATTCCTACCCTGGTGATCACAAGGGGTTTAGAAATCCATGGTGGGAGAGGAAGATGATGATGATGAAGTAGAACATACCAAAGAATTCAAAACCTATAGGGATTATGGGAATAATACTTTGGGACTCAAAAATAGAATCACCTTTCCCCCTGGTTGAACCTCCAAATGTGGTGCCTAAGGCCTCTTTTTATAGGCAAATTGGAAGGTGGTTTTGAGCACACAGATTGTGTAAAACCATTTGAAATTTTTTTTTGACCTCCATAAAGTCTTATCTATATTTGGAGAAAAAATAAAAGTTATATCCCCACCTCTTGGATATATCCATAGAAAATTTGGCACCAGTTGGACAACTACAATTCGAGATATTGATAAAATACAAAACACCTCTTTTCACTTTGTGCAGATTTGATTCTCTGGGAAAATCAGTTCGGATGGGAATTATAAGGGCCTAATGGGGATTGGGTTCTTTCATATTAAATGTATCCCATTAAATATTTGACCATCCCATAAAATTTCATCCCATTTGGATGAATGGTATAGTAGAAGTATATCATTTAGTCTACTAGTATGCTTGAATCCTGCACAGATTGGCCCATGTTTCTTGGACTTCATCATGGACCCTCCAAATCACATCCACCTATAATGTAATTATAATAAAATATAAATTTTACCTTTTTAAAAGTGTTAAACACAAAATAATTTAATCAAAAAAGAAGTTAAATTTGTTATTATACTTGTAGTTTTCAATACAAAACTAGTTTAATACATTGGTATAAGGGTGAAATAAAAAAGTGAATCATGGTATGATCAGTAAGTTGTTGGAAAATACTAGATAACCATAGTAAAAAATGACTAAAACATTGTAAAACTTTATAAACCTCATCTATAGGTAATGGTACTCAAGATATTTCATCTATAGAATCATTTAATGTTACCCCAATCTTATCCATCATTATCTATTAATAATTTAGAGTATCTCAAATATAATATATGATCCCATGTACTATAATATGATAATGCGGATACTCAATTGATAACTTAGAATATATGGGATCCAATGGAGGAGGAGGTGTTTGAGTGGGATATAGAGGTATGGGATATGCAGACAGATGTGTAGGAGTGGGATAAGTAGACTAAAACTCTATTTCATGTCAGTAAACATCACCTGTATTGAAGATATAATCCTTTCCTCCATCATCTCAACCATATACTGAACTTTAACTTCTAAAGAATGTATTTTTTCCTTTATATTCATCTTCTCATGAAGAAGTTAGAGAACGACCAAAAAAATTAATTGATACACCTACCTTGTATCCAAATATTTGACCTAGGTGTTTGGGATTTACTAATGTATTAGCCAAATTATCCTCCACACCCTCAAGTATGATGGTCCCCTATGTGCTCTACTCCTCAAGTTATTCTGGTATAGAATATTTGAAATAATTATTAGTGAATTAAAAAATATAAATAGTTCAAAATAACTTAAATAACATCTTATAATCTTATTATTTTCATCATTTTATTCTTTTATAAGATATGTTCCCCTTGTATTCAGTTGGATCCTTTTCCATTATTAATGTCTGGACGGGGGAGGGAAAATATCCATGAATCCTAAATACTAATCCCTTTGTTTTAAAAAAAAATTAGCCATCATTTATTCTTCCAATAATGAATACCCTTCATGAGATAAAGTATGAGGGTACAGATTTCCTTATTGGATATTTTGATGAGATATCCATATTTCCTATTAATTGGGGACAAAAAAATCAATAATATGATCATTTTAGTGATTATATAAAAAAACATCAAAATTTTGGCATTCCACTTTCCAAAAATTATTCTTATCATATACATTAAATAAAATTAATCCAGGTATCTTCATCTATAAAATCATATATAACACATAGATTTTCATTTTTTTCTTTCACAAAAAATGAAATTTGAAGTTATGGAAGATTTAAAATCCCTCCATCTCATATAACAAAAATATAAACAATTCCTCTTAAATTCTTTAGTGTTTTGAAAATAATATGTCATTTAATTAGAAGGAAAAAATAACCTATATTAGTAAAAACATGTCATGATAAATCAAATAATAATAAATGTTCTTACCAAAATAGTCTCCCAAACCTAAACTATTGTTATATTGTTGACACTTCTCCAAAAAGAATTAAAATTATTAATTTATCTCAATCTTTCATAGACATAAAACTCATAAATTATTTTGAATTTGGAACCCTAGGATTTCCATTTTCACCAAACTCAATAGATATTATATGTTCATGACTATGTGAAATTTATAATTTATGAAAACATGTGTTACCCCATTAACTAGCCCTGGAAGCCTTCCATTTCCTTTTTAAAGTATAAGGATCTTGTACATAAGAATGAGGAATCTACATGGTAGAATTATATATAAGTTTCTCTCTAAAGGTCGATGTGACTTGCCTATTTTATTTTTCATTATATTAAAAATAAAATTTTCAAAAAAAATAGTAAAAAATTATACAAATCCGACTATTTTATATAATAACAGATGAATATTGAGAATTTGTCCAATAAAAACTTAAATAAACACATCTCTACTCACATTTATTAAAATAGTTAAATAAAATTATATAAAAATGTTGATTAAATTTATTACACAAGAAATTGATATAGACATAAGTATGAATATTTGTAAAATTTTATAAAAATTCAACTGATATATATGAAATTTAATAAAAATTGGAGAATTATATAAAGAAAACAAAAAAAAGTGAACTATTTATAATATTTATTTGAGTAGATAACAAAATTACTAAAAGGAGACTAGAAAAAATTATGGGACATGAAATCATATAGATGGAATAATAAAATTGAGTAAAAATTTATACAAATCCAATAGTTTCATATAAAATTGAATAATTAGGAAATGATAAAAACAAAAAATAACTAATCTAAAAAAATAATTTATGATATTTTTTAAAATATTCAACTTAAATAAAAAAAAATATAAATAGTATATCTAATATTTAAAAAAATTGATAATTTAAATAAGAAATTGATATATATTACCTATAATAATAGGAGAAAACTAAAGGATTGTTCTCCCATATTCCATATTCATGATCTTTCTATATGAAACAAACCATGTCTATAGTTTGGTCATCATTATCCTATGATAATTTTTCCATAGATGTAGGGATCTCGCATAATTCATTTTCATCATTATGTTTTTCATCACAAAAATACTATTTATTTCAATTAATATAATATACCACTTCACATTTAATGGATCAAGAACATTGAAATTTTTATTTCATATGTTTCCATAATAAAAGGGTCATTTGTGTATTCCAATCTATTTAGGTTTACTAGTGTCATACAGAATTCATCAGGATTGAAATGGTTGTTACCAATAACCCATTTGTAGTTGAACACAATAAATCAAAATTTAATGGAATAAATATCTCATATTTATTCTATAAAGCAATAATATACACTTGATTCATATGTTGGGTTTTTTTATTTTTCACTCAAAAAAATATTCTCTTCTGTAAATGTCAATACACTATTATTCTAAACTACACTTCCATTTTCCTCATCTTTGGTATAAAATGTATAGAAATTAATTTCATACCCATACCCTGTTAAAAATTTTAAACTTTTGTCATCATATAACAATCTTGATGTTTCTAAACATGTATAGTGTCTTTAAAATATTGAAAAAAATATTCTCATTCAATACCCACATATCTTTTTTATTTGGATGATATTATTTGAACACATTAATATGTTGTATTATATATGGATGATAATCATCTCTATTACTCAAGAAATATAAATTTTCATTCTTTATTTTTTCACCGGTCAAAAAGTTATTTTCAATACATGGATCCCCTTTCCCACAAAAATGACATGTTCATTGTGAGATATAGAGAAATAATCATTCTTTACTATAAACAATTTGTTTATACCAAACTCTTCCTCCTTCTAAAAAATATACTTCTTAAAAATATATTCCTCTATAGATTCTTAATAAAATCATTAAATATATTTTTATCCCTTTAAAAATGATACATCCAATATAGATATATGAGACAAAAATGATTTATTTCTTACACCAAATGAATCATTAAATGCACTATGATATCAAAAAACATGGTGGAAAGTAAATTTCCTATTGATAAAGTATATAAACCAAATCTTTCTCTTAATTGATTAATGAATTTAGATCCATCACTTTGTTACAGATGAAATTGAAAAAATAAAACACATTGATTATATTCAATCTGACATGGATGCGTATTATTCCATGAAATGGAACTAGTATGAGTAATTTCATCATAACATAAAAATAATTATATTTCATTCCTATTAACGTCAAATATTTTTGTGATATAGAATTTTATTTACATTTTAAGAATAACCCTGAGGCACTTCAATACTATAGTTTTACTAAAAAAACTAATTTTCTACCTCTTTAATAATATATGACAAGATAGAGGTAAGTATGTTCATTTTCCTTTAGGATTAGGAGATACCTCAAAATGTATTCTCATTGACAGTAAATCCACTCTTTCATTAAAACCATCCTTTGACTTTCATTTAAGAAATAACAATGTTCAAATCAAACTATCATTGATATTCTTCTCAACATGAATCACATCAATATTATGTTTGATCTCATTATATATCTAATATAGAAGCTCAAAAAATATTGATTGTTTATTCTATGTATTTTTATCATTACCAGATATTTATGACTTTCCAAATATAACATAAATGTTTTCACCCTTTCAAAATATTGATCAGATGGAATATGAATTGGAGCAATATAAAATTCTTTTGAGTGGTTGATTATATTTTTTAATCTTTTATAAGATAGGTCCATAGACAAAAAAAATTATGAACCATGTAATTTATTTTCCATCCATGTTTGTTTTGAAAAATTGAACCACCTTATTCATAAATTGGACAACCTTTATACCCCTTAACACTGTATCCATCCAAATTTCAATATTCTAAAAATTCATTAATAGTGAACTTAATCATTTCATGTAATTTAAAATGTTATTTTTTATATTAATCATTCACTTTGATACCTTCCTCCCATAAGAGTTTCAAATCATCAATTTGTGGTGATAAGTAAACATCAATATCATTCTAGGTTGTTTTGTTTCTAAAATCATTGAAATCAACATGATATATTTCTACTTTATATAATATTTAAGAGATAAGTTGTAAGTTACTAAAAAATAGGCCACAAACTATTTTTTATATTAATTCTCCGATATGGATTCATTCCATCTATGCATAATCCAAGTATGAGATTTTTAACTTCATTCCTAATTATAGTAAATTTTTGATCTATTTATTTGATTATGGAATATCATACAAATATCATAATTTTATATCATAAATTAACTCATCATCATTCCATATTGATGTTTTACATCATTATTATTTGAAAATAAATGTTTCAGACAAGGAATTATAGGAAGATACTAAATTCCCTTAGTAGGAGTCATAGTACATTTCATAATAAATAAATCAACTTTTGATCTTTCTTTCAACTTATACCATGATGACCCATATTCAGAACACTCTGAAATAACTTTTTATAACATACAATATAATGCACAATCATTAGGGTAAGAATGTATCTTCTTGTTCCCCAATCCCATCAGTTATAATAAGTCTATATATATATATATGTATATATCCGTAATAATTTTATCTCTAAGATAATTTTATTTTTGAATTATTTATTTAAACAACTATAGATATTTTTTAAAAATCTTTCACTCCATCAGATCCTAACTTTCAAATTCACCAATATTAACATTATTGATAAAACTATAAATTGTGTATATCTTGGATGTGGTAGTTTTTCTTCATCTTCATATAATCGTATAATAAAAGTTGTTTTCTCGATTTCCCCTACTTCAATATCATGAATCATTTTATTAATTTGATCATAATTTTCATTTGTAGAATCTCCATCATCTTTAAATCTTGAATTCTAGCCAATTTCACCATGCTAAATCCATGGAATGTAGTTCGAACTAAAACCATTTCAAATAAAATGATATTTGATTTCTCTTCTTTACATTTTTGTCATATTTAAACATTTCAATCATGGATAGGAACCAAATTCTGTTGTTTAGAACAATTCATTTGGAAAATTCCAAAAAAAACATAAAACCCTTCCTCATATTCATTACATGTTCATCGTACATTAATCCATCTACAATTCATTATCACCTATAACAAATTTAAATTATTATATATATGTTATTTTATATAGAAATTTAAATTTAAATTAAATATTACTAATAATCAGGAAAAATGATGTTAATTTTTTAAATAAAAATAAAAAAAATTATAAAATCAATTACAAAATATAATATGAATAATAAATAAATTATATTGTTTTAAAATAAAATAAGAAATATATCTTTTTGGTCACACTATAATTTATCCATAATAAAATTTTATGAGAAATTTCATTTTTTATTATTTAATAAAATTATAAATAAAAAAATTAATAGTTTTTAATATAAAATATTTAATTTCCAAAAAACATAGAATATGTATTCATTATTAAATAATATCCATATCATATATTATAAAACATTTAATAAAAAAATTATTCATAAAAACAAAAATTTTAAAAATAAAATAAATGTAAATAAACTATTATATAAATAATTTTTATATATTGAAAATGAAATAAAAAAATCATGGATACTGAGAGAACTAAATGAAACAATAAGAATATAAAAAAATTATAATTGATATATATTATTAAAGTAATATAATTATAAAAATATACCAATTATTTGAATGAAAAAATATAAAAATAAACAAAACCCTAAAATTATAATCTATACTAAAATCTTACAACTAAAATGAATGTAATGAAATAAAAATAAAAGTGGACAAAATCAATGTGGTCACCCTTGAAAACCTCTAGAGAATTAGGCCATTCAGTTTTTGAACCTGGTACCAAATTATTTAATATCAACAAACTAACTCATTTAGCTATGGACTGGTTTGTGACTAAAATGTATAAAATGAATCATTACAAAAATCCTACTAAATAAAGAATTTATATAGATGATATGGAATAAATATGATAAATCAAAAAAAAAACAAAAATAATGGGCCCAAAAAACTAGAGATATTGTTAATAAGATAAAAGAGGTGGATCCTAAGAAGAAGTGGTAAGGTTGATAGTAGTGGAAGCTATGAGGTAAAATCATGGTCAATAATATTCCATAATTTTAGTTTAAGTATTCATTCTGGAGGAATGTTTGATAGAGATCTAGTGAGTTAAATGAAAAAAAAATTCATCACTTGACACCATAAATTTTTTTATAATATTTTCAATGTTAGTTATATAAATAATTAACATTGAAAATATTTTGTTTGCATCATTTAATAAATAAATGATATAAAAACAACTTTTTGTTGTATTTTACTTCAGTTATTAAATAAATGATGTAAAAGACTATTTATAATGTCATTATGAATAATTAATGTTATAAGTGTGTCATTTTAAATTGTTTTTGTACTTATTGAAACAGATTATGTCTGATTATCATGTTTTGGGGGATCATAATCATTGAAAATTTTTCTCAGGAAGTTCACACATGGTGATATCGAGTAGAGAAGATCATGAGGACCGACTCACCAATCGGAACACCACATGTTTTGGGTGTTGTTGGATGTTTCTATCAATGATAATTTTTATTAGTATCTTGACTTGAGATTATTTTAAAAAAAAATCATTTGATTATTTACATTGATACATTCTGAAAACCCCAAAAACTTATATTTTTAGTGAGGTATCTTATATTCGATATTTCATTGGTGGCATGAAATTAATTGAATTATCAAGATAGGATTTTTCACTTTTAATTATAAGAAGAATATATCTTCGGTCACTTTACTAGGATAGTAATGAATCGATTAAATCCATGTCCATATATATTATTTAATTTCTATAAAATATAGTAAAAAAATTATAAATAAATCACAAATTATTATTACAAAAATTATAAATCCTTATTTATAAGATATCATGAGACAGAGAGATTATATTACACAATGTGTGTTTATAAGAGGTTTTTATAGTCATGAATTATCCTTGTCTCGCTATAGGTCGTGATGTGTTTCTAGATACCACTATTAGTTTATGAGTGACTCAATGCTATCAAGATAAGGTACTGGAGGGTAACACACAATGTGTGTCCATGAGTTCCACTAATTTGGATGAATTGAATTTTAGGATAAAGAAGACCCTGTGTATGGAGATTGATAAACGTTTGAGTGAAAAAATCATAAAAAATTAAATAAATAAATTCAGTTATATATTATTAATATTTATAATAATGAGAATTTAATTTATTTCTCAATGTACTAAAAAATATTTATTTATAAAAGTTAATGTGAGTAATGAACATTAAATTCTCAAAGTTCATTAAGTAATTATGAGTGGAACCTGATGATCTAATGGATCATAATTCATCATGTCACATTTAATAGTGTCACAAGTTATTTGTAAAATAGTAATGTAATTTATAAGACATTTACTAAGTTATTCATGTTGTTTCAGAACAATTTAAGAGGTTTAACTTATCTGAGGGATAAAGTATAATTTTTGATAGTTAAACCTAACTATTTAAGCTTATTTTGAGCCATGAATTATAAAGGGAACCATTTCCATGAATTTAACTCTTCTAAATTCATATATTATGGTTTTTATAGAGAAATATAAATGAAGAAAATTATATTACTGGTTTTATCAAAATAATTTTTAAAGACCTGGAAATTCTGTGGAAATTTTTTATTTACACATGAAAATTTTACGAGTCCGCAGTTTCTAACGGCACTTGATTTTGAGGCCCAGTTTGCCCAGAATCAATTTCTGAAGTTTTTCTCGGGTACATTTAGTAAACTTACATGCGGGATTTTATATGTTTTGAACCAGTGCTCGGAATTGAAATCTGAGGACATTGCTGAACTTGTAGCGCCGATATTCTCTTAAGGAGACCTTTACCACAGTTGCGTTTTATCGAGGATGGAATTTAATTTTTGGGGATTCTAAATAAAATTAAGTAAAAATATTTGTAACATGTTTTTATTTGGTTGGTGGTTAAAACCACCAAGTGGAGGTTAGAGGTGGGTCCCACCACACCCTAACCTCCCTTGGGAGGATATAACTAGGTGGGGCCCACTAGCTTGAACCCCCTTAATCCCCCTTTTAAACCCTTGAGATCCCCATTAATGGGGGAAAGTCTTGAAACCTTCCACCTTCCCCCATAATGGTTCCAATTCACCCATTAATGAAGTGAGGTAGCTTATTTTAATTAATCTCTTCACCTCCTCTAAATTTGAATTTGAACCATCCCTTAGCATTAATTAAATGAGTTGCCTCATTTAATTAAACACATGTTTGTGTTGTTGTGGGAAAGAATTAAAAGAGGCCATCCTTTGTCATTTTTGGGGTTGGCATCATCCCTTGGAAAGCTTGAGAGAGAAGAGCTTCGTCCTTCCAACGAAGAACCACCGAAGAACTCCATTCTTTTCACGAAGAACATAAAGAACGCTCCTCGTCTCCAAAGAACGTGAAGCATCATATTCTTCCTTCTTCAACCGGAGCAAGGAAGGGAAGCACCGCCGCCCATGAAGTACACTGAGGGCATCGTCTCGACTCGTCTTCACTGAGTTCTACCTCCTCCGATGTTGATGAAATGACATTCGTCTTCTACGACGTCCGTCTTCCACAACTCGTCAACATACAACAACAAATATGAGGTAGGGGTTTGATTAGTTTAATGTATAATTATACCCTTTTTCCTTGTCGTTTATTTGGGATCAATGATAGCCACTTGTTATCACCAAATGCAGAGGTCACGGGCCGAACCAACACGGCTCGACGCCCCTCCGTTGGTTCTTGTTTGGTGGACATCGAAGGCGGAGCCGAAAGGGCATTGTGTTGTCGCACCGTGACGGAGAAGAACCGCGGCCAGGAGGGCCGCGGCAGACGAAAGAGGAGCCGTGACCAGGAGGGATGCGGCAGATGAAGAAGCGCGGTGCCGTCACCCCACACGGTGGAGCCGAAGTCCGCGTCCAGGTCGGGCCACGGCGGTGGTGGTGTGGCTCTGTCATACCACGCGAAGGGAAACTGGACCGCGGTGCTATCACACCATGGTGGTGGTGCAGAGGCGGCCGGCCAAGCCGTCCCCTGTGGATCCAAACCAGTGGGACCAGCCGAGTCTCACAGCCCCTGAACCGGCGCAGCGCGCTGGTTCTCTTCGAAGAATCGGGGGGGCGCAGCACCCCCCTCCCTCACGTGGCCGGCCAGGCCACCACGAGTCGGGCTTCCACGAGCTGGGTCTCCCCTCGGCCGGGCCACCCAAGGCAGGGCCGCCCTTGGCCAGGCCGCCCAAGGCCGGGCTGCCCCTCAGACGAGAGGCTAAACTGATCTCGACTAGACGGGACGTATCGCAGGGACAAGTTTTTCGAGTTCCGTACCTACCCTTTAGGTAGGATTACCTGGAGGACAGTCTAGGAGTTTTTTTCCATTTTTACTTGTACTTTTTGTTCGGTTGGGTTTGTATACTGGCGCACTAACTTTCAGCACACTTTTCTTTTCTATTTTAGTACTTGTTGCTTCTACAGGTTGTGTTCAGACAGTGTGTGTTACAGGTTTAAAGGCAATGTCTTCCCTTTTTATTTGGATTACGCCTTTGGTGCTAGTCGCCATCCCCTGGCCTATGGAAGGCGAGCTTGGGATAGTCACGGCACGGGCCTCGAGGACGGGTCGTGACAATTTGGTATCAGATGAGTCGGTTCTACCATAGAACTTGGACTCTAATTCTTTTAACCAGCAATAGTGTTAAGTTTTTTTGGTGTGGACATCAGTTTAGGGAAACCGGTGTTGGTGTGGAGGCCGACGTATCCATACACTAGGACTCTGACTTCTGATTTCTGACTCAGTGCACGAAAACACTAATTGTGTGTGTGTTTCCCTTGAAAAAACTTTCTTCGTGATTACTTGGTGTGAGCTCACCATGTATACTGTTTTAACCGTGGCACACTTTTTTCTTTTCAGGATGACCCCACGAAGGTAGTCAGCTAGGGTTCCAAGTTTCTTATGAGATGGTAGCCCACCAAGTGATGAGGCCTCAGTGCAGGGCCCCATCACAACGGAGGTACCATCGGTACCAATACCCGTTGGGCCACCGATTACACAAGCTCCAGCAGCATAGAGTGCATGCCGTATGAGTGTGTTGCATGAGTTCCAATGCTAGAGGCCGCCCAGGTTCTAGGGAGAGACAGACCCACAGGAAGTTGAGGATTAGCCGGAGGCTGTCGTGATAGTTTTCAGATTGGTAGGGACACCAGCCGACTTCATGGTGATACTTGCTGCGAGTTTCCTATATGCAGCAGCCGGCAGATAGTGGATCCTGATGCACTAGGTTCATGACGAGGCATCACTACTCTATACAGACTTCGAGAGCCTGTTCCGGGTGGAGTTTGTCCAAGCCACCCTTCGTGCAGTGCGGATTACTTCATCTACAGCAAGGCAGCATGATAGTAGCTCAGTACTCAGCGAGGTTCACCGACCTCTCGCGCTACTTCACGGATATGGTGCAAGACCCATTTGTCAGGGCCCAGACCTTCGAGCAGGGACTCAGAAATGTGATAAGGGCTTTGATGATCCCCCTCAGCATCCTAAAACAGGCGGGGGTACTGGAGTGAGCCCTTATAGTGTAGAGTTTTCTTGCTGGGCAGACACCAGTAGTGGGGCCCACCACAGGGCGGCACATAGAGGAGTCTTCTGTAGTTGGCAGTAGACAGATGTCGCAGAAGTCTAAGAGGACTAGGCCATCAGGTGGGAAACCCTAGGATACAGGTTCGGTTGTACGGGGCACACGAGATTGAGCTAGTTATACGAGGAGCAGGCAGTGCTACGCATGCGGTGGGCTGGGTCACATGGCTCGAGACAGCCCGACCCACCATGCAGATGAGTAGCAGATAGTAGAGGGACCTCCCAGGCAGTGGAAAAGGTTCGAACATGGTGGACATGGAAGAGGAGCTGGCCGAGCAGCAGGTGGTGGACTCCGTTTCAAGGCTCTACAACCACCACCATTAGGAGGTCCACCCCGACCATAGGGAGCTGGCAGATAGAGGCGGGCTCAGCTCCGGACAGTCGAGGCCTATGACCACGGCGCACCTGAGATGATTCGAGGTACTATCTATGTCTACTCCACCCTTGCTGCAGTACATATAGACACAGGTGCGAGTAATTTTTTTATTTCCACTGCCCTCGTTCGGAGCTCGGAGATTCTGATGGAGTCGTTGGCTTGATCCATACGACTAGAGACTCCTACGAGAGTAGACTCGATGATTAAGCAAAAGTGTCGGCAGTGTGAGATTACTCTATGAGGTGAGAACTTTAAGCTGGGATCTCTTCATAGCGGTGTCGAGGCCTTAAGATGTCATCTTGGGTTTGGACTGGTTATCCACAGTTCATGCTCATATTGAAAATATTAGGTGGAAAGGGCGGTGTGTCCGTGAGAATGGGATGAGGTTTACCTTCACCGGTGAGAAGGGTGCCTTTTTAGTGCATGATAGACTTACCCAGAGGAGGGGGCATCCGATCACACATCAGTTGGCTAGTCTCATCCTCTGAGTGGTTGGTGTGCGGAGTCTAAGTTTTCCTTTTGTAGTGGATCAATACGCATATGTTTTCCCTGAAAATGTTCCAGGACTACCTCCTTGTAGAGAGGTAGACTTATACATTGACTTGTACCCCGGGACGGCACCGATATCTAATCCAGCATATCGGATGGCTCTCGTCGAGCTTTGTGAGTGGCGGGTACAGCTTGAGGACTTTCAGGTGAAAGGATTTATCTGACCCAGTGTTTCACCCTGGGCACCTCTAGTTTTTTTCACCAAGAAGGCGGATGGGAGCTTGGGACTGTGTGTTGACTACCGTCGCCTGAATCAGGTAACCATGAAGAACAAGTACCCACTCCCAAGGATTGACGAACTCTTTGATCAGCTCAAGGGATCATGATGGTTCTCAAAGATAGACCTTAGGTCAGGCTATCACCAGCTCAGAGTTTGAGACAAGGATGTGTAGAAGATATCCTTCAGGTGTCGGTATGGACACTAAGAGTTCTTGGTTATGCCCTTCAGTGTAACAAATGCTCCAGAAGTGTTCATGATTATCATGAATAGGATCTTCTAGCCTTACCTCGACCGCTTTGTCATAGTCTTAATCGACGACATACTGATTTACTCGATTACTGAGGAGGATCACGCCAACCATTTGCGGGTAGTACTGGACACACTCCGAGAGCACCAGATTTATGGTAAGCTCTCGAAGTTCCAGTTTTGGATTCAATTGGTACACTTTCTGGGACATGTCATCTCGAAGGAGGGAGTTGTAGTGGATCCAGTGAAGATCAAGGCAGTGCTTACTTGGGAGCCACCCAGGAGTGTGACGGAGGTACTGAGTTTTCTAGGACTGGCTGGTTACTATCAGAGATTTGTGCCAGATTTCTCCAGAGTTACAGCTCCACTTTTAGCTTTGACAAAGAATGGGAAACCCTTCATGTGGTCAGAGAGATGCCAGCAGAGCTTTCAGGAGCTGAGGCAGAGGTTGGCTAGTGTTCCCATCTTGAGGCTACTAGAGGAGGGCGTTGGGTACATAGTTTACTGTGACGCATCAGGGACCAGACTTGGGTGTATCCTGATGAAGGAGCAAGTAATGATCGCGTATAGATCTCGGCAGTTGAGACAACATGAGTTGAACTATGCTACCCATGACCTGGAGTTAGAAGTAGTGGTCTTTGCCTTGAAGATTTGGTGGCACTATCTGATTGGCGAGCGTTTTATAGTCTACTCTGACCACTAGAGTCTCAGGTACATCTTCTCACAGAAGGACCTAAACCTGAGACAGCGACGATGGCTCGAGTTCCTCCAAGACTATGACTTTGAGATAGTCTATACTCTTGGGAAGGGGAACGTTGTAGCAGATTATCTTAGTAGAAGATCGGGCATTCAGCTACTAGGAGAGGTGATGGAGCAGCTAGCAGTGTTGCAGATATCCTTTGTGGATATAGATGGAGCAGCCTTTCTCCAGTCTCTCACGGTCACTCCTCCACTTATTAAGTGATTCAGGGAGGCACTGCATGTGGGCGTTGACGGTGAGATGCAACATGCTCAGATATCCATAGGGTAGGCACCTGATTGATTTTCTGAAGGTGGGGGCACATCATTCTCTTCAGAGGAAGGACCATGGTACCAGTTTCACTTCAGGAGGAAGTGTTTCAGGAGTTCCACACATTTCCTCTAGCGGTACATCCAAAAGTAGTGAAGATGTATCAGGACCTCCGACGATAGCACTGGTCTCCAGGAATGAAGAAGGCAGTAGCAGAGTTTGTCTCACGATGCCTCTCTTGTCAGCAAGTGATGGTGGAGCACCAGGTTCCAGTGGGTTTGGTTCAGCCCATAGAGGTCCTAGAGTGGATGTCGGACGGGATATCCATTGATTTTGTGACGGGACTTCCACGTACATCCAAAGGACATGACTCTATCTGGGTGATTGTTGACTGACTCACCAAGTCAGCCCACTATCTACCTATCAGAGAGTAGGGTTCAGTAGAGAGCTTTAGATGCCTCTACATTTTAGAGATCGTACGACTTCATGGTGTCCCATGGACGATAGTCTCTGATCGAGATGCTCGTTTCACTTCCCAGCTATGGAAGGGGTTGTAGGAGGCTTTCGGGATGCAGCTTCTCTTGAGCACTGCCTTCCATCCTCAGACAGATGGTCAGAGTAAGAGGACCTTTCAGACTCTCGAGGACATGCTCTGTGCATGCATCCTTGACTATGTTCGCATCTGGGAGGATCACTTTCCCTTGGTGGAGTTTGTGTATAACAACATCTACCACTCCACCATTGGTATGGAACCTTACGAGGCACTGTACGGAAAACCATTCAGATCAACTCTATGCTGGACTGACCCACGGGAGTCAACACTTGTAGGACCAGAGATGGAGGAGGATACGACAGAGAAGGTGCATATCATCCAGGAGCGGATGAAGACTGCACAGAGTAGGCAGAAGTCCTAGGCTGATAGGAGATGGATACCACTGGAGTTCGAGGATGGGGACCATGTCTTTCTACGGGTCTCACCTCGACGAGGTATATGGAGATTTGTCTGAGGCGGAAAGTTATCTCTGCAATTCATCAGACCGTTTCAGGTCCTCAGTAGAGTAGGCGAGGTGGCTTACCACCTAGCACTTCCACCTCAGTTGCACCGGGTGTACGACATCTTCCACGTATCTTTGTTGAGGAGATACGTGCATGACCCATCCCACATCATCGACTAGGGGGAGCTGGTCAGCAATGGAAGAGTGACTTTCACGGAGGTTCCAATGGAGATTGAGGATCGAAAGGAGCAGGTCCTGTGTGGATGGTCGATTCCTTTGGTGCGCATTCGTTGGCAGCACGGGAACCTCCAGGAGAGCACATGGAAGCGGGAGGCTCATATGCGTTCTTAGTATACTCATTTGTTCCCTTAGTGTATGTTTTAGCTTACATAGACATAAACCCGGAGGTGGGGAGAATGAAAAGACCAGGAAAATCCATGGAAATTTTTTTTTATACATGGAAATTTTACGAGTCCGCAGTTTCTGACGGTGCTTGATTCTGAGGCACGGTGTGCCGCGAATCAATTTCTGAAGATTTCCTCGAGTACGTTCAATAAATATACATGCAGGATTTTATATCTTTGGAACCGGTGCTCGGAATTGAAATCTGAGGACACCGTTGAACTCGTAGTGTCATTATTTTCTTAAAGAGACCTTTACCGCAGTTGCGTTTTATCGAGGTTGGAAGTTAATTTTTGGGGATTCTAAATAAAATTAAGTAAAAATATGTGTAACATATTTTTATTTGGTTGGTGGTAAAAACCACCAAGTGGAGGTTAGAGGTGGGGCCCACCACACCCTAACCTCCCTTGGGAGGATATAAATAGGTGGGGACCACTAGCTTGAACCCCCTTAACCCCCCTTTTAAACCCTTGAGCTCCCCATTAATGGAGGAAACTCTGGAAACATTCCACCTTCCCCCATAATGGTGCCAATTCACCCATTAATAAATTGAGGCAGCTTATTCTAATTAAACTCTTCACCTCCTCTAAATTTGAATTTAAACCATCCATTAGCATTAATTAAATGAGTTGCCTCATTTAATTAAACACATATTTGTGTTTTTGTGGGAAATAATTAAAAGAGGCCATCCTTTTTTATTTTTGGGGTTGGCATAATCCCTGGGAAATCTTGAGATAGAAGAGCTTCGTCCTTCCAATGAAGAACCACTGAAGAAATCCATTCCTTCCATGAAGAAAATAAAGAACGCTCCTCATCTCTGAAGAAGGTGAAGCATCATCTTCTTCCTTCTTCAACCGGAGAAAGGAAGGGAAGCACCGCCGCCCACAAAGTACACTGAGGGCATCGTCTCGACTCATCTTCACTGAGCTCTACCTCCTCTGACATTGATGAAATGACGTCCATCTTTCGCGAAGTCCATCTTTCGCGACTCGTCAACATACAATGACAAATACGAGGTAGGGGGATTTGATTATTTTAATGTATAATTATACCCTCGTTCCTCTTCTTTTATTTGGGATCGATGATGGCCACTTGTTATCACATAATGTGGAGTGCGCGGGCCGAACCAACATGGATCGATGCCCC
This sequence comes from Viscum album, assembly GCA_963277665.1. Taxonomy (NCBI): domain Eukaryota; kingdom Viridiplantae; phylum Streptophyta; class Magnoliopsida; order Santalales; family Viscaceae; genus Viscum; species Viscum album. The sequence goes on from OY728125.1 coordinate 1,713,921,704, forward strand.
TCCGTTGGTTCTTGTTTGGTTGACGTCAAAGGCAGATCCAAAATGGTGCGGTGTTGTCGCACCGCGCTGGAGAAGAATCGCGGCCAGGAGGGCCGCGACAGATGAAAGAGGAACCACGTCCAAGAGGGTCGTGGCAGATGAAGAAGTGTGGAATTGTCGCGTCACGTGGTGGAGCCGAAGGGCTCGACCAGGTCAGGCTGTGGCGGTGGTGGTGTGGTGTTGTCGTGCCACGTGGAGGGTAGCAGGACTGCGGCGTCGTTGAGCCGCGGTGGAGGTACGGAGGCGGTCGGCGAAGCCAGTCACCGTGGAGCAGGACTAGTGGGACCAGCCAGGTCTCGCGACACCCCCCTCCCTCGCATGGCCGACCGAGCCGCCACGAGCCGGGCCGCCACGATCCGGGCCGCCACAAGCCAGGCCTCCATGAGCCGGGCTACCACGGCCGGGCCGCCCCTCGGCCGGGCCACCCAAGGCCGAGCCGCCCTTGGCCGGGCCGCCAAAGGCCGGGTCGCCCCTCCGTTGGGCCGCCCCTCGGAAGGGCCGTCTTTTTGGGCTGGGATGTCCCCTCGGATCAGGTCGCTTCCTCAAACTAGGTCGGACCCGCGGACCGGGTCAGACCCCGATTCAGACCGAGTCAGGCTGGGTCAGTCCGACTGGGTCAGACGGGACCTGGACCCGCTATGGCCGTTTACACCTTTTAGCCCGCATATTGGGCTACGGGTGTCCGATTGACATACCTCCTGCGGCGATGGAATTCATGGAGTGAGAAGATTTTTTTGGAATACTCCACTTGAGTTTTGGACATAGTTGGAGTACGTTCGGGTTGGTTTGTTACTAAAAACCTACGAGGCCCCTGGAACGGAAATGCCAATAACTCTCAGACCGGACGTCCGATTGGCGTGTCGTCTGTCGCATTGGGTTCCTTATGATGAGACGGAACTAAGGGATACATCATTTCTAGAATTAATGTTAGTTTATGTATCTACACTTGGCTCGAGGAGAGGACCCTCCCGAAGTTGAGCGTGTTGTGTGCGGGAACCCTAGGGCTGGCTGCGATGATAATGTATTGGAATCCTCTGTGGGTTCGACAGCGATGACTACTATACCGGAATACTCTGTGGGCTCGACAGTGATGAATATTGTACTGGGATCCTCCATGGGTTCTATAGTTACGACTTCTGTTCTAGTATCCTGTGTGGGTCCGACAGAATAGCTGGTCATGTATCCCGTGTGGGTCTGACAGCTTAGCTGGTCCTGTATCCTATATGGGTCTGACAGCTTAGATAAATTAGTGTCTACATATGATCATCTCTATCACTCTACAAAAGATGTATTCATGTGTGATCTGAGTCATGTCTTTCAACCATTATAATCTTGGTGATTGATTTACTTCCTTTTGGAATGGTTTATGCTTGGGCTTGAAAGTTGGAGCTGGATTATGATTGATAACTTAGGTATATGTATTGGCATATACCTAAGTAGGGTTAGTTGATACTTCATGATTTTATCTTTATACTATGGTTTATCCTTGTGGATTCTGGGAGACCTTTGGGGGTCTCAGGTTCCCCTACTGAGTATTTTCATACTCACCCCTGCACAAGCTTCGCCCGCACCTTGTTGTGTTCTGTGCAGACGACGGACAGTAGTGATCGAGGCTGAGGGTGACGGATGGGAGGCTGCTCAGAGATGGGCTAGATGGGACGTACCGTAGGTATGATTTGTTCGAGTTCTATACCTACCCTTTAGGTATGATTCCCCGGAGGATGATCCAGGAGTTGTTTTCCCTTTTTACTTGTACTTGTTGTTCAGTTGGGTTTGTATACTTTCCCACTTACTTTTAGCACACTTTTCTTTTCAATTTTAGTACTTGTTGCTTCTACAGCTTGTGTTCATAAATTGTGTGTTACAGGTTTAAAGTCAATGCCTTCTCTTTTTATCGGGATTACGCCTTTGGTGCTAGTCTCCAGCCCCTATCCTATGGAAGGTGGGATTAGGGTAGTGATGGCACGGACCCCAAGGATGGGTCGTGAAATAATTGATCTTGTGTTCTTTTCATAATAGATAAGAATCATAAAGAACATTGATCTTTCATACTATCATCCAAGAATCAAAATTTTCATAATAGGGGTTTTGTACATGTGTTGATGATCTAGAGGTTTTCTTTCAATTTTCCTTCAATCAATGGTGATCTAAAGGTGGACGGAGTACACCAGGGTCTAGTCATTCCATTGAGATGTCATCTTTTCCATTTTTTATTTTTTATTTGTGCTTAAATTTAATTTCACTTGATCCATGGATGAAAATAAACCTAATATGTTGGATCAGGGGTTACAATTCTGATATAGATAAAAAAATAAAATATTGATTAAGAACACTTCTGTCACGCTAGAGTTCCTTTAAGGAAACTATTAGGGATCTATAACTAAGAATTCAAAGATTATTAGTAATGAAGGTTAAAATAAAAGGTTTAATCATAAAGATATGTTTTTGTGAAAATAATGAAATTTTTCAAATTAAAATTATATTAAAATTAAAATATATAATCATTTTTTGAAAATATATTCATATATACATTGTATAGGATGGTTTTCTTAAAAATACCAAAATATGTCATACGCGGTAGCATATCATGATTTTTTTAAACTTATTGTTTTGTGTGTGAGTATGTGTTCATTTGGGTGTTATTAAAAAAATTATATGTATACATACATACACACACATGTGTATAATATTATAGTTTATTAAAAAATATATATATTTATATGATAGAAACTTTTTTTGTTTTTACATATTTTCTTCCTTAATAAAATTAACTTATATTATTCATCCATTTTTAAATTATTCTGTAGTTGTGAACTTAATGAAAAGTGAAAAAGTGGTGATATTCCTTCTTAATATAATACTACACTATACCTTCTATATCCCAAAACTAATATTATATTGTCCTACTACAAAAAAAAACCAAATTATTGACTATAAATAAAATTTGAAACATTTAATAAGTTCTTTTAAAACATAAGAAACGGATATATAACATGGAAATGACCAATTTTGTTAAAAAATATAAATATATTTTTTGTTTAGTTTATAAAATAAGAATAAAGTAAATCATGTTATGTTAAAAAATAGATATATACAAACCTTATAAATTTAAAATATTTCATGAAATGAATCTAATCTCACAATTCAATTCCATTTAAAATAAAATATTCTCACTAATTAAACAACCTATAAAATAGTTTTTTGGAAAATGAAAGATTCATAGTGTTCGCCATAGATGGGACTTAAAATAGGAGAAAACAATCATTGTTAAATTTTACTAACATAATTTTTATACTCTAAACAAAACATCTGTAGGGAAAATACTTTACTTAAATAAGAAATAGATATCACTTTAATACACATAATTTATCTTATTTTTTTGGAAAGAAACTATTATTTTTATATGAAATTCTTTAAAAATATTAAATAAATCCAATTATGAAAATATTATTTATTATTTAATAATTAAATAAAATGCAATATTTATAAAAAAATTGGATATATTCATCATTTATTTGTTGTGTTTTTGTAGTACAATAATGCTCAATTCAAAAAAAATAAAAATTGAATGTATAAATAGTTTTTTTCACAAAAAACCCCACTCAAATAATACAATTAATGATCTTCTCAAAATATCCCCCTACTAAAGTGGGTGTTATACAATAATTATCTAATGGGAGCCATGAATCAATTGGGATAAACTGATAAAAAAGTCGGTTTTTGTGTTAGGAAATGGGAAACCTCCAAATGGAAGTACCTAATGATAAAAATAGTAACCACCAAACGGTGGTCAATACCTTTTTTCACCCACTACCAATCCCTAATCCCTACATGAACCATCCCCCATCCCTAATTCCTCCCATTTCCCCATTCCCATCACCCTAATTCCTCTCAAACCCACAATTACTCAAGCATGATCAAAACCCTCATGACCGGTTTGTTCTTTATTCATCTGGTCTTTATTTTTTCTCTTAATCCATGGATTTAAATGATTCTCTTAAAACATACTAAATTAGTTTCTTTTTTTTCATATGTATAAGTTTTTTTCAGAAATTTGATTCTATTTATGGTTTTTTCATTATTTCAATATTCACAATTACATATGGAATTATTTAAGGTTTCTATCTGGTTCTATATTAGGTTCGCATCAAATTATTTTTTATTGAGTTTTATTTTAAATTTATCATTCCATTGACTTTAAACTAATAGTGATTGTTGTATTTATTCATTTAATTTACTCTATTCACATGCCTACTTCATCTCTACTTTACCACATAGAGTTCTTATCTTTTTCTCTATTTGTATTTAATTATTTCTATGTTCAATTTATCCTTATAACATTTCATATGAGTGTTTGTTTTTTTATTATTTTATAAATATTTTCTTTTTATTGTGGTTTTATTTTTTTCTTTTATTTATTCAATAAAAATAAGTGTTTTAGATGATAAATTCCCAACATATATTTGAGGATTCATATATTTTAACTAGTTTTAATTGTTTAATATACATTTAATTACTATTTAAAGTTTTTTTCTTATATTATGTCCTTAAATTCAAGGTTAATATTGGGATCATTTCTCTTTACTTATCCCCATACCTTTTTAAAATTTAATATTTTGATTAGAAATATTTTCAAAATTATTCTAGTGTAGTATATTCAATTTTATAATCATACCTTTTAGGATATTTGACTTTGAATCAAACTTATCAGGATGGTAATTCTCCTTCCATGTTTAATTTATGTGGTTCTACACAACACCTTTAATTATATCAAAGAACCTATAAACCACACATAATAATAAGAATTCAACTCTCAAAGTCCTTAAATATTAGTGAAATTTCACCTTTTTTGTTTCCTTTCATCATGAAAAATTCTATAAATTAATAAATCATTGGTAATCACTAATTTAAAATTGAAGGTGTGTTATACCTTCTTATACTAGTGACCTTTAATCACAAATTTTTCTAATTAAATCCATTCAATATTTTTTTTGTGAAATATGAATTAAATAGAGTGAATAATCTTGCATTATGTGCCTTGGTTTTGTATGTAAAATATCCTATAGTTTAATTATCCATAACACATGAGATCAAACCCTAGAAATATGTTTTTGGTCTTTTTAATCATAAAAATTGTACTTTTTTATCATTATTTTGTTACTGTTATAGGAATTTGTTTTTCTATTGTTTGTATTTGACACATATTACATACCATGAAGAAAATAATAATATATGCTTGTATGGATTACATAAAGAATAATGGGATGTTAATTTACCAGATGAAGAGGGGCCTCTATAGCTCCATGAATCTGCCTTGGGTATCAACTTTTCTAAGGATGTGATGAAAGATAATGATTGGTTGTATCTATCTGGTGTGCATGGATATGCATGGTTTCCATCTGTATCCTTATATTTAAGTGTTATATTTGGTTTTGAAAAAATTAATAGGTATAATTGTTACACACTCAAAGGTTGTATTCTACATGGAACTTTTAAGGTTTGTTATGTGCTAAGGGTTTTGATTAAAGTTTTGATTCATTATTTTTCTGACATTATTTTATGCTTATTTTAAACAAGTTTATAGTAGAATCATAATTATTTATCAATCAATATTTTTCTTTCAATTCTTTAATGGAAGACTAGCTGATGGTTTTGTGGTAAGTTTCTTCATTAAAAGTATTGTATTATGTGTTCTTTCTTGATTTATAAAATAATTCTTCAAAATGTAAATGATCTCCCAATAATATATGAGGTTGTAACTGGAGTTACTAAGAACCAAGTAATGGATAAGTCTATTAGAATCAAAAAAAACATTACATAATTGAAATGGGTAAGTGATTCATTGTCTTTATAGTTTCAAGTGGTGAATCAATCATGGTTTTGTTACTTTTATTTCTTCGACATTCATGGAATCATTTTTAACCCTAGAATAAATGGGGCTGTTGTTTTAATAATTTTTCTTTGATTTTCATTTTAAATAATGAATTATAATAAAGAGTGAATGATAGGTCCCTTTAGATTAACTCTTAATTGCCAACATTATCATTCTTATTCAAGTGAAAGTGATCTTATATATATTTTGGGATAATTGGTTTTATAGCCTCTTTGGTATCTTATATAGTCCCCATATTTTCATTTTTTAGAATCCATATTTCTTTAATTATCATAATTAATGGGTATTTTTTTGTGATCCAAATTTTTGATAAGTAAATTGTGCCCAATAACATATCAAAAAAATCAGTATCCTCTTTTATTAGTTTAATTTGAGTACAAAAAATTTAATCCATTATTAAATTTTTATTGTTAAATCTAATAGATTGTTGGTGTTTCTTTTTGATATATTTTTGAGCATAAATTACTTATCAAAAAATAAAATCACTCCTATAACCCCACTACTTGGATTATTTGATGTAATTTTGATTCATTGAAATACTGCTAATTTATTGTATTTTATTTCTTATGACCAAATGTGATAATAATTTAATTGATTGATTTTCATAAAACCTTATTTGTTTATAATCCATTTCATTCCATTTGTTAAATTAATAAATAAAACCTATGTTTTTTTTATATTTTTCATAATATGGAATAGAATGATCATAAATGGTATATGATGGAATGAAATTAAAGGTTTATTCATTTTTTCCCATATTGTTTTTTCGTGATTTTGGAAATTTGGTTGATGTATGTATTTTCCATTTTACATATAATGGGTTTCACATTTCACTAATATATGTATCTAAAAAGAATAGTAACTAAATCTACATCAATCCATGTTATCGTTTTCTCTAGATGGTCAAAAACACATTTTTAGTGTTTTAAAACACTAAAATGTTAGTATAACAGTCAAAGCCATTGTAAATGACCTTTCAATATAGTGAAATCATAGGTAAACTATCTTTGATTTATTTCTTATGTGTACTAATATATTAAATTTCTATATGATGTTCAAGGTGCTCAAAATGACTGAATAAGAAGCTTTTAAAGATTTGATGGTCTATAAAAATGTGTTTCGGGGGTCAAAATTGAGAAAATGACCTTTGATTACCATAAAATCATAGTAAAATAATCATAGATTGATTTTTAAAATATATAAATTAAATCCTTGTAAATCAATGTTTTTGTTGAATCAGGATAACTAAAAACACATTTTTTGTGTTGTAAAACAGTAAAACATGTGTGTAATATGATGTAACCAAGGATCAATTTGGTACTGGTGAGAGGGAGAGTGAATAATTGGTACACTGTTTTTATAAATTTTTAGTATTTTAATTAAAACTATGTGAATTACTAAAGTTGTGATCCATAATATTTAAATATCATCCACACGCTATAGGAAATAGATATAGAGAGAGCACAGTACACATGAATTTTATATGGTTTGGTTAGAAGACATACTCCTTACTACAACTGGTTATTCTAACGATTAATAGATTATACACTATTTGTAGGTGGTTGTAATCAGGTAAATTCCCAATCCCATTAACATTGAGTTCCACGGTGTTACCACTCTAGATTCCCACTATATATCACAAGTTCCCACCTACACAAGAAATTAACACAGAGTTCCAATGTGTCTTCTATTGCTCTAGAGTCCCATTGGAGACTTCCAATTCTCCTCAAATATAATCCACTAATAGGAATGATATTTTTTGTATTTTGATAGATTTTGTACTTCCTTGAAATAAAATATTCCTCTATAAATAAATTGGATCACCATATCTATTCATTTATAAATTCAATAACTTCAGTAGTTGATAATCAACTACCAGATATTTCTCATTCTATACAAATATTTAATTGATCTGGACTTATATCAGCACACTAACAACTTGGGTATAAATTCCTTCCAAAATACTCTATGGATTTGGTCTCAAACTTCAATGCATAATATTCATGAACAACATATTTCATGTGATTCTTACAAACTTCATGAATTTAAGATACAATGCATGGTCTTCTCTATTATTTTTCACTATAAATTGTGCAAAAAAATAACATGCTTCACATTTATCAATATTTATATATATAACATGTATATATCAATCTCAATCTCAAAATAATTCTTACATGAAAATGTTATAGTATATTTATGCAAGTATACGCACTACCTTCACTCTAGGTTCACAAGACCCTCATAGTTTCACATGAACTATATATCTCAAGCTCAACTCTTATTCAAGAGTCTCGACTCAACTTGCAAACATACATTTTATTCTCTTGTTCATAAAATCATACAAGTATCTATGTATTATAAATATATTCATGTAATGATGTTATGTGAACTCTTACTTGAAGCTTACTCAAAAAAATTCTAGGTCAAGGTAAAGTTTCACTCTAACTTATGAACCAATATTATCACATGCATGGTTCTTATAAATTCTCTCCAGAAATTTTACAACTTCATAATAATGTCTCAGTGTTTAACTAATTCATGTAATAATAATTTGTGGAACCTCTATTCTTATTCTTCTTCATGTATGACTATATGTATAATATAATCTCATAAGGCTTAATGAATGTGATTCATATAAGAACAAGTTCATGGATATGTTTAAGCATCATGTGATCATGAAGGATTTGGAAAACATAGCACTAACTTTGCGTAAAATCTTTATATGAAATCAAATCACTATTTAGTATATGTTTTCCACTCTCAACTCTCTCAAATGTTTCACCCACAAATAATCTATTGAAATCCTTTTATAGATGAGGCACACCAAATTACCTTACCTTAAGATTTAGTGATCCATTGGATCTGTCACCTCACTTAATCATCATGGAAATCCATACCATATACTTGACTTAGCCTCTATAATACTCAATTTCCACAAACTACACAACATGAAACACAAACAAGTCACATAATCATAATCTTTTAGATATACCCAACCTCATGAAGCCATAAAATCATTATCAAACACTCATGAATGTAAATTCAAAAAACATTTATCATTTTCATCTGTATCTCACAATGTCAACATGATCATGGAGGTGGCTAAACATTTGAAGTTCTGATCTCATTAGAATATTGAGGTAGAAGGTGATTTTGTGGCATGTTATCATTCACCGGTGTATTATGGCTATATTTTTAAGAATTATGAACAATGTTTCATATAATCCAAGACCCAAATCGATCTTACACTCAGTCAAGAACCACTTTATAATATTATCTACTTTTTCAAACTATCGAGCTATCACTGTGGTTGGTACCTAGATACACATTCACACACAAGCCCAACATGAGCCACTCCAACCCATTTCCTTGTCCACCTAACACTCTCTTGTTCACCCTATACGCAAGCTATCTGTTCCTTATGGGAACTATACAATCCCTCATGCATTCACATGCTACCATGGATGGCTAGGTTAACCTACCTCTTAAGGGGCATACCTAGGTCCCACATGTGGATGAGGTGGGTTATTCATTTCCTTATGGGTCGCCCATTTTTTTGGTAAAATCTCATAAAAATTGTTAGATAAAATATATAATTCTCGACATCATATTCCTAGCCACACTTCTCAAAATATACATTTCCAATCACACTTTTTAATATTCCTCATTCAAAAATATAAATATTTCTTTCATGACCTTCACAATAAAACTCCTCATTCAATAATATTATATTTAATGCCCTTCTTGAAAATATATCTTCTCTTCTTTAAATGCTCTAAATAATGTACACTATCCTAGTGTAATTGGAACATGTTATTAGACATTATGAGTGATTTTATAATCATCACAATTAATTTGAGGATGTTTTATTAACAATCCTACAAAAAACATCACTCACCTAAAAAAATATTTACCTATTCTCACAACCCAATCAAACTTTCTTATTAAAAAAATATGATCCACTAAGTGGGAAATTTTCTACATTTGGATTTGTTTAAAATTCCACCAAAACACTTTATATTTCAATATGTATTATTTTTTTTCTCTTCCTTATTGAAAATTAATACAAATAATTCATAGGGAACATCTCTTCTCATCTCCTTCCCATTGATCATGGTCATCTCCCTTTTGGATGCTGTTATATATTTTATTTTACAAAGATCCTTAATCTTGACAGCTCTATGTCTACATGGGTGTGCCCATTGTAGAAAAAAAGATTTTATAACCATGGTGGTCAATGTTGTTTATAAAAAAATTATGTGATACCAATCTCAAATAACTCACACATCATGCCTTTTAACTTCTCAGATAATCAAATCATGAAAAATATTTATCTTGCACTCATCTGAACAAACACATCATAAGGTTTAGGTGAAAAAAATATAGCTCCCACTTTTCAACTCTATTTTGATATTAATTTTTCAAAAAAATTTAAATTTTGGATTTAATAGTTCATTCAGGAAGATTTTTAGGACTTTCATATTCACTAAGTTGTAAATATTTGGCAGATTCAAATCATTTATACTCCCTCTCAAGGGATTCATCCACCTCCATCAGTTTTTATCATGTCATTACAAAATAAAATGCATAAGGGAATAATAAGGGACTTGTTTATTTCTAAAAAATAACCCTCAATACTAAAGAATACACTTTTAAAAATGATAGTAATAGTTTTTATTACTGCTAAAAAATTGTTGACTATCAAAGTGATGTTAAAAGGGGCCTTTATCAGCACTTTATTCTAGCACTGATAAAAATTTAAAAAATATTTTTTTATAACCTTTTCAGTGATTGAGACCCCCTTTCTCAGCGCTCCAACAAATCACCCCACACACACCCCCTTCCTCAATTCTCGCAACCCCCCTTCTGTATGGCTATATAGCTTGCTCACCGACCTGTGCAGGTATGGATTTGATCTCGTCACCCCAATGTTCATTGAAAACCTCTTTACCACTGTCTAATTTGTTTTCTTGTATATTGTGATATTTATATTTATTTAAATATATTTACATAACTATTTATTTTTCATATATATATATATATTTAAATACATTTTTATAATGTATGTTTGTGTGAGTGTGAATGTGTTTACGATATATATATATACATAAATTTATTTAAATATATTATATACTAATATTAATTTACATCTATTGGAATATAAATATAAATATAAATATATTACTATTTATAAATACACGCAAATATATATATATATATATAAACATTATTTATATGTATTTATGTGTATATATTCACATAGTTTTACTGTAAATTCATTTATATAATATATTTAATGATAGTGATATATTTATATAAAAATGAATTTATAAATGATGGATACACACAATATTGATACACACACACATATACACATATATACACACCCGAGTACAGATTTATATTTCTCACATACACACACAAATATTTACATATATATGTATTTATTTACAAATATTAGAATATACACATAAATATATATTTGTTTATTAACACAAACATGTTTATATATAAAAATTAATTCTATAGATATATATTAATGCATTTGTACAAGGTAAATAAAATTGATAATTATTTATTTAAAATGAATAATAAATAATAAATATTTATTTCCATATGGTTTATATATTTAAAAGTAAATTTTCATGTAAATATGTATTTATACATTTTTACTTATTATATGTAAATATAATAAAATATGCATATATTTAATTATATATGAAAGTACAATATGAATAATGATAAAATTTCAAAACCTTAATGTCAATATTAATGTAAGACTTGGAAATAAATTAAGTCTCTGTAGAAATAGGAAAATAATACTTTGTTAAGTGAAGTTGAAATACTATCGAATATTAAAAAAATAGGGTATCCCAACTAAAAACTCAATTTTGGAGGCCTTATTATCCCTTTTTGACCTCAAAAAACAATAATCAGAGACCCCCTAGTCAAAAAACATAAATATCTTCACAAGATTCAATTTGATATGTGATGGAGCTCAAACAGACACCTAGATCAAGTTTTATGGCCATTTCAAGTTCAAGCCATGTTTTCAACTTATCGTAGATTTTTCATCAGTTTATTCAATTTTTATGTCATCCAATTGTTATTAAATGACTTTTACTCAATAAAAATTAGAATATTATTAACTAATATTATTTTTAAATTTTTTTATAATTTGTTTTTACTAAATATCTTATATATTATGTGTAAATGCATATTTATCCTTATTTAAATCATATTTAATAAAATATATTTTATTAATATCAATATATTTATATTTATAAATTAATATATTAATTTAATGAAATGTAATTTTTTTACTGAATGCACCCTTTGTCAATGATAGTAAAAAATCACTGATAAAGGCCCACTTTAGTAGTGTTTTTTTGTTAGTGCTGATAAAGGTCCCCCTTTATAATCACTTTTTTATTAGTGTTGATAAAGAGAGTAACTTTATCGGTGTTTTTTTATTAGCACTGATACAGGGACCCCTTCATCATATCTTTTTTATTATTTCTGATAAAGGCCCCCTTTATCAATGATTTTTTAGCATTGATAAAGTCCCACCTTTATCATAACTTTTTTTATCACTAATAAAAGGGGGATTTATCAATGATTTTAGTTATAACTGATAAATCCTATAATTAGATAAACCAAAATTTTATTAGTGACTCGGGCTGAGAGTTTACTCTCAACCTTATCTTATCCTTCCTCCTTCTGATCTCAAATTTTGAAGAGTTCACCTTATCATTAATATTATTATCAAATGGCATATTCAAATTCTTTCCATAAACTATTAATCCATGAGGTATAGTCTTCTCTACCATTATAATTGAAAAAACTTTATTCTATTCTAATTTTATAGGGTTCTCCATGTCATATCCAACTTGTTCACACTAATTATTTAATTCCTTAAATCATCACCAAGAGATTAATTTTTATTATATTCAACATATTATTCTGAAATAACATGATTACCCTCATTTATAGAATTTATTTCATCTTAATAAATTTTTTTAGGCATTTTAAATTTATCTATCCAATCTATAAAACACTTCTTCTTTTTATCTTCTTTCGTTTTGGGTCTCTAACACTTCTTCTCAGAAACACATGACATCCTCTCTTTTTCCTTCCAGTTGTTTTTCCCGTTCATATCATTGGGGTCATATCTAGGTAATTTGGTTATTCCTTACTCAACTCTATGTCCTTATAATCCATATCATCCATTATTCTAGGTTTTAATACCTACGCTTTATGTCATATTTTCCAAAACAACAAAAAATCATCTAAATTGAGATTTTCTATTTGATTGATATACTTATCTAGAAAATTCTTGATTTTCTCTTATTTTATACCAATTTTTCTTTTTCTTAGGGTAAATTGGTATTCTTAACATCTTCCTTTCATCATTTGATGTGGTATAATTCTTATATATTGACTTCTCAATCTATATATATTCACTTGTACTATTGGTGATAACATATCTATTTTGAAACAATTAAGAATAAAATGTACTATGTCTATAGGAACCCTTCATCTCACCAACCTGAGAGGAATCATCTTTTACCTCAACAGACTTGTTTAATTCTTCTATATTCTTATTTAATTCATGTTGGAATTCTATATACATTGATTTTTTCTCAAAAAACTCTTCCTCCCTATGAGTCAATTTCTCCTCAAGATCACATACTATATTCTCATTCTCTGCCACCTATAGTGTATATTTATTATTCCCATCAAAAAATGTATTTATTTTCTAACATTCTTCTCATTTTTTATAGATAATGGTTATTTCTTTTCTCTAGTATCCTATTCTCTTTCTTGATCTGTATGTTTTTCTCAAAAGCAGCTTCCAAATCATCATTCATATTCTAGTAAATATATGTTCTTACATCTATATCAGCATCACTAAATGAATAATAAAATAATTTCTCAACACAAGAAATGAAATTGAGTTTTTATTTTGAAGAACTTCAAGATGATGAATTCTCTTGTTCATACTTGTTCATCAAATTTATCTCCCAATAGCTATAATGCTTCTTATTATTCTTATATATTTTTTAGGTTTCTCATTTTCCTCATCAAATTATGATTAAAATTTTTCATTTATTAAATTCAAAAAAAGTTATCCAATTCTATTAAAATTGTAGCACTTGGTTGGTTTCATGCCTTTTACTTTCCATTTTTCTTTCTGAACCCTCTTGAAATAAGATTAATAATTTTACTGAGGTATTTATCAACTTCATCATCATTATAATTACTTGATTTCTGAGCTTCCACCTCTTTAAACATGTCATTTATTATATCCACAAATGATATCTCATATTTTTTACATTTTAAAATTCATTGATTATCTAATTTTATAATATATGAGTATATTTTGTAACTAGTAAAGTGAAATTTCATCCCTATCTTTCAAGGCTAAGACCTTGGGATCAAATATGTTAGAAAAATTTATCATAAGCATCATCACAATTGTTGAATCTTCCAAATTCTCATCAATACTAAGAATATTACTTAATATCCCATTGAATATAATGAAATAGCCATTAATTATTTTATCATATTCTATTTTAATATAATACAACATTATTATTCAAATTTTTAACTTAACTTCAATAATATTAAGATTTACTTCATAACTACTTTTCATTTTATTCCAAAACTCCTTAGTAGTTTGGAGACTCATCACTTTAGTGTATACCTGTTATGATAAATCCATCAAAATAATATTTTGAGAAATTCCCTAAAATTTTAGAGTTCTATTGTTATCTTGAGTCATAGTAACATCCCCATTAATAGTTGGGAAAACCACTATTGTTGTTTCTCTAACTTCTAGGCCATGAGATAAGAGGTAAGGAAGAATCCTATTAATCCATTTTTTGTTATTCTTACCATAAAAAGTTGTTATTACTCTATTATTGACTGAATTATTTTTATCTACTTCTAAAAAATCTCTTATATTTATAGGTAACCTTCCATGGATACCAACTAGAACACCCAAGTATTATTTAAGTACCATTAAAAGCGGGGATGAATCAGTGATACGCTATTTTTACAAATTCGTTCTCTTTTAGTTTAACCTCTCAGCCTAACTAAAATATTGATCCCTCAACTTTAAACATCATACTAATATTATATGTAACAGTAATAGGGGGATAATATAAGACAGAGATTTTAAATGCTTCAGTCAAAATACATACTCCTTAATACAATCGGTTATTCCCCTAGATTAGTGATTCTTTACTATATATAGTTGGTTATAATCAAAGAAAGGTCCATTCCCCTAAACACTGAGTCCCATGGTATTAACACTTAAGATTCCCACTATAGATCATAATTTTCCACCTACACTAGTGATCGCCACAAAGTCACACTATGTTTTCTCTTGTTCTAGAGTCCCGCTAGAGACTTATACTTCTCTTCAAGTAGGATAAAGTGATAGAAAATATATATGTTATATTATGACGTATTTTTCACTACGTTGAGAAAAAAAATTCCTCCAAAAACAAATTGGATCACCTGATCTATTCATTAAAAAATTAAAGAACTTTGGAAATCAATAATCAATTGTCTAATTTTTCTCAGTTTCTAGTGATATTCAAAATTATATAGACAAACCTCATCACACTAACAACTCAATTATAAATGCCTTTCGAAATAGTATTTTTCTTTTGTCTCAAAATTCACTGCACATTATTCATAAAAATTATATTTTATGTGATTCTCAAATACATCATTCAAGTGAGATATAAATCATGGTCTTATATATTTTTCTTCACTAAATTTTTTGTAACACTAATGCACATGATTCACACTGATCATTTTTTATACATATAAAATTTATGTTTCAATATCAATCTTAATATAGTGTATACATGAAAATTTTATTTTATGTCTATGAAAGTACACATGCTTGCTTTACCTTAGGTACACAACACTCTCATAGTTTTAAATAAACTATATATCTCAAACTCAAATATTCATAATGAATCTTTGATCAATGTATAGACTTAAACTATCTTATCTTTTTTGTTAAAAAACAAGTATCTATTACTTATTAGGATCTTCACATAATAAGGGTATGATAACTCTCCCTTAAAACATCTTTGTGAAACTTGGATCTCACAATACTATTTCACTCTTACTCATGCACGTATATTATCACATGTAAGGTTCTTATCAGTTTTCTTCATGAAATTTACTACTTTTCAAGACTATCTCAATATTGAACTATTTTTAATAAAATGAGTATGAAACACCTCTATTCATCTTATTCATTACATATCAGTATATTTAGGATCTATTTTCATGAAGCTTAGTGAATTTGTTTCTTATAAGCAAAAGCTCGTCTATCTTTCCAAGTGTCACGCAGTCATGAAGGCTCAGGGAATCATAGTATAAACTTCACATGGAATCCTTATGTGAAATAAAATCACTCTTGATAATCTTATTTCACTATAATCTATCTCACCGGTATGATCACAAATGAGTTATTTGAATCCTTTTATAAAAGAGGTGCTCTGACTTAACTTTCCATTAAATGTAGTGATCTGTTTGATCCACCACCTCACTTTATCTTCATAGATAGTTTCATGATCTACATGACTTATCCTCTTTATATATTTATTTCCACCAAAAAGGTTGCATGTAGATCGAACTAGTCATGCGTCTGTACTCTTTTACATGAACCAAACCTCACGAAGATAAAAATAACTATCACATGCCCATGAATATAACTTCATAAAAACATACAACATCCTATTTTTTATATAATGATGTTAGCATGGTCATGGAGGTGGCCAAACATCAAAATTCCTAAGATCATGACCAGATGTGAGGTAAAACATGACTCTATGGAGCGTTCTCATTTGTTGGTGCTATATGATCCCATTTTTAAGATGAACAAACAATGTTATGCATAAGATGAGTCCCACATAAATCTAATACTCAATCGAGTGCCACTTAATAATATTATATTCTTCAACTGCCTTCTGATTTTGAATTGATTTTGGAACCATAATACACCTTCACACACTCACCCAACATATGTCATGCCACCCAATTATGCATTCCATTAAGAAATTACCCATTAACATGCTATATGCTTTATGTGGTCACTTTGAAATCCCTTATTCACTCACCAATCACTATGGATGGATAGATCAACTTACCTCATGCACGGTAGACCTAGGTCCTTTAAGTGGTTATGGTGGGTCCTTGTTCGGCTTATAGCTGGACCGTTTTTTATAAACTCCCATAAAAAGAGTTATCCAAAATATAGAATTCTCAACATCAAATAACAGGGCCCACTTCTCAACAACAAAATTTCTAATCTCCCTTTATAATATTCCTCTTAAAAATATTAATATTTTTTGTGTGTCCTTCATAATAAAAATTTTCATGCAATAATAGAATATTTCATGGACTTCTTCAAAATATGTATTCACTTATTTAAATTTTATTGTAATCTTAGACTAGAACCTCTTTTTTTAATGATCCTAAATCATGTTTATATTGTTAATAATGAGTTCTATGTTTTCTAATTAGAAAATGGTTTATTGGAAAAAAAAATAAAAATGGTTAATCCTGGAGGTGACCATTCCAACCATTCCACATAATGAGTTTGAACTAACCATGAAGATTGAATAACCATGTGAAACCTTACCATATAATAAATTTAACATAAAAACATGAAAAAACTTCTTATCCTGTGTAATATGAGAAAAATATATCAATGTCATGAACTGATCATGAAGTGGAGTTGAGCTTACCGTGGATTGAGAATCACCTTACTGCATGTATAATCAACCTAAAGTGGGTTTGATATATACATTACCTCATTAAAAAATCACGTTACCATGGAAAGTTATATATAATTTTTCATAAATTAGTATATTTATAATTTTTATTATTATAGAGACCTCATGTAGAAATAGCATACCACGGGAATTCATGAACATGCCACTTGACAAAATGAACTGACCGCATGAAGTGATAAACCAATTGTTACCACCTTGATGCATCAAATGACTATGCAAACGGATTTTATCTAGTTGTCCTACTAACTAACTATTTTTTATGTGAAGATAGCTTACCATGTATAAATTATTAATTCAGTGTTTTAAATCACCAATGACTATTTTTTAAAGAATTAAATGATGCATCAGTGTATTTAATATTACATTGAGTATTCTTTAATGGCTCATTTTGGATTATGATCATTTTAAGAAAAAAAATATGACCATGATAAGTATAAGTGAGATTAATTGAACATATGCTCTCACGCAGAAAATAACATAGGACCCTACATGTGCACTTATGCTATAAAGAAGACTCTACAACTCTCTGTTTTCAAAAACCTCTTAAAAAATATGTCTGGGGTACTTCCAAATATAAATTCAAGTACACCAAAAATCTGAATCTATTCGGATCAAGATGAATCATGTTTTTCGATCTTATATATCTTTCTAATTCTATTTATTCTTTATATTTGAGCTTTGTTTTTTACTCTGTTTATTTTTAGCCTCTTATGAGAAACTTGAGAGTACTTGATACTCCCTCAAATATTTTACTTTTACTCCCATTAATAACTATAGAAGTCATGTGTGACCTGATATTGATTTCATCCCATGCATAACTATGGAAGTTTCTATGTTCCTGGAAAACATTGTGCACTATTGTCTATAAAAACTCTATCCAGGTTGTGGATAAGTTTATTTAAAAATAAAATTCCTAGAAGCATGTGATTGGAATGTTGAGGGTATTATGTCTTAGCATGAGACCAAACCCCTTGTTAATTTTCAATGTGTTATATGTATTGTAACTTTTTTACTACTTTTTATCTATTTTGTTTTATTTGTTTTAAATAAAAACTATTTCATTTTTTCATAATATCAAACAAAACATTACACTAATGTTTAACATAATGTAGTGTTTTATATACAATATTTTATAAAAGTATATTAGTTTCAAAAGCCAAAGTATTTTACAAATTATTTTATCTAAGATTTGGTTGATCTTTTGAGAACCTTTTACAAAGATCAAATTATATATCTATACTATTTTTTGTAAACTAGGTGTTTTTATAAAATTGGGAGATTCAGTTTTTAATATTTTTTAAATATAAATTTTATTTGAAACTCAATTCACCCCCTCTTGAGTTTCCACTCTGACCAATATTTGGTATCAGTGGACTTTAAAATATTTCTTTACTGTGGTTTAGTATTATCTAAATATCTTAAATTTCTATTTTATGTAAATTTATATCTCTATTGATAATAATAATCATGAAGGAACCACCCCAAATTATACTCTTTATTTTAATGGAACTAACTATGCTCAATGGAAAATTAAAATAAAAAAATCATATAGGGAGAATACCATTTGATATTTGGTCTACTATTTAGGATAAATATAAAATACCTAAATATCCTATAAAATATTGAAGTGATGACACAAAATCTATATATGAATTTAACTATAAATCTATGAATTCTTGGTATTGTTCCTTAAGAGAAGACAAATTTAAAAGAATATTTTTTGTTGAAATTATTTTGAAGTATGGGATACACTGGATGTTTCTCGTGAAGTAAAAATCATTGTTAAATAAATATGATTAAATACCTATATTATTAAGTATAATACTTTTAATATTAATCCTAATTAATATATTTCGAAAATGTATCTCAGGTATAATGAAATAGTTAACAATATACATGCACTTGGAAACATTTTTGAGATCAAGTCATGGGAATTCTGATTTGTATACCAGATAGAATGAGAGGGACACCTGCTTTCATAATGGAATCATGTGACATTTGCAACCTAATAGTAGATGAGATCATCAGGAAGCTTATAATTTATGAATAATAATTATAAATGAATAAGGAAGAATATGATGAACCCATAAGTAAATTTGTATCCTTTAATACTTTTTAGTAAATAAAAAAAGAGATGATCAAAGATGAATGCCCAAGTGATGAAGAATCACCATATAACAGTGATGAAGAAATGGATAAATTGGCCATACATTTTTTGAAATTCTACAAAAAAATATGTTCTTTAAGAAACCAAACTATAAAGGTAAATATGATAATATTGGGAATTGGAAAAAAATATTTTAAAAGGGATGATTCTTCCAAATAAGTAATCTTCTATGAATGTGAGAGAAAAATACACATCAAGGTAGACAATCCTGAGTAAAATTATAATAAGAAATATGATTAAAAAGGAAGGAAATACAAAAAGGAAATGAAATTCACTTGTATTTCCTCTAAGGATAGTTCTATTAATTCAATATCAAGTAGAGAAGATAGAAATAGAAAAGTTAATATGTGTTTTATGATAAAAAATTCTAAGGTATTAAATGTTATTCCTAAATATCCTTCTCATATTTCAAATCATTCTAAAATTGAAAATAATAATTAGAACATTTCAAGTGATGAATTATTTGAATATGTTAACATCTTGTAAGATAAATTTAATGAATTAAAAGATAAATATTAAATTTTAAAGAAGCATCATGCTATATCTACTCACTTTAAAAATAATCTTCCAATAAAAAAGGACAAGAATATAAATTTCGTAAAGAAAATAATGAGTGTAAATTATATAATGAAAAATTAAAGAAATATCTAGAGAGATTTAAAAATGGAAGAAAAACCCTTATGTATATATTTGGTGAAAAAACTCCTAAGTACACAATTAGAATACGATATCAACCTATATAGAGGGAGATATATAAAAAAAATTGTCTCGGGTTCTAGTTATGTCAGCTCTTCTAACATTTCTTATTCTTTTAGACCTAATGAGGTGTTTTTTTCTAAACTTTTATGATTTGCTTATAATTATCCAATAAACAAATTATGGATTCCTAAATCACTTATTACTAATGTTTCTGGACCAAATAATATAAGGGTATAAAAATCATTTTTGTTCAAATATATTTTTTAGGAAACTTTCTTGAAGAGTTCCAGTAAACCACTATTGTACCTAGACAGTGGATGTTCTAGGCCTATGCCTCTACTCAAGTTTCAAGAACTTTATCAATGTGGGTTCTTGATATGTCACTTTTGGTGGTAATTCCAAAGGTAAAATAATTAGACTTGTCCAAATCAGTAACTCTAGTATAATTTTAATTTCCAATGTTTTATTTGTAGATGGATTAAAATATGATCAACTAAGGATTTCACAATTGTGTAATGATGGTTTTCATGTTAAATTTGAAAAAAAATGCTTATAATGTTTTTAATGCCAGACATTATTTAGTTTTTAATACTATGGGAAGCGAAAATGATTATGTTGTAGTTTTAAGTTTCTTATTTTCAAAAAACTATTTCTTGTTTGTGTACCTTTCATAAAGAATCTTGGATTTGGTATACAATAATATTCCATTGCAATATTCACTCACTTATAATTATAACTAGAAAATTCCTGGTTAAGGACATACCCAAGATAAAATTCCCAACATAAAAATTATATAATCCCTATCAAAAATGAAATCATCAAAAAACATCTTTCAAATCAAAGAAATAAGTTTCAATTTCTCAACCATCTAAGTTAGTTAATATGTATTTGTTTTTACCATATAGAGTTTTTATTTTAGTAGTAAAACATTATACTTCTATTTATGTTGATGATTATTCAAGATATACATAGGTGTTTCTACTTTCTAATAAAAGTTATGTTCTTTACTATTTTTTGTAAATATGCAAAATCTGTGGAGAATATTAGTGGACTTATAATTAATACCTTATTATGTGATCATGTTAATGAGTTTTAAAATCATGATTTTGAATCATTATTCTCACAACATGGATATAGTAACAAATTTTCTACACCTATGACCCTATAGTGGAATGTTGTAGTAGAAAGGAGGAATATAACCCTTCAATAAATTTCTTAAACCATTCTCAATGAGTGTGATTTACCTATTTATTTTTGGGTAGAATATGTAAACACAAATTGGTATATAATTAATATAGTTTTAATTATACCACCTTTAAAGAATACCCCTTAAGAAATTTGGAATGGTAGAAAACCAAATTTTAATTACTTTAGAGTTTTTGGTTGTTAATTCTTTACACTCAACACAAAAGAGAATTTAGAAAAATTTACTTCAAATAGTGATGAACGAATTTTCCTTGATATTATACAACCAATAAATCATATATGTTTATTAATAAATGGAATAATATTGTGTAAGAATATGTTCATGCCAAGTTATATGATATATATCCACATGAACCTAAGACATCTTTTGAAAATCTAGAAGTTGATCATTCTGATTTGAACTAAAATTTGGCCAGACCTCTTATAAATAATTCTCTTAGTTCTGATGAATAGCCTGAACCTGAACCTAGAGATAAAAAATGAGGTGTCAGACACTTATATTCCTAAAACTATTAGGAGTCATATATATCACCCCTTATATGCAGTGGTAGGTAACCTAGAAAAGGGAACTCATATTGGAGATTCTCTAAGAAACCAAGTTAAAAATCAAGATTTTTTATCATGGTTTTAACTTAAGAACATGAGTTTTGAGTAATGGATATAAAAGAAGAGTTAAATTGGTTTGAATGAAATAAATTATGGGAATTAGTTAAAAAACAAAATACTACCTAACTATTGGAACTAAATAGAAGTTCAAAAACAAGGTTAATGAGTCGGGCACAAAAGTTAGAAACAATGCTATGTTGTTTTCCCAAGGATATAGTCAAGAATAAGGTATTGACTATAAGGAAACATTCAATCCGGTATCTAGACATGAATCCATCATAATTTTGTTTTCCTATTCAGCACATTTGGAGTTCAAATAATATTAAATAGATGTTAAGAGTAAATTCTTAAATTTTTATATATTTATGGATTTTTTTTGTTGAACAACCCCTTTTATTTCAAAACCCTCACTTTCAAAATCATGTTTTTAAATTAACAAAAGATTTATATGTTTTAAAACATTTTCCTAGAGCTTAGAATTATAGGATCATCTCATTTTTAATTTAAAAGGGTTTTATTAAAGGAATTGATAATCCTACTTTATTTATGAAGTAATTTCAAAATATTTTTTGGTAGTAAAATATATATTGATGATATTATTTTTGGTTCTTTAGGAAATTATTTATGTTCTATGTTTTAAAAAATGTTGCAAAATGAATTTGAATTATGTTTGATGAGTGAACTTAAAATCTTTCATGGTTTTCAAAAAAAAGATGGAATTGTTTTAAATCAAATAAAATACAATAAATATATCCTAAAATTTTTTAGTATGGACAACACTAAAGGAATTGATACTCCTACGAATACTAGCTACAAGTTGGATCTTTATGAAACTGGGAAATAGGTTGAATAAACCACTTATAGAGGTATAATTGAAAATTTACTATACTTAATTTCTAGTCATCCAGATATAATTTTTAGTCTATGTATGTGTTCATGTTCTCAAGCAAACCTAAAATAGTCACATTTACTAGCTATGAAAAGAATTTTCAAATACCTAAAAATTACAACCAACGTAAGATTTTTTACTCCAAAGGATAATCATTTGAATTAGTGTGTTATTAATATATTGATTTTATGGTTTTATGTTAGATAGAAAAATAATTTCTAGAACATGTCACTTTTTGGGAATGTATTTAGAATCATGGTTAGTAAGAAATAGAATTATACTTCATTTTTTACTACTAAAACTCAGTACATAGCTACAGTTAGTTGTTGTGCACAAATTTTGTGGATGAAACATACATTACTGGACTATAGAAATCAATTCTCGAATGTCCCAATAAATTTTGATAATAAAATTGTGGTAAATATTTCTAAGAATCTTGTATCACATTCAATGGTAAATCACATTGATATAAGACATCAATTTTTGAAGGATCATTTTTAAAAAGGTGATATAACTCTTGAATTCATTGGTATTGAACATCATCTTTCTGATATATTTACAAAACCCTTAAATATTAATAGAATCATCCATATCATACATTAATTGTGTATGATAAATTATGCGTAATGTTTTTAATTAAATTTCAATATTTTAAGTTATTTAAGTTCTGTTTTAATTTTATATTCTGAGTATTTTCTAGAAATAATTGTGAATTTATGTTCACACTGTTAGTATGTTGACATTGAATTTTTGTTCACCTGGTCTGTATGTCTACCAATGAACACATAATAATGTGGATGTCATACTTACTATGAGTATTAACTCACATTATTAATATGCCTACCAAAAAAAATGTGTTCATGTTGTTTTCATGCTTACAATGAGGTCATGGTTATCATGCCTATCATGTTTATGTTATTACTGATCCATAGTCTACATATCTACCATGTAAGTTTTAATTAAATTTTTTGTGAAAACTTTTTGGTGGGATTTTATTTAAGATTATTATTATTTTAATCCCTAAATGATTGAAATGTAATTCAAATCAGAATTTGAATAGAAACACATCTTTTCCCTTAGATCTACTTTATCCTTTTGATATCTTTTGAGAAAATTGATTTCTCATGTCTCGGACCTCTCACTCCCTCCAACTCTAACCACTCTATTTTTTCTTATGTATCAAATCCTTCTACAATCAAACCAAACTAAAAATTATGAAATTGAAACACTTCACTGATGTCATTCCTTTTATTGAGTTGTCCCCTATTAATAAGTCAAGCAAATAAAAAGGTGGCACCGGTGAATATATAAATCCAATGAATCTACACATAATTGATCACCACAGTTCAGTCAAAAAATAATTCAATGCACATTTTTTTCAATTGATAAGATCTTTGGTCTTGAATGTGATTTAAAATTAGGGATAGGCTACTTGGTTTAGGGAAAATGGTAAGTATTTTTATCAAAAACGTTTCAAGGATTTTTATGTGCGCCTAGAGTTTATCCTTGGTGAGAAAATAGATTTCATCAGAAAAATGGTTAGTGGTAATGTTTTTTAATTTTCCATGAAAAAATTGGAAAATTATTTGGGTGTGATGCACAGAGAAGAATATGAGGATTACCAAATCTTGTATATAATTAATCATCTACACTTGGAGGTTCAGAATTCTTTGGATTAACTAACTATGATTGGAACCCCCAGGAGACCTACTGATGCCAAACTTAGTGGAAAATGTAGGTTTCTAGTCAAGTTCATTTAACATTTTATATGTCTAAAAAAGGAGATTTCAGTATCCTGAGGCACAAGAATATGTTTTTCTTATTTTTGATGAATAATGATACTCAAATTATTATTTTTATATTTTTCATGAGACATATGGTTGAGTAATGTAATCCAACGTCAAGGTTCATTTCATTACCTTAACCTAATCTTTTTTTATCCCTACTGGTGTATAAAGGATTATATCTTCAAGGGGAGAAATAATAACTTCATCTGATGGGTTTATTCTTACAAACAAATTTCAAGAAAATGAGGGTAAACCAGAACCTATAGAAAAAGGAATGGGTACCTAACTCAGAAAAACTATATGAAATGTTAATTTGGAGAAGTAACATGTTAAACCTATGGATATGGTGGATCCATGTCACGAACATAATGATGTTGTGGAATATTTAGATGATGATGTTTCTCCTTCTAAATAATCATAAGAGGAAGTAACTATTGAGGAAGATGAAGCATATGAAGAAAGAGAAGTTGTAGACCTTGATGAAGAATCTAGAGAAGATCAAGAGGATGAGATAGAATAGGACATGTCCTTTTAATCTGATGAAGTTAGGGATGACTCATAAGGATCTCCTATTATTGGGAGTACTCATAAATAGCCTATTCCAAGTGAACTTTCTGAGGGGGATAATTCCCCTAGATCTCTCATTTTAGGCTTAGACTATCTTGATTCAAATTATTATGATCATTGAGGTAATCCAATTGGACATGGTTAACCTATAATTATCTTTATTAAAATAAACATAGAATGACCATTGATTTCTAATGTTGATAATGAAGAGAGAACTGGTTTGTCTACTGAAATGCCTTCTATTTATTAGACCATTCAAGGCATCTTTGGTCCCACTCCCACTAAAAAAGGTGAGAAATCTCAGCTTGTTATTCATGAGGGTATAGATTAATATTCTAATAGTGATTAAGTTGAAGATTTTAATAGAGTTGTGGATCATATTATCATCATCATTATTATTTATTTTATTGAAATGAAGAAAGGAAACTATAAGGAGGGAAAGCAAGAGAATCTGAGACCAAGAGGGGTCATAAGTAGAGTA
Source organism: Viscum album (assembly GCA_963277665.1). Taxonomy (NCBI): domain Eukaryota; kingdom Viridiplantae; phylum Streptophyta; class Magnoliopsida; order Santalales; family Viscaceae; genus Viscum; species Viscum album. The sequence goes on from OY728125.1 coordinate 1,713,947,866, forward strand.
GGAAAAGGGCATCCCCTTTAATGATATTCAGCCCCTCTGCTTTCAAAAAATTCAAGTCATAAAAACAAGTGACACTAGAACCTTGGCCCATAATGGAAGATAGAAAATCAGCCACCTTGTTTCCTTCAAACCACGTATTTCTCAAGAAAATGTTATTGTATATCAGGCCACAACATTTCCAAATGACATAAGTGATTGACCACGGAGGATTGGTAATGTCAATCAGTGAGTTTTGTATGACCAGGGAGTCAGTTTTCACTTCTGAAATGATGACGATGCCCTAATGACATAGAGAGAGATCTGTGAGGAAGGTGAGAGCCTCCTCTAGAAGGGCCGAGCTGAGGCCAAAGAATATAGTGAACGCCAAAACAACCCATACACTATAGTTATGGACTATTCCATGAATTATCATGACCCCTGAAGAGCAAGAGGCATCAAGTTTCAAGCCCCACACCAAAGGGAGCCAATGAAACCAATTACTTCTCAGAATGTCCCTCTGAACAGGTGTCTGGGAATGCGGCTACAAGATGTGGAATGAAGGAGCGTCCCTCCAGGTCTCAAAGTTCCAAAAAAAATACAAGAGGAGACTCTGAGTACTTATAATAGACTTTCTAGAAATCTGAGTCCCCTCATGCCTAGCTTTATTTCTAGCCTGCCAGAGACACCAATATCTTGCATAGAGGATGAGGATTCGAGACTATCTATCTGGTCCTCGGTCACCCGAGTTATTGAACCAAAGGTCCAGGAATGAGGTGTTAGAGGAAGTTGGAGAGGAGAGAGCAGTGAATGTACCAAAGAAGGACCAAACCTCCCATTCCCATTCCCCCTCTAAGAAATTATGGATGGAAATCTCTTCTTGGTGGTGTTTATAGCACAGAAAGCATGATACCAAGGATATTCCTCATTTCCTGACATTCTCATCGGTAGGGATGGTGTTATGCCAGAGCCTCCGAGAAATGAAATTAAACATATTTAGAATTTGATTAGTCCATGGGACCTCATTCCAACAGTCCCCCTGCACCTGGGCAGCCATCGACCGAGAAAAAGTACTACCTAAGAAGGCCCCCGAGTTGGTAAGAGTGAAAACACACCTCTCTGTATCAGTGGAGGTTTCAATGAGATGGAAGGATCACTATTGATCATCATCAAGGATTGCCTCAATAAACTCGGGGTACTTTCTGGCTTCCTTGAACGTAATTGAAAGGGCTGGACAACCTGGAAAACTGAGGCATGCCCCCAACCAGTTTTGATGCCAGAAGGATACCAAACCCTCCCCTATGATCCAGTGGGCCAAAGGTTGTGGATTTGAGAATGTGGGGAGAAGAGACGAGAGGAAGGGGGACATGTGGCCCATCACCATTGGTGAGTTTCACTCTAGATCCCTACTGCTAATCTTACCCCCAAGGCTTCGACATTCAATAATATCCCAGGCCAGACTTCCATGCCTGCATTATAGAGTGTATTCCATGATTCATATGTTGATCCCGCTTTCCAGAATGGATTGGCCATCTTCTCCCAAGACACCCAGTGATGTTTCCCTTCCTCATGGGAATCCCAAAAAAGTAGGCAAGGATCCTGTCGATATTTCTGATGAAGATTTTCGGAACTTTGATCGCAAATAAAGTGTGCACCGTAGTGGTCATAAGGACACTATTGACGAGGGAAATGCATCCCCCAAAGGAAAGGAATTTGTTCTTCCAATTGAGAACACTTTCAACTAGCTTGGAAACAACCAAATCAAAATCTATAATCTTAAGCCAGCTCAATGGGATCGAGGCACCCAGATAATACATGGGAAGGTTGTCGCGCTGTATGGCCAGGGTGTTGCAGATCTAGGATGCTCGGCTTAGAGGGAAATGTTTGGAAAGTAAGAGTTCAATTTTTGAATTATTGATGACTTGGACACTCCACTTGCTATAAACTTGAACCACTCAAATAAGGCCACAAATCGACTTCCTGGTGGCATTGAGGAAGATGATAGTATCGTCTGCATACTTGAGATGAGAAACAGATGGAAGGTTCCCCTTACTACTATATGGTTACACCACCCCCCTGTTGAGGCTTCTATGAATGAGGAGGATAAGGAAGTCCTGAGAGAGAATGAAGAGGCTTGGGAGATAGTATCACCCTTCCTCAATCCACAAATCTCTTTGAAGAAACTATGGGTATTTCCCATGAAATTAAGTGCCATCCAGGAGGAACTGAAACAGCAGAATATGAGATCGGTGGAAGCGAGGGAGAATCCCATACCTTCCAACTTGTTTTTGATATAACTCTATTCGAGGTGATCATAGGCTATTACTTATACAGTTTAATCACCAGATTATAGCCATAGGTCATGATATTAAGATCTCGCAGCATCTCCTAGGCCAGCACAATAGCACCCTAAATAGACCGTCCCTTCATGAAGTCATGTTTTTCTTTAGAGACCCATTGGGGAAGGTGAACAACCAGCCTAGAATTGATGATACTATCAAGAATTTTATAAGTGAAGTTGCAAAAACTAACTAAGCGAAAATGGAGGATGGAGGAGGGGTTCTTATTCTTGGGTAGTAGGACAAGCATAGTGGCCGTCACGACCATTGGAATGAGGCCACCCCAGAAGAAGTCTTGGATGGATTTTGAAATATCACCCTTAACCACCTTGTAAGAGTCCCAATAAAAAGAACAAGGGAAACCATCAAGACTAGGTGCACTGTCTGATTTGAGGTTCAAGATAGCCTTGTGAATTTTTTCCTCTTCAGGCACAGCCGCCAGCCTGTCGTTATCGTAGGGGGACACGATCTTCGGAATATCAACAAGGACCTTTGTCGAACCACTAGGGTAGACATTGGGCATGCTAGTATTTGGACCTGTTAGATGATCATTGATGAAATTAAGTGCCATGTTACCCACATCATCTCTGTTATTCGAGAAATACATGTCCTCTATCATGATGTTGGGAGAGACCGAGCATTTCCTCTCATTGATACATGTGTGGAAATACATAGTGTTCTTGTCTCCCTCCTCCAGCCAAAAAAATCCTTAAATATTCCCTTTTCATTTTCTCCTAATGAAGAATCAGGTCTGAGAGGGTGTCGTTCTTGGCCAACAGAGCATGGAACACCTGGTCATCCCAGGCCTCCTCAAGAGTGTTTTCTAAAAGCTCTACTAACTGCATAACATTTTCCAAGTTGATATCCTTCTGGAGAAGATTCATATCCTAGGACTAAAGACGGTTCTTAAGTCTATGAAATTTAGAATGAAGCACTATCCAAGGACATATTTGGATGGGCTCAGACCAGGAATCATTGATTGTTTGAAGGTAGCTAGGTTGACCTCTCCAATGCTGGAAAAACCTGAAAGAGTCCATGTTATCCTGTGACAAGTCCAAAGTAACGAGAAGTGGAGAGTGGTCTGAAATTCCTCGGTCGAGATGGGACACCATGGTATTGGGAATGAGGCCACTGTTTGCATGTTCTCTAGGTACCGATCCAACTATCTCTCAGACCGGTGAGTTTCACGCTGATTATTGCACCACGTAAAGAGGTCCCCAGTGAAGCCAAGGTCCAAGAAGCATTTTCCTACCATGAAGAGTAGATAATCCATACTATACTACCTATGGAAAGGTCCCCTGGCCTTCTTCTCCACAGGATACACTATAATGTTGAAATCACCACCCATGAACCAGGTACATTTTCCAGTGTCAAAGTTATTGAGGTCATTCCAAAGGACCGCTCTGTGCTGGGTGTCGTAGCTTCCACAAACAAAAGAGGCAAAGAAGAAACCTACGTCATGAGTAACCTTGGTCGTGATGAAATGGTCACCTACCTAAAAAATATCCACTTTCAAGTTCTTTTTCCAAAAGATCCAAATATGGCTATTCGAGGGATCAGCATGCCTGAAGGCATGAATTCTTAATATGTGGGAAAAATCTGAGATTCTAGATTTATCCTTATTATGTTCCAAGATGACAACGAGAAGAGCCTTATGTTTCTGAATTTTAGCAACCAATAATTCCATATTGACCTGGGCACCAAGTCTGCATGAGTTCCATATGATTAACGGAATCATTGGACAAGGTGTGACCCAACTCTGGCCCCAGGACTTCTAGCCTTCAGCTGACAGAAGGGAGAGTTCATCCTTAGAATTATTAATTCGGTGTGGGTTCCCATTACCGTACTGTTGAGAGGGGATGAAAAAACTAGAGAAAGACTCCCCAAGGAGAGGGGTTGGACCAATACGCGGCCTTCGACCGAGGGATGGGGAGGATAATCCACTATCTCTATTCTGTGAACATGGGAGAAGGATTTGTCCAAGGAGAAAAAACTAGGGTAACTTCTAGATAGGTTACTTGGAGGAGGGGCAAAGGGAAGGTGAAATAACTCCTCTTTCACTAGAGAGAGAAGGAGGGGGCTACAGGGAAAGCTAGGGGTAGTTTCGGGTGAGATACAGACGGTAGGAGGCTAAGAGAAAGACCAAGTATGCAGACTAGTTTTGGAACTCTGGGGGGCCACCAACAGTTTCAGAAACATTGGAACAATTGTCCCTACTTGGGTGATGGATCTACTCTACTTGAATGGGACCAAGGACCCCAACGCTGCTTCAAACACCAGGGTCTGGGCCTTTGGGGGAGGAGCAACTTGGAGCACAGGAGCTGGAGAAGAGACTTTGGCTTCATCAGAAGGAAAAAACTGAGGTGTTGAAGGAAAAGGAGGGAACTAAGGTGCTAGGGGTCAAGTCGAGGCCTCCTGAGGAGGGTGAAAATGAACACCCTGAACACTCTTCCTACAAAACTAAAGAGAGTGGTCATGCAGGAGGAAAGAGGAGAAAAATTGAGGATAGACAGGGTACATAATGATGTAGGACTAGGAGAAGGATCTTTTCACCCTGATCGCAATATTGTCTAGGGGGGGATGGGAGATATCCAGCTCCACACAGATCCGAACCTCAAACACATATGAGAAACACCGAATTCTGTAATCCGAGCACAGAAAAATCCCTAGGTAATCACCGATAACCCTGGGGAAACCTTCATTCTGAAGTGGGAGAGGGATGTGAGGGATACAAAGCCACACAGCTTCCAGGGGACTCTCTTTCCCTTGTTCACATCCATAAACCATCGAGAGAGATTAAATCTCCACCTCCCTATGGACCTCAGAGCTCAAAACTAGGCATGAATGAAATCCTCCTCCAATCCGAGAACCAGGTAAAAATCATGGCAGTGTATTTTGGAAACTATCACTAGAACAGCCAAATCCCAGGAGCGCACAACACGTTGGAAGGTAGCAAGCGTGTGTTTGGCCACACTGAACCTTTCCTCCAAAGTCCACTTGATGTAGGACTCATCTTGGGAATATAAATTTGCTGATACCACCACCTACAGGTAGGAGCCATCACGTGAGACCACCGGGGAGGAAAAAGATATCTCCAAGAAAAGAGGGCTTAAGGGACTAGGAGACGGGCCGCACAAGGCATCCTAAAGGTGGAACACTTATAGGGAGCCCCGTAGTAATGGACGGGATCAGATTGAGTGGGCCAATCAGTCAGGACAGTAGAGAACAGTCCTGAGGCCTGGGGCTTCGGACCGAAAGGAGCCACGGTGAGGCCCACCGATAGGACTACAGCGGGCAGAAAATTTTTAAAAGGAGGCCTGTGTGGCGCATTCTCAAGGGTTGGACAACGTATATCCATATTTCCATAATCCATTATTATTTTATGATAGATAGATCAATGGATGATGTACCTGAGATAGATGGTATGCATCAAGCTAGTGATCAATCTCCCTCTAATCTTTTACCCTCTATTCCTTCTACTTTATATGTCACTAAGGTAGACTTTTCTATATTCAAATCAGAAATGATGGATATTTTAAAGTAGGTATTTGTTCATATTGAAAAAACCTTTCAATAAATGAGAAAATATGACATTTTTAAAGTTGTTACATTAGTGATAATTCACCTCTCTCCTCACTTTAAGTTTCGGATAGAGATGATGCAAAATGAGGTTGCAGATTTGAGAGCCCATCTTGGTTCCCTCTAGGCATATCTATCTGATACGCTGATTTATTTAGACTATATTTTATGAATTTTTTATTAAATTCTACTCTTATGACCTCTCCTACTCCTTTTATTTGGTCAATTTTTTATGAATAGAAGATTAGACAAATCATTTATGTTGAGTTTAAGGTTATTCTTGATGAGTTTAGAATGAACAAAGAATATGTGAATGATGGGATTCAAACCCATTTTTTCATGCCACTATAAATAGTTTGAAAGTATTTCAATCAATATTGTCAAGACATAGAAACCATCAAGAGATAAATTGAGTATTACCTTAGGAGGATCTTTGAAAATTCATATCTAAAAGGGTTTTTCAGAACTCTTTCTTTAGACTCAAGTATGCCAATTTTGACTTGGGATTTCAAGTCCCATGTTAATAAGCATAGGGATATGAATCTAGTTTTGGAAGATTTCATGTAATATATAGATGATTTCCTTTAGGATTTAGAGCATAGTTCTCTTGTAGTTAGTGACTCTAATCGGTTGATGGAACCTTATATATAAACTTCATAGAAAGTTGTGCTAGATCAATCAACCATTCATTTATCCCTACCTACTACCTCCTCTACCATAAATCCTTTTGTCTTGAATAATGATCAAACCTTTAATCAAATCAGACCAGTTTCTAGGTGTATAGTACATAGAGAGTCTACTTCCTCATTTTCTCCTCATACTACCTCTAATCTTTCTTTTACATCCAAATGAGAATACCCTCTCCTTTCTATAGATGTTATAGGTGTACCAAATTAAAATTTAGATTTGGATAATTGCATTTGTATATTTTTTTAATCCTATTTTAATATCTTTTGATATATTAATGAAATATTCCTTTTTTGTTTTATTTTTTATTTTAACTTATTACTTTTTAATAATACCAAAAGTGGGAGTAATGAATGATTAGTGATTAGTGATAAATTAAAACAAATTGAATAGATATTTTGATCCTTCGCAAATATACTTTTGTTATATTCAATTCAATTAAATTTAAATGTCATGATTTTTTATCATTAAAAAGGGGAGAGATTGTTTTTTTATACCTTACCCTCCTTATTTTAATGATCCCAAATAATTTTTTATATTTTTATTAATGAATTTAATGTTCTATAAATTAGAAAATGGTTTACTGGAAAAAATTATAAAAATGGATAATTCTATAACAGACCATGGAAACATTACCATATGAAGAGTTTGAACTAATAGTGAAGACTAGATAACCATGTGGAACCTTACCACATGTTATATTTCACTTGGATTCATGAAAAAACTACTTAATATGAGTTGGTTGAGAAAATAATCAAACTCATGAACTAACTGTGAAGTGGAGTTGAGCTTACCGTGTGTTGAGAATCACCTTACTGCATGTACAATCAAACTATCATGAGATAGATATATACCTTACTACATGAAGAAATAAAATTATTGTGAAAAAGTATATATAATTTTTTATAATGTATTATACTAACAGTATCTATTATTGTAGTTACCACATGAAGAAACAACTTTCCACATGAATTCCAGAACCTACTGTATGAGAGAATTAATTGAGCGTGTTAAGTGATAAACCAACCTGGACAACATTTCCACATAAACTGGTCATTACTGACCATGTAAATTTTCCAGGACTACTAACCAAGTTTTGAGTAAAGAAACCATTTCATAACTAACATATCAGTGGAGTATTTCAAATATCCAATCGATAGTTTTAGAAACATTAAATGAAGAATTAGTGCATTTAATATTACATTAATTATTCTTTAACCACTACTTTTATAATAAGATCATTTTATAAAGAAAATATGATCATGAAACGTAAATAATGAGTTATTGAACATGTTCTCTCACATATAGAATAATACAGGATCCTACATGAACACCTGTGATATAGAGAAAACACTACGGCTCTCTGTTTTTGAAAACCTTATAGATAAAGTTTCTGATCTTCTTAGAAATTAAAATTCCTTGACACGAGAAAACCAAAGATATTTAGATTTATCTACATCACATTTTTCTATCATATATATCCTTATATTTCTTTTCATACATTATATTCAAGCTATGTTTGTTTACTCTGTTTATTTGTAAAAATATAGTCTCCTATGATAAATTGGATAGTACTTGATACTTTCACAAATATTTTATTTATACTCCCATGAACAACTATGGAAGTTGTCTTGTGTGACCTGATATCATTTTCAACCCATGGATAACTATGGATGAGGATTTATGCCTATATATCCTTGTGAATTATTTTATGTAGAAACTCGATCCGGGTTATGGATCAGAATATTTAATAATAAAATTCTTAGTAGTGGGTGATTTCCATGTGGAGGGGATTATTTCTTGTCTTGTGAGCTAACCTCTTGTTAATTATTACCATGTTATATGTGTTGTAACTTTATTACTACTTTTTAACTATTTTTTTCTTTATTTGAAATCAAATGTATTTCAGTTTTCTAAACCACCAAAAAAAACATTACTTTGATAGTCAAGTTAATATAGTGTTTTATATACTTTTTTTATATGAGTAGATTAGTTTCAAAAGTTAAGTATTTTACATTGTATTTTAACTAAGCTGTGATCTATATTTAAGAACCTTTTCAAATATCAAATTATATATTAATAATATTTTTGTTAACGAGGAATTTTTAACAAATTGGGGGGTTTAGTTTTAAAATTGTTTTAAAAAATAAATTTTATTGGAAACTCAATTCACCCCTCATGATTTTTCCACTCTGACAAACATTTATAAATAATTTTCACTTTCCAAGTGTAATTGGAACATGTAATTGGACATTATAAATTGTTCAAGAATCATCTCAATTAAGTTTTGGATGATTTCAAAATAATTTGGCAAGAATCATCACTCACCTAAAAAATATTGACATACTCCAAGCACCATCACTCACCTCAACACATTGACATCTTATCACAACCAAACCAAACATCCTTAATGGAAATAAATTAAATTCTCTTAAAGGGTACTTCATAATGATTAAAACCATAGAAAAAATCCATACAATGATGTGAAATATTATAAAAACTATCTTTGATTTATTTTTGAAGTATATGAGTGTGTCAATCCCATGTGTGGTGTTATCAATATGACTGAATGGCTAGTTTTTAAAGATTTGATAGTCTTTTACAGTATGTGTCAGAAAATAAAAAAGAATAATATAACCTCCAATTTTCATGAAATCATAGGGAAAACTATATATTTATTGGTAAAATGTGGGAATTAACATATCCTCAATCCGAGTTTTTTTATCTGGGTGACTAAAAATGCCTTTTTAGTTATTTTAAACACAAAAATGCATATATAATGTTTTAAACCGTAGGTAAAAGTTTTTGATTGATTTGAAATTATAGAATATCTGTATTTTAATTATTTTTAATATGTATGAGTATATAAAACCTCAATATGACCTACAATGTGCTCAGAGTGGCTAAATAAACAATATTTAAAGGATTGATAGTCTTTAAAAACATGTGTCCAGGGACCCAAAATAATAAAATTACCTCTTATTATTATAAAATCATTTTACAATAACTATATATTTATTTCTAAAATGTTTGAATTGATGGAACATCAATTCGAGTTGTCGTTTTTTCAAGATGACCGAAAACACCTTTGGTGTTTTAAAACACTAAAACACACATTTAATAGTCAAAACCATATATACAAACTTCAAATTGAAATGAAATAATAGTATAAGTGTCTTTTAATTATTTTATGATGTGTATGATTAGACATAACATCAATACGATTTGGGGTGTACTCAAACTGATTGAATAAGAAATTTTTAAAGAATTCATGCTCCTTAAAAATGGAAACTAGGGGGATAAAACTAAGAAAATTACCTATGATTATTGTTAAATAATGGGGAAAAATATAGATTTATTTTTGAAATTTTGGAACTAACGATGTGCCAAAATGAGATTTTGTTTTCTTGGGATGTCAGAAAAGGCCTTTTATTGTTTTAAAACTATAAAATATGCATATAATGATTAAAAAAATGTTAAATTTATATATACTAACATGAAATCAAAGTAAAACTATCTTTGAATTATTATTTATATATGAAACCATTCATAATGTCAATTCAACTTGCGGTTTTCTTAGACAAACTAAATAAGAAGTTTTTAAAATAATTGACAGTCTTTATAATTGTGAAATAGTAGTTGAAAACTGATAAAATTACATCTTATTACTATAAAATCATAGTGAAATAATTATAGATTGATTTTTTCAAATTTAGGAACTAAAGCGGCATCAATCCGAGCTGTCTTTTTATCGAGATGACTAAAAACACCTTTTTAATGTTTTAAAACACCAAAACATGCATGTGACGGTAAAAAATATATAGAGCATCCTTTAATTTATATGAAATCATAGAAGAACTATATTTTATTTATTTTTAATGTGTATGAGTAGATAGAATGTCAAATTTAAATGTGGTGTACTTGAACTAATTATATAAGCATTTTTTGTTGAATTGGTAGTCTTTAAAAGTGTGTCTAAAGAGTAAAAAGTAAGAAAACCACCTCTAATTATTTATAAATCAAAAGAAAACTAATTTTGATTGATTTTTTTAAAATAGGAATAGATGGAATATTAATCTGATTTGTTTACTTGAGAGGACTGAAAATGCCTTTATGGTGTTTTAAAATGATAAAACATGTGTATAACTATCAAAAACCAAGAAAATGACCCCAAATTGATTTGAGGTCATAGGAAAATTGTATTTTAATAATTTTTTTACATTTATAATTACACAACATGTCAATCTGACATGCAGTGTTCTAGAATTAACTGAATATATAATTTTCAAAGAATGGGAATTCCTTAAAAATGTGTGTCAAGGGGTCAAAAACAAGAAAATGGCCTCTAATAACATTTAAATCAGAGGAAAACTATAATAGATTTATTTTTAAAATGTATAAATTGACGATGCATAAAATCGAGTTATTGTTTGCTCAGGGTGGCCGAAAATTACTTTTTAGTGTTTTAAAACAATAAAACTTACATGTAATAGTTAAAATTATAGAAAACAACCTTATATTTACATGAAATCGTAGGAAATTTGTATTTGAATTATTTTTGACATGTATGACCATATGGAACATCATTCCAATGTGTGGTGTGATCGAACTGAATGAATAAGTAGTTTTAAAAGAATTGATAGACTTTAGAAATGTGTTACTTGGAGAAAAAACTGAGAAAAAGACATGGAATTACCATGAAATCAAAGGACAATAGCCGTAGATTGATTTTTGAAATGTAGGATTTGAAAGTGTGTCAATTTGAGTTCTTGTTTTCACAAGATAATTGAAAACACCTTTTTAGTGTTTTAAAACATTAAAACAAATATGTAATGGTCAAAACTATATAAAAACCCATAAATTGATGTAAAATTATAGGAAATTGGTCTTTGAATGATTTTTGATGTGTAAGAGTGGATGGAACATAAATATGACCTACAGTGTGCTTGGAATGACTAAATAAATAGTTTTTAAAGAATTAGAGGTTTTCGAATACATGCGTCCAGGCTAAAAACAAATAAAATAGCCTTAGATTCTCATGAAATCATTCAAAAACAATTGTATATTTATTTTTGAAATTTAGGAACTGAATATGTGAATATTTGAGTTATTGTTTATCTATGATGGTCGAAAATGCCTTTAGATGTTTTAAAATATTAAAACGTGTGGGTAATGGTCAAACCGCAATAAAATGACCTCGGATGGATGTGAAGTCATATGTAAAGTTTTTTTTGATTATTTTTTATTTGTATGAGTTGATGAAATATCAATCATATGTGATGTGAGATCATAATGACTAAATATATACTTTTCAAAGAAACGAAAGTATTTAAAAACATGTATCATAGTGTCAAAACCAAGTAAACATTTGATTATTGTGAAATCATAGTAAAATAATCTTATATTATTTTATTAAAATTTAGGAACAAAAAACATGTCTATACAAGTTGTAGATTTCTCAGGATATCCTAAACTTTATTTTTAGTGTTTTAAAACACTAAAATGTGCATGTAATAGTTAAAATCATAAAAACAACAGCAATTTAATGATAAGTCAAAGGAAAAATGTATTTGAATTATTTTAAACATGTATGAGAAGACGAGATGTCAAACCTATATTCATTGTACTAGGATTTACTGGATATATAGTTTTTAAAGTTTTTATGGTTTTTTTAAATTGTGCTTTAGGAGGTCAAAACCAAAGAAATGACCTCATATTTCTATGAAATCATAAGACAATCATAGATTGATTTGTGAAATAAAGAAATTGATAGTGTGTCAATTCAATATTTGTTTTTCTCAAGATGATTATAAATACACTTTTATTGTTTTAAGACACTAAATGTGCATGTAAGGGTCAAAAACATAGAAAATGAAATCAGATTGATGTGAAATCATTAAAAAATTGTTTTTAAAATATGTTTGACATGTACAAGTAGACAACACATCAATATAATGTGTAGTGTAATCAGATGGACTGAAAATCAATTTTAGATCAAAAATAATAAAATGTTGGAAAACAAAAACCCACTAACTATTTATTGTACAAATTTTTATTAGATGATATAATAAGTTATAATTATTATGATTTATTATTTTTTTATTGTACTAACATTTATCTTTAATTTATTTGATGTTTATTTATATGAGATGATGAGTGTAGAGTTTGGAAAATGATTGGATGAGGTTATTTGTGAGCTTATTGAATTATATATGATAAAGACCATTGGGGAAAAAATTAAGAGGTATTACCCCATGAAAAAAACAAGGATCAAGTTGATATACATTTGGTTTCACCTAAGTTGACACAAATAAAAACTAAATGAAAAGGTGAATATAAGGGTTGTAAGAGAAGCGTTATTTAGCAAGTTGGGATAGGAGAATCCAAGAATAGAGAATGAAAAACAAAAAAAAATAAAATAAAACAATTATTAAACATTTTGTAGGCCAATTTGGTCATATATTCATAGAAAGAACAACACCCACATCTATAATTTTGTTAAGTTTAAGAAAATGAAGTACATGAGATGATCAAGATGAAACAAATCAATAATAGAAGTACAAGAATCTCTACTGAAAATAAGTAATTTAACAGTGCTATAAAAAGGGCTTTATCAATATTATAGAAACACTGATAATGCAAGCGATTTTAAATGGTTGGTTTTAACAGTTCTCATAAAAAGAATTGATAAAGGCCCCCTTTAATAGTTCTAAAAAAAGAACTCATAAAAGGGGCCTTAATGAGTTTTTTTAGCACTAATAAAGGGGAACTTTATCAGTTCTTTTTTAGCACTGTTAAAGGTCACCTTCAGGAGCTCTTTTTTAGCACCATTAAAGCCCCCTTTGATAAGGATAAAAAGGTTCTGATAAAGACCCTGCTGATAAAGGGGCTACAATTTTTTCATGCCTCGCCTTTTTATCAGTGCTTCCCATCACCACCCCACCTTTATCAACTCCCCCCCCCACCCTATTATGAGTTCTCTAAATAATCGCACCATCATGCGTGCACCTCTGCCTCCAGTGTGTTTCAATCCTGAGACCTCCAACTTAAAAATCATCACCCTTTCCACTCCCCTGTATTTTTGGTTTTACATTTTATGATATATCTATATATTAATATATATATATATATATATTGTTAAAAAAATTTATACAAATATTTATATATATATATATATATGTTTTTATATATGTTTTTATATATGTTTTTATATATGTTTATATTTATATATTAAAATATATATTTAATATATATTATTTTATGTGTGTGTATGTGTGTGTTTATAAATACATACAAACATACATATATATATTTATATATATGTAGATGAGTATCTATAAATATAGTTATACATATTTATATTTATTTACATGTATTATATATTAATATTTATGTACATATATTAGAATATATAGATAAATATATGTATATCTATTTTTCAATTCATACACACAAATATATATATATATATATACATTATATTTACATTAATTGTATAGTTATATAAATATTAATAAATTTGTATTCTAAACAAAATGGATATCGGTTTTTATTTAGATACATTTTATATATTGAGAAATATATTTTATATGTAAATATGTTTAAGTATTTATTTATAAAATTAAATTTTTATTTTTAAATATATAAAAAAATACGTATATATTGTTATATATTTGATTATAAATAACATTATAATATGAAAAAGAGTAAAATTTTAAAAGTATAATATCAATATTAATTTAAGCCCCAAGAATAAATTTAGTCCCCAATGAGAAATGGAAAAAATACCCCCTTAAATGAGGATGAAATTTCATTGAATGTTAAAAAACTTGGGGTGCCCTGACTAAAAACTCGGATTTCGAGGCCTTCTATGCCTTTTGGCCTTGAAAAACTGGGTCGGGTAACATTTTCAACTTATTTTTTATTTTTTATATATTTTTTTATTTTTTTTATCTTCAAATTGTTATTAAATTACAATTACTCTATAATAATTAAAAAATTATTAATTAAAAATACTTTTTTATTTATATAATATTCCATTTTCACTAAATATCTTATATATTATGTGTAAATTCCTATTTAGACGTATCTAGAACATATTTAAAAAATATATATTATTTTTATATCGATATAAATATTTTTTTATATTAATATAATAATTTGAATGAAATAAATTTTATTTTGAAATATAACATTTATCATCTCTTATAAAAAATTGTTGATAAAGGGGGTATTTATCAGCATTTCTAAAAAAACTAATAAAGCCCCCCCTACATTATGAGTGATTTTTTAAAAGAACTGATAAATTCCCCCCTTTATCATCACTTTTTTACAAGCACTATTAAAGGCCCCCCTTTATTAGTGATTTTTTACTAGTGCTGATAAAGGGGGGGGGATTTATCATCTTTTTTAAAAGTAGTGATAAAGGGACGATGTAACATCCCCCAATCTAGCACTCTCTTGTGTGGCTAGAAAGAGTTTCTTATGAGACCTTAAGCATGCCTCCTCATACGCCAGAGGCTGTCGACTAGCAGTGGAGGTGTGAAAAGTATAGTGGGTAGACTATACCCCCTATTATGAAGTATGTTAATAGTAGAAACAATTCATAATAAAACTGAAATAATAAAAGTAAATACATTGTGAAAGACAACAACAAAATCCAACTAAATAATCTAACAAATCAATAAGGATTAATTTAATGACATGTTGTAACGTAACTAAATATCATGCTAGAACAATATAATAAAAATACTATTAGATTGGAATAAAAGACTTAAAGTCCTGAGTCTCGAATCCTGCATTTTTTCCATCTCTAAACTCCATCTCATCCTCAAACAATCAATCAACAGCAAGGTCCTTTACCCTTGTCTAAACCCACATCCACATAATTTTCTTAGGTGCCAAATGGAGGCTCGATTAGGGTGTGAGTATAACTCATTAGGTCAACACCACCAGGTCTTAACAAAAATAGTCAGAGAAGAAGTTTATGAAACTAAATGATAACTAGGTGGATTAATTAATTTTCCCATTAATAAACAACAACCACAACCTACTTCATCACAATGCCAAAATATATATCAACATGTATTATGAAAATTCCAACTACTACCATAGAACCAATGTAAAATAATCTGTTTCGGTGCCATGTCCGAATATCTCTGAACATGTCTTACGACCATGCCAACCAAAACCATATAACTATAGTATATCCACAAAAATCTGAGTCAAAAATCTATAAGAATTACAGCATCTGGGTTAAATACCTATAATAATTACAACATGGTACTTGGAATAGCCTACTCTCTATAAGCATTAGAGCATGGGACTGAGCCAAGACCTCTCAATATCATCATTACAACATATAAGTCTGCATGTTCTAGGGATGAGCCTGATATATAAGCATTCTAGCAAGGAACACAATCTCTGTCATCCAGCATGTATATCACAATATCAAATCACAATTCTCAATGGTTAATTATAAAAATTACCATTCATATTCCATATTCCACTTGAAATTTTGTTCTTAATTGATTAAAAATTATATCAATAATCAAAAATCCCTAATTTAGGGATTATATAAAAAATAATCACTCTATATCACATGTCATGATAAACATACCTTAATCTATTATCCAATTCAATTATAAGCATGGTTCACTCACCCCATGGGAATACATGATCTAGTCTAAAAACCCTTTGAAACCAAAGGACTTAAAATAGTAATTTCATTTGTTTATTTAATTGATTTGGTCATAGGAAACGATGGTATAATAAATATATTGCATAAACCTATTAATTATCAAACCATAGGGTTAAGATTTAGACCCCATTCTTTTAAATGAAGATCCAAAAACACTTAAAATGGATCATTTACATTAGGAAGAAGGTGAAAATGATTCCCAAGAGGTTCCTAGATCAAAACTGATCAAGATAAAAAACAAAAACTCAATTGGTTAAAGGATTTTAACTCAACAGTTAGAGAAGAATGAAGAGAAGGAATAAACCTAATTGAAATTAATTACTAGGGATAGATCACAAAAATGAGATGTCCATAAGGTTAGTTGGAACCCCAAAATTGTCTAGAGAAAGACCTAGGTTTGAGAGAGGAAGAGTTGTATCTAAAACAAAAGATAATTCATCCACACAACATGTTTAAAATAGTAGGGTTGTAATTTACATGAGATATAATATTATTACACTTCTTTTAAATGTTTTTAATGGAATACGCCAAAAACCCCATCTACTCAGATTTATTTTAGTAAAACTCTCAAAAAATTACATGACATATAATCCCTTTAAACGGCATGTACATGTTCTACAGTAGATTTTTCAACCCATTTTCCTTTTAAACAAACTAAATCACTTTTAATGTTTCTCAACTCACCATGAACCAATGAAACACTTAACCCATTTGTACCTAGACTCCATTAATTCAAAGGAGCATACATCCCCAAACTTTGAGTCATTTTATCCAATAATATCTCCTCATGGATACTCTCTATAATTTCTCATGTTTCCATTCAACCCAATATTTTTTTTATTAAAAGGATAGAATTTCATGATAAAAACACAACTAGAATAAAATATTAATGAAAAAATCATAGGGTGACATGCCTTGAAAAATACAGGATATTACAACCTCCCCACCTTATAACAGCTCATCCCCAAGCTGCTACAAGTTTCACTACGAGGTCTCAACAAACAAGTTCAGACACTACGTTTTCATATTAGACTCTTTATCCTACGTATCCTCTTAATCCTTCCCATGCTAACACTACACCCAAACCAATTTTATAGTCCTACCCTAAAGATACTTCTCACAATGATCCACAACCCATATCGGATGCTCCTCAAAGGACACATCATCACAAAGCTCAACATCTGCTACATCTATCGCATGGGAAGTGTCCAGATGATATCTCTATAGTTTCGGTATGTGGGACACATCACACATGACACTATAGAGCTGTGGAAGGGCTAAATGGTACTCCACTAGACTGACCCTTTTCACTATTTCAAATGGCCCAAAAACCATGGGCGCTAGCATTCCCTATTTCCTAACACGACATTACCCCAACATAAGTGACACTTGAAAGAAAACATGATGACCAATATCCACTTTTAGAAGACTTATATAATGATCAGCATATGATTTCCATTTTCTCTATGCGGTCACCAAACATTGTCTGATCAACTAAACTAATTCAGATGTCTCCTACACGAAACTAGGGCCAACAAGTGCTGACTTGCCTACCTCTAGCCCACAAAGAGGCAAACGAAATTTCCTTCCATACAAATCCTAAAAATATATTGTTTTGGTAAAATCCTAGAATCTATTTTTAAATGAAAACTCCAAGTCTCATATGATTCTCCCATGAACCACCAAAATCCAAAACATAGCCTCATAACATATCTTCCAGAACCTGAATAGACTGTTCGTTTTGATCATCAGAATGTAGATGATAGGTTATGCTTAAAAGAAATAATGATCCCATGGATTATTAAATATACTTCTAGAAATGTGATGTCAAATTAGGACCTCTATCTGAAATGAAACACCTCAGAACATCGTGAAATTGAACCACCTCTCACAAGTAAATATTTCTATAATCATCAACTATGAAGGTTTCCCTAATAGTTAAGAAGTGGGATACCTTATTCAATCGACACAAAATAACCCATATTTCATTATTATTATTATGGGATTTCTTCATTAGTTCTATCACAATATCCATTTTGACATCATCCCATTTCCACTCTGGAATGGGTAAAGGCATAAAAATTCCAACTTACCTTTGATGCACAGTTTTCACCTACTAAAAAGTTAAGCAACCAGCCATGAAGCTTTCCACCTCCTTCTTCATTCTTTACCATTGTTACTTTCTATAGAGATCATGATACATATTTGTTAAACTATGATGCACCACCTACCTATAAGCATGAAACTCTATCATTAGCTCTTCACACAAGCTTGTAAGAAATTATACTTGGACATTGAAAAGAAGAGAATTTTCAAGACCAAGATTCCATCCTCATGGAATTTACCCACCATATAATTTTTTTTAATAACTAATCCCTCCAAGTCAAAAAACTAATCCATATTAATCCAGTCCAAAATTGCGATTATAATAGATTTTGAAGTTAGAGCTACTCTCCCCTGAGATTCCTAAACATCCAGATGTATGTCTGTAAAGAGGTCCATTATCTGCCACTCATAACAAGACTCTCATACTGCCTATGTATGTTTATTTTGTATTAATTAATCAACAACTATGATTCCATTACAAGGTTTATAAGCTGATTCGACATTGAAAAGATGCAGATACTCAACCCACCTTCTCTTCCAAAGGATTAGGTCCCGCTGAGAAAAGATATAATTAAGTCTCTTTTGATATGTTTATACCACTAACCTATATCACCCATGATATTGTGTCTCCAACATATTAGGGAATTTAACACTTCCTTTAACTCCATTTCATGAGTATAGTAATTCATCTCATGCGGTCTCAGCAGGATGGATCCATAAGAAACCACTTGATCCTCCTGTACAAGAACAACTCTGAGTCCAACTCCGGATGCGTCATTGTGCATGGTATGTTCTTTACCCAGAATAGGTAATGTGATGATATATTTTTAGGTTATCCTACCTTTCATATCTTTAAAATCTCTCTCACATGTATCAGGCCAAACAAACTTCACCCGTGTCTTGGTTATCCAAGGCATTGGTGCTGCCAAATGGTGGAAATATTGGATAAAATGAAGGTAATAACCTACTAAAACCAGAAGGATACAAATTTCAAATACACTCTTGGGATTTTCCAAATATATCAAATCTTCTACTTTCTCTGAGTCCACTGACACTCCTACTTCTAAGATGAAATGGCCCAATAATGTTCACTTCATTAATATAGGAAAATCATTTGATTAGCTTGGCATTAAGAAGATAATCTCTCAATATACTCAAGATGATATCAAGATGTTTGGAATGGTCATATACTGACTAAAGTAAACTTATATGATCAATGAAAACTACCACTAACTGATTCAAAAAAAGATAAAAGATCTTATTTATTAAGGCCATGAATACCACAGGTGAATTTGTCAACCCAAATAACATCACTATGAATTCCTACAATCCATACCTTCTCTTAAAAGAAGTCTAAGGTATGTTAGATAGTCTCACCCTTAAATAATGATATCCTAATCTCAATTCAATCTTGGAGATGATCTTATCACCTCTTAACTGATCAAAACTATTTTCAATGCATGGAAGAGGATATTGATTCTTGGCCATCATCTAGTTCAATATCCGATAATCCACACATAAACACAAAGATCCATATTCCTTCTTGAAAAAGAGAAATAGAGAAAACCAAGGAGATATACTCAGCCATATGAAGCCTTTAGATTCTACAACTTCTATATGAACTTTTAACTCCCAAAGATCTGTTGGTTTCATTCGGTAAGGTTGGATAGAAACTGGATCTACTCCTCGTACCAACTTGATCATGAAATCTATCTCTCGCTCGGGAAGTAATCCATATAACTCATCAAGAAAGATATCTATAAAATTGTCTACCACAATAGGAAAAAATTCATATTTATTTCCACCATTATCTAGAGAAATATCGACGATCTGAGTCGTGAGACTATCCAATCTGCACAAAATTAGTCCCGCACAACCAACCTAAATATCCCACTTATCCTAGTGAGAATAAATGCTTACTTATAGAGATAAGAGAGTAACTCTCCTCTGGTAATATTTGATATGAGATAGGTATAGAATTTACCAATCCATACAAATAATCAAGTAAAATATAATCATTTCTGGTATGAATGGCTCCAAAAAGATGTGGTAACCAGAGAACACGTCTTGCAGCATTTGATATTCTCTGACCTCATTCCCAATGGTGTGTCAATGGTTAAAACAACATTTAATATTTCTACATCCAAGACCAAACCATTTGAAAACATAAAAGATTGAAAAAAATGATATGATCATATATCAATCAAAACAAAATCTACGATAGATGATCCAAGAATCGTACCTCTAACGATAGACATTCCCGCATCCATGTTAGTCAAAGAAGCCTATATAACGTGAAACTGAATTATCCTTCTTCCATGGGATCTTGTATGACTACCATGATCTATTTACCTTGCATGGTACTGTTGATCAGGTACTTGGTACCACGTCCCCTGCCTCATCTTGAATGACCTATAGAACATCAGCTACCATCCTGCTGAGGGTTAGCTGATCCCCTTCCCAATTACGGTTCTTGTCCTGATCCTCTTCCAATATTATGATGTATAAATTTCACACAAAACCTCTAAATATGAGCCAATATTCCACAAATATGACACTGAACTACGATGTAAGGAAAATACAGGTGCTTGGGGATAAACTTGACACACTGATAGAACTAGAATGGGGAACGATCTTGATATGGTTATCCACTTCCCAAAATTCTCTTCCCACAACTTTTTTGGTGGAAACTATCATAACAGCGCTTTTTACCACTCAAAGAATAACTCTTATATCATCCTTTTGAAATAGTATGGTCGCTGCTTGGGGCCTCTATCAGATTCCCTTCTGTAAAGAGTATTTGATTCATCACGTCTTAAAAGATGTTTAAATGAAAAACATTTACTTTTGACCTGATCTCATAATGAAGACCCCCCTAAAAACATCTCACCCTGGAGATCTCATCAGCTTCCAAATATGGCGTAAAGTGTTTTAGGTCAGTAAAATGTCCAGCATAGTCTAGCACCGATAAACCCTCCTAATTTAGATGCATGAACTCGCAAGATTTTTCATCCCTCAAGGTCATGGGATAAAATGGATTGGTAACATTATCAAGAAGTCCTTACTAGATAGATCACCATACTGCCCTGCTTCCTCTAATGCTTTGCAGGTCCACAAAGCGCATACACAAAAAGATTCAACATCCTATCCAAGGGTGTCTCAAGATGCCTGAATATCATATGGACTAAATAAATTCAAAAATCATCTACCTGGGGTCCCCCTTCTCCTATAAATATAAGAATATTTTGCAGTCAAAACTCTCTCATCATCTCAGAAGTTGAAGGAATGGTATGAACAGTCTCTCTTTCCTTGGATCGCATGACCCTCGGGAAGTTTTCACAAAGCTTAACATATGTATTATCCTTAGGAACTATATGAAGCTCCAGTTTAGCTACATTAGGAGTGTATTTATTTCCACTCTTCTACTGCTCGATTCGAGTATGATGTGGATTCATTTTCTCTATAAGAAAAACATACACCTTAAAGAATTGGTTAGCAATAAGGTCAACCCAAAAAGTGCTGAAACAGAGAAACACTAACTCTTGGTCTCTCTAGACATGGATTACATGTATTTTAGTATGACATGAAAACTCATTTCATTTATCTAGTGAAATAGATATCTCATATCACAGTTCTACAGTCAAGTACATATTAAATGTAAAAATAGAAATACCCCTATCATGATTCATGCATGTCAATATATCCCTATGTGACAATTATGAAGCATGTATTCTCATATCATGCCATACCAGGCCATGAGTGAAAATATAAAGAAACAATAACATCATTAAAAAATAACCACACACAACATGTGAATCACCCAAGGTGAAATAACATCAACTGTAACAGGAACACAACACAAATAGAAATTCCATCCCTGGGCACTCATATTTTTCCTTGCACATGAGTTAGCTACTCCCATGCACATGCTCATTACAATGTCTCGAAACATACTAGTATCCTTTCTACCTTTCCCAAACTATAATGAAAATGAAAATAAAATATTCTCCTCTAAAGACACTTTGTAACATCCCCCAATTTGGCACTCTTTCACATGGCCAGAAATGGTTTGTTATAAGACCTTAAGAACACCTCTCTGAATGTCATAGGTTTCCGACTAGTAGTAGGGGTGTGAAAAGTATAGTGGGGAGACTATACCCATTGGTATAAAGTGTCGTATAATTAGATACAATTCATAATAAAATGGTAATAATCAAAGTAAATACATAGTGGAAGACAACAATAAAAGAAAACTGAATAATACAATAAATAAATAAGGAATAATGTAATGACATGCTAGAATGTAACTAAATTCCATTCTATAAAAATACAATAATAATACTAGAAGACTCAAATAGAATACTCAAATCCCTAGGTCCCAAACCCCACATCGGTCCCATCTCCAAACTTCAGCCCATCCTGAAATAAGAAATCAATAGTTGGGTCCTTTTCAACTGTCCAAACTTGCATCCACATAATTTTCTCAAATAATAAATGATATCTCAAATAGTGTGTGATTATAAATCAGTATTTCAACACCACCATGTCTAAAAAAACCAGTCAGACAAGAAATGTATACAAAACATGATAACCATGTGTATTAATTATTTAACTGTTAATAAAATACAACAACAACCTTCTTTGACTCCATGCCGAAATATCTATGAGCATATCTTATGACCATGACAACCAAAACCATAAAACCAAGTTAAAATAACTTACTTCACTTCCATGATGGAATATCTCTATAAATGTCTTATGACTATTCCAACCATAACCATATAAGCATGGTATGGCCACAACAATCTTGGTCAAATACCTATAAGAATTATAGCATGGGACCAGGCATATCCCACTCTCTATAAGAATTATATCATGGGACTGGGCCATTCCCACTCAATACTAGCATTACATCATATAAGTGTGAAAGTATCAGGGCCCATCCTGATTCATAATTGATTAAAAATTTTATCAATAAGAAATAAGTCACAATTTAGGGATTCTATAATAAGAAATCACCCTAGGTCACATGTCATGCAAAACATACCTTACTCCATTCTCTAATTCAATTATAATCATGGTTCGCTCGCCCCATGGGCATCCATAAGATAGTGAAAAATCCATTTGAAACCAAAGGAATTCATGGAATAATTCCATTCATTTATTTAATTAATTTTAGCACATTCCACAATGGTGAAATCACAATATATTATAAACTTGGAAATTATAAAACCATAGGGTTAAGATCTAGATCCCCTACCTTTAATCACTACTATAAAAACAGTCAAGGGAAGTGGCACCTTTTATCAGTGCTAAGCAAAAAACGCTGATAATGAATCTATGTATCAACGCTAAACTTTTAGCACTGATAAAACTTGAGTCCCATATTTTATAAAATTGGTTGCACAGTGTCCTCTTTTTATCGCGCCCTAAAGCTCTTATGGTATTGTACCCCTACGACAACTCCCCTCCCCCCCACCCCGATCTTCCCATTGTCGGACCTCCACCTCCTCCCGATATTTGAGTTTTCGGACATCCGCCGCTAGCCCTAACCCTTATCCTCATCCTCAAACCCCTTCGGCGGATCCTCCTCCCTGTAAACCCTACTTCTCCTCCTCTCTGCTCGACCCTACTCCCCGCGAACACTACTCCACCATTTCTCAATTCTTGGAGGCTCCCCCTGTGCACCTCCCCCTTTGGCGGTCATACCTTCCCCTCCTGACATAGTGCATAAGTATCCCTACTTCTCCTCCTCTATGGTGAATTTCTTTTCTCTTCTTCTTGATTATATTCTTGAACTTTCTTCTTAGGAAGGATGTGACAACAATGCTGATTCAGTTTTTGTTTTTTTATTATTTTAATGGTCAATGGTCATACATAGGACTTTTAGATTACCCTCATGTGTTAAGTCATGTTTTATTTGACTATTCTTCTCATTCTTATGAAATATTTGTCAAATATTTAGTTGATTTGGGGACATGAAATTTATCCTTCTTTATTATGTGTAAATTGTGGAATTATCATGTTATTTTGTTTCCATTGGATGGATATTACTGATTAACCTAAATACTATAATGAATTACACTAAAGGAAATTAAAGTGAAGAGGTAGTTTTTCATGATATTTATGAAGATCCATAATAGTTCTTATATATTTTTGGATTTATTGGCGTTGTTTCTAAGTGATTTATTCTTGATGTTGTGAAAGAAATTTCTTACTAATAATTATTTTCTAGTCACTTAAGGACGGTAATGAATTGGTGGTATGGAAATCTGTAATTAAAGTGTTATATTTAAACTATAAATTCTACTTTAATATGAAAGAGTGTTTAAGGGGTAGATTTTAGTGTGAATTTCATATATGTTTTCCCTTTCATGCTAATATATATGGGGTATTTATCACTATGATTATAAGGGTGATGGTTGATTGATGTGGTTGGGAGCATGTGGTGTGGTAATTAATACCGTAGTGATGGATGGATTATTGTGTGGTTATGATAGTAATGATATGGCTATTTAGGTAGAAAATAAGTGGTTTTATGGATTTTATAATGTGTTTAGTTGTATTTTATGTCATGAAAAATTAGTTGTTATTGGGTGGGGTTATAGATTCCTTTTGGCATGGAATATGGTTGGAAGAAATGAAAATAGTAATGGGGGATGGGTTGGAAATGATAAATAATGGTTTGTTAAATGATTAATGATAATGATTGGAATAATTATGTTTAATAAAAGGTTAAATATAGAATAAATATTATTAATTATTAATGAATGGATTATAGTGGGTAGTGATTTAATGATTGGTTTTACATAAAAATGGTTAACAATTGAAATGCATATGGTAATAAAAATCCAAGAAATTATAATGTTAAATGAAATGAGAAGTTGGTAATGTTGATATGGATGCTTATGTGATTTGTTGGGGATTATTTGTGGAATTATAATGGAATTGATTATTAGAGGGTGGTAGTAACAAGGCAATGGTTGACGAGGGTGTTTTTAGTGTTAGTTTGGTGTAAACCCTTAGGAAATATTTGTGTGTGACTATATAATTATTATATTTTCTTATTATTTCTTACACACCACCACTTGAGTCGAGTAACCTAATTTAAATCCATATGGGTACTTTGGTTTTGAGTGTTTTTCTCAATATCTAGGTTATAGAGGGAACACATATAGAACCACTCCCTATTCCCTTCTCCACCTTCACACTTAGTATGAGTTGTGATGGCTCATAATGGGTGTATATATATGACATATAATGATTTGAGGTTTTGGGGTATATATATTCTTATTGACATGATTTTGTGTATTTGGTGTGGATACATAGTGGGGTTGTGCATTGTAGGAAGAAAGTATGATGTTTATGTCCTTCTTGTTCACGATATCATACTGTGATTGGGATGTGATGTGTGGTTGTGATGTGGATATGGTTTTTTATGTGTTTGTGACATGTGTATGTGTGGATATATGGTTGTGAGATTATATATAGAAGGGGTTGAAGCATAAGAAATATTCCATTAGAGTGTGAGAATGGCCATATTAGTGGGGAAGTGGATGTGGGATAATTTATTAATATATATTCTTTTGATATTACACTTTATATGGAGTTTGGAATTAGACACTTATGAGGATTGAATGGGATGATAGGTCAATAATATTTGTTAAAATGTTCATATGGAATAACATGGGAGACCATCTATGACACAAGTTATTATCCCACCTATGATTTAAAGTAAGTAACTTGAGCTTACCAAAAATATTAGGCATGATGATATTGAATGTAGGGTAGAGACTTAGGAGTGGTAGATGCATCATTCTTGATTGTTCTTGTGTTTGGACTGGGGTGATTTGAGGAAACTATAATGAATCTAAAGTAATTATATTTAATGAATTCCATATTGTAGAGATTGTGAGAATCCTTTCTTTACTTATAGAGCTGGCTACTTGTTTTCATCCATATGTATTTTAGGTTGGTGAGGTATAAAAGGATGGACTAGTTGACTATATAAGGGTTGACCCGATAGAGGAGGATGAGCTATAGAGGATGATGTCGTATGAGTTTTACCATCTATGACACGAGTGACTATCCCTGCAAACCCCTTTGTGTTTGGAAACTGTGTTGATTTTGATGGGGGTCTATCCTGGTTCTCTTGATTTTCAAATCTTTATTGGAAATGGTTAGGCTCTATTAATCTCTATTTTTATAAGGAATTGGTTCTCTTATACTATATTTAGAAGTATTGTTTTGTTTATTTTTACCATAAATACTAATATTTGATATTCAAATGGGATGGAGATGAATAAATATTGGATGGATGCTAATCGTTTGACAATAGAGTATGAGAACGGAGTGAAAGAGTTCATCAAGTTTGCAAAGGATCATGAAAAGGATCCTTCTCAAATACTTTGTTTGTGTTTACGTTGTTGTTATTCTAGACTACTTACTCCATATGAGTTGGAAGAACATTTGATATGTCACAGAATAGATAAGAGTTATAAATGTTGGAATAAACACGGAGAAAAAGTGAATGTAGCTACCGGCTGGGATAAAACTACGTTTTATGGATCATTAGATATGAATAAAAATATGGATAATGAAGAAGACCGTATGGAGGATATGATTACAGATTTCAGTGATGATTAAGATCGTATTGAAGAAATGTCAAGGACAATTGAAGATGAACTCTGTGATTGCCCAAAATTGTTTGAGAAGTTAAAGAGTTGTGCAAAGATGCCATTGTATGCTGGTTGCACTAAATATAAAGCATTTTCAGTTGTACATAAGTTGTATAAATTGAAAGCAGGCAATGGATGGAGTGATGTTAGTTTTACGAAACTACTTGCTCTCTTGAATGACATGCTCTCGGAAGATAATGAGCTCCCAAGCTGGACATATGAAGCTAAACGAATGCTACGCTTGATGGGTATGATTTCTGAAAGAATACATGCCTTCCCGAAAGACTTTATATTGTTTCTCAAGGAGAAAAAATCACTTACAGAATGCCAAAAGTTTGGTGATTCTTGATACAAGAAAGATGAATCCAATCCAACGAAAGTTGTATGGTACTTTCCAATCATTCTAAGATTTAGGCATCTATATGGAAGTAAAGAAACTGCAAGACAATTGTCATCGCATGAAGATAAAAGAAATAAAGATGGGAAATTATGTCATCCGGATGACTCTCCTCAATGGAAGAAAATTGATCATGACTATCCTGAATTTGGAAAATAGTCGAGAAACCTTCATCTTGCCTTATCTACAGATGGAGTGAATCCTTTTTGTTTTCAAACCCACACTCACAGTACATGGCATGTTATATAGGTAAATTATAACTTTCCACCTTGGTTATGCATGAAGCAGAAATTCATTATGTTATCTATGCTTATATCAGGACCAAAACAACCAGGTTCTGATATTGATGTTTATCTGGCTCATTTTACCGAGGATTTGAATTTATTGTGGGATTTAGGTGTTATGTTGTATAATGCTTATAAAAGTGAATACTTCACGTTGAGAGTGATGTTGTATGGGAAAAAAATTATTTTCCTACTTATGGAAATTTTTAAGGCTATATCATTAAAGGAAATCAAGGGTGTCCCGTGTACGAAGAAGATACAGAATCAATTAGGTTAAAACATTCATCAAAATTTGTGTTTCTAGGACATCGTAGATTTATACCTTGTCATCATAAGTACTGATCTTGGACGACATCATTCAATGGATGTTCAGAACAACATGCAGCACCGTTTCCACTAATAGGTGATCAGCTGTTTGAGAAAGTAAAAGATGTGAACACTATTTTTGGTAAACCGTTTTTGAAAAACCGTACGTAAATCAGTTGGAAACAGAGATAAGTTTTTTTTAATTACCATACTATAATTGTTTATACATCATACATTTTCTTGATGTGAAGCATGTGGAAAAACATGTATGTGACAGTGTTATCGGAATATTGCTAAATTCCCCTGGAAAAACAAAGGATGTAATTAGGGCAAAGTTGGACATGGTTAACATGGGAATAAGAGAAAAGTTAGCTCCCGTGAAGGGTGAAAATAGAATGTTTCTTCCTCCAACTACTTACACTCTTTCTAGGGAGGAGAGATATCTATTTGGAAACTTCTTCAATGATGTAAAGGTTCCATAGGGGTATTCATCAAATATCAAGAACATTTTTTCAATTAATGACTTGAAGTTAAAATGATTGAAATCACATGACTGCCATGTTTTGATGCAAGATCTAATTCTTATAGCTTTACATTTCATTTTTTTCAAAAATGTTCGTTATACGTTAACCAAACTTTTTTTCTTTTTCAAAGCTATATTTAGCAAAGTTTTAGACCCCGCGAAATTGCCAGCTATGGAAAAATAAATTGTCATCATATTATGTGAATTAGAAATGTTCTTCCTGCCAATATTCTTTAATATGATGGTTCATTTAATGATTCACTTGCTGATAGAGATTTGACTTTGTGTTCCTGTGCAGTATAGATAGATGTACCCCATTGAACGGTATATGAAGATTTTGAAAGGGTATGTCAAAATTCAAATTTGGCCAAAGGGTTGTATAGTGGAGCGATATATTGTTGAGGGAGCCATTTAATTTTGTACCGAATACCTATCTGATTTGGAAAGCATTGGTCTCCCAAAATCTCATCACACTGGATTAATTAAGGGTGAGGGGATTTCTGGAAGAGATGTTGTGACAATCAGTATTACATATTGGGAGGTGGCCCACCTTTATGTTTTTCATAAGAGTTGGGAGGTTGCTCCATATATTGAAACTCACAAAGAAATTCTTAGGCAGTTGAATCCATCAAGGGCTGAAAAGTGGATATCAAATACACATAATCACCAGTTTATAGGATGGTTTCATGACCATATTTTTAAGGAGTTAGATGAAAATCTGAATTCAATTTCAGAATGGCTTCGATGGATAGCCTTCGGACCAAGTGTGTATTTATTATCTTAAAATGGTTGTATAATTAATGGTTTTACATTCTATACAGATGAACATGATGAAGATAGTACCATGAAAAAATAGTGGAGTTACACTTGCATGTTTATGGTAGTAAGGACAGAAATCTAATTTATAAAAATATGTCATACTTTGGAATTATCAAACAAATATAGGAGTGGGATTATACGATATTCCAATTGACGATTTTTCAATGCAAATGGGTTGATAACAATAGTGGTGTTAAAATAGATGAATGGGGATTTGTGAAAGTTGATTTTAGTAAGGAAGGGTACAAAGATGAATAGTTTATAATGGCGTCACAAGGGGTACATGTTTTTATATTCCATATTCTCCAAACTAAAAGTGGTCGATTGTTCTGTTATCATCCAAAACTACATAAGGGTTCGATGAAAATTCAGTTGAGGATGATCCTTTCAGAGGTACGTCGCAATCATTTCACATCGGTCCCAATGTAGATGATGTTTTTTATGTTAGAGGAGACCATAATGAAGGGATTCAGATAATCGATAGAGGTGTCAAATCCCTTCAACCTTTGAAAAAAATAAATAGATTTCAATAAACAGGTTATATTTTGTTTTTAATATAGATCGTGTTATCTCATGTTATTATCTTATCATTACTGAATTTATGTAATCTAAATTAACTGTTCAACCACTTTTGCAGATAATGACTTCAACATGTTTTGGTGATCCTAACCATGAGGCTGAACAGGTCTCTCAAGCCGTTGCTACTACTGCTGCTGCTCCTGATGCGGTTGCTCATAGTGCAGAGCAACAACAAGTTTCTGAACCTGTTGCTACTCCTAGTGTTGAGGTCCAACAACCATCATCACATGCTATTGCTACCATTTTATATGAACATATATATAATGTTTATATCGATGAAATGGTTGGGGATGAAGGACCGACATCGCAGAAAACACAGGTGCGTTGTAGTTTGATGGTGTTAGCCAAAGTTCTTAAGGAGAAAAAAAAAGGCATCAAATTTGATGTTTGATGGAATGCATAGGTCCAACATGTGAATCCGAACAAGGATATGTTTATTAGTTACATTGGAGTTTTTACTCAGCAACGCATGCCAATTGACATAGAGTCATGGAACCATATTGTGTCCGGGCTGAGGGTTGTGATCTGGGAAGAAATTACATTAACATTATTATATTATTTCTTTAATTTAAAAGCAAATAAAATAATGAAACAGTGTCTTACTCTTCTCAATCTCTTGCAGGGTACATTTATAGTAGATGATTCACACAAGAATTATGTACTAAGTCTTGCAGGAAGGATTCATCGAGGTTTTCACACTACTTTAACAAAATGTTACCTGAAAGATTCCAAAGGTAAAATAAACCTGCACACGCCCATTTTCTACGCTCACCTGATATCCCAAGAAGCATGGGATGCATTTATTGGCCGTCATGGGGATGAGAAGTTTCAGGTACATTGTGGGTGATAATACGTTGTTTGAGGATAGGTGTATTCATCACTTTGATTGTCAATATTTCATTTGTGAAATAGAAACTATGTACTGAAAATAAGGAACATTCATCAAACCAACATACCCCTATCGTAAAGCAAGGATGGGGTATGCTTCACTAGAAAAGAAAATGGTACATATTTTAAATTTACAATAATATTGTTAGGTTCCAATAAACAACATCATAATTTTCTTTCTATATTTATATGTAGATTGATGAGTCTAAAACCAAAGACACTTCCATCCCACGTCATGTGCTATAGAAGGAGGCACATATGAATAAGGAAGGGAAACTAGTAGATGAGAACACACAAAAAAAGTGTGAAATATGTGTAAGTCTGACACGACGATAAAAATATTTGTTCTAAATTGCTATTACATAAAAAAATTAGTTATTTTACTATATTTGATAGTCATAGGAATCAGCTACTCCTGTAGTGGATGCAGACCTATTATCGACGGCTTTGAAGTATCCAGAACAATATGTTCGTGTCAGAGGTTTGGTTTTGGGGTGACACCCCGAGTATATTTTGAGAAAAAAACAGAAACAGATGGTAGAGATGAAAAATTGAAATAAATGAGTGAAAGACTAGAAACTCTTGAAGAACGATTTCAATGGAAGGGAGAGTTTCTAGAAACTTTTATGGGTGGGAATCAAGGAGAAGACACAACTCAAGAACAACCAGTGCGTGATGATCCCACCCCACCCCCCACCAGCTTTGAGGCGATCCATTCCCTTCAAAGAGATCTCTTACTTGTGGTAATCAATATTCTTATAATTGTTCCCATGAAATGTGAATCAGAAAAACACTAATACTTTTCCTGTACTGATCTTCTACAGGGTGATAATGACTGTGATTTATATCTTTCAACACCCACCTATCACCTTGTAGTGAGGGCTATAGTGTTCAATATCCCAGATGACAAGTTACATAATAGACCACTTCTGAAAGATCATCTGAAAGTGAAGATTATTGTATATCATGAGCCAAATTCTGAGCTACCTATTCTACTTGATGATGATGATATTTATACGGTCAAAAAGGTTATTGGTACATTCATTGCATGGTCATCACAACTTGTAAGTGTACATGTGGACAAAGAGGTATTTATTTCCTTTTTTTAAGCTAAACCATTACCAATTAATGAAAAAAGGTTCTGAACCAATGAATGTTATTATAGACAGAGAATGTTAAGGTGGTGACAAACGTCAGCTCAAAACCATCTAAAGGATCGACCAACCGATCCCAATGATCTACTAAAAGCACAATAACACCACTTTTTCTCTATCCACATTTACTATCATTGAAGACTCATGTGGATATGAAGCAAGAGGTGGTATTAGTCATATAGTTGTTTTCGAAAAGAATATATATGGAGAGGAAAGTCAAGATTTTGTTGCTGCTGAAAATGTAAATGAGATCCTTGAAAACGGTTGGCTAGGAGTCACAGTTGTAAATGTATATATGAGGTATGTTTTCATGAATTGATTTTCTAAAAGCTGATCTAATGTGAAAATCATGACTAAATAAATTTTATATTGTTGACAGATTTATATATGAAAAATAGTTGAAGGAATTTTCCCATGAGCCAAAATTCATACTCTTTAGTCCTCATACCACATCAACACATCTAACAAAATTAGAGCCATCAAAAAAGGTTGAAATAGTGAATGACTTGCTGAAAAAATTTGAAAGAAATTGATGTGGCCTTATTTTTACCCAGTTTGCCACATCTTTTTATTACATTTTATGCAATTTATTTAATTATTTTAACACTTTTTAATAAATAAATGCACTTTTGTATTTTTATAAATAAATTTGTCAATTATTCACTTTTTATAACATTTTATGTAATTTTGAACAATAAATAGTTAATTTATACCTTCTTTATTTTTAATGTAATTAATTTTCAATTTGTTTATTTAATCTTTATTTGTTTATTTTATTTAATTTGTCTTTGTTAATAATTATTGTGTTTTATAATTAACTTACTTTTACATTTTTATGTTTATATAATTTAGGGCTTGCAAGACTACCGGTAGCTAAGCTACCGATAGCAGGGGTCCTTTTTCTTTACCGGTAGGTAGGTTACCGGTAGCTCTTTTATATATCTTATCGGTAGACTTTGATTTCTACCAGTGAGCCCTTCAATTTTATTAACAACGGTGTTCTATTTAAACAATTATTTAATTAATATAATTCTAATTAATTAATTTAGACTTTATTTTATTAATTATTCTTTCAATTAAGTTATGTTAAAATAGGTTAATTTTATTATTTTATGTGTTGAACCACCTGCTAGTCATTTAAGTAAATAATATGTGTTTTTAAATTAATTAAATTGGTTCGCCCTCAATTTTATTAGTTCAATTAGTTAATTAAATAATTAATTAATAGTTTTTAAACATTAATTATATTATTTTATGTATGCATATTAATTTTTAGTTTATTTAATAATTGTCTTAGTCTACCGGTGAGGTAATTTAAGAGCTTGCAGTGATTTATTTAGGTGACCGGTGTTGTTATCTGCTGCTACTTTTTAATAAATTTATTTAGTTATTTTTAATTTTAAGTATTTTATTAAGTTAGTTCAAAAATTTATTCATCTTATAATTTTGGTGTTGCTAATTAATTATTTAAATAAGTTAAAAGTTTAATAAAAATTATGCTTTAAATTAATGATGTTTAGTTATCTTTTTAATTAATTATTTTCAATCCTTCTTTAAAAAATAACTTATGTTTTAATTTTTAAAGTTTCACTGTTAGGAAATTTTACCGCTGACTTTATTTTTATCGGTAGCTTCTTTTTATCTAACGGTGTCTTTTTTATCTATCGGTGACCTTCATTTAGTTTTATCGGTAGCTGCGGCCCTCCCTGTCCCTTTTATTACCTCACCGATATTTTATTTTTCTCCATCGGTAGCTTCAGCTACCGATACCCATTCTTAATGGTAGTGCTGCTTTGTTTCTAATCCTCACCGATACGCTCCACTTTTTCTCACCGATACTCTTTACCTTCCAATACAACCTTTTCATTTTTATCACCGATGTAGCTTTTCTCCCACCGATATACATTTCATTCCTCTATCGGTGAGGTATTTCTCACCGATACACCTCCTGCCCTTCATTCTCACCGATTGCCTCATTCTTCTACCACCGATCTGCATCGGTATCTCTTTTCTCACCGATGCAATATCCCCTGTTTCTCACTAATACACCGATGCTCCTAGCCTATACTCATAACCCCTAACAACACCTCCTCCTTGCCACACCGGTAAACTACAAATCCTTTCTCACCGATAGTGCTCCCTGCTCCCTTGTGCTTCACCATTTCTCTACGCTGATCCACTCATTGAGTTGATCTAAATTATAGTGCCACTTGCAGATGAGGGGGTTCATGCTGAAGTGGTGGAGCCGTTGCAGTCCGCTGCTGGAGTTGATGCTAGTGTCGCACTCGAGCCAAGGGATTGTTGAGCAGAAGAGGAGGGATCCATCGCACCTACTGTTGCCGGCTTGAGGAGGATGCTGCACTTTTCCGAAACCGTTATCCGCTGCCACCATGAGACGCCACTGTGTGAAGAGGGAGCCACACCTGCTAGTGGAGCCGGGATGTGCCGGTGCTGAGGAGCTGAAGATGCCGCGATGTTGGAGGAGTAGCAGGAAGCCGATGCTCTGAAGATGGCGGAAACCCTCCCCCCTTCCTGTTGCGCAGCGTGGGAATTGGGGGAGGAAGAAGCTTAAAAAAATACAAAATAAAATAATAAAAGTAACATAAAACAAAAACTAAAAAAAAAGTAAAGTTAAAGTTTTAACTTTAATTAAATCAAATGAATAGAATTTAGTTCAAAAAAAAATTCATGAATTAAAATAACTATAATGTTAATAAATAGATAAATCATTAACTAAAATGTTAAATTTAAATAAAAATAAATGTTTATAATAAATGAATTTACTATTAATTGTATAAATTAATTAATGATAATTATAAATAATTTATAAAACATACTTTTTAATTTTAAAAACTTAAGTAATAACTTTAATTACTTTATTAAAATTAGCTAATTAATTAATTAGTCTAATTATTATGTTTCTTTTATTGTAATAATTAAATTGTTAAATTAATTTAAATTATTAATTTAATTATTTATGCTCATAATTTTTAATAACTTAGTTTAAGTGTTAAATTAAATAACTTAGTAATTATTTTTTTTAACTTAATTAAACTTATCGCTCTTTAATAACTTATGTTTTATCACAGTTAATTATTGTATAAATAATTTAAAAGAAAATAATTATCAATTAACTAAGAATAATTTGTAATGAGTAATGTAACAATTTACTCTAAAAATAATTATTTTTTTCTTGCATCTTTTCTATTTATTTATCTATTCTATTTTATTTGCAGGTTCATTCAACGAACTTAAACACGTCCAGGTGCATTCAACTAACTCAGCCGAAGTTAGTTACGTGAGAAAAGATTGCGCGACGTGCCGGTCACGAAAAAATGCACATTTTGCGGTGCGCTGGTAAAGAACTTTTGAAGTCGGCGGAGATTGAGTGGTGACGTGTAGTGGATGATAGAGAGTACTTAAGCAGAACAAGCAGCGTTTTTGGGGTGAGACTTCCATTCTGATTCAGGGGGGACACATTCATTGACGGAGGCATTCATTCACCTACCTGGAGAGAGGATGCTGAGCAGAGCAGTCCGGGAACTTAGGAGCAGAGCAATTTTAGGGAGTTCTTTCTCCCTCACGATTTAAACTTTTGTACTCTGTTTCTGTAATGTTTCCTATTATTGCTGTAGTAATAATGAATAGTATAGTTAGCTAAGTCTCTTAGTTCGGGGAGAGTTCTAGCTCTACTGGCATCTTTTTCATCCTTCTCATTAACCAATTCTTCTGTGATTAGAATTGATCGGCGAGATCAAATCTAATTTCATTTATCTGCTTTGTACCACAAGCACTGAAATATTCTAGATTTTGTAATCATTCGGCGAGTTTGGTTATAGAGTTATCTTTTAGTAAACAAATCATAATGAAAACTTCAGTTCTTACGGCGAGTTTGTACTATTGTTCATCTTAAGACATCTTCCTGGAATTGTACTTCTCGGAGTGGCGAACTCTAGTTGTACAATATCCACGACTTAACTCCTGGCGAGGGAAGTAAGTCATCTCTTTAATCCAGTGGTATGAAGCAGTACTTTACATGAAAAGGAAAATCAATTCAAACCAGTAGACTAGAATGAACCCCGAGCATTCTTTACTGTTGTCTTTTATCATCATTTTATCTCCGTTGTTGCACCTTGTTCCCAGCTGTACTCTGTTTTAGTAGTGATCAAACAATTTTACTATAGAAGTGTAGTTTCACAGTACATAAAACCATAAGGAAATCAAAAGATATAAGAATTTAAAAAGTGAAAATTAGAAAAGAAAAACACTCCG
This sequence comes from Viscum album, assembly GCA_963277665.1. Classification (NCBI taxonomy): domain Eukaryota; kingdom Viridiplantae; phylum Streptophyta; class Magnoliopsida; order Santalales; family Viscaceae; genus Viscum; species Viscum album. The sequence continues at coordinate 1,713,984,153 of OY728125.1, forward strand.
CTGCTGACAATAGTGGAGCTTTCCAAGTTTTTTAGTTAGTAGTGGCCAATTTTACCTTCCCTGTGGGTTCGACCCTGCTTGCCACATATACAGTAGTTAGTAGGAATATAAATTTTAAACTTTGACCGACTTCAACGACAGTTTAGGTCAAGTTTTTGGCGCCGTTTCCGGGGAAGGCACGAGCCATTGCTAAAAAAACTCTTAAAAAAACACATATATAAAAAAAATCCTTAAAAAAAATTGAAAATTTTGAAAAACTGTATAAAAAAATTTACTTTTATTTCTGCGTGGTTACTGTTAGAAACTGTCTACAACTATTTGTATGAGCACGAGAACATCTGCTGTTATATTAGAACCTCTAAATCCTGAATTAGATAAAAATTTAGCTGCTCTAAGAAGAAAGAACAAAATTGAAATGGAAAATCCAGAAAATAGAATCCCTGAGAATAATAACTTTCGAAATAACCATCCAGAACTCTTAGATGAACACGAAAGGCCTAGGATGAGGGAGTTTCAACTCCCTCAAGTTTCAAGCAACCCATCATCCATTAGATTAAGTCCTAGAGCCAGAAATTATGAGCTGAAACAATCACACATTTCTCTGCTGCCTGCATTCAATGGGCTCTCTAATGAGGACTCTCTGGCCTTCATTAGAGACTTCTACAATACTGTGCAGCAACTTCCACTTTTAGGACTCACTGAAAATGAACTAAGGATGAGAGTTTTTCCCTTTTGCCTTAAAGGGAATGTGAGAAATTGGTTTTTAAGTCTAGATGAAAATATTTTTGAGAATTGGGATCAAGTGTATAACTCATTCATTATGAAATTTTATCCCCAAAGACTAAAAGGAGAACTTAGAACTAAAATCACTAGTTTTTATCAAGAGGATGGAGAAGCCTTCCATGAAGCTTGGGATAGATTCAGGGATCTGCTTAGGCAGTGTCCCCATCATCAACTCCCTTCACATCTCCTTATGGACACCTTCTATGAAGGGCTTTCCTCCTCTGGTCAGAATTTAGTGGATCAAGCTGCTGGGGGTAATTACAATGACAAGACTGATGAAGAGTTGAGACAAATTTTCAATAATCTGGCTCTTAATTCTCAACATAAGAATTCAAGAAGAAAAAGAGTTAATAGAACTGTCAATTCAAATACTGGTTCAATGAATGAAACTCAAGCTCAACTAGCTGAAATCACTAACCAACTTCAAACATTTATGAACCAGAATTCAAAACAATCTGTTAACCAAGTTGAAAACTAGAATCAGTATCAATCTCTTAGGCAACAGTGCACTCAATGTGGTATGTTTGGGCATTCTGAATGTTTTTGTCCTAATGTTGATCTAACTGCCCAACAATCTGAAACCTCAAACTTTGTCAATTACGGTCCTAGGATGCCTCAAAAAGAAGATCCATTTTCTAATAATTACAATCAAGGCTATAGGAACCATCCAAATCTGTCGTGGAAGGACCAAGGTATTATTAAGCAACAAACTGCCCCTAATTATCATAACCAACCAAGACCAAATTTTCAAAGTCAACAAAGGGGAGAGTCTTCAAATGTTCAAGGAAGTAATGATAATCAAATGTCTTCTAAATTAGATCAGATCTTGAATAAAATAAACTCACAAGAGGAAAGGTACATGTCTCAACTTAATAAACAGAAAAGTCAATATGAGTCAGACAAGATGCAAACTGATGTGAGAATTCAGAATATGGAAACACAGCTTGGCCAATTAGCTAGAGATTTGACTTCTAGGGATAAAGGTAGGTTGCCTAGTACCACTGAACTAAATCCTAGGGAGAATATCATGGCTGTTGTTACTAGGAGTGGGCTGAATACTCAAAATGTTGCTGAAAAAACTGTAAAAAATGCTCAAAATGAGAAACTGTTTGAATCTGCAAATGAAAATCTGCTTTGTTCACAATCTGGAAATTCACAGAAAGATGTCGAAAATGATGAGAATCTGAACCTTTCACCTGGAAATCAAGATGAATATTGTTTTAAAAATCAAAAAGATAAAGGAAAAGAAAAGGTTGTTGAAGAGGTGAGGGACATGCCTACTGTTCTGAAAAAATTTTCCCCACCCATCCCTTTCCCTGAAAAACTGAAACCTCAAAGTAATACCAAGGCTGAACTTCTTCAGTTCCTTGGTCTTCTTTCTAAGCTTCAAGTGAACATCCCTTTTATCCAAGCCTTAATTCAAATCCCATCCTATCTGAAATCTTTAAAGAAAATTGTTTCAAATAAAAAGACCCTTGAAGAATTTGCAACCTACAGCCTCACTGAGGAGTGCAGTGCTGTGCTTCAAAAGAAAATCCCACCAAAATTGAAAGACCCAGGTAGCTTTGTCATCCCCTGTACTCTAGGTAATTCTGGTCAGCTGAACTGTTTGTGTGATCTAGGTGCCAGTATTAATCTGCTCCCATACTCACTGTTTCGACAGTTGAGGTTGGGTGATCTTCAACCTACCACGGTCATACTACAGTTAGCTGATAGATCCTTTACTCATCCTATAGGTCGAGTAGATGACTTACTAGTTGGAGTTGGGAAATTGTTCTTACCTGCTGATTTTCTTGTTCTAGATATGGAGTGTGATCAAGAGGTACCTATCATCTTGGGTAGGCCCTTCTTGGCCACAGGTGGAGCTGTCATTGATGTGTCTAAGGGTCAACTGATCTTCAAAATTGGTGAACAAGAAGAAGAGTTCAATGTTTTTAAAAATATTAAGGAACCAACTTACTCTGAAAATTGTTCAAAAATTGAGTCTCTTGAAGCTGAATGTTCTTATAAGAATCAACTTGAACTCCTTGAAGAAAGCATTTGTGAAGCTGAAAATCTTTGCGAATCTGTGTTAGAAGTTGAAAATTTTGTTGTAACAGCCAAACTGGAAAATCTTCCAGAACTGGACAACTGTCCAGTTTCTGTTGTAGGAGAGTCTTATGTTTCTGAACTTAGGAGTTTTCTTAGTGAAATTGAGGGTGTTTCTGTTAACACCAACACTTCTGAATACTTTGATGATACTGAGGGAGAACTGTTAAGACAATTAGATGATTCTTCTTTGATTAACCTGCTGAATTCAAATTTGGAAAATCTGGATAGTGTACTGCCTACCTTGGACAGTAGCACTGTTATCTCTGAATCTGAACTGGAAATTGAAAATCTTTTATCTTTTAATACTCCTTACAAGAAATATGTTGAAGATCTTGGACCTCCCAGGCCTAAGAGTCTTCCTTCGAGTGTAGTACCACCTGATCTTGAACTGAAGCCCATCCCTGCCCATCTTAAATATTCGTTTTTAGGTGAGAACTCTACTTTGCCTGTAATAATCTCTGCTGAACTAAATGCAACCCAAGAAGAAAAACTGTTGAATGTTTTGAAAAAGTTTAAATCTTCCATAGGCTGGACGATAGCTGATATCAAGGGAATTAGTCCTTCATTCTGTATACAAAAAATTCCTATGGAACCTGATCATAATCCTAGGGTAGAATGTCAAAGAAGATTAAATCCAAACATGAAAGAAGTTGTGAGAGAGGAAGTAATCAAGCTGTTAGATACTGGAATGATATATCCCATCTCAGATAGTGCTTGGGTCAGCCATGTCCAGGTTGTTCCCAAGAAGGGAGGTTTCACTATAGTAAAGAATGAAAAAAATGAAGAAGTCCAAGTTAGGAAAGCCACAAAATGGAGAGTCTGTATTGATTATAGGAAGCTTAATGCAGCCACTAGGAAGGACCATTTTCCTATGCCCTTCCTTGATCAGATGCTTGAGAGGCTTGCTGGAAATGAATTTTTCTGTTTTCTGGATGGGTATTCTGGTTACAACCAGATTCCTGTTGATCCAGAGGATCAGGAGAAGACTACTTTCACATGCCCCTTTGGAACATTTGCCTACCGGCGGATGCCCTTTGGGTTGTGTGGAGCTCCAGCCACCTTTCAAAGGTGTATGATGGCTATCTTTTCTGATATGATCGAGAGAATCATTGAAGTTTTTATGGATGACTTTTCTATAGTGGGGAGTACTTTTGATACTTGCTTAGGAAATCTTGAGTTAGTCTTAGAGAGATGTATTGAAACCAATCTTGTGCTAAATTGGGAGAAATGCCAATTCATGGTTACTGAAGGTATTGTGCTAGGTCATAAGGTTTCTAAGAGAGGTTTAGAAGTTGATACTGCTAAGATTGAGGTTATTCAAAAACTGCTGCCTCCTGTTAATGTTAAGGGTGTTAGAAGTTTTCTAGGGCATGCTGGTTTCTACCGGAGATTCATAAAAGATTTTTCTAAAATCACAAAGCCCTTGTGTTCATTATTGGTAAAGGATGCACCATTTAACTTTGATGAAAAATGCTTGAAATCATTTAATCTTCTTAAGGAGAAACTCACTACATCACCTATCATTACTGCACCTGATTGGAAACTACCATTCGAACTTATGTGTGATGCTAGTGACATGGCTGTAGGTGTTGTCCTTGGACAGAGGAGAGATAAGAGATTTCATGTGGTATACTATGCTAGTAGATTGCTAGATGATGCTCAAAAGAATTATACCACCACTGAAAAAGAGTTGTTAGCTGTTGTTTTTGCTCTGGAAAAGTTTAGACAATATCTGTTAGGTTCAAAAGTCATAATTTTCACTGATCATTCTGCTTTAAAATACTTGCTGTCTAAAAAAGAAACTAAACCCAGGCTGATTAGATGGATCTTATTGTTACAAGAGTTTGACTTAGAGATTAGGGATAAGCAGGGAGCTGAAAACTTAGTTGCTGATCACTTATCTAGGCTTCCTGTTACTCAACTTGAATCTGAAAATCATAGGGAGATTAACTCTTCCTTCCCTGATGAAAAACTGATCACTGTTTCAGTCAGGCAATCTGCTTGGTTTGAAGATTTTGCCAACTTCTTGGCAGTAGGTGTCATTCCCAAAAATCTGTCTAATAATCAAAGAAAGAAATTCATTTCTGAGCTTAAATATTATCTGTGGGATGATCTCTTACTATTTAGGAGGTGTGCTGATGGTATTCTTAGGAGATGTGTACCTGGGGAAGAGATGTTTTCTATTCTTGAAAGTTGTCACTCTTCACCTTGGGGAGGTCACCATGGGCGTGAGAGAACTGCTCAAAAAGTCCTGCAATCTGGTTTCTATTGGCCTACCCTCTTTAAGGATTCTAGGAGTTTTGTGGTCGGGTGTGATAGGTGTCAGAGGCTGGGTAATGTGGGTAGGAAACAGGAGTTACCCCAGAAGGGTATTTTGGAGGTAGAAATTTTTGATGTTTGGGGATTAGATTTCATGGGTCCATTTCCATCATCTCATGGGAATGAGTATATTCTTGTTGCTGTAGATTATGTATCAAAGTGGGTTGAGGCAGTAGCTCTGCCCAACAATCAAGCAAATAGTGTGATAAAATTTGTAAAAAAGAATATCTTTTCACGATTTGGAGTACCAAGAGCTTTTATTACTGATAATGGAACACATTTTAAGAATTACAAGTTTAAAACTTTGATGGAAAAATATGGTTGTGTTCACAAAACCGGTACTCCATATCATCCACAGTCCAGTGGACAAGTGGAAATTTCTAACAGATAACTAAAACAAATTCTTGAGAAAACTGTGTCAAACTCTAGGAAAGACTGGTCTCTTAAACTGGATGAAGCTTTATGGGCATATAGAACTGCTTTCAAGACCCCAATAGGTATGTCTCCTTACAGGCTGTTGTTTGGGAAATGCTGTCATTTACCTGTGGAGTTGCAACATAAGTCATATTGGGCAGTTAAGGCTCTGAACTTTGACTTTAAGAGTGCTGGTGAGAGGAGATTGCTTGAGCTGAGTGAATTAGATGAGATTAGAAGATAGAGTTATGATAATTCAAGGATTTACAAAGAAAGGACTAAAAATTTTCATGATTCTATCATTCAAACTAAAGAGTTCAAATCTGGACAGAAGGTTCTCCTCATTAATTCTAGACTTAAACTTTTTCCTAGGAAGCTGAAGTCCAAGTGGTCTGGACCATTTACTGTTGTGAGAGTTCTGAAAAATGGAGCTGTGGAAATAGTTGGTGAAGAGAATAAACCCATGTTGTTCAATGGGAAAAGACTGAAACTCTATTTTGAGGGGCAGCCAAAGGGTTTGGCTGCTTTCACTGTTCTTGAATAAAGTCTGGCTGGGGACTGTAAACCTAGCGCTGCATGGGAGGCAACCCATGGTTTGTGTTTTGTTAATAAATAAAAATTTGTGATTAAATAAAGTCTAACTGAAGACTTTAAAATTCAGTGCTTCATGGGAGTCAACCCATGATCTTTCTTTGTTTTTACTTTTGTTCTGTTCTTATTTTACTTTGAATAAAGTGCTGCTTTATATGCTTATATATGCTCTGTTTTTACTGGATAATTGTTCCTGGTCTATATACTCTGTGTTTTTAGGAATGCTGCTTCTGTCATCTAAGGAGTGGAATTCCCATGGTCATTTTTGGACAAGAGCTTAGTCAGGGAAGTACTTCAACTTGTTTCACTTATTTTTCTGCTCCTGCTTTTGTAAATAGAATTCTGCTTGCTTAAAATTCTGCTTGTATTATAAAAATTCTGCTGCATGTCTTGTAACTAATGAATTAAAAATCTGCATGAGCCTCCTTGCTTAAAAAAAACTGAATTACATTGTGAAAAAACCTTTTCACTGCATGAAACTAAGTGTGGGGGGGGGAGTACATGCTGCTGGTCATTTGAATCTGCTTGTTTCGTTGAGGTGTTTGGCATGAACTTTGTCTTCTATATTAAACATATTATTGAACTTATTGTTTAAAATGCTTACGCCCAGTTAATTGTACACCCACACCTTATATGCTTCTTTTGTGCTTTAATGAAAATCTTTGTCACTGGACTGAATGTTAAGGCATGTGTGTGTCTGAAATGAACCTGCTTTTATTTAACTATTGTGGAAAACACTATTTTTGAACTTCATTGAGACCCTTTATACATGTCATATATCTACTTAATTGAAAATATGTTTTGAACTATAATTGCTTAATTGTTTTCTTCCATATTTAGAAGTCAACTTTGGGGACAAAGTTGGGTTTTAAGTGTGGGGGAGGGGGTCAATTCTTGACTGTGCTAAACTGTGTTTAATTGTAATGCTCATCAATTCCCACTGCTTTTTAAACTTTTTGTCAAAAAAAAATGGTCAAAATTTTTCAAAAATTCTTCACAATTTTAGGCTTTACACTGCACTCAAATGAGTCTTGCCTTAGGATGGTGCTTGATTGGAAGTTGAGTCTTGCGTTGAGTCTGAAATGAGTGGTAGTGGATGATTGCTGAGTGCAATTGTTTAGTGGTTTAATGAATTTTGGTTAGGATCTTCTTTTGAGAGTGATATGGGAAACTGTTTAGTGGATTTAAGATCATAATTTTAGGTACTGGAAGTTTGACTTTTATCCGAGGAGATTTTTCATTTTTTTTTTAATTTATAAAAAATGATCATTTTTATTGAGTCAATGTAAATGGTTTTTATATAAATCTTTTGAAACTGGAGTAATACTGGGCATCTGGGATCCCACGGTGAATCTCTGAGACCTTAGATACTGGGTGCGTTTCTGTTTACTATAATCCCTCTGTAAACCTTTAATAAGTACATTGCACAGTGCTTGGCACAAATTACATGGCTTGGGAAAAATAAATAAAGTATCTAGGGTCAAAAATGAATTCATTAAGGTGAGGGGAATGATGAACTCCAGATGAAGAAGGGGACAACTGGTTTATATGGGAGTCATTTGGGTTGTATCAATAAAGTGATTTCAAAAAAAAATTATTTATGTATTTTCTGGTACCAAGGGGATTAGTCAAAGTACAAAGTTCCTTTTGTTAAGGTTTTGATTCCACTTTCATTTTACCTTTTATCACTCTTGAATTTAGAAATTGAACTTGAATTGAAGCAAGTCACTAGGCAGAGTCATATATGAAGCAGGACACCTTCATTTATGGATGATTCATGGTTTACTTGAGTTCCCTTTGAGTAGTACTTCTAGGCGAGACATTATTTGAGGTATGTGTTCAATAGCCTAAGCACACTTTTTGAGTCCTCTGTTGAAACTTCTCTGAACATAGCTGATTTGTATAATTCACTCTTTTTCAAAGAGAATAAAACATGGGATTGTTTGAGGACAAACAATGTTTAAGTGTGGGGGAATTTGATGTGGCCTTATTTTTACCCAGTTTGCCACATCTTTTTATTACATTTTATGCAATTTATTTAATTATTTTAACACTTTTTAATAAATAAATGCACTTTTGTATTTTTATAAATAAATTTTTCAATTATTCACTTTTTATAACATTTTATGTAATTTTGAACAATAAATAGTTAATTTATACCTTCTTTATTTTTAATGTAATTAATTTTCAATTTGTTTATTTAATCTTTATTTGTTTATTTTATTTAATTTGTCTTTGTTAATAATTATTGTGTTTGATAATTAACTTACTTTTAAATTTTTATGTTTATATAATTTAGGGCTTGCCAGACTACCGGTAGCTAAGCTACCAATAGCAGGGGTCCTTTTTCTTTACCGGTAGGTAGGTTACCGGTAGCTCTTTTATATATCTTATCGGTAGACTTTGATTTCTACCAGTGAGCCCTTCAATTTTATTAACAACGGTGTTCTATTTAAACAATTATTTAATTAATATAATTCTAATTAATTAATTTAGACTTTATTTTATTAATTATTCTTTCAATTAAGTTATGTTAAAATAGGTTAATTTTATTATTTTATGTGTTGAACCACCTGCTAGTCATTTAAGTAAATAATATGTGTTTTTAAATTAATTAAATTGGTTCGCCCTCAATTTTATTAGTTCAATTAGTTAATTAAATAATTAATTAATAGTTTTTAAACATTAATTATATTATTTTATGTATGCATATTAATTTTTAGTTTATTTAATAATTGTCTTAGTCTACCGGTGAGGTAATTTAAGAGCTTGCAGTGATTTATTTAGGTGACCGGTGTTGTTATCTGCTGCTACTTTTTAATAAATTTATTTAGTTATTTTTAATTTTAAGTATTTTATTAAGTTAGTTCAAAAATTTATTCATCTTATAATTTTGGTGTTGCTAATTAATTATTTAAATAAGTTAAAAGTTTAATAAAAATTATGCTTTAAATTAATGGTGTTTAGTTATCTTTTTAATTAATTATTTTCAATCCTTCTTTAAAAAATAACTTATGTTTTAATTTTTAAAGTTTCACTGTTAGGAAATTTTACCGCTGACTTTATTTTTATCGGTAGCTTCTTTTTATCTAACGGTGTCTTTTTTATCTATCGGTGACCTTCATTTAGTTTTATCGGTAGCTGCGGCCCTCCCTGTCCCTTTTATTACCTCACCGATATTTTATTTTTCTCCATCGGTAGCTTCAGCTACCGATACCCATTCTTAATGGTAGTGCTGCTTTGTTTCTAATCCTCACCGATACGCTCCACTTTTTCTCACCGATACTCTTTACCTTCCAATACAACCTTTTCATTTTTATCACCGATGTAGCTTTTCTCCCACCGATATACATTTCATTCCTCTATCGGTGAGGTATTTCTCACCGATACACCTCCTGCCCTTCATTCTCACCGATTGCCTCATTCTTCTACCACCGATCTGCATCGGTATCTCTTTTCTCACCGATGCAATATCCCCTGTTTCTCACTAATACACCGATGCTCCTAGACTATACTCATAACCCCTAACAACACCTCCTCCTTGCCACACCGGTAAACTACAAATCCTTTCTCACCGATAGTGCTCCCTGCTCCCTTGTGCTTCACCATTTCTCTACGCTGATCCACTCATTGAGTTGATCTAAATTATAGTGCCACTTGCAGATGAGGGGGTTCATGCTGAAGTGGTGGAGCCATTGCAGTCCGCTGCTGGAGTTGATGCCAGTGTCGCACTCGAGCCAAGGGATTGTTGAGCAGAAGAGGAGGGATCCATCGCACCTACTGTTGCCGGCTTGAGGAGGATGCTGCACTTTTCCGAAACCGTTATCCACTGCCACCATGAGACGCCACTGTGTGAAGAGGGAGCCACACCTGCTAGTGGAGCCGGGATGTGCCGGTGCTGAGGAGCTGAAGATGCCGCGATGTTGGAGGAGTAGCAGGAAGCCGATGCTCTGAAGATGGCGGAAACCCTCCCCCCTTCCTGTTGCGCAGCGTGGGAATTGGGGGAGGAAGAAGCTTAAAAAAAATACAAAATAAAATTATAAAATTAACATAAAACAAAAACTAAAAAAAAAAAGTAAAGTTAAAGTTTTAACTTTAATTAAATCAAATGAATAGAATTTAGTTCAAAAAAAAAGTCATGAATTAAAATAACTATAATGTTAATAAATAGATAAATCATTAACTAAAATATTAAATTTAAATAAAAATAAATGTTTATAATAAATGAATTTACTATTAATTGTATAAATTAATTAATGATAATTATAAATAATTTATAAAACATACTTTTTAATTTTAAAAACTTAAGTAATAACTTTAATTACTTTATTAAAATTAGCTAATTAATTAATTAGTCTAATTATTATGTTTCTTTTATTGTAATAATTAAATTATTAAATTAATTTAAATTATTAATTTAATTATTTATGTTCATAATTTTTAATAACTTAGTTTAAGTGTTAAATTAAATAACTTAGTAATTATTATTTTTAACTTAATTAAACTAATCGCTCTTTAATAAATTATGTTTTATCACAGTTAATTATTGTATAAATAATTTAAAAGAAAATAATTATCAATTAACTAAGAATAATTTGTAATGAGTAATGTAACAATTTACTCTAAAAATAATTATTTTTTTTCTTGCATCTTTTCTATTTATTTATCTATTCTATTTTATTTGCAGGTTCATTCAACGAACTTAAACGCGTCCAGGTGCATGCAACTAACTCAGCCGAAGTTAGTTACGTGAGAAAAGATTGCACGACGTGCCGGTCACAAAAAAATGCACATTTTGCGGTGCGCTGGTAAAGAACTTTTGAAGTCGACGGAGATTGAGCGGTGACGTGTAGTGGATGACAGAGAGTACTTAAGCAGAACAAGCAGCGTTTTTGGGGTGAGACTTCCATTCTGATTCCGGGGGGACACATTCATTGACGGAGGCATTCATTCACCTACCTGGAGAGAGGATGCTGAGCAGAGCAGTCCAGGAACTTAGGAGCAGAGCAATTTTAGGGAGTTCTTTCTCCCTCACGATTTAAACTTTTGTACTCTGTTTCTGTAATGTTTCCTATTATTGCTGTAGTAATAATGAATAGTATAGTTAGCTAAGTCTCTTAGTTCGGGGAGAGTTCTAGCTCTATTGGCATCTTTTTCATCCTTCTCATTAACCAATTCTTCTGTGATTAGAATTGATCGGCGAGATCAAATCTAATTTCATTTATCTTCTTTGTACCACAAGCACTGAAATATTCTAGATTCTGTAATCATTCGGCGAGTTTGGTTATAGAGTTATCTTTTAGTAAACAAATCATAATGAAAACTTCAGTTCTTACGGAGAGTTTGTACTGTTGTTCATCTTAAGACATCTTCCTGGAATTGTACTTCTCGGAGTGGCGAACTCTAGTTGTACAATATCCACGACTTAACTCCTGGCGAGGGAAGTAAGTCATCTCTTTAATCCAGTGGTATGAAGCAGTACTTTACATGAAAAGGAAAATAAATTCAAACCAGTAGACTAGAATGAACCCCGAGCATTCTTTACTGTTGTCTTTTATCATCATTTTATCTCCGTTGTTGCACCTTGTTCCCAGCTGTACTCTGTTTTAGTAGTGATCAAACAATTTTACTATAGAAGTGTAGTTTCACAGTACATAAAACCATAAGGAAATCAAAAGATATAAGAATTTAAAAAGTGAAAATTAGAAAAGAAAAACACTCCGCTGCTGACAACAGTGGAGCTTTCCAAGTTTTTTAGTTAGTAGTGGCCAATTTTACCTTCCCTGTGGGTTCGACCCTGCTTGCCAAATATTACAGATGACAGAAACTTCCTAATACCAACAATGAAGGGGTAAAACTCTACGATTAAATCATATCAATTATATTTTCACTTCTTTTATTACTTATTCCTTTTTGTGTTTTTATGAAAACATTGGATGCTAATTTTAGTGAACTTGGATACTCCAAAGATTTATTTTCTGGATTCAAAGCAAGGGTATCCATCAAACCGATCACACATGATGGAGTTTGTGAATTTTTAAGACACAATATCCTACGTTTTTGGTCTAAAAATCAAGTAATATAATTTATATTATCTTTTAATGAGGATTCTATTATGATAGGGTGGTGTATTATTATCATCTAAAAAAGGTAATGAGGACAGGGGCTAAGCATAAGGAGGCGAGAAAGTACTACGTTTGGACAAATATCAGGGTATGTATAATATAATTTCATTATCCAAACACATATAAACACAGGTTACTTATTCTCCTAATGATCAAATTTTTTGCAGTGTCCAAAAAAACAAACAATAATGATTGCGATTATTATGTTTGCAAATTTATGAAAGAGGTCATTTTTCATCAACAAACTAGGATCCCTAAAGAGGTATTTTCAAATACAACTACTATTTCATTTAATTTATTTATTTATTATTTATTTTTATATTTTGTAGTACTACTCTGGCTGCCAAAAATCCTCATACTCACAAGATGATATATATTTGTTCAGAAACGAGTGGGCCGCATACCTGATGGCAGATTGTACACAAATAGCATGAAGATCTGACTTGGGGACGTGTACAATTTGCGGTCATTTTTGAGAGGGGTTAAGGGGATCAAAAGATGAAACTTTGTTGTATGTAAATGTTCATAGGAAAATTTTAATTTTTATTAAATAAAACATCCTTTATCCAATGATTAATTTTCCCATTTTAACAGATGAACTTCACCAGCAACATGAAAGAATGATGAACAACTCAAAGTGTCTCTCTTTTGTTTAAAATGGAAAAAAATTTAAGTGAAAACAACAACTGACCTACTGAAATTCGACCAAACGCATTCGGATTGTGTGGATCCTTTAGGAGAACGATCCATGGGTGCATTGGTGATCTTTATGAGTCAACCCCACCTCAATCTGAGGCACGGTGTGGCCAGTATCACTCAAAGTGTCTCTCTTTTGTTCAAAATGGATAGAATTTTAAGTGAAAACAACAACCGAACAATAAAAATCCAACCAAACGCATTAGGATTGTGTTGATCCTTTAGGATAATGATCCATGGGTGCGTTGGTGATGTGTATGAGTCAACCCTGCCTTAATCCGAGGCACGGTCTGGCTGGTATCACTCATAGGGTCTCTCTTTTGTTTAAAATGGACAGAATTTTAAGTGAAAACAACAACTGACATATGGTAATCTGAATAAACACATTCATATTTCATTTATACTTTAGGATAATGATCCATGGGTGTGTTGGTGACATGTACAAGTCAACCTCGTCTCAATATGAGGCACGGTTTGGTCGGTATCACTCAAAGGGTCTCACTTTTATTTAAAATGGACAGAATTTTAAGGGAAAACAACAACTGACATACGGAAATCCAACTAAACGCATTTTTATTGTGTTGATCCTTTATGAGAACGATCAATGGGTGATTTGGTGACGTGTAAGAGTCAACCCCGCCTCAATCTGAGGCACAGTGTGGTCGGTATCTCTCAAAGGGCCACTCTTTTGTTTAAAATGGACAAAATTTTAAGTGAAAACAACAACTGATGTACGCAAATCTAACCAAACGCATTTGGATTGTGTTGATCCTTTATGAGAATGATCCATGGGTCATTTTTGATGTGTACAAGTCAACCTTTCCTCAATATAAGGCATGGTGTGGCCGGTATCACTCAAAGTGTCTCTCTTTTGTTTAAAATGGACATAATTTTAAGTGAAAACAACAACTAACATACGGAAATCTGACCAAAAACATTTGGATTGTGTTGATACTTTAGGATAACAATCCATGGGTGCGTTGGTGACATGTTTGAGTCCACCCTGCCTCAATCCAAGGCACGGTGTGGCCGGTATCACTCAAAGGGTCTCTCTTTTGTTTAAAATGGACAGAATTTTAAATGAAAACAACAACTGACCTACGGAAATTAGACCAAATGCATTTGGATTGTGTTTATCCTTTAATATAATGATCCATTGGTGCATTGGTGATGTTTAAGAGTCAATCCCGCCTCAATCCAAGGCATGGTGTGGCCGGTATCACTCAAAGGTTCTCTCTTTTGTTAAAAATGGACAAAATTTTAAATGAAAACAACAACTAACCTATGGAAATCCAACAAAAAACATTCTTATTATGTTGATACTTTAGGAGAACAATCCATGGGTGCATTGGTGTTGTGTACGAGTCAACCCCACTGCAATCCAAGGCACAGTGTGGCCGGTATCCATCAAAGGGTCTCTCTTTTGTTTAAAATGGACAGAATTTTAAGTGAAAACAACAACTAACCTACGGAAATCTGACAAAACGACTTAGGATTATGTTGATCCTATAGTATAATGATACATGGGTCATTTTTTATGTGTAAAAGTCATCCCCTCCTCAATCTGAGGCACAGTGTGGTCGGTATCACTCAAAGTGTCTCCCTTTTGTTTAAAATTGACAAAATTTTAAGTGAAAACAACAATTGACCTACGGAAATCCAACCAAATTCATTCATATTGTGTTGATACTTTAGGAGAACGATTCATGGGTGTGTCGGTGACATTTACAAGTCAACCCCATCTCAATCCGAGGCACAGTGTGGCCGGTATCACTCAAAAGGTCTCTCTTTTGTTTAAAATGGACAAAAGTTTAAGTGAAAACAATAACTGACATACGCAAATCCAACCAAACACATTCGAATTGGGTTGATTCTTTAGTATAATTATCCATGGGTCATTTTTGAAGTGTACGAGTCAAACCCACCTCAATCTGAGGCATGGTGTGGCCGGTATCACCAAAGTGTCTCTCTTTTGTTTAAAATGGACAGAATTTTAAGTGAAAACAACAACTGATGTACGGAAATCTGACCAAATGCATTTGGATTGTGTTGATCTTTTAGTAGAACGATCCATGGGTGAATTTGTGACATGTAAAAGTCAACCCCCGCCTCAATCCGAGGCATTTTGTAGCCGGTATCACTCAAAGGGTCTCTCTTTTGTTTAAAATGGACAGAATTTTAAATGAAAACAACAACTGACCTACAGAAATCTGACCAAGCACATTCGGATTGTGTTGATCCTTTAGGAAAATGATGCATGGGTGCGTTGGTGATGTGTAAGAGTAAACCCAACCTCAATATGAGGAACGGTTTGGCTGGTATCACTCAAATGGTCTCTCTTTTGTTTAAAATGGACAGAATTTTAAGTGAAAACAACAACTGACCAATGGAAATCTGACCACACGCATTCAGATTGTGTTGATCCTTTAGGATAATGATCCATGGATGGCCACCAAACTCCCAGGATGGCCCCCCACCCCCTGGACGCCCCCCACCCCTGGACCCCCCCTAGATACCACCCCACCACCTGGACACCCCCCCTAGACACCCTCACCCCCATGGACAGCCACCCCCACCCCATTGGACACCACCCCACCCCCCTTAGACAACCCCACAAACCCCCTGGACTGCCCCCCCCCACCCCCCCTGCACACCCCCCACCCCCCCTGGACACCCACCAACCCCCTGGACGGCACCCCCACCCCTCCTAGACACCACCCCACCACCTGGACACCCCCCAACCCCTGGACACCCCCCCAACAATGGACGACCACCCCCACCCTCTTGGACACCACCCCACCCCCTTGGATAGCCCCACCAACCCATTGGACCACCCCCCCCCCCCCACCCCCCAGACACCCCCACCCCCTAGAAAGCCCCCCCCCCCCCCCCGACACCCTGGACACCAGCCCACCCCCCCCCCTAGACACCCCCTTGGACAGCCCCCCCCCCCCCCTGCCCCCAACCCTAGACACCCCCCCCCCACCCCCTAGACACCCCACCACCCCCTGCACACCCCCCCCCCCACCCACCACCACCTGGACCCCCCCCCCCCTCCTAGACACCACCCCACCACCTAGACACCCCCACCCCCTGGACACCCCCAGACTCATGGGCAGCCCCCACCACACCCTGGACACCACCCCACCCCCCCTGGACACCCCTGTCCCCCCTGACACCCCCATCCCCTCGGTCACCCCCTACACCCCCTTGGACAGCCACCCCAACCCCTGAACAGCCCCCCCAACCCCCTAAATTCTGAAGTGAATTCTTTATGTATTTAATTAACTTATGATTTATGTGTTAATGGTGTATGGGTATACTTGGTGTAATTTCCTTATGAATTATGTGTTAATTTTCTATGGGTATACTTGTTGAGATGCAGAATTTTTTGTAGGTGTTGTTTGGGTGTGTTGCTGTAGAATTTTTTGATGGTGTTGTTTAGGTGTGCTGCTGCAGAATTTTTTGTGCAGCAGATAGGGAATTTATCAGTGCTAAAAGAGCACTAATAAAGGATCCATTTATCATCCCTAAAAGAACATTGATAAAAAACACATTTATCAGTGCTTTTTTAGCGCTGATAAAGGGGTCCTTTATCACCACCTTTTTAGCGTTGATAAAGTCTCACTTTATCAGCCCATTTTTAGCACTGAAAAAGGTGTCCTTTTTCAGCGCTTGTTTTGCGCTGATAAAGTATCCCTTTATCAGATCTTGTTTAGAACTGATAAAGGGTACCCCCCTATCAGCGCTGAGCTTTAGATCACTTTTTTAGTGATGATAAAACCCATTTTGAGCACTGATAAAGCCTTTTTTTGTAGTAGTGAATAGACGAACAAAAAATTCTTGCAATGGACAACACCCATGAGGAAGAAGGTGCAAATGAATTAAAAGAGGATCCTATATCAAAACTAATCAATATCAAAACCAACAATGCAATCAATAAAAGTATTTCACTGCAATAGTTAGAGAAAAACAATGAGAATGAAGAAAAATAACTAAAAAGGCTCATCATGGATCACTCACACAAATGGGATGCACATAAGAGAATTTGGCACCCCAAAATCGCCTAGAGAAATCCCTAAGGTTGATAGGAGGAGATTTGTGGCTGAATAAAATGAGAATTCAGTCACACATCATGTTTAAAATAGCAGTTCATGCATTTAGAAGACATGTAATGTTATTACATGTTGTGTAAATATTTTTAATGGAATACTCTGAAAAAACTATCACCTCAGATTTATTTTATTAAAACCACTACTAGAAAAATACCCTATACCAACGGTTTGGAACCGTTGGTATAGGCCCTCAAACCGTTGTTATAGGCTATACCAACGGTTTGGAGGACCGTTGGCAAGTAAGCCATGACAATAGGTCTATACCAACAGTTTTGGGAAAACCGCTGGTATAAGTAATATGAAAACCTATACCAACGGTTCTCAAAACCGTTGGTATATGTATTTCAAAAAAAACATTCAGTGGGATTTGATCCCAGGACCTCTAGTTTATAATTGAATGACTTAACCACTAACCTAACATGAATTTTGTGAACATAATTTCATAAATATGTATATGTATTGTTTTAATAATTTTAAATTTTGATTTATATAATGTTCTCGGTAAGAAGATTCGATTAAAAATTGAAGGACCTATACCAACGGTTTTGGACAAACTGTTGGTATAGGGGGGACCTATACCAACGGTTTGTCCAAACCGTTGGTATAGGGTCTCTATAATGGACTTATACCAACAGTTTGGCCAAAACCGTTGGTATAGGTCCTATAGGTCCCCCCCCCCTATACCAACAGTTTGTCCAAAACCATTGGTATAGGTCCATATAAGTGACCTATACCAACGGTTTTGGCCAAACCGTTGGTATAGGTCCAAATTAATGAACTATACCAACGGTTTGGCCAAAACCATTGGTAAAAGTCATATTTCCAGTAGTGAACCTGTGAACAATTACACAACATATAATTCCTTTATACGACATGTCAATGTTCTAAAATTGATTTTTTAGACCATTTTTCTTTTAAATAAACTAAACAACTTTTAAATTTTCTCAACTCACCATGAACCCATCAATAACTTTAACCATTTATACTCAAACTCCATTAATTCAAAAAATCATACATACCCAAACTTTAAGTCATTTTCTCTAAAAACTCTCATCAAGAATACTCTCAGATATTTCTCAAGTTTCCTTGAAAACCCGAAACTGTTTTTATTTAAATGACAAACTTTTATGATGAAAACAAAACTGAAATAAAAGATTAATGAAAAAATCAAATATATATGTACATAGAAAAATACAGGATCTTAGATCCACCTTTAACATTGATAAAAAAGGTTTTGTTAAATTCCCCCTTTAACAACATTTTTTTAGCACAGAAAAAGGGGTTTTTAACGATGCTTTTCGCTAGCACTGTTAAATCCCTGGAAATGGATAAACTCAGCTTTGTAGTATTGAATTATAGAAAATAACTTAATAAATAAGAAACTAGAGAGAAAACAAACTAATTAGTCATCTTAACCCTTACTAGTTTACATTCTCTATAGCTTTAGTATAAAGATGTCCTTGGTTTTGAATCTGGGGATGCACATAGACAATATTCCTTGATAAATGTGAGATCTAGATCTCCTTCAAATCTCAACACAGAGATTATTTTGAATCTAAAATTATTAAACTAAGTTAAAGGTCCTCCATAGATGATGTTAACCAAATATCTTGGTATGATATCCCAGCTTTCTGTCTTCATTGCATTAGAGTTATCACCTAAACTTGAAGGATCGATGAGGGTGATTGAGATAATAGTGAAGGGTTTTTTCACACATAAAAATAAAATCCTTCCAGGGAGGTCAAGATGTGTCTGAACAAAAGAAACAACTTAAGAGCGGCTTAACATCCCCTTCAATATGAAGAGTTCACTTAGATGGAATTGATGAGGCTAATAGATACATCCGATAAATGTCTCATATGTGCCAGAGGTAAAGACATAGTATCCATGCGAGTGAATTGGACAACTCAGCACAAGTCAAAAGGTCATGGAAATCAACCCAGTTATGTGACAATCAATATAAAACCAAAATTGAAATTGGGAAAAAGAAACGATTATGTATTATAAATATAAATGGAATATTTTCAAAGAAGTAATTTTATGATTAAATCATATTTCACAAATCTCCACTATTTACAAATAAAATTGAATTCAGTGATGTTCTTGAACCTATTGTTATTAAATTGAAACCATGTTAAAAATATTTAAATAATGATTAAACATAGACAATGTTTCAACCTTAATCAAATTATTAGATAGGTTTTCATCTATGTGTACCTTATTGACACACATCATTCCAACTTTAATAACTTCTCTAATGAAGTGTAATATAGTATCTATATGTTTGGATCTACCATAAAAAATATATTTTTCGACAAATGTAATGCAGATTGGCTATTGTTATAAATGGTAATAAAATAATTTCATAAAGACAACTTAGAAAGTAACCCTTTTAGCTTTATGGATTCGTTAATAGCCTTGGGTAAATGTAATATATTCTTCCTTTGTGGTTGAGATGACCATCATGAACTACATATTTTATTTCTAGGAAATGGGCCCTCCACAGGCAGTAAAAACATAGCCTTTATGGAATTTTGGTTATCAATGTTTCCTTCATAGTTAGAATCTATAAATCCATTTAGCAACTCATTAGAATTAACATTTCTTCTATAGAAAATAGATAATGTCAATTTAAATGATATAAACCTAAGTATCAACTTAAGGAATGTCAATATAGATTTCTGAGATTAACCATGAACCTACTTAAGGTGAAAACAAAAAAGGGAACATTTGATCTTGTATAAATTATAGCATACATAATACTACCCACAATAATGTCATATGGAATTTTTCTCATGTGATCAATATCTACATTTATGGTAGGTGACTGGGGTAATGATAGTTAATTTTTTTTCAAAGGGTACACTAATAGGTTTAAGATAATAAAATAGGTATCTCTTCAGGATCTTCAAAATCTATTCATACTGAGATAGGTAAATAATTTTCTTATTTCTATCTGTAAATATTTATATCCTTAATATTTATTTTATATTACCAAGAACCTTCATTTCAAAAACAGTTTTAAATTGTAATTTTATAATAGGTATGAGTTTCATGTATTTATATATAATCAAAATTTCATCAACATATAGAAGTAGATAAATCATATGTTTTTAGTGGACTTGTAGTAAACACATGCATTTTATTTTCTCCCAATAAAATTATAATATAACGTTAATGAATCAAATTTCATATACCATTGGTGTGAAGTTAGATTCAAAACATATAATGATTTATTGAATAGACATACATGGTTCAGCTTGAATTCATTCATGAAACTGTCAGGGGAAATCATATATAATTTCTCACCAATATCACCACGAATAAAATAAGTTTTAACTTCAAGATTTTTTATATAAAGGTAATGATATGAAGAAAAAGCAATTAGTAAATGAATAGTTGAATGATTCGCAGCATGAGAGAGAAAATTAGCATAATCAATTTCTTCATGTTGAAGGAATCACTTGGATACTAGTCCATACTTATACTTAATTTTATTCTCTCTATTGTTATTTTATTTCCTTTTTAAAATTCACTTACAACTAATTACTTTAAAACTTATCGGTTTATCCACAATAGACTAGGTATGGTTCTCTCTTAAAGAGTTTGTTTCATCATCCGTAATAGTGATCCAATGCTTGGAATCAATGTCATTAACTATTGGTTTGCAGTTGATTAGCCAATAAAAACACATATGTTAATTACATTTTAATGGTATTAAATGTTCATTTTTGATCTTATGGGCCTGAGTTAGTGGATTTTAATTTTGAACATCCATTCTCATCATTTGTGCACTCCATGCATAATGTACACCAATTTAGTCCCAATGATTCATAGGATTTTAAGGAATGTAATTATCTATATTTTAATTTCATATTTTTTCGAAATGGTTCTACACTTCAATATGAGAACTTTTTATTTAGGGATCAATGGAGGATTCTTAAAAATGATGGAGATATTTGGTGATGAAAGGAAACAATTCTGTAGAAGGAAAATTGGACACCAGCCAACTGATGAGAATGTGGGGACCACAATACAGACCCACTAATGCCCAAATTACTTGGGATGATAGAATAAATATATAAGAATGTATAATTATTTAGGATCCAGTGCTAATTCTACCACCATTATGGTTATTCAGGCAGTCCAAGTTAGAGATAAAATTTTTGGCCAGATTCTGCGGCCCAGAAAAACAACCCACCAATTTAATCATATCTCGTCAACCACAGATTCATTTGGGATGAAATTTTATAGAGATCTTGGAGACATCCTGATATTAACTTTTTTCTTCTATGTCCCACTACAATTCGGCCATCTTTAAGTCCATATAGGCTCCTATGTACAATGGATGTAAGATGTCACCTAGACAGCATGATCTCTCCTCGAATTGGGTTTTAAGTTAGGGTGATGTGCTGACCGAGCAGGTGTTATTTCTCAACGCCTCGGAAGAGGAGGCAGCCAAGTTGATGGGCCGAAGTCTTGAAGTGGTTCTCAATGAAGAACAGTATAGTTGGGTCGACAAGCAGGATGCTATTTTGGTCGGAGGTTTCAATAAGGGATTGATTAGTCTCGAGGAGTATTTTCAGGTATGGAATAAACTGTCCTCTTCCCTTGAAGACCTAGTAAGGGGGGATCCCCTGTTGCAGGTATCTAATTTATCATGGAAGTTATTTAGAGACACCATTTCTGGTAGAGTTTAACTGATTTACAATGACTCTTTTTTACTTATTTCATATCTTTGCTTTGTTGAGTCACTGGCTTGGTTGTGTGAGGAACTGTTGGAGGGTCAGCTTGACCAGTTGGGCTAGAGCATGTTGTTTTCCCCTCTGCAGGTCATTTGGGATGTGGTGGATACAGAGGGGTGGCTTGCCATCGGGAGGGACCATGCTTGCATGGGATCGTCGAGTGGCCTTCTTTGGGGTGAACGGTAGCTGCTTATGCTTGGAAGAGTAATTTTCTAATTTTATGTTTGTTGCTGTTTGGTAAGTGTTGTAACGTTTGGTTTCTCACTTTTACCTTAAAAGTGCCTTTTAATAAAAAATAATTTTTAGTCTACAATGGATGCAAGATGGCTGCAACTTCGGGTCAAGGGTGGATAAGTCTATTCTCCCTTACATTCCACCACCCTAGGCCTACCATACTCAAGTGGGATCCTTTGTAATGTTGGGAGATCATCCCAAGCCACTTGAAATGCCTATTTAAGGTAGTGGTGGTGGAGGAGTTTATCATCTTAGAGCTTTGTTCTCATTGTAATGTTATTATGCCAATTTGTTTTTTGTAACGTTCTTCCTTCACATGTATGTTATTCGAATCACCTTAGTTTCCAATAAAAGTTCTTCTTCTTCTATTATTATATTCTTCTTTATATCACCTTGATACTGTTTCCTCATGGTATGAACTTTTTCACACCAAACCTTGTGATTTTGTTCACGCAACGGTGGAGTGATCGTTATTTTGTTGTTTTTACTTCTTCAATTCCACCCTCGTAAGTCTACTTCCCGCTTCTGTTGAAAAAATGTCATCAATGGAGGGATAAATCTTTTATGGGTTGATCCAAGGGAGTAGAAATTTGATGTATTGGATGTTATTTATCACTCTTTAAATGTTATTAATTTCATTTATTTTAGTTTCTTTCATTCAATGATTTTCTCTCTTCCTCTTCCTTATTGAATTTATTCACCCCACTGTTATGAGCTAATCAGATCATTTACCTTGGAGTGATCATGAAAATGATCCTAAAAATGTATAGCTGATTAGAATGTGATTTTTAAGGTGTTTAATAAGTAATTGATGAGGTTAGTTTGAATTCATTTCATGAATCCTTCACAAGTTAATGAAATTAAAATTGAAAAAAAAAATCATCTAATCCACCCCGAGCAATAACCTAGGATCAACTCATTTTCTCATAATTTGAATTCACATAGATCTCTTAGTTCTCTTTTAAAACCATATAAAATCAACCCAATTTGGACACTTCATAGACAAAATTACATCCCTTTATATTGTGTGTCTAAGGATCTTCTTATGTCTCTAAGGATTCGACAACCCAAGTTACACTACAAGCGACCGCTTAACCCTTAGAACTTGGGTAAATTTGGGTGAGACCAAATTTTGGCACCGTTTCCGAGGACCTATCTAAGTTATCTTAGATGATAGATTCCTTTTATCACCCCACTTCTCTAATATCATCCCCAAATTTATTCCTATGGAAAACCCTTTTGATCAAATCCAAACATGGGGAACCTCTCCTTACATTGATCAATCCACACCAAGTGTGATGTAAAATGAACATCCTAGTTTCTAATAGTGGGATAATCAACAACCTATTGATCCACAATTTGTTAACTCCTATTCTCCACAAAACCTTCCAACCTATTATGAGCTCTAATCCCAAAAAGTCCAATTGGAACATCCTCCTATGGAATTCCAACAACTTAATTATCCTCTTGGAATAGACCATCTGTCTCAACCCCTTGCCCCTCTTGATCCACATCCATTAATTGGTAAAGTGTGTGTCACGAACTAGGCCGGGTCGCCATCTAACCCGGTGCCCAACCCGGTATGCGACATGGCCCAAATGGCATTCCTGATCCCTAAGGGCTGGCACAAGTGACCGGGTATTAAAACTAACACATGGGAATGATTTACCTGAAATAGTGAACAAAAAACCACTAACAAGATAAATAAAATAAAACTGTGAATTGACCACCAAACAGACCCTTAAACTAAAAATCAAATTTAATGGTTTACAACTTGATCCAACATCCAAAATAAAATGACAATTAAAGGAACTAAAACTCTAACTCAAACCTACAAGCAATGAGAAGGGTGCAACATCCACACGTCACAAACACCAACTTGCACGAGAAGACCATCAACGACCAAAACCACCATCGGTGAGCAAGATTCCCCAACTTATAATACAGAAAGAACAAGGTCAACATACACCCAAATGTGTATATAGGGTGTGATCCAAATGCCTATTAGGATTCCACCCAATAAAAAGGTTCCATGTATAAACATTAAATGAAGAATGCATGTGCAGGCTAAATAAATAAAAGGACCCCAAAGCTTGAACAATTTTAAAGAAATAGTTTCTATAAAGAAATCAATTTCAAAGAAAATAACTTAAATAATAAAATAAAACCCCATTGCATTTAAGAAAAACCCAAACCTTCAAGAAACACCCAAAAGCTACATCATATGCCAACAGTGAGAGTATAGTAGTCTAGGAGCACCAAAAGTGGGAGAGGCCCTATAGGTACTAGCAAAAAGAATGGGACCCAAGAACATCGCGTCTCGGTGAACAGTAGTATAGGAAACACAACAAAATATGTTCTCATGCATGAACCACTAGTAGGGAAACACATCCATAACCTAGTGGTCTCCAATCATCATCCAATGTTTAGTTAGTGTTGTAATCATCAAACCAGCTAAGTGAAACCGGGATAGAGCATCTTTCGTATCACTAGTGTGCTAGATCTAGTCCGCCCACCTAGTACCCAGGATTCCCCTTTGTGTTCAAGATGTTCCAATTTCACATTTCATGTCAAACTCATATGAATAAAACAAACATGGTGTTACCTAAACCCAACACAACTCTTGCACACACACAAAATCCATTTGAAATAAAACGCACACCAACATACTTTTCCCAACTCATTTCAATCAATTTCTGCATTGTTAATAATTTTTTATTAAAAAATATTAAATTCGCATCATTAATAATTTTTATTATTACATATTAAATTCTTTATAAAAAATTATAAAAAAAGAAACTTAACACAACTTAACACTCAAAACCAAATTCAGCCCTCCTCTCTGACCAAACATACCTGACAGCACATCAAGAACACAACCTGCACCACTCGTATCAACTAATAACCCAACCACATAGTTAAAAGGGAATTTTATCGATAAAAAAACACAAGAAATTTTATTATGCAATTCCAGAAGAAGAAACATGACATTAAACACCAAAGACCCACTCAAATTATCTTTTTGGACAAAGTGCGTATGAATGCTAAACCAGAACATAAATCGTGCACTTTTCACATTTTCACAAAACAAATGCAAAATTTATGAAAAACTAGGAGATAGTTCAATGTGGTTTTCACAGCAACAACCCACTCAACCCACACAACACCTTCCCTTACAACCAAACACAAGCAACACCATGTCGAAAACACTATTAACACCACTTTCACAAATGAAAACTAACTGCACATATTATTAAACCCTAACGATTGAATAAATGTAAGTTTTCAACCAAAGAACGCACCCACCCATATGAAAATACTACCAAACAATCTAACACATTGAGGACTTCAGTAAAATAAAATCTGTACCCCGAAGAATTAATCAATGAATGTTATAAATTAACAAAGCAAGCAAATGAACTCATTAAATAATGTTTAAAATGAAGAACTTCCTTCCTCACATGAAGATCCTTCCGAGAATTGGCGCAAAACACACCCGCACCACATTCGCACCATGAAAGAGTAAGAGGAGGCCTAACCAAGGAGATCGAATCCAAAACAAACAGTTAAACCTCAAAATTGCTTCCATTCAAAACAAAACACCACGGGTTTAAAGCACCACACATTAATTTAAATTCACACCTGAAACCTTTGAACAGTACATGGTATTTCAAGTGCCACTAGAAAGGCCGAGTAGCACTTTTGGGAAAACACTTTAAAGTCCCCAAAGTAACGTTATAGAATCTACCACGCTTCTAAAACACCATTTGGGTGTTTTCTCGACCACATGGTATGCAAGGTTAGTTAAATAGCTTTAAAACTAAACTTTGAATTGGGATAACTCATCACACTCCAAGGAAATAGTGATGGAATGAAATTTAGACCTTGGTAAACAATTAACACATGCCAAGCCATCATTAGAATAATTACATATCATTAAAACACCAAGAAGACAATGGTTTTTCATAATTAAATTAAGGGAATGGGGAGATCCAACATAGAATCAATGGAGGATGGTCTGGAAAATGTCACCTTTAATGGAAAAGGCTTCAACAAGCATAATAACAACCCTCCTAGAGATCAAGAAGAAATTTCCAAGAACGAGGGTCCAGAAGGGAGGTCATCTGCGATGCAGAGGGGCTCGGACAAAGGGGGATGTTGTGTGATGTTGGTCGGCTAGGGGATGGGTGCAACGCGATCCAGGTGTGGAGAAGGGGAGGGCGATGAGCTGGCCAGGGAGGGTGTGGGTGGTTCGGCGGCTGGTTTTGGGTAAAACGGTGAGAGCGGAAGAACCAAGGAGGCCGAGCAGTGGCTTTGCAGTGCGAAGGCCGTGCAGCTTCAGGGGCCCGGAACGGAACAGAGCGCGACGTGGAGGGCCTAGTAGGGTACGATGCAGAGGGTAGAGCAGGGAAGGTGTGCGATGTCCAGTGCAGGAGTTACCCGGGAGATCGATGTCGGTGTGATGGGATTCCAAGAAAGAGGCATGGAGGCACAACATAGAGGCTCAAGGGGGAAGGGGAGTGCGTCACACAGGGGCTACGGGTAAGGAGGGTCCGTCGCGAACCAAGGGGAAAAGTGGGAGGGGTCTGACTAGAATACCTAGCACACAAAATGAAAAATAAAACTAAAAAACTAATAATAATAATAAAAATAATGTGAATAATATTATTATTATCATTAAATAAAAATTTAATAAATTTTTATCACTTCTTATTTTATTTTATTTTTATTTTACCAATAATTTAATTTTATTTTCCTTATTATTAATTCCTTTTATTTAACTAATAGAACATCAGGATGGCATGCAAGGAACCGGGAAAGGCCACGTGGTGACCCAGGAGAGGTCATATGACTTTGATAGCAGCACTCTAAACACTGTCAAGGCCCAACACACATTTTTAAAATAAATGCTCAAAAATTTTATGTTGGGTCTCAACCTGAACCACCCAAAGTGAAGAAAATTAATAAAATAATTAATTCAAAGATGACGGGTGTGACAATTCTCCCCACCATAGTGCTTTCCATCCACGGAAAGGCACAACTAAGGCTGAACCCAAAGTAGAAAATGACACACCCCTTAAGATTCAAAGGGGATCCCCCTTGAAAACGAGTGAAAGGAGGAAAAAGAATCGTGCCCAGAGAAAGTGACATTAATGAAATCCTTAAGAAACCCATAAAAGGTTTCTACTAAGTGTCACCCACTCCATTGCGCTAGAATACTTCCAGGTGATCAATCAAGGAAAGGAACTCTCTCAGCCACAGAAACCAATTTCACAAGCTGAAACACCTCAAGCAACATTGAACAAAAACCACGTCATTTTGACTGGAACGAACAAACAAGACCAAACATGACCAATGAACACTCTTATAACTTACACCAAGCCATATTTAGAAATGGAACAAAAAAAGACAACATGGAGATGCCTGAATGGGCTCCCCACCATTAGACACTTACTGAGGCCCAAGACGAAAAACGACATGAGGAGGCCCATGTGGCCTCCCAATCATTATAAAAAAAATAAAACACTGACTTATTCCAAAGAAATTTGAGATAGACTTATCACGGGTCTACCTAGTTGACCGAAGACACAAAACCTTGAAAAATTTTCGATGGTGACCAAGCACCCCACCACAAGGGGCGGGGAGGGCCGGCCCCAACTACTGGGCATCAAAACCACGGCTAAAGACAGACCAACATCTCCACATCCCTGGATAAGAATTATTCAAATTTGAGACTGATTTACCCAATAGACTCTCATACGGACCACCAAAAGCAATTACATTCGGTGGGATGCAACCCCCAAAACTTTAAGTTAACGAGACGACCACACATCCTCATAGCCATGAGAAACCCCATGAACCGAAAAGGGTTGTTCGGAACGGAACCACAGGAAACAATTTAAACCTCCTTCACCTTTAATAACAATGATAGGAATAAGTTTGGGGTCTCATAAACTCTCAGGGTTTCTGACTACGCGCCAACTTCACTCCGAGGCCTATGGCTGGAGCCATGATGTTTGAAGCATCTCCTGCCTTGCAATCAGGTATTGAAGACTCCTTAATGGAGCTTCTCCTTTTTGTGTCACACGCAACCATCCAGTAACCAAGACAACACCATCAGACACTACACACCTCGATGTCCAACTAATCACTTGTGACACATCCACCAAAATAGGGGTTTAGATGATGCACATGCATCACTTCTTCACCTTAACAAAGAAACTTAAGGAAAGATGTATGGGAAACACTCCCCTTTGAAAAGAAAATTTTGAACTCCCTAAGGGAAGGACGCACTCCTATGAAGACAGGGATTCTCATAGGGTTCTACGAAATCCACCTTTACTTTTCAAGAGAAATTATGTTGCAAGACGTCACCAAACATAACCCTTACAGCCGATGAAAGCACTACGAACCTTTCAAAACATCTATCAGCACTGATAACTCCAAACTTCCTTCACCCTTTTCCACTGGAATTCCTTTCACCATTTCTGGGGGGGAACCTTCCGACGCAATAGTGTCAAACTTCATACCCGACGACTTAGAAAACTCAAAGAGACCAAAATATTTATCAATTTCCCTCGCATTTTTCATCCCGTTGTGAGAGGATCTGCTTGACTGAAAAGGATCAGGGACAAACCTCGCACTATTAATAAAAATTTAGAGTGATTTCTTTAATCAACTGGAGGGTTGGCAAATGGAGAATTACCCGTATCATCACTTCAATAGCATGTTAATGCTTTGTTGGGGGTGTGCACTAGTTAAAAAAAAATCATAGACCCAATCAAACTGGTTCAGTGGCCATGACATACTGCAAGAGAACACTAAATGTGTAGGGAGAACTGCTGCAAGGGCTTCCCAAAGCACTTTTCCAAAGAAACCATTAACCACACGCTTGCACACCAACTTAGAAGTAAGAATTCAAACTTAGGACACAAATCTTTCAAAAAGGATTCTCTGCTCGAAAAGCCTCACATCCAATAGTTCTAAAATATAAGGACACACCACACAAACACCGATTATTAAAACACTAAAACATTTTTACTTAAAAAACAGACTTCCATGAATCCAAAACAAAGAGACAAGGAACGATGAAAGAGGAAACTAGTGTCAGAGGGTAACTAAGATATATTGTTGGCGTCCACACACCAATCACGTCACTGCCACCAAGAGTGTTCTAGGACAGCATCCCTGGCTCCACATGTTTTGCCAGACCCTGCGAGCTCACTGGGACTACTAACCCTACTCCCTTTTCATTTCCCCTAAACATGTTTAACCACAATGACCAAAGGCTCAGAAAAACCTCAACTCACACTGGAAACTCGAATCCCACCATAAGGTGTGCTGGTCAGACACCATTCTCGTAACTAGAACATCGAGTTATGACACCCTTAACTATTGTCTACCCTGACTATATCCCAAGAGAATATGATCCAAGAGAGAAAACCTGCTCTGATACCATTTTGTCATGAACCAGGCTGGGTCGCCATCCGACCCAGTCCGTGACATGGCCCAAAGGGCGTTCCCGATCCCCACAGGCTGCCACAAGTGTCTGGGTATCAAAACTAACACATGGGAACAATTTACCCAAAATAATGGACACAAAACCACTAACAAGATAAATAAAATAAAACTGTGAACTGAAAACCAAACAGACCCTTAAACTCAAAATCAAATTTAAAGCTTTACAACTTGAGACAACATCCAAAATTAAATGACAACAAAAGGAACTAAAACTCTAACTCAAACCTCCCAGAAATAAGAAAGGTGCAACATCCACACGTCACAAACACCAACATGCACGAGAAGACCATCAACAACCAAAACCACCACCGCTGAGCATAATTCCCCAACCTGGAATACACAAACAACAAGGTCTGCATACACCCAAAGGTGTATGTAGGGTGTGAGCCAAATTCCCAGTAGGATGCCACCAAATAAAAAGGTTCCACATATAAACATTAAATGAAAAATGCATCTACAGGATAAATAAAGGAAAGGACACCAAAGCATGAACAATTTTAAAGAAACGGTTTCTATAAAGAAAACACTTTCAAAGAAACCAACTTTAATAATAAAATAAAACACCATTGCATTTAAGAAAAACCCAAACCTTCAAGAAACACCCAAAAGCTACACCGTATGCTGATGGTAAGTGTATAGTTGTCCAGGAGCACCAAAAGTGGGAGGGCCCCTATAGGTACTAGAAAAAAGAATGGGACCATAGAACATCACATCTCGATGAACATTTGTATAGGAAACACAACCAAATATGATCTCGTGCATGAGCCACTAGTAGGGAAACACATCCATAACCTAGTGGTCTCTAATCATCATCCAATGTTTCCTTAGTGTTGTAATCGTCAAACCAGCTAAGTGAAACTAGGCCGGAGTCGCTTCCATATCACTAGCGTGCTAGATCTAGTCTACCCACCTAGTACCTAGGATTCCCCTTTTGTGCTCAAGATGTTCCAATTTCACATTTCATGTCAAACTCAGATGAATAAAACAAATAGGGTGTTACCTAAACCCAACACCACTCTTGCACAAATACATAATCCATTTAAACTAGAACACACATAAAAAGACTTTACCCAACTCATTTCAATCAATTTCTTCATTGTTAATAATTGTTTATTAAAACATATTAAATTCACATCGTTAATAATTTGTATTAAAACATATTAAATTCTTTATAAACAAATTCTAAAAAAGAAAAATAACATAGATTAACACACAAAGCCAAATTCAGCCCTCCTCCCTGACAAAACATACCCGACACTACATCAAGAACACAACTTGCACCACTCGCATCAATTAATAACCCAACCACATAGTTAAAAGAGAATTTTCCCAATTAAACAAAACAGTAGAAATTTTATTAAGCAATTCCAGAAGATGAAACATGACTTTAAACACCAAAGACCCACTCAAATTCTCTTTTTTGGAAAAAACGCGTATGAATGCTACATCAAAACATAAATTGCACACTTTGTGCATTTTCACAAAACAAACGCAAAATTTATGAAACACTAGGAGACAGTTCAATGTGGGTTTTCACTGCAACAACCCACACAACACCTTCCCTTACGACCAAACACATGCAACACCATGTCGAAAACATGCTTAACACCACTCGCACAAATAAACACTAATTGAACATATTATTAAACACTAACGATTGAATAAATGTAAGTTTTCAGCCAAAGAACACACCCACCCATATGAACATACTACCAAACAATCTAACACATTGAGGACTTCATCAAGATAAAATCCGCACCCAGAATAATTAATCAATGAACATTATAAATTAACTAAGCAAGCAAATGAACTAATTAAATAATGTTTAAAATGCGGAACCACCTACCTAACACGAAGATCCTTCCAAGAAATGGTACAAAACACACCCGAACCACATTCACACCACGAAGGAGTAAGAGGAGGCCTAACCAAGGGGATCGAATCCAAAACAAACAGTTAAACCTCAAAACTATTTCTATTCAAAACAAAACACCAAGGGTTTAAAGCACCACACTATAATTTAAATTCACACTTGAAACCTTTGAACAGTACTTGGCATTTCAAGTTCCACTTGAAAGGTCAAGTAGCACTTTTGTTAAAACACTTTAAAGGCCCCAAAGTAGCCTTATAAAATTGACCACACTTCTAAAACGCCATTTGGGAATTTTCTCAACCACATGGTATGCATGGTTAGTTTAAACAGCTTTAAAACTAAACTTTGAATTGGGATAACCCATCGCAATCCAAGGAAATAGTAATGGAATGAAATTTAGACCTTGGTAAACAACAAACACATGTCATTCCATCATTAGAATAATCACATATAATTAAAACACCAAGCACACAATGGTTTTTCAAAATTAAATTAAGGACATGGGGAGATCCGACCTAGAATCAATGGCAGGTGGTCTAGAAAACGTCACCTTAAATGGAAAAGGCTCCAACAAGTATAAGAACGACCCTCCAAACCCAAGAATCATGAGAAGATCATGAAGAAATCGACAAGAATGAGGGTCCATAAGGGAGGTTTTCCGCGATACAGAGGGGCTCGGACAAAGGGGGAGGTCATGCAATGTGGGTCGGCTAGGGGAGGGGTGTGACGCGATCCAGGTGGGGAGAAGGGGAGGGCGGAGAGCTGGCCAGGGAGGGTGCGGGTGGTCTGGCGGCTGTTTTCGGGGAAAATGAAGAGAGCGGCAGAACCAGGGAGGCCGAGAAACGGCTTTGCAGTGTGAGGTTTGTGCGGCTTCCGGGTGCCGAAATAGAGCAGGGCGCGACGCAGAGGGCCGAGCAGGGCACGACGAGGAGGGCAGAGCAGAGAAGGTGCGGGATGTCCTACACAGCAGTTGCCCGGGAGATCGATGTCGGTGCAATTGGATTCCAAGAAGGAGGCAAAGAGGCGCGACGCAGAGGCTCAGGGGTAAGGGGAGTGCGTCGCACTGTGGCTACAGGGATGGAGGGACCACCGCGAACCAAGGGCAAAAGTGGGAGGGGGTGTGACAAAAAACCCTAGCACACAAAATGAAAAATAAAACTAAAAAAACTAATAATTATAAAAATAATGATAATAATAATAATATGAATAATATTATTATTATCATTAAAGAAAAAATCATTAAATTTTAATCACTTCTTATTTTATTTTATTTTTATTTTACCAATAATTTAATTTTATTTTCTTTATTATTAATTCATTTTATTTAACTAATAGAACATCAGGCAGGCATGCAGGGAACCAGGCGAGGCTGCGCAGTGACCTAGGAGAGGTCGCACGACTTCAATAGTGGCGTGCTAAATGCTGTCAAGGCCAAACACGCATTTTTAAAAGAAATACTCAAAAACTTTATGTCATGTCTCAACCTGAATCACCCAACGTGAAGAAAATTAATACAATAATTAATTCAAATACGACAGGTGTGAAATTGTGTCAACAAATGGATAGAATTACTTATGAAGTTTTATCCTTGAGATTAGAACTACAAAGCATTGAAACATTTATGGAACCCATTCCCAGACAGGATGTCCATTCCTCATCATTCATAGAGGAATCCTGTTACACACAAAAATCTCATGGAAGTGCTAAAGAAATTTCTTTTGAACTTAGGATGCCTGAAGAACATGAAGTAATAGTTTATGGGTGTTTAAATGAAAAGGAAACTGTTTTTTTGTATTCAAAAGAGGGAAAATTGACAGCATGGATTGAGTGTCCTAAATATTACTCAATTAATGATTTTTCAAAACTAAAAATCACTGCACCATTTGGAGAAATAATGAACTCCGAGTCCATACCCATTACTGAAACTAATATTTCCAATTGGGTGGTTGAATATTCCATTCAAAAGGAACCATTTTTGTTTAGAAATTTAGAAAATGAAATTGAGTTTGATTCAAAATCTCGATCTGTGTCTAAATGTCCTATCCAACCCAAGCTCAAAATTATTATCCTTCTGTAAGAAACTCGTTCTTATTCTCGAGGTATGAGTTTCTTCTTTTCCTTTTCCTTAAGTGTTTTTGGGAAAACAAGGGAAATGTGTGAAAAATCACAAATTTATGGGTAAACGTCATGTACTTTGGTACACACGTTGTGTACTTTGGCCATGTGGGATGAGAATACAGGGCGTGTAGGCTTGTCGGCAATTAAGGGTGTAAAATCTAACTACACACCATGTACATAGTAATACACATTGTGTAATCAAACGGCAGGAGAATAGTAAGGTGGTGGAAGTAGCCGCCAGAGGAATGATGTTACAGGCCGTGTACTTAGTAATACGCATCGTGTAATCAGTTGGCAGATGAACAGTGAGGCGGTAGAAAGTAGACGCCAGTGGAACTATTAAAAAAAATAGTACACGCCATGTACTTGAAAGTACACACTGTGTAGTTATTTTTTTCGTTAAAAATAGGCAGTAGCCTCCTCCTTCGGTAGAGGAGGCAGAGAAATCACTGAGAGATGCGGAAGAGGAGGCCGAGACTTGGAGCAGCTCTTGAACGCTCATCAGGACTCTGATTCCTCCACTGTGGATCTCGTTTGAACCGCACAGGTGAGATCTTCTCTCTTATTGAATCGTTCCTTCCAATTATTTCCCTAAGGGAAGTTATTTAGGTTTGAATGGGTAATATTTTATCTCAGATCTACGTCATTCATGGTTATTTCTGGAGGCACCTTTCATGTATATTGATCAGAGGAGATCGAGGTAGGTGGTCTTGTGTTTAATTCCATATGTCGAGTTGATTTTGTGTACTGTTGTGCCACACTCCCATGTTCGGGGTGTCGTATGGTTGAGACTTTGACCGTTGAAATACCTAAAATTTCATAGGTAATTTAATGAATATGTATAAACTATTGTTTGGGATCGTTTCTTGATCTAGGGCCACCCTGAGGGTGTGTTTCCCTTGTTTAGCCGTTTGGATAGGATACCCATGGGTATGCCATGATTATAGCATGTTTTGAGTTTTCTTGAGAGGAAACATATATAAATTGCTTGCTTATGCATTGGACTCTACCCAGTTACTTGCTTTTCCTATGGAATGTCTGAGGGTGGTATTTTTTTTTAGTTTGAGGGTAGTGTTTGTTTAGCCTGAGGGTGAAATTTCCTATGCCTGTGATCAATAGCTTCTGTGTTGAGGGTGATATCTCATATGCCTGAGGGTAATATTCATTATGCTTGAGGGCAGTCACCTGAGGGATTCATTTCTGCTTGCCTGAGGGTAAGGACTTGTATGTCTGAGGACCATGTCTACTTTGAATATACGCTGTGGTGATTTTTTATGTTGTACCTACCAAGCTAAAGCACAGGCTTTGTATTATTATTATCTCTTACTTGTTAGATAGCCTGTTTTAGTTTCTGTTGTGGCACTGGTATATGAAATTTTTGGTCGAGGTCAGGTCTCGGGAAAATCATAATTCAATTGTATTGAATTGTTAGATAATTATTAAAATTGAAATGTTGCTGGTAGGAATGGTTACTTTTGAGTACTTCCTAGTTTACTATATTTCATTATTTCACACTGTTGTTGCACATTTTCACTGATAGTTAGGCATGGACTTTTGGTGGTTGCCTATTGGGATTTATTTCTCACACACTGTTTGGGTCATGTCTTGGGCCCAAACAGATTATATTTCTATAGGTGTAGATAAGGGCAAGGGTCCCTACACAAGTACATCATTGTTGCAGAGGAGTAGGAGAGCATGGGACAGAGCTTTGGCTTGCGATGCTGCAGCATTCCTGTTGCACTGCTTTGTTTTATTTTTTTGTACTTTGTACCTTGTGTTGTATTGTATTAGATTGCAGTGTATCCTATTTTGGTTTCTTTCATAGAATTAGAGACATGTTGCATCATCATATATTTGACTGTTGATTATCTTTTACTTCAGTTCTGTTGTCCATTTCAGCTCTATATTGTTTACTGCTTCCGCTTTTGTATGTTTATATTTATTTCTTCTGCGCTACACTTTGAAAAATGAGTTCATAGTTTCCCTACTATCATTCATAGGCCCTCGATACTAGTCGAAAATCTCTGGTGTTTGGGGAAATGTGCTTGAGGTCATGTGACCAACCGGGTTCGGGGCACCTGTTGTGTGGCACCCGGATCTGGGACGTTACAAAGTGGTATCAGAGGAATTTATTTTCTTCTTGAATTATTGTTTGGAGCCTATAGACAGGGATAGGACAGAATTCGTACTTAGAAATAAGTTGTGCCCGGGAGTAACTAACTCGGGTATAGGGAAAAGCCAATCTACATCGTTTAAATTGCAATTTTTCAATTTTTTCAATTTTAGAGTTGATTTGATTTTCACTGTTGGGTGACGTACTTGTGGTGTGGTATTTATATTTTTATACTTGGGTTCTATTTAGTTGAAACCTAATGAGATAAGGGTATGCCATCTCATGCATAATTTAGGCACATGTGAGAATCACATGCCATGCATAGTTTCCATTCCATGTAGGTGCATTAGAAATTGCATGTTGTTGTGATAGATGTTGTGCTAGAAAATTCATGTTGTTATGATAGGTACCTTGATAGATATGGTTAATGTCGATAGGTTATTGGTACATGTTATAGTTGGGTTTATGGATGCTAAACTTTGGTTCTTGAGAAGTATGGGATCTCTTGGAATGGAATTTAGTGGATCATGATCCAACCTTTTATTACATTTTGTACTATAATGTGAAAGGTCGGGTTCTAAACTTTGGTTCGTGGGGAGTATGGGCCCCCACAGATCGGAATTTGGCACACCGATGCTTGAAATTAAAGAAAGGGGGGCTCTAGAGTAGTTTCTGAGACTTACTGTCTGAAAAAACCTAGAATACACATCGTGTAGTTAGAAATACACGCCATGTACTCTTATATTCAGGAAGAAATGAAAATTTTTAAGTACACACCGTGTACCTTATGTACACTCCATGTAGCCTCCAACCGTGTCATAGGATGTGTAGGAAGAAACACGGGATAGGGGAACTCTTGTGGGAACACGCCGTGTACCAGTTATACACGTTGTGTCAGGTTGACCCTGTGTCCGCCCGTGTGACTAACAACTCGGACAAAGAAATATTAGCTTATACATTTTGTTTCAATTATGAACATGTTGTGTAGTTTATTCTAGGGATTCGGCCATGTAGCCAACAACACGGGTCGGTGTTATCCCTTCTCATACACGTCGTGTCCATCTGGAACACGCCGTGTAGTGTGAGCCGTGTATCCGTATGTGTCACGAACAACACGGGTCGGTGATGCTCATATAGTACACGCCGTATACCTTTGGGACATGTCGTGTAGTCTTGACCGGTGAGAGACCGTGTGGACTTGGCCGTGTGGCTGGGGAAACAGGGTGGTGTACACGCTGTGTGCGGGTATAACACGTTGTGTACCTAGGGTTGAGATAGGCCCTGGCCAGCATTAGAACACGACCATGTAAGGGCTTAAGGGTACACGCCATGTAGAATTTATACACGCCGTGTAGTCTCTTTTTGCCAGTTCTTGTGGTTTTTGTTTTTTATTTCATTATCACTCTTAACCGGACGAAAGAAACCTCGACAGTAAATTAAACTAAGGCGTGTGTTTGACCTTGTAGAGTCATACCACCGAGACGACCATGAGCTGTTCACCAAGAGAGTGGTGATGATTATACTATAGACATGGTAGGCCATGGGATACCGATGGATCCTACAGAAGTTCCAGATGTGGCACCAGCCATTATATCAGACGCAGGCGCGGATGCACGGTTCTATGAAGGCTTCATGCGGTTCATGCAGACCTTCCAGGGAGCACCGTCGGTTGCCACATCTATGGCAGAGCTGACATGTATATTCCAGCAACAACATCTGCCTACATTTTTAGTGGATGTCAGACCACAGGCTGTGGATTCATGGCTGGATTCTATGCAGACGATCTTCGAGCATCTTGAGACGCCTCCTGGGAGGAGGGTCAAGCTCGCTACTTACATGTTGCGCTATTCCGCCAAAAGATTGTGGGATGTTACCACCCAGACTGAGCATCACCAAGACATGGCATGGAAATATTTTTAGGTAGTCATCTATGAATTTTTCTTTTCAGAGACACTAAGGGAAGATCGAGCTTGATAGTTCATGAATCTACAGCAGGGCGCCATGTTAGTGATGGACTATTTTGCATGCTTCACCGAGCTACAACATTTTGCACCTGTTCTGGTGGGTGATGAGAAGTTGAGGGATAGAATCTTTGAGGATGCTCCTCAATATGGCATCTGATCACTGGTGAATGTTTTTAGGTTGACTACAGTGCATGCTATTGTGAACCAGGCATTGATTACTAAACAGAACCAACGGGAAGCTAGTGGTGCAGACCAGGGCGTTTCAGCACCATTCTCAGGTACTATCTCTACCGGCAAGAGTAAGAGGCAGATGGATTTCTCTCGCGGTGGTAGTATTAGCCAGAAGAATTTTTCAGGTGTCCAGGTAATGTGCTACCAGTGTGGTAAGGGGGGCACAAGAGACCTTTGTGTCCACGTGAACCAGTGGAGTGCTGAGCTTGCGACATGATGGGTCCTTGTATATAGGGTGTGAGCCAAATGCCCAGTAGGATGCCACCCAATAAAAAGGTTCCATGTATAAACATTAAATGAAAAATGCATGTGCAAGCTAAATAAATAAAAGGACACCAAAGGTTGAACAATTTTAAAGAAATAGTTTCTATAAAGAAATCAATTTCAAAGAAAATAACTTAAATAATAATAAAAACACCCTTGCATTTAAGAAAAACCCAAACCTTCAAGAAACACCCAAAAGCTACACCATATGCTGACGG
The DNA here is from genome assembly GCA_963277665.1 of Viscum album. Classification (NCBI taxonomy): domain Eukaryota; kingdom Viridiplantae; phylum Streptophyta; class Magnoliopsida; order Santalales; family Viscaceae; genus Viscum; species Viscum album. The sequence continues at coordinate 1,714,022,568 of OY728125.1, forward strand.
TGAGAGTATAGTAGTCCAGGAGCACCAAAAGTGGGAGAGGCCCTATAGGTACTAGCAAAAATAATGGGACCCTAGAACATCGCGTCTCGGTGATCATTAGTATAGGAAACACAATAAAATACATTCTTGTGCATGAACCACTAATAGGGAAACACATCCATAACCTAGTGGTCTTCAATCATCATCCAATGTTTAGTTAGTGTTGTAATCTTCAAACCAGCTAAGTGAAACCGGGCCAGAGCTGCTTTCATATCACTAGTGTGCTAGATCTAGTCTGCCCACCTAGTACCCAGGATTCCCCTTTTATGCTCAACATGTTCCAATTTCACATTTCATGTCAAACTCAGATTAATAAAACAAACAAGGTGTTACCTAAACCCAACACAACTCTTGCACACACACAAAATCCATTTGAAATAAAATGCACACCAAAAGACTTTTCCCAACTCATTTCAATCAATTTCTGCATTGTTAATACTTTTTTATTAAAACATATTAAATTCTCATTATTAATAATTTTTATTATTACATATTAAATTCTTTATAAACATATTCTAAAAAAATAAACTTAACACAGCTTAACACTCAAAACCAAATTCAGCCCCCCTCTCCAACCAAACATACCCGACACCACATCAAGAACACAACCTGCACCACTCGCATCAATTAATAACCCAACCACACAGTTAATAGAGAATTTTCTCGATAAAAAACACTAGAAATTTTATTATGCAATTCCAGAAGAAGAAACATGACATTAAACACCGAAGACCCACTCAAATTCTCATTTTGGACAAAATGCGTATAAATTCTACACCAGAATATAAACTGCGTACTTTACGCATTTTCACAAAACAAACGCAAAATTTATGAAAAACTAAGAGATAGTTCAATGTGGTTTTCAAAGAAACAACTCACTCAACCCACACAACTCCATCCCTTACAACCAAACACAAGCAACACCATGTCAAAAACACACTTAACACCACTTGCACAATTGAAAACTAACTACACATATTATTAAACACCAACGATTGAATAAATGTAAGTTTTCAAACAAAGAATGCACCCACCCATATGAACATACTACCAAACAATCTAAAACTTTGAGGACTTCAGTAAAATAAAATCCACACCCCGAATAATTAATCAATGAAAATTATAAATTAACAAAGCAAGCAAATGAACACATTAAATAATGTTTAAAATGAAGAACCACCTTCCTCACATGAAGATCCTTCCGAGAATTGGCACAAAATACACTCGCACCACATTCTCACCATGAAGGAGTAAGAGGAGGCCTAACCAAGGAGATCGAATCCAAAAAAACAGTTAAACCTCAAAAATGGTTCCATTCAAAACAAAACACCACAGGTTTAAAGTACCACACATTAATTTAAATTCACACTTGAAACCTTTGAACAGTACATGGTATTTCAAGTGCCACTTGAAAGGCCGAGTAGCACTTTTGGGAAAACACTTTAAAGGCCCCAAAGTAACCTTATAGAATCTACCACGCTTCTAAAACGCCATTTGGGTGTTTTCTCAACCACATGGTATGCAAGGTTAGTTAAATAGCTTTAAAACTAAACTTTGAATTGGGATAACTCATCACACTCCAAGGAAATAGTGATGAAATGAAATTTAGACCTTGGTAAACAATTAACACATACCATGCCATCATTAGAATAATCACATATCATTAAAACACCAAGGAAACAATGGTTTTTCATAATTAAATTAAGGGAATGGGAAGATCCAACCTAGAATCAATGGCAGATGGTTTGGAAAATGTCACCTTTGTGGAAAAGGCTCCAACAAGAATAAGAACGAACCTCCTAACCCAAGAATCGTGAGGAGATCAAGAAGAAATTTCCAAGAATGAGGGTCCAGAAGGGTGGACATCTGTGATGTAGAGGGGCTTGGACAAAGGGGGAGGTCGTGCGATGCTGGTCGGCCAGAGGGTGGGTGCAACACGATCCAGGTGTGGAGAAGGGGAGGGCGATGAGCTGGACAGGGAGGGTGCAGGTGGTTCAGCGTCTGGTTTTGGGGAAAATGGTGAGAGCGGAAGAACCCAGGAGGCCGAGCAGTGGCTTTGCAGTGCGAAGGCCATGCAGCTTCAGGGGGCCGGAACGGGACAGAGCGCGACGCGGAGGGCCGATCAGGGCATGACGCGGAGGGCAGAGCAGGGAAGGTGCAGAATGTCTAGTGCAGTAGTTACCCGGGAGATCGATGTCGGTGTGATGGGATTCCAATAAGGAGGCATGGAGGCATGACACAGAGGCTCAAGGGGGATGGGGAGTGTGTCACACAGGGGCTACGGGTAAGGAGGGTCTGCTGCGAACCAAGGGGAAAAGTGGGAGGGGGTGTGACCAGAATACCTAGCACACAAAATGAAAAATAAAACTAAAAAAACTAATAATAATAATAATAATATTAATATTAATAATATTAATACTATTATTATTATCATTAAAGAAAAATTTAATAAATTTTTATCACTTCTTATTTTATTTCATTTTTATTTTACCAATAATTTAATTTTATTTTCCTTATCATTAATTCCTTTTATTTAACTAATAGAACATCAGGCTGGCATGCAAGGAACCAGGCAAGGCCGCGTAGTGACCCAGGAGAGGTTGCATGACTTCGATAGCAGCGCGCTAAACAGTTTCAAGGCCCAACACACATTTTTAAAAGAAATGTTCAAAACTTTTATGTTGGGTCTCAACCTGAACCACCAAAAGTGAAGAAAATTAATAAAATAATTAATTCAAAGATGACGGCTGTGACAATTATCCCCACCATAGCTCGTTCCGTCCCCGGAAAGCCACAACTAAGGCTGAACCCAAAGTAGAAAATGACACACCCCTAAAGATTCAAAGGGGATCCCCCCTGAAAATGAGTGAAAGGAGGAAAAAGAATCATGCCCATAGAAAGTGACTTTAATGATATCCTCAAGAAACCCATAAAAGGCTTCTGCTAAGTGTCACCCACTCCAGTGCACTAGAATACTTCCAGGTGATCAATCAAGGAAAGGAACTCTCTCACCCACGAAAACCAATTTCACAAGCTAAAACACCTCAAGAAACATTGAACAAAAACCACGTCATTTTGACTGGAACGAACAAACAAGACCAAAAATGACCAATGAACACTCTTATAACATACACCAAGCCATATTTAGAAATGGAACAAAAAAAGTCAACATGGAGATGCCCGAATGGGATCCCCACCCTTAGAAACTTACTGAGACCCAAGACGAAAACCGACATGAGGAGGCCCAATTGGGCTCCCAACCATTATAAAAAAACACCGACTTATTCCAGAGACAATTGAGCAAGACTTATCACAAGTCTACCTAGTTGAACGAAGACACAAAACCTTGAAAATTTTTCGATGGTGACCAAACACCCCACCAGAAGGGGCGAGGAGGGTAGGCCCCAACTACCGGGCATCAAAACCACAGCCAAAGACAGACCAACATCTCCACATCCATAGATGAGCATTATTCAAATTTTAGACTAATTTACCCAATAGACTCCCATACGGACCACCAAAAGCAATTATGTTCGGTGGGATGCAACCCCCAAAACTTTAAGTTAACGAGACGACCATACCTCCTCATAGCCACGAGAAACCCCATGCTCCCAAAAGGGTTGTTCAGAACGGAACCACAGGAAATAATTTAAACCTCCTTCACCTTCAATACCGATGATAGGAATAAGTTTGGGGTCCCATAAACTCTCAAGGTTTCTGACTACGCGCCAGCTTCACTCCGAGGCCTATGGCTGGAGCCATGATGTTTGAAGCATCTCCTGCCTCGCAGTCAGGTATTGAAGACTCCTGAATGGAGCTTCTCCTTTTTGTGTCACACGCAACCATCCAGTAACCAAGACAACACCATCAGACACTACACACCTCGATGTCCAACTAATCACTCGTGACACACCCATTAAAATAGGGGTTTAGATGATGCACATGCATCACTTCTTCACCTTAACCAAGAAACTTATGGAAAGAAGTATGGGAAACACTCCCCTTTGAAAAGAAAAATTAGAACTCCCTATGGGAAGGATGCACTCCTATGAAGACAGGGATTCTCATAGGGTTCTAAGAAATACACCTTTACTTTTCAAGAGAAATTATGCTGCAAGACGTCACCAAACATAACCCTTATAGCTGATGAAAGCACTACGAACCTTTCAAACCATCGATCAACACTAATAACTCCAAATCGCATTCACCCTTTCCCACTGGAATTCCTTTCACCATTTCTGGGGGGGAAACCTTCCGACACAATAGTGTCAAACTTCATACCCGATGACTCAGAAAACTCAAAGAGACCAAAAATTTTATCAATTTCACTTGTGTTGGTCATCCCACTGTGACAGGATCTGCTTGACCGAAAAGGATCAGGGATAAACCTCGCACTATTACTAAAAAGTTAGAGTGATTTCTTTAATCAACTGGAGGGTCGGGAAATGGCGAATTACCTGTAGCTACACTTCAATAGCATGTTAATGCTTTATGGGGGGCGTGCACTAGTCAAAAAATAAAGCATGGACCCAATCAAACTGATCCAGTGGCCATGACATACTGCAAGCAAACACTAAACGTGTAGGGAGAACTGCTGTGAGGGCTTCCCAAAGCACTTTTCAAAAGAAACCAGTAACCACACACTTGCACACTAACTTAGAAGTAAGAATTCAAACTCACGACACAAATCATTCAAAAAGGATTCTCTGCTCGAAAAGACTCACATCCAATAGTTCCAAAATATCAGGACACACCACAAAACCACCGATTATTAAAACACTAAAACATTTTTACTTAAAAACTGGACTTCCATGAATCCAAAACAAAGAGACAAGGAACGATGTAAGAGGAGACTAGTGTCAGAGGGTGACTAAGACATATGGTTGGCGTCCACACACCAATCACACCACTGCCACTAAGAGTGTTCTAGGATAGCATCTTTGGCTCCATATGGCTTGCCAAAACCTACGAGCTCACTGGGACTACTGACCCTACTCCCTTTTTGTTTCCCCTAAACATGTTTAACCACAATGACCAAAGGCTCATAAAAACCTCAACTCACACTGGAAAATCGAATCCCACCATAAGGTGTGCTGGCCAGACACCTTTCTCATAACTAGAACGTCGAGTTATGACACCCTTAACTATTCTCTACCCTGACTATATCCCAAGAGAATATGATCTAAGAGAGAAACCTGCTCTGATACCATTTTGTCATGAACCAGGCCGGGTCGCCATCCGACCCGGTCCGTGACATGGCCCGAAGGGCGTTCCTGATCCCCACGGGCATCCACAAGTTCATGGGTATCAAAACTAACACATGGGAATGATTTACCCAAAATAGTGAACAAAAAACCACTAACAAGATAAATAAAATAAAACTGTGAACAAAAAACCAAACAGACCCTTAAACTAAAAATCAAATTTAAGGGTTTACAACTTGAACCAACATCCAAAATTAAATGACAACAAAAGGAACTAAAACTCTAACTCAAACCTCCCAGAAACAAGAAAGGTGAAACATCCACACGTCAAAAACACCAACCTGCATGAGAAGACCATCAACAACCAAAACCAGCGCTGCTGAGCATGATGCCCAAACCTGGAATACACAAAGAACAAGGTCTGCATACACCCAAAGGTGTATGTAGGGTGTGAGCCAAATGCCCAGTAGGATTCCACCCAATAAAAAGTTTTCACATATAAACATTAAATGAAAAATGCATCTGCAGGCTAAATAAATGAAAGGACACCAAAACATGAACAATTTTAATGAAACAGTTTCTATAAAGAAAACACTTTCAAAGAAAACAACTTAAATAATAAATTAAAACACCCTTGCATTTAAGAAAAACCCAAACCATCAAGAAACACCCAAAAGCTACACTGTATGCCTACGGTTAGGAGCACCAAAAGTGGGAGGGCCCCTATAGGTACTAGAAAAAAGAATGGGACCCTAGAACATCACATCTCAGTGAACAGTAGTATAGGAAACACAACCAAATATGTTCTCATGAACGAGCCACTAGTAGGGCAACACATACATAACCTAGTGGTCTCCAATCATCATCCAATGTTTTGTTAGTGTTGTAATCGTCAAACCAGCTATGTGAAACTAGGCCGGAGCCGCTTCCATATCACTAGGGTGCTAGATCTAGTCTTCCCACCTAGTACCTAGGCTTCCCCTTTTGTGCTCAAGATGTTCCAATTTCACATTTCATGTCAAACTCGGATGAATAAAACAAATAGGGTGTTACCTAAACCCAACGCCACTCTTGCATAAACACAAAATCCATTTAAAATAGAACACACACAAAGACTTTACCAAACTCATTTCAATAAATTTCTTCATTGTAAATAATTGTTTATTAAAACATATTAAATTTGCATCGTTAATATTTTTTATTAAAACTTATTCAATTCTTTATAAACAAATTCTAAAAAAGAAACATAACATAAATTAACACACAAAACCAAATTCAGCCCTCCTCTCTGACCAAACATACCCGACACCACATCAAGAACACAACTTGCACCACTCACATCAATTAATAACCCAACCACATAGTTAAAAAAGAATTTTCCCAATTAAAAAAGATAGTCGAAATTTTATTAAACAATTCCAGAAGATGAAACATGACTTTAAACACCAAAGAACCACTCAAATTCTCTTTTTTGGACAAAACGCGTATGAATGCTACACCAGAACATAAACTGCACACTTTGTACATCTTCACAAAACAAACGCAAAATTTATGAAACACAAGGAGACAGTTCAATGTGGGTTTTCACTGCAACAACCCACTCAACCCACACAATGCCTTCCCTTATGACCAAACACGTGCAACACCATGTCGAAAACATTCTTAACACCACTTGCACAAATAAACACTAGCTGCACATGTTATTAAACACTAATGATTGAATAAATGTAAGTTTTCAGCCAAAGAACACACCCACCCATCTGAACATACTACCAAAAAATATAACACATTGAGGACTTCATCATGATAAAATCCGCACCCAGAATAATTAATCAATGAACATTATAAATTAACTAAGCAAAAAAATGAACTCATTAAATAATGTTTAAAACGCGGAACCACCTACCTCACACGAAGATCCTTCCGAGAATTGGTACAAAACACACCAGCACCACATTCGCACCATGAAGGAGTAAGAGGAGGCCTAACCAAGGGGATCGAATCCAAAACAAATAGTTAAACCTCAAAACTATTTCTATTCAAAACAAAACACCAAGGGTTTAAAGAACCACACTATAATTTAAATTCACACTTGAAACCTTTGAAGAGTACTTGGTATTTCAAGTGCCACTTGAAAGGTCAAGTAGCACTTTGGGTAAAACACTTTAAAGGCCCCAAAGTAACCTTATAAAATTGACCACTCTTCTAAAACGCCATTTGGTAATTTTCTCAACCACATGGTATGCATGGTTTTTTTTAAAGGTAGAGGGAGCAAGCCCCCGTTTATTGAAATAAAAATCCTTTTAAAGGGAAGAAGGAGGAACCCATTACAGAGACAGATGTAGAAACATCAAGCAATACCGGGCATACGGCCAAATAGAGATCCCAAAGTCAAAAAGAAACAAAAATCATAGCAAGAACAAGCCAAAAAGTCTCTTCCCCCCCCAAATCAAAAATTGAAATAGCGAAATCAGGCAAGATATTGCGTCACCCCCTCTGCGATGAAATGTGTCGTGCTGGAAACACAACCAAAGCATAGATCTCCTCCAACTCACACTAAAATATGAGAGGAGGACTGGATGATAGGTGCCAGCACACCTATCTCTCTTTCGAGCCACCCCCCGTCAGTGCAAATGAGAGACTCACTGCACCATCAACCTGATGCGCCGCAACATCCTCGAGAGAACACCGTGAAAAGATCAATCAGGGTACCCATCCATCCAAAAGGATAGACGGCTGAATGATGGGTGTCAAGACACCCATCCCTCCTTCGAGGTCTCCCACCTGACGAAATCTGCAAGATAGAACATGCCAACCAACTGCAAAGAGACAAGCAGCAAGCTCCCACCAAAACATCTGTTCCTAGTGACAATCAGATCCCGAAAAATCAGAAATGGAAAAAACAGGAAGAAAAAGCAGTGCATAAACAATCTAAATCTGCCAGCATCACACCGGCATCCACCCCAGGCCGTTCCGCCATAATCAATCCAGGGAAGACCTCCGCACGATCCAATAGAAGATCGCCGCACGATCTTGGACGAAGAACATCTGAAGACGCCATTGTCCGCGATCCCAACTCCCTGCAAACCCGACGGGAACCACCGTCAAAGAAGCTGGTGATGAATGGAGAGCCATCCTCGACCACCGTAGCTCAAACAAGCAACACCAACGCTAGGGGAAGCCAGATCAAGGTAGATCTGGAGAAGGGGGAGTGCTGCAGAAGATCCGCTGACTGAGGGTCCAGAAGGGAGGTCATCCGTGATGAAGAGGGGCTCGGACAAAGGGGGAGGTCATGTGATGTGGGTCGGCTAGGGGAGGGGTGCGACGCGATCCAGGTGGGGAGACGGGGAGGGCGGCGATCTGGCCAGGGAGGGTGTGGGTGGTCTGGCGGCTGGTTTCGGGGAAAACGGAGAGAGCGGCAGAACCAAGGAGGCCGAGAAGCGGCTTTGCAGTGTGAGGTTCGTGCGGCTTCCGGGTGCCGGAACGGAGCAGGGCGCGACGCGGAGGGCTGAGAAGGGCACGATGCGGAAGGCAGAGCAGAGAAGGTGTGGGATGTCCCGCACATCAGTTTCTCGGGAGATCGATGTCGGTGCAATTGGATTCCAAGAAAGAGGCATAGAGGCGTGACGTAGAGGCTCAAGGGGTAAGGGGAGTGCGTCGCATAGGGGCTACAGGGATGGACGGACCGCTGCGAACCAAGGGGAAAAGTGGGAGGGGGTGTGACCAGAAACCCTAGCACACAAAATTAAAAATAAAACTAAAAAAACTAATAATTATAATAATAATGATAATAATAATAATATGAATAATATTATTATTATCATTAAAGCAAAATTCATTAAATTTTTATCACTTCTTATTTTATTTTATTTTTATTTTACCAATAATTTTATTTTATTTTTCTTATTATTAATTAATTTTATTTAACTAATAGAACATCGAGCAGGCATGCAGGGAACCGGGCGAGGCAGCGCAGTGACCTAGGAGAGGTCGCACGACTTCAATAGCAGCGTGCTAAATGCTGTCAAGGCCAAACACGCATTTTTAAAAGAAATACTCAAAAACATTATGTCAGGTCTCAACCTGAATCACCCGACGCAAAGAAAATTAATAAAATAATTAATTCAAATATGGTGGGTGTGACATTGTGTCAACAAATGGATAGAATTACTTATGAAGTTTCATCCTTGAGATTAGAACTACAAAGCATTGAAACATTTATGGAACCCATTCCCAGTCAGGATTTTTATTCCTTATCATTCATAGAGGAATCTTGTTACACACAAAAATCTCATGGAAATGCTAAAGAAATTTCCTTAGGATGCCTGAAGAACATGAAGTAATAGTTTATGGGTGTTTAAATGAAGAGGAAACTATTTTTTTGTATTCACAAGAGGGAAATTTGACACCATGGATTGAGTGTCCTGAATATTGCTCCATTAATGATTTTTCAAAACTAAAAATCACTGCACCATTGGGAGAAATAATGAACTTCGAGTCCATACCCATTACTAAAACTAATATTTCCAATTGGGTGGTTGAATATTCCATTCAAAAGAAACCATTTTTGTTTAGAAATTTAGAAAATGAAATTGAGTTTGATTCAAAATCTCGATCTGTGTCTGAATGTCCTATCCAACCCGAGCTCAAAATTATTGTCCTTCTGTAAGAAACCGGTTCTTATTCTTGATGTACGAGTTTCTTCTTTTCCTTTCCCTTAAGCGTTTTTAGGAAAATAAGGGAAATGTGGGAAAAATCCCAAATTTATGGGTATACTCCATGTACTTGTGTACACACACTGTGTACTTTGGCCGTGTGGGATGAGAATATAGGGCGTGTAGGCTTGTCGGTGATTAAGGGTGTAAAAACTAACTACACACCATGTACATATTAATACACGTCGTGTAATCAGTCGGCATGTGAATAGAAAGGTGATGGAAGTAGATGCCAGAGGAATGATGTTACACACCGTGTACTTAGTAATACGCATCGTGTAATCAGTTTACAGATGAACAGTGAGGCGGCAGAAAGTAGCCGCCAGTGGAATTATTAAAAAAATAGTACACGCCATGTACTTGAAATTACACACTGTTTAGTTATGTTTTTTCATTAAAAATAGGCAGTAGCCTTCTCATTCAGCAGAGGAGGCAGAGAAATCACCGGGAGATGCAGGAGAGGAGGCCGAGACTTGGAGAAGCTCCTGAACGCTCATTGGGACACTGATTCCTCTGTCGTGGATCTCGTTTGAACCATGCAGGTGAGATCTTCTCTCTTATTGAATCGTTCCTTCCAATTATTTCCCTAAGGGATGTTATTTAGGTTTGAACAGGTAATTTTTTTATCTCAGATCTATGTCATTCTTGGTTGTTTCGGGAGGCACCTTTCACGTATATCGATCAGAGGAGATCGAGGTAGGTGGTCTTGTGTTTAATTCCAACTATCGAGTTGATTTTGTGTACCATTGTGCCACATGCCCATGTTCAGTGTGTCGTATGGTTGAGACTTTGACCGTTGAAATACCTAGAATTGCATAGGTAATTTAATGAATAAGTATAAACTCTTGTTTGGGATCGTTGCTTGATCTAGGGCCACCCTGAGGGTGGGTTTCCCTTGTTTACCCATTTGGCTAGGATACCCATGGGTATGCCCTAATTATAGAATGTTTTGAGTTTTCTTTAGAGGAAACATATATTAATTTCTTGCTTATGCGTTGGACTCTACCCGGTTACTTTATTTTCCTATGGAATGTCTGAGGATGATATTTTGTTTAGTTTGGGGGTAGTGTTTGTTTAGCTTGACGGCAAAATTTCTTATACCTGTGGGCAGTAGATTCTATGCTTGAGGGTGATATCTCATATGCCTGAGGGTAATATTCATTATGCTTGACGGCAGTCACCTGAGGGATTCGTTTCAGCTTGCCTGAGGGTAAGGAATTGTATGTCTGAGGACCATGTCTACTTTGAATATTCACTGTGGTGATTTTTTATGTTGTATCTGCCAAGCTAAAGCACATGCTTGGTATTATTTTTAACTCTTAATTATTAGATAGCCCGTTTTAGTTTCTTTTGTAGCACTGGTATATGAAATTTTCGGTCGAGGTCGGGTCATGGGAAACTCATAATTCAATTGTATTGAATTGTTAAATAATTATTAAAATTGAAATGTTACTGGTAGGAATGGTTACTTTTGAGTACTTCCTAGTTTACTGTATTTCATTATTGCACACTGTTGTTGCACATTTTCACTGATAGTTAGGCATAGACCTTTGGTAGTTGACTATTGGGATTTATTTCTCACACACTGTTTGGTTCATGTCTTGGGCCCAAACAGATTATATTGATGTAGGTGTAGATAAGGGCAAGGGTCCCTACATAGGTAAATCATTGTTGTAGAGGAGTAGGAGAGCATGGGACCGAGCTTTGGCTTGCGATGCTGCAGCGTTCCTTTTGCACTGCTTTGTTTTATTTTTTGTACTTTGTACCTACTGATGTATTGTATTAGATTGCAGTGTATCGTATTTTGGTTGCTTTCATAGAATTAGAGACATGTTGCATCATCATATATTTGACTGTTGATTATCTTTTACATCAGTTCTGTTGTCCATTTCAACTCAATATTGTTTACTCCTTCCACTTTTGTATGTTTATATTTGTTTCTGATGCGCTATACTTTGAAAAATGAGGGCATAGTTTCCCCACTATCATTCATAGGCCCTCAGTACTAGTCGGTAGTCTCTGGTGTTTGGTGATATGCGCTTGAGGTTATGTGACCAACCGGGTTCGGGGCACCCGTTGTGTGGTACCCAGATCCGGGACATTAAAAAGTGGTATCAGAGGAATTTATTTTCTTCTTGACTTATTTTTTGGAGCCTATAGACAGGGATTGGACAGAATTGGTACTTAGAAATAAGCTGTGCCAGGGAGTAGCTAACCCGTGTATAGGGAAAATCCAATCTACATCGTTTAAATTTCAATTTTTCTGTTTTTTCAATTTTACAGTTGATTTGATTTTCATTGTTGGGTGATGCACTTGTGGTGTGCTATTTATATTTTTATACTTGGGTTCTATTTAGTTGAAACCTCATGAGATGAGGGTATGTCATCTCACGCATAATTTAGGCACATGCTAGAATCACATGCCATGCATAGTTTCTATTCCATGTAGGTGCATTAGAAATTTCATGTTGTTGTGATAGATGTTGTGCTAGAAAATGCATGTTGTTATGATAGGTACCTTAATAGATATTCCTACTGTCAATAGGGTATTGGTACATGTTACGATTGGGTTTATGGATGCTAAAATTTGGTTCCTGAGAAGTATGGGATCTCTTGGACCAGAATTTAGTGGATCATGATCCAACCTTTTGTTACATTTTGTACTTTAATGTGAAATTTCAGGTTCTAAACTTTGGTTCGTGCGGAGTATGGGCCCCCACGGATTGGAATTTGGCACACCGATGCTTGAAATTAAAGAAAGGGGGTCTCTAGAGTAGTTGCTGAGGCTTACTATCCGAAAAAAACAAAGAATACACATCGTGTAGTTAAGACTACACGCCATGTACTCTTCTATTCCGGAAGAAATGAAAATTTTTAAGTGCACACAGTGTACCTTATGTACACTCCATGTAGCCTCTAACCGTGTCATAGGTTGTTTAGGCAGAAACTCTAGATAGAGGAACTCTTGTGGGAACACGCCGTGTACCAGTTGTACACGCTGTGTCATGTTGACCCTATGTCTGCCCGTATGACTAGCAACTCAGATGGAGAAATATTAGCTTATACATTTCATGTCAATTCTGAACATGTTGTGTAGTTTAATCTGGGGAATCGTCCATGTAGCCAACAACATGGGTTGGTGTTATCCCTTATTGTACATGCCGTGTCCATCTGGAACACGCCATGTAGTGTGAGCCGTGTATCCGTCTGTGTCACGAACAACACGGGTCGGTGAAGCTCATATAGTACACGTTATGTAGTCTTGACCGGTGAGAGACCGTGTGGACTTGGCCGTGTGGCTGGGGAAACAGGGTGGTGTACACGCTATGTGCGGGTGTAACACGTCGTGTACCTAGGGTTGACACACGCCCAGGCCAACATCAGAACACGACCTTGTAAGGGCTTAAGGGTACACGCCGTGTAGACTATATACACGCCGTGTAGTCTCTTTTTTCCGGTTCTTGTGGTTTTTGTTTTTTATTTCATTAGCACTCTTAACCTGACGAAAGAAACCTCGACAGTAAATTAAACTAAGGCATGTGTTTGACATTGTAGAGTCATACCATCGAGACTACCATGAGCTATTCACCAAGAGAGTGGTGATGATTATACTCTAGACATGGTTGGCCATGGGCTAACGATGGATCCTCCAGAAGTGCCAGATGCGGCACCAGCCGTTATACCGGACGCAGGCGCGGATGCGTAGTTCCATGAAGGCTTCATGCAGTTCATGCAGACCTTCCAGGGAGCACCGCCGGTTTCCACATCTATGGCAGAGCTGACATGTATATTCCCATAGCAGCATCTGCCTACGTTTTTAGTGGATGGCGGACCACATGCTGCGAAGTCATGGCTGGGTTCTATGCAGACGATCTTCGAGCATCTTGAGACGCCTTCTGGGAGGAGGGTCAAGCTCGCTTCTTACAGGCTGCACTATTCCTTCAAAAGATGGTGGGATGTTACCACCCAGACTAAGCATCACTAAGACATGGAATGGGAATATTTTTAGGTAGTCTACTATGAATTTTTATTTTTAGAGACGCTAATGGAAGATCGAGCTTGAGAGTTCATGAATCTACAGCAGGGCTCCATGTCAGTGATGGACTATTCTGCCTGCTTCACCGAGCTACAACATTTTGCACCTGTTCTGGTGGGTGATGAGACGTTGAGGGCTAGAAGCTTTGAGGATGGTCCTCGATATGACATCTGAGCACTGGTGAATGTTTTCAGGTTGCCTACAGTGCATTCTATTGTGAACCAGGCATTTATTACTAAATGGAACCTTTGGGAAGCTAGTGGTGCGGAACAGGGCGTTTCGACACCGGTCTCTGGTACTATCTCTACCGGCAAGAGGAAGAGGCAGATGGATTTCTCTTGCGGGGGCAGTACTAGCCAGAAATTTTTTTCAGGTGGCCAGGTAATGTGCTACCAGTGTGGTAAAGAGGCGCACAAGAGGCCTCCATGTCCATGTCAACTAGTGGAGTGTCGAGCTTGCAGAAGGATGGGTCATCTTTGGTATTTTGGCAGGGCATTTCCACCAATGACTAGTGAGAGGGGTTCTGTGCAGACTCCGCGTGTAAGAGCAGGGCCAATAGCTTATTTCTAGTCAGGGAATTGGAATACTTCAGAACGTTCATGCTGAGGTGGTGGTCGTGGCCATGGTAGCCAGACACCAGGATCTCAGAGAAAGTAGGGCGGATCTACTCATGGTAGCTAGGCTATGTCGCAGGTCCGCAGCATTGGGCAGACATATGCGGTGCAATAGAACCAGTAGGAACAGGATCTTAGACCTTCCACTAATTGAGGTACTATTCTAGTTGTTTCTGTTTTATCTTTGGTACTTTCGATACAGGTGCTACACATAGCTTTATATATGTTCCCATTGTGGAGATCCTTGGGCTCTGTGTTTCTTCTTCTTTTGATATCATGACGCTATACACTCCTTTGGGAATTAGAACGGCAGGTGGGCGTCAGTGCAAGGAGTGCCCCCTAGAGGTTGGTGGGTGTCACTTTCAATGGGACCTCTATCTCTTAGAGATGAAGATCTATGATGTCATTCTTGGGATGGACTGGTTGGTACCCTTTCGATCCCTTCTAGATTTCTATCATCACAGGGTGAGTTTCACATCACCAGAGGGCGGGGAGTTTCTATACAAGGGTGAATGGGATATCCAGGTGAGCCGAGCTGGATCCAAGTATCATGGGTGAGGTGGAGTGATATCCCAGATTGCGAGTTTATATCTGGATGACCAGGGAACTTGTCAGAAGGATTTCCCTCCATTGGTTGATCATTTCAGGGATGTCTTCCCGGACGAATTTTTAGGTTTACCTCTAGTGAGAGAGGTGGATTTTTCTATTGATCTTGTGTCAGTATTGGAATCGGTTTCCATTCCTCCTTATAGGATGGCTACACTAGAATTGCAGGAGCTCAAGAGGTAGTTATAGAAGTTACAAGAAAAGGGTTTCATCCGACCCAGTACTTCTCCTTGGGGTTCGCCTATCATGTTTGCGAAGAAGGTGGATGGTACCCTTATACTCTGCATGTATTATCGGAAACTGAACCAGTTAACGGTTAAAAATCGATATCCCTTACCCAGTATTGATGATATTTTTGATCAACTTCGAGGAGCACGAGTGTTCTCGAGGATTTCCTTGAGATCTGGATATCATCAGTTGTGTGTTAGACTATCGGACATACCTCTTACAGCCTTTCAGAGTAGATATGGTCTATAAGAGTACTTGGTCACGCCGTTTGGATTCACAAACATGCCAGCTGTCTTGATGGATCTGATGAATCGTGTGTTCCACCCTTATCTGGATTCTTTTGTGGTAGTCTCTGTGGATGATATCTTAGTGTACTAGCACACTCGACACAACCATGCCACTCATCTTGAGATCATACTGAGTACACTGATAAAGCATTAGTTATATGCTAAGCTCTCAAAGTTTCACTTTTGGATGGACCAAATTCACTTCCTAGGTCATATTATCTCAGAGCCAGGAGTTGCGATAGACCCAGAGAAAGTGAGAGCAGTAGTTTCTTGGGAGAATCCAAAGAATGTGTTTTAAATACGAAGTTTCTTGGGGATGACTGGTTACTATAGGTGATTTATACAGGACTTTTCCCACTTAGCAATGTCATTGATGGGTTTGACTAAGAAGGGTGTGAAGTTCGTTTGGTCAGAAGCTTGTGAGACATCCTTTCAAGAGCTGATGGGAAGGTTGACATCAGTACCAGTCCTGATACTTCCAGAAAAAGGGAAGAGCTATACAGTTTACTGTGATTCATCAAGTATTGGGCTAGGAGCAGTATTGATGTAGGGTGATCGAGTAGTTACGTACAGGTCTCGACAGTTGAGGCCACATGAGAGGAATTACCCGATGCATGATCTCTATTTGGCTGCAGTTGTTCATGCGTTATGTTATTGGAGACATTATCTCTTGGGAGAACATTTTGTGGTTTTTACAAAAAAACAAAAGACTTAAATATATCTTTACCCAGCGTGACTTGAATTTGAGACATAAAAGGTGGGTTTAATACCTTCAGTCCTTCGACTTCGAGCTTTTCAATACACCTGGTAATGGTAATGTCGTAGCTGATGCACTGAGTAGGAGGACTCAGATACAGGTAGTGCAGGAGGCCAGTGGTGAGTGGCAGCTTATGGCTTTGTTCTCTGAGATGCATTTTGAGGTGCATGATAGTTAGGGGAGAACCTATCTTTCATCCTTAGTTGTGACTTCTACCCTCCGAGATAGATTGAGGATGAGACAACTATTAGATTCAGAAGGCCTAGTTCTACGGGAGTCAGTGGCAAGTAAGGACCCTCCTCATGGTTGGACAATAGGCAATGAAGAGGTATGGCGTATCTATAGATGATTGTGGGTTCCAAGGGATATATGTGAGGAGCTGATGCAGGAATTTCATGCTTCAGCTTGGGCAGTGCATCCCAGAGTTACCAAAATGTACCGTGACTTAAGATGTCAGTATTGGTGGCCGAGTATGAAAAGAGAGGTAGCTGGTTTTGTTATGAGATGTTCCACCTATCAACAGGTGAAGGCAGAGCATCAAAGATGAGATGGACTGTTACAACAGTTACCCATTCCAGAGTGGAAATGGGATGATGTCACGATGGACTTCGAGATTGGGTTGTCGAGGTCACATCGAGGCAATGATGTCGTATGGGTTGTTGTGGATAGACTTACGAATGTAGCTCAATTTTTTCCGATCAAGGAGACCTTTGGTGTTTAAGAGATCGGTAATTTGTATATCTGAGAGGTAGTACGTCTTCATGGGGTCCCTCGTTCTATCTTTTCAGATAGGGATGCCCGTTTTACATCTCATTTCTGGCAGAGTTTTTAGATGGCATTGGGTACACAGGTGCTTTTCAGCATAGCTTACCACCCTCAGACTGATGTCCAGTCAGAGCATACAATACAGGTGCTAGAGGACATGTTGTGCGCATTCATCCTGGACTTTGGGGGCTCTTGGTAGAAGCACATACCTGTAAGAACCCATATCTGCATTTTCAGGCATGTTTTCCCTTTTTCTGGAGTTTTTGAGAAAAGAGGAGTTTCTGGAAAATTTTGAAGTACACACCATGTACTTTATAAGTACATGCCGTGTACTCCCTTGTCGCACCAGGCCGTGTGTTGGCCATGTCCGGGCCACACACATGGTGTGTAGGGGTGAGGTGAAGGCCGCCTAAATCGGAGTATGAAAAAATAGAGTACATGCCGTGTACTCAAAAATTACACACCGTGTACTTTATTTTTTTTTTCATTAAATGCATCGGGGTCGCGCCTAACAGACATAACACACTACTTCTCCAGGTTCTTCATCCGAGAGCGACCCATATAGCCGCGATTATTCTCTGGATTCCAGATCCTCCGTATGATCTCTATTTCAGCCGTCGTCGATTGCGTTGGAACCACAGCGGTGAGTTCTTCCTTCTCCTAGAGCCTTATTTTCCAATTCCTCCTCTTTCTCAAGATATCGTGGGTTGAGGGTTTTTGACGTTTTCTCAGATCCTTGAAATTCTAAGTAGAATCAATCATCTTGGTTTATGTATATCATTATCCTAGCATCAAGGTCGGTGGTTTGTGCCTTTCTGTAGGAAGTCTGTGAATATTATGTGTAATTTCCACCAATACCCTTGAACGAGGTATTGCATGTTTCCTGTTTTCCCTTGTTGTTTACTTACTTTGATGGTATGCCTTTGTAGAGGTCATTGCTTGTGAATATGGTAAATTTTGTTGTACTCTGGATGTTTTTCCATGATTGTTTACTTGTTCGGTGTTTTTCCAGTTTCCATGCCTAGTTGTAGGATAGTGGAACTGTTGTACTACTATGCTGTTGTGCCTTAGAATGATAGCCAAGTAGTTCTTGAGGTTTACTTGGGCCGATACGCGTGTTATGCATGTTTGTTTTACACAGGGCTATGAGAACATAGGTTAGTGGACAATAGGGAGAATGGACGTGAGGGCTTCTCCAGAGTGTCTTTAATTTACGATGCGAGACCACATGGGGAATTGACGTTGAGTGCTTCCTCAGAGAGTCTGTAGATACTTGATGTGGGCCACATGGGAAATTGATGTTGACTGCTTCCCCGAAGATCCTGCAGTACGATACAAGACTATAGGGGGAATTGACGGTGAGTGCTTCCTCAGAGAGTCTATTCTATAGCTGAACCAGAGGGGTGAGACTGTGTGTGCCTCCCAGAGGGTTGCTAGTACTTGTAGGTTGAACATTAAGGGTTAGACTATGATAACTACCCATAGGTTACCTTTTTTTTCTAATTGCTTGAGTGGTTGTTTCTTGTTTGTAGAATATATGCTAAAAACTGTGGATTGTTACTGCTGTGTGTTATCCTGTTTACTGCTTACTGTTTACTGCGTACTATACTTTACCTCCCATATATTCACTGATTGTTAGGAACAGATCTTTGGGTGGTTACCTATTGGGACTTTTTCTCACACCCTATTTGGGTCATGCTTTTGGGCCCAAAAAGATTATGTTGTTGTAGGTATAGATAAGGGAAAGCAACCTTCTACTTCAGGTTCTTGATTGAACTGGAGCTGGAGAGCAAGAGACCAAGCCGAGGCTTGTGATGCTGAGGAGTTGTTCATATGTTTTTCTTTTTTACTTGGGCTTAGTACTGTATTTCACCACTGTGACTTGTTTGGATGTTTTCCTAGATATATATGTATCATGCATCATTTACATATATTTCTGCTTCAGTTGTTTATCTGTTAGTCTTCTTCTGTTTTTCGTTTACTCTCGTATGTATGTCTACTACTTCCTCTATTTTTGTTATATGTTTTCTCTTCCTCTGTGTACTCTGCCAATGAGGGCATAGTTTCCACACTATCGCACCCAAGGCCCTCGCTGCTAGTCAGCAGCCTATGGTGTTTGGGGAAATGTGCTTGAGGCCATGTGACCAACCAGGTATGGGGTGCCTCTGGGTAGCTTCCAGAACCAGGACATTACAAAGTGGTATCAGAGGAGGTTTTTTTCTCTTGATTTACTTTTTGGATCCTTTAGCCAGGGATAAGATGGATTTGGTACTTGGTATTATGTTGTGCTCGGGAGTAGCTAACCCGTGTACAGGGAAAAGCCATACTACCTCGTTAATTGTAGTTTACTAGTTTTTTAGATTTATGGTTGATATGATTTCACCTAGAGTGATTCTCATGCCTTGTGTTGTTATTTTTTTCAATATTGTGGTTCTATTTCTATCGCAACCTGATGAGATGAGGGTATGCCATCTCAAGCATCATATATGAACTTGTTAGAATCACATTCCATGCATTCTTTCCATTCCATCTAGGGTGCATTAGCGATTGCATGTTGTTGTGATAGACTCGGTGTAGATTATGCATGCTGTTGTGATAGATGTTTTGATATAATATCTGTTGTTTGATAGAGGACTATTTGGATTGTGCCTTGCTTAAATGAATGCCAAATTTTGGTTCTTTAGGTGTTACGGGCCCTCTTAAATTGGAAATTAGTGAATCATTGACATGTTTTTCCTTATATATAACTGTATTGGATGCCAAGATTTGATTCGTGGGGAGTATGGGCCCTCATGGATCGGAATTTGGCACCTTCATGCCTGTTTTTCGGTGTTTTCTGGGCTTCGGTGCAGTTTCAGAGCTACTGCCTGGAAAAACCCAGAATACACGGCGTGTAATTTATATATACACGTCATGTAGTCTTTATACCGTGTTATTGACTGTGTGAACAGGAACACAGGTTGTTAAAAATCACCAAGAACATGCCGTGTACGGTAGGTACACGCCGTGTAGTAGTGAGCATGTACCCGGCCGTGTAACTAACAACACGGGTCGGGGAAGCTTGTGTCATACATGTCGTGTTGTGTATGAACACGCCATGTATCCTTATTCTCAGTGCCCATCCGTGTCGCTAATAACACGGGTCGGGGAGCTCGGGTCATACACGCCGTGTTTTGTATGAACACACTGTGTATCCTTGTCGTCAGTACCCGGCCTTGTCATGAAAAACACGGGACGGTGTTCTCTCCTCCTATACACGTCGTGTTTGTTAGGAACACTGTAACACCCGAGACTTTTATGAGAAATATTTTTTTTATGTTATATAAATCATCAAAGTAATCTTTCACTATATACAACACTAGCTTGGCTTGCTTTACACGCAACCGCGGTCTTCCTAGATAGCTTGCGTCGTACGCAATACGGAGTTTCACTAAACAACGATATGCTATTAAAATATTATTAAAACTAGCTGTTATGAATAGTACTAATTGAATTTTGAATTTTATAACATTTTAATTCAACTTATACATTTTCTAGAATGAGGTATAAAAGCAAAATCAGTTTTTTTGGATAAAAGAAATATTTTTCAAAAAATATAGTTGTGCCGCCTTTTGATGGCGCACCCACATTAAATCTAGTTTTTGACATGTTTATAAGTTCAATATGACAAAATAAAATTCTTCTTTTGAATCAGGGTATAAAAATTTTCTTTGGATAAATTTTTGATATTTTTCTGATAACTTTCATATTTTGATGAATAGTAAAAATACGCTAATTTTTAATTAAAAACAACTTTTTTTATTGAGATAGTTTATATGGATAAATTATAATATTGAATGGTTTTAAATTATAAATAGAATATATTTTTACCATTTGATATAATGTATGTCATTAGCATTAATTTCACATTGAATCCATAGGTAAAAACATTTTAATCTTTGGCAATGTTTTAACTTCTAAAACCTGTTTTCTTAACAACAAGATTTATTTTAAATTAATTACTGCAACTTATATGTTTTGAATTTTGAAAAATGGATTCCATATTCAGAATTAGTGGTTCCAAATTATGTTAATTTACTACTTTTTATTTTTGGGCATTATGAATAGTAACTACGGTAAATTTTATTTACCATAGTTAAAGGTAAATCGGGTAATTAAGGGTAAATATAATATTATAAAATTACCCTAACACCTGCCAAAATCCTATTGGATGACTAAAAGTAGACCAATATCACCTAAGGGTTGGATTAGATTCATTTAATGGACTTTTTTCCATGAAAATGATTTAATTATTATTAAAACCAAAGAATGTGACAACATGTAACTTTCTTAAATCTTATAAGTATAATAATTTTAATTTGGTGATAAACTTAATGAAACTTCGAACATGAATAGTCTCCAGAAATCTACTATAATTATCTACATCATATAAATTTATTTAGAATTTTTAGGGATTAAATAATTATCATTAATTATGACACAATAGTGATGTTGAAATTATTTTATTAATTAAAATATCAAATAAATTGTTTTAAAAATATTAGAATAAATATTATACAAACTATTTAATGTGATAAACTAATTTTCTAGATACATATGAAATTTTATGAATCTATTAAAGCTTTTAGTTCGAACATATCTTCTGTATATATTTTATTTAAATTCAAATAAATGAATAGTGTCAAAATTGACCCTATTGTTATTTTATAAAAATAACATATTATAAAATTGTTTAAAAATCACAAAAATATTTAAAAATTATAAATTAAAATTTATATGGTCGAAAATGTCATAAAGTGTCAAATTATGGAAAATTCACAACACATATGTAATTATTTATAATAATTTAAAATTTATAATATTATTACCACAAATAAAATTAAATTGATAAATAAGGATAAATCAAGTTGATAATGTTTCAAATAAATTCATAACATGTCTAAATTTTATTGGTTGATGATATTACAACCCTATCTCATCTAAGATTTAGATATGAGTCATTTTGGAAGTTTTTAAGTGGGGTTGGGATTTAATATAAACTAATATTTCTTATATTTTCAAAGGTATCCCTCTCCTCCCTTATAAAAGGGCACCTCCTCCCACTCTTCCTCACACCAATTTGAGCCTTCAAGCTCAGCCAAACCCTACCCATTTCACTTCCCCAATTCCTTAGAAACCTAATAGAGGTATTGGTCTCATCAAAAGACCAACTCTAGTTCTTTAAGAGAAAGTTTAAAGGAGGCACTTCGAGAAAGAGGTAATACCTTCTACCGTTTTCTTCAAGTTCCATTCTTCTTCTACTACCTCGTCTTTAGTTGTTTCATTATGAGGTAATAACATTAGTATAACTTATATACTGATATGTTATTATAAATATGAAACAACCCTATTTCACCTCTTATCCATCCTATGGAAAACGAAATCACCGCGCGTGCGTACGTACGGAATACTGTCTCCACACCGTGGTGTAATCTATTTTCCACCACCACCTTACTTGGATGGGTATAAGGGTGAAAGTAATGAATATATATGATTATTTTAAAGTGTTATTGATTCTTAAATAGTATACATACACTCCAATACAATTCCATGATCATGGGAATGATATCATCGCTCGTGCGTACGTACGGAATACCGTCTCCACGATGTGATGTGATTCGTTCTACATGATCTTCATTGCATAATGATTATATAAATGAATTTAATGAATATATATGATATATATTACACTAATACCATTCTGTAAATGAGGTATCTATAACCTAAAGAGAAGAATAAGAATTTATTTGACAAACACGCATAAGAACAAAAAGTAATAAACACCCGAATAACAAGTAGTAATGAAATATTACTAATAAGAAGCTAATAATATGACCATATATGATATCATAACAATAAGTATGATTCTTTAATAAGTAAATAACATTATTTAAATCATTATACAGGAGGTTCGGACACTTACGAAGAAAATCGGACCTAAGGTAAGGGAAAATATCACAATCTCATTTTTATCCGAGATTGTTTATACTTTGGTATTTACTGGGGTGTATTTTATCATCCAAATCCATGTTTCCTCAATATGTAATATTATTTCCATACACCTACAATTTTTTAAATCCAATTTTACCCTTCTGTGAGTTTTTAGTAAAAGATATGAAAGGAATCTTTTGTCGTTTTTCGTACGAGGTACTTTTTGACTTTTCCGACAAAAGTACGAGAAGAATGTTTTTTTAACTTATACGACATGAATGGATTTTTAAAACATTATTTCCAAGAATATTCCTTTACAAGTTTTCATGTTTATTTTTAATCAACTTATTTTAGTTTAAAATTGTATGACATGTTAAGAAAGGAAAAATGTTTTTGAAGTAGAAATGATATTTTCCTCAAGAATGGAGTTCAAGGGTTTTATCAAAATTATTTTACCTATAAGATAATAAAGGGTTCTGTTTCTATCCCTATTATTAAATTGATTTGATTATGTTGTGATGGAATTATTTTTATGAATTCCTTTATCTTATGTGAATTGTTTTATGATGTCACGATGTTTAAGATTCCCATTTTTATTACATGGGTTATGCTATGATGTATGGTTTATGATTTTGTGGCACACATAATAATGGTATCATTATGAGATGGGTGGGACCTATATCTCCCTCCAATGCATTGGTTAAAGATTTTGTATCTCATGAGATATACATGGCTGGAACGGTAGGTTATACCGGTTCAGTGAAACAGGACTGAAACGAGGAGTGAACTCGGTTCAGAAATGGACTTTGTCCACTAAGATAGTGTTGGAAATGAGTCTTGACTAATAAGAAATGATTCTCTATGATTATGTGTGTATGCCACAATGTTTCATGTTTTATGTTATGACTATTGGAATTTCATTTCACTACTATAATTTATCCCATGTTATGAAATTATGCTCTCTTTTGTAGGTTAAGATTTCCAAAATGTTATGTTCTTATGAATATGATGTGATTGATATTTCTTTTGTTTACCCTTACTGATCATTTGAGCTCACCCTTTTGTATGTTTTCTTTCCCCGGGTTAGGAAGAATCTTATTAAGTAAGATATGCCAAAAGGGACTATAGATATGATGAAATAAATGGGAGACAGTGTAGACGCTTTATGAACCAGTTGTTTATGTTTCCCAGTTTCTAAAGACACTATACATATATGGTCCTTTCATGGTTTTGTTATATTTTGTAATAAGTATGCTTCAATTTTGAAGTATTAACAATGTATGTAAAGTATGGGTCGTTATAGTTGGTATCAGAGGAAAGGTATAGTCAACCTTTGGAAACTAGGATGTGAAAGCCTTAGTAAGAACCCCAAGGAAAAGTCTAAGCATAGAACAAAATCTTAGTGTTTTAAAAATGACCATGAATAACCTAGGATAAGACCTTAAGTGTGAAATTTTATTCTTTATTGTGTGGTTTTCCTATTATAATTAGTGTTTCTCACACTATTCTTCTTGGTTTTAGTCAATTGCTGGAACCCGAAGGAATCGTGTTAATGCGGAATGCGATGGGAAATGCAATAATTGTCCCCCTGAGCAACGAAACGTTATGGGATATGGAATGAAAAATCTTGTAGCCATGCTCACACAACTTTCTCAGGCTATGAATCATGCAGGACTTCCAAACGAGCAAAGGAAGTAGCAACATTCTATTGAATCCTTCATGAGGCAGCGTCCACCTTCTTTCAGCAGGTCTACTGATCCATTAGTTGCTGAACAATGGATTAGTACTACTGAAAAGATATTTTCAGTTCTTCAATGTTCTGAACATGATAAAGTCATCCTAGCAGTGTATCGTTTGGAAGGAGATGCTGATCAATGGTGGAATCTTATTAAGAATACGAGGCAAAGGGATGAAATTGAGTCCATGGAATTGGACGAGTTCAAGAACTTATTTTTCAATAAGTACTTCCCTCGTATTCTCTGAACAAAGATGGAGAAAGAGTTTCTTGAACTGAAGCAAAAGGATGATGAATCTGTTGGTACCTATGAAGAAAATTTTACAAGACTTGCAAGGTACGCTTCTGGTATTATTATCCAACCTGAGAGTAAGATCGATCGATTCTTTAGTGGCTTAAAACCAAGTCTTCTAAGGGAGTTAGCCATAAGGGACTTCAATAGCTACGAGGAAATCTTTCAACGTGCTCTCAAAGTCGAGATGGATATTGGAGTAACCCATCAGTCATATGGGTTTGATAAGAAGAGGAAAATGGAATTCAAAGGAAAATCTAAAGAGCACACTGAAAAGAAGATGAGCTTTCCCTTATGCTCAATGTGTGGAAAGAAACATGGAGGGAGTTGTCTTAAAGGGAAAAGTAAATGTTTCAAATGTGGAAAGGAAGGTCATCAGACATTTGAATGCCGCAATGATGGGAAGAAGATGTCTAATGATGTAAACAAAGGAAGGGACACACAGAATGAACCTACTACACTTCAATGTTTCAAGTGTAAGGAGATGGGGAATTATGCCAATAAATGACCTAATCCAAGGGTTGTTGATGATGATCGACATCAACAAAATCTTAAGGCTAAATACAAAGGAAAGTCACATGCAATTTCTATCAGCGATGTGGAGTACGATAATGATGTGGTGAAAGGTACACTTACCATCCACTCTAAAGTAGCAAATGTTTTATTTGATTCTGGATCCACCCACTCTTTTATTTCTGAAGATTTTTCTAAGGGTATCACCGTATTACCTCAATAATTAGATGTTGAGTTAGCAATGACAACACCTAATGGCACAACAATTGCATCAAAAGTTTCTAATTCTTCCCTGATTGAAGTTTGTGGGAAAGTGCTTCCTACAAATCTTGTGATCCTTCCTATAGTGGAATTTGATGTGATTCTTGGCATGGATTGGCTTTCTTTATATGGAGCTCATATCAATTTCCAAATAAGGGAAGTCACATTTCATATTCCAGATCAATCTATGATCGTCTATCGATGCAAGGATGAACATAAACTTCCAGTGGAAATTTCTTCCATCTTATGGGTCTTGACTCCACTTAATGAAGGTTATTTATCTCAAATGGTTGGTGAGAAAATCACAATTAAGAATATGCCCATTGTATGGGAGTTTGATGATGTTTTTCCAGAGGAATTTCTGGGTCTTCCACCAAATCGTGAAGTTGATTTTTAAATAGAACTCGTACTGGGTGCTTTGCCTATTTCAAAGACACCTTATAGAATGGCCCCAATTGAGTTGCAGGAATTGAAGAAGAAACTCCAAGAGAATCTTGATAAGGGATTCATATTCCCTAGTGCATCACCTTGGGGAGCACCTGTTCTGTTTGTTAAGAAGAAAGATGGATCAATGAGACTCTGCATTGATTATCGAAAACTTAACAAGATCACTATCAAGAACAAATATCCTCTCCCACGCATTGATGACCTATTTGACCAACTACACGGAGCTCAATACTTTTCCAAGATTGATCTTCATTCAGGGTATCATCAATTAAGGGTCAAAAGGGAGGATATACCAAAGACGGCTTTCCGTACAAAGTATGGACACTATGAATTTATAGTGATGCCATTTGGTCTTACTAATGCCCCTGCTATCTTCATGGATTTGATGAATATATTATTTAGAGACTACCTTGATCAATTTGTGGTAGTCTTTATAGACGATATTCTTGTCTATTCAAAGAGCAAGGAAGAACATGAAGATCACTTGAGAATTATATTGAAGACCATGAGAAAGGAGAATCTTTATGCCAAATTTACCAAGTGTGAATTTTGGCTTCAAAAAGTTTCATTTTTGGGTCACATAATCTCAAAATAGGGGATATCTGTGGATCCAGCAAAAACAGAGGTTATCGAAAGATGTTAGATACCAACAACAGTAACTGAGATCCGAAGTTTTCGTGGTTTGGCTGGATATTATCGACGTTTTGTGAAATATTTTTCACGATTATCTAATCCACTCACCAGGTTGACTCGAAAAGGAGTTAAGTTCGTGTGGATGGATGAATGTGAAGATAATTTCAAGGAGTTGAAAAGAAGGTTATCCAGTGCACCTGTACTCACACTTCCTTGTAGTGGAGAAAGGTTTGTGATCTACAGTGATGCATCCAAGAAGGGACTGGGATGTGTTTTCATGCAAAATGATATGGTGATAGCTTATGCCTCACGACATTTTAAAATCCATGAGCAAAATTACCCAACTCATGATTAAGAGTTAGCTGCAGTAATCTTTGCATTAAAGATTTGGAGGCATTACCTTTATGGTGAAAGGTGTGATATTTATACTGATCATAAAAGTTTAAAGTATATTTTTACACAAAAGGAGCTAAATATGCATCATAGAAGATGGTTGGAGCTGATTAAGGATTATGAATGCTCAATTCATTACCACCCTGGGAAAGAAAACAAGGTGGCAGATGCATTAAGTCGACAAGACCATGCCAGTTTATCCATGATGAGGATCAAAAAAGATCCAATATTTATGGATTTACAAAGGATGGATCTTGGAATTATAATGGAAGGGGGAAAATCGTATCTTTATCAAATTAATGTTCAACCATCTATACATGTGAAGATTAAAGAGGCATAGAAATAAGATGTAGAGTTACAAAAGAAGGTGAGAAATGTTCCTGAATTCAACCTTGATTGTGATGGGATAATAAAGTTCAGGAATCGGGTTTGTGTTCCTCCCCTCCCCGAATTAAAGAAGGAGATGCTGGATGAGGCTCATAGTTCTTCATTATCTATTCATCCTGGAAGCAAAAAGATGTATAGGGACCTAAAAGAGTACTTCTGATGGGATGGCATGAAAAGATATGTTGCTGAATATGTCTCTCGATGCTTGGTTTGTCAGCAAGTTAAAGCTGAGAGACAGAAGTCTAAGGGGATGTTACAACCATTACCTATACCCGAATGGAAATGGGAAAACATCACTATGGACTTTGTCACAGAACTTCCTAAAACATCCAAAGGCAATAATTCTATCTGGGTCATAGTTGATCGTCTTACAAAGTCTGCACACTTCATTGCTATTAGAGAGGATTTCTCTCTGGATCAGCTTGCCAGGATATATGTAAAGGATGTGGTAAGATTGCATGGAGTACCACTTTCTATTATATCTGATCGGGATCCGAGATTTACCTCAAAGTTCTGGCGAAGTCTTCAGCATAATCTGGATACAGAGTTGAGTTTCAGCACTGCTTATCATCCTCAGACAGACGGTCAGTCTGAGAGAACAATTCAAACTCTAGAAGATATGTTGAGAGCTTGCTCTATGGATTTCAAAGGTGGTTGGGATCAACACCTACCTTTGGTGGAATTTTCTTATAATAATGGATTTCACTCCGGTATTCAGATGGCTCCTTATGAAGCTCTCTATGGAAAGAAATGCAGGACTCCAACTTTCTAGGATGAAGTTGGGGAAAGAAAGCTATTAGGACCTGATCTCATTGATGAAATGGTAGAAAAGGTCAGATCTATTCAACAACACATAAGAGCAGCTCAGAGTTGACAGAAAATTTATGCCGACAACCGAAGAAAAGACCTAGAGTTTGAAGTGGGTGATAAAGTGTTCTTACGAATATCTCCCTGGAAGAGGGTCGTGAGATTTGGAAATAAGGGGAAGTTGAGCCCTAGATATATCGGTCCTTTCGAAATACTGGATCGTGTTGGAAAGGTAGCTTACCGATTGGCACTTCCACCAAATATCTCTCAAGTTCACGATGTGTTCCATGTATCTCTCCTGAGAAAGTACATACCTGATCCTTCACATGTACTCATCTCAGAAGTTGTACCGCTGGAGCAAGATCTTTCTTATGAAGAACAGCCGATACAGATTCTGGATCGTAGCGAAAAAGTCCTACGAAACAAGACCACTCGCTTGGTGAAAGTTTTATGGAGGAACCACCAATTAGAAGAAGCTACATGGGAGCTTGAGGATATGATGAGAGAGAGGTATCCTCATCTGTTTTTTACAAAGTGACGAATTTCGAGGGCAAAATTCATTTTAAGGGGGGTAGAATGTAACACCTGAGACTTTTATGAGAAATATTTTGTTTTTATGTTATATAAATCATCAAAAGAATCTTTCACTACACACGACACTAGCTTGCCTTGCTTTACACGCAACTGCGGCCTTCCTCGATAGCTTGCGTCGTACGCAATACCGAGTTTCACTAAACAATGATATGCTATTAAAATATTATTATAACTAGCCATTATGAATAGTACTAACTGAATTTTGAATTTTATAACATTTTAATTCAACTTATACATTTTCTAGAATGAGGTATAAAAGCAAAATCAGTTTTTTTGTATAAAAGAAATATTTTTCAAAAAATATAGTTTTGACGCCTTTTGATGGCGCACCCACATTAAATCTAGTTTTTGACATGTTTATAAGTTCAATTTGACAAAATAAAATTCTTATTTTGAATCAGGGTATAAAAATTTACTTTGGATAAATTTTTGATATTTTTCTGATAACTTTCATGTTTTGATGAATAGTAAAAATACGCTAATTTTTAATTAAAAATAAATTTTTTCATTGAGATAATTTATATGGATAAATTATAATATTTAATGGTTTTAAAGTATAAATAGAATATATTTTTACCATTTGATATAATGTATGTCATTAGCATTAATTTCACATTGAATCCATAGGTAAAAACATTTCAATCTTTGACAATGTTTTAACTTCTAAAACTCGTTTTCTTAACAACGGGATTTATTTTAAATTAATTACTGCAACTTATATGTTTTGAATTTTGAAAAATTGATTCCATATTCATAATAAGTGGATCCAAATTATGTTAATAGACTACTTTTTATTTTTGGGCATTATGAATAGTAACTACGGTAAATTTTATTTACCATAGTTAAAGGTAAATCGGGTAATTAAGGGTAAATATAAGATTATAAAATTACCCTAACACCTGAAAAAATCCTATTGGATGACTAAAAGTTGACCCATATCACCTAAGGGTCGGATTAGATTCATTTAATGGACTTTTGTCTATGAAAATGATTTAATTATTATTAAAACCATAGAATGTGACAACATGTCACTTTCTTAAATATTATAAGTATAATAATTTTAATTTGGTGATAAACTTAATTAAACTTCGAAAATGAATAGTCTCCAGAAATCTAATATAATTATATACATGATAGGAATTTATTTATAATTTTTCGGGATTAAATAATTATCATTAATTATGACACAATAGTGATGTTGAAATTATTTTATTAATTAAAATATCAAATAAATTGTTTTAAAAATATTAAAATAAATATTATAATAACTATTTAATGTGCTAAACTAATTTTCTAGATACATATGACATTTTATGAATCTATTAAAGATTTTATTTTGAACATATCTTCTGTATATATTTTATTTAAATTCAAATAAATGAATAGTGTCAAAATTGACAGTATTGTTATTTTATACAAATAACATATTATAAAATTGTTTAAAAATCACAAAAATATTTAAAAATTATAAATTAAAATTTATATGGTCGAAAATGTCATAAAGTGTCAAATTATGTAAAATTAACAACACATATGTAATTATTTATAATAATTTAAAATTTAGAATATTATTACCACAAATAAAATTAAATTGATAAATAAGGATAAATCAAGTTGATAATGTTTAAAATAAATTCCTAACATGTCTAAATTTTATTGGTTGATGAGATTACAACCCTATCTCATCTAAGCTTCAGATATGAGTCATTTTGGAAGTTTTTAAGTGGGGTTGTGATTTAATATAAACTAATATTTCTTATATTTCCAAAGGTGCCCCTCTCTTCCCTTATAAAAGGGCACCTCCTCCCTCTCTTCCTCACACCAATTTGAGCCTTCAATATCGGAAAACCCTGCCCATTTCACTTCCCCACTTCCTTAGAAACCTACTAGAGGTACTGGTCTCATCAAAAGACCAACTCTAGTGCCTTAGAATGTTTAAAGGAGGCACTTCGAGAAAGAGGTAATACCTTCTACCGTTTTCTTCAAGTTCCATTCTTCTTCTACTACCTCTTATTTAGTTGTTTCATTATGATGTAATAACATCAGTATAAATTATATACTGATATGTTATTATAAATATGAAAAAACCCTATTTCACCTCTTATCCATCCTATGGAAAACGAAATCACCGCGCGTGCGTACGTATAGAATACCGTCTCCACGCCGTGGTGTAATCTATTTTCCACCACCACCTTACTTGGATGGGTATATGGGTGAAAGTAATGAATATATATGATTACTGTAAAGTGGTATTGATTCTGAAATAGTATACATACACTCCAATACAATTCCACGATCATGGGAATGATATCATCGCTCGTGCGTACGTACGGAATACCGTCTCCACGATGTGATGTGATTCGTTCTACATGATCTTCATTGCATAATGATTATATAAATGAATTTAATGAATGAATATGATATATATTAAACTAATACCATTCTAGAAATGAGGTATCTATAACCTAAAGAGAAGAATAAGAATTTATTCGACAAACACGCATAAGAACAAAAAGTAATAAACACCCGAATAACAAGTAGTAATGAAATATTACTAATAAGAAGCTAAGAATATGACCATATATGATATAATAAAAATAATTATGATTCTGTAATAATTCAATAACATTATTTAAATCATTATACAGGAGGTTCAGACACTTACGAAGCAAATCGGACCTAAGGTAAGGGAAAATATCACAATCTCATTTTTATCAGAGATTGTTTATACTTTGGTATTTACTATGGTGTATTTTATCATCCACATCCATGTTTCCTAAATATGTAATATTATTTCCATACACCTACAATTTTTTAAATCCAATTTTACCCTTCGTTGAGTTTTTAGTAAAAGATATGAAAGGAATCTTTTGTCGTTTTTCGTATGAGGTACTTTTTGACTTTTCCGAAAAAAGTACGAGAAGAATGTTTTTTTAACTTATACGGCATGAATGGATTTTTAAAACATTATTTCCAAGAAGCTTCCTTTACAAGTTTTCATGTTTATTATTAATCAACTTATTTTAGTTTAAAATTGTATGACATGTTAAGAAAGGAAAAATGTTTTTGAAGTAGAAATGATATTTTCCTCAAGAATGGAGTTCAAGGGTTTTATCAAAATTATTTTCCCTCTAATATAATAATGGGTTCTGTTTCTATCCCTATTATTACATTGATTTGATTATGTTGTGATGGAATTATTTTTATGAATTCCTTTATCTTATATGAATTGTTTTATGATGTCACGATGTTTAAGATTCCCATTTTTATTACATGGGTTATGCTATGATGTATGGTTTATGATTTTGAGGCACACATAAGAATGATATCATCATGAGATGGGTGGGACCTATATCTCCCTCCAATGAATTGGGTAAAGATTTTATATCTCATGAGATAGACATGGCTGGAACGATAGGTTATACCGGTTCAGTGAAACAGGACTGAAACGAGGAGTGAACTCGGTTCAGAAATGGACTTTGTCCACTAAGATAGTCTTGGCAATGAGTCTTGACTAATAAGAAATGATTCTCTATGATTATGTGTGTATGAAACAAAGTTTCATGTTTTAAGTTATGATTATTGGGATTTCATTTCACTACTATGATTTATCCCATGTTATGAAATTATGCTCTCTTTTGCAGGTTAAGATTTCCAAAATGTTATGTTCTTATGAATATGATGTGATTGATATTTCTTTTGTTTACCCTTACTGAGAATTTGAGCTCACCCTTTTGTATGTTTTCTTTCCCCAGGTCAGGAAGAAGCTTATTAAGTAATATATGCCAAAAAGGACTATAGATATGATGAAATAAATGGGAGATAGTGTAGACGCTTTATGAACCAGTTGTTTATGTTTCCTAGTTTCTAAAGACACTATACCTATACTGTCATTTCGTGGTTTTGTTATATGTTGTAATAAGTATGCTTAAATTTTGAAGTATTAACAATGTATGTAAAGTATGGGTTGTTATAAACATGTTGTGTAAGGTTCAGCTGTGTACTTGGCCATGTCGCCAACAACACTGGTCGGGAAAAATATTCAAGTACACGTTGTGTTTGTTCGGAACACGCCGTGTAGTCTCAGCCGTGTGATCGGCCATGTAACTAACAACACGGGTCGTTGAAACCTTGTCTTCTACATGCTGTGTCCACAGTGAACACTATGTGTAGTCTTAGTTCAAGAAGACTGTGTGGGTTATCCATGCAAGGAGACACGGGCAGGGGAATGGAGTTAAGTACACGCCGTGTAGAGTTTATACACACCGTGTAGTCATGTTTTGTAAATCATGTGTGTTTCTTTCTCCTGTTTTCATTTTGTACTCCCTTGTTCTTTGTCCTTGTTTTACTGATATAAGGTATGCTTTTGATCTTTCAGAGATATGCCTCCGAGACATCCTCCGGTTGTACGTCAGTTGTCAGGTAGTGATCAGATGCCAGATATGGCTGATCAGGGACTTCCTGCCAACCCTCCAGTTAGGCCAGCCTTGGCACCAGCTGTCATACCAGTTGTAGGAACCGATGCACAGTTCAGGGAAGACTTTATGAGGATGATGCAGACCTTTCAGGGAGCACTGCCTCCGGCCACGACTATGGCAGACTTGACGCGGGTTTTCCAGTAGCAGCATCCTCCTACTTTCTCAGGGGAAGGAGGAACACAGGCTGCAGAGTCATGGCTGGAAGCCATACTGACTATCTTCGAGCATCTGGAGACGCCTACAAAGAGGCGGTTCAAGCTTGCTACCTACATGCTCTGAGACTCCGCCAATAGGTGGTGGGACGTGATCTCGTAGGTGGGTCATCAGTAGGTTATGTCTTGGGAGGAGTTCCAGCGCGTGTTTTATGACTACTTCTACCCGGAGACCCTAAGGTCCGATCGAGCCCGTGAGTTCATGAGTCTAGTGCAGGGTACTCTTTCTGTCATGGAGTATTCCTCTCGTTTCACCGATCTGCATCATTTCACAGCCCTCCGGGATGGAAGTGGGGTGTTCTTAGCAAGGAAGTTTGAGGATGGTCTCAGGAGGGAGATCCTCTCACAGGTGAATATCTTCCAGTTGAATTCTATCACTTCCATCGTCAACCAGGCGCTAATTGTGGAACGTAATCTGAGAGACTCCAGAGCTGTGAGCCAGGTCGGTTCTGCTTCCAGAGCTAGTGTTCCTCTAGTTGATAGCAGGAAGCATCGTAGGGAGCCTACGCGCGGTGATCCAAGGAGGCGAGATACATCTTCAGGTAGCCAGGTAGTGTGCTACCAGTGTGGAAGGGCAGGGCACACGAGGCCACAGTGCTAGAGAGACCCAGTGGAGTGCCTATCTTACTACAAGATGGGTCACCTTCATCATTTCTGCCAGGTGTTCTCACCAGTAGCTGGTGATGGGGGTTCTTCCATGACTCCTCATTCAGGAGAAGCACCACCAGTTTCTCACCAGTCAGGGAATTGGAGTTCTTCCGGCTGTTCGGGCTGAGGTGGAGGTTGAGGTCATGGCGGTCAGTCACCAGTCCTTCAGCGCTAGCAGGGAGGATTAGCTCAGAGTGGTCAGGCAGGGTCACAGGGCCACAGGGTAGGCCAGAATTTTGCAGTGGAGTAGACCTATCAGGAGCAGGATCCCAGACCTTCTACCATTTGAGGTACAATTTTAGTAGCCTCAGTTTTATCTTCATCTCTTTTCGATACTGGTGCTTCATATAGCTTTATCTCTGTTGCTATTGTGGAGAGCCTTGGGCAATGTATCATTTCTTTTGCCGACTTGTTGACACTAGACACACCTTTTGGGATGAGGACATCTAGTGTACGTCAATGTAGAGAGTTCCCTCTCGAGGTTGTAGGGTATCGTTTCTTATGGGATCTCTATGTCCTAGAGATGAAAGGCTATGATGTCATTATCAGGATGGAATGGTTGGTTCCCTTTTAGGCAATCATCGACTGTTATCACTGCAGGGTGAGTTTTATCTCACCAGAGGGTGAATCCTTTCTTTATAGAGGCGAATGGGATGTTCAGGAGAGTCGAGTAGGACTCGAGCATCATGGGATAGGAAGGGTGACAGCCTGGATTACTAGTCTTTATCTGGATGATCAGGGGACTTCCCAGTTGGACTTTCCTCCAGTGGTGGATCGTTTCATGGATGTCTTTCTAGAGGAATTTTCAGGTTTGCCTCCGAAGCGTGAGGTGGACTTCTCTATTGAGCTCGTGCCAGGAGTGGCACCAGTGTCCATTCCTCCCAATAGGATGGATACACCTGAGTTGTATGAGCTTAATAATAAATTGGAGGAGTTGCAGGAAAAGGGTTTCATCCGACCTAGTACTTCTCCTTGGGGTTCGCCTGTCCTATTTGCGAAGAAGGCAGACGGTACCCTTAGGATCTGCGTTGATTATCGGAAGCTGAACCAGTTGACGGTCAAGAACCAGTATCCCTTTCCTAGGATTTATGACCTCTTTGATCATCTTCGAGGATACCGGGTGTTCTCAAAGAACGATTTGAGGTCCGGTTATCATCAGTTGCGCGTTAGACCATCAAATATATCTCTGAAAGCCTTCAGGATAAGGTATGGTCTCTACGAGTATATGGTTATGTCGTTCGGTCTCACGAATGCGCCAATAGTTTTCATGGAGCTGATGAACTGAGTGTTCCATCCTTACTTGGATTCCTTCATCGTGGTCTTCATGGATGATATCGTGGTGTACTCTCACACTCGACACGACCATGATACCCACCTTGAGATCGTTCTGAGTACACTGAGAGAGCATCGACTTTATGCTAAACTCTCAAAATGCCACTTTTGGATGGATCAGATTTACTTCTTGGGTCACATCATCTCAGAGGCAGGAGTATTTGTAGACCCAGAGAAAGTGAGAGCTATCGTTTCCTGGGAGAAACTAAAGAATGTTTTTGAGTTGTGGAGTTTCCCAGGGATGACTGGATACTACAGATGCTTCATTAAAGACTTTTCACGCTTAGAAGCACCTTTGACAGGTCTGACCAAGAAGGGGATGAAATTCTTATGGTCAAATTCTTGTGAGTCATACTTTCAAGAGCTGAAGGGAAGGTTGACGTCAGCACCGATACTATTCTTTCCAGAGCTTGGAAAGAGCTACACTGTTTATTGTGATGCTTCAGGTATCGGGTTGTGCGTTGTGCTTATAAAGGGAGATGGGGTCGTTGCGTACGGGTCTCGGTAGTTGAGGCCACATGAGAGGAACTACCCGACGCATGATCTGGAGTTGGAAACTGTTGTTCATGCCTTATGCTGTTGGAGGCACTACCTTCTGGGAGAGCACTTTGTGGTTTTCATCGACCACAAGAGTCTCAAGTACATCTTCACTCAGTTTGATTTGAATCTGAGACAGCGCAGGTGGGTCGAGTATCTTCAGTCTTTTGATTTTGAGCTTGCCTATATGCCGGGAAAGGGCAACGCAGTGGAAAATGCGTTGAGCAGGAGAACTCAGATTCAGACAGTTCAGGAGGCCAGTAGTGAGTGGAAGCTTATGGCTCTGTTCTCTAAGATGCATCTGGAGGTGCACGACAGACAGGGACATAATTTCCTTTCTTCTATAGATATTACCTCTACCCTACTTGATCAAGTATGGATGAGGAAGCTATCAGACTCAGAAGTCTTAGTCCTGTGGGAGAGTGTGTCAGGAGAGGACCCTCTTCCTGGATGGACAGTGGGCGAGGATGAGATCTTGTGTTTCCAGGGACGTGTATGGGTGCCAACAGACATACGTGAGGAGCTGATGTGGGATTTTCATTCCTCAGTTTGGGCAGTTCATCCTGGCGTCACCAAGATGTATCAGGATCTTCATCGCCAGTACTGGTGGCCAGGTATGAAGAGGGATGTTGCTGGTTTCGTCTTGCGGTGTTCTACTTGTCAGTAGGTGAAGGAGGAGCATCAACGACCTGCAGGCCTTTTACAGCAGTTACCCATTCCGGAGTGGAAATGGAATGATGTCGCGATGGACTTCATGACCGGATTTCTGAGGTTTTCATGAGGGAACAATGTTGTTTGGGTTGTCGTCAACAGGCTTACGAAGGTTTCTCACTTCTTACCGATCAAGGAGACCGTCAGTTTTGATGATCTGGGATGACTTCACATCCAAGAGATTGTACGTCTGCATAGAGTTCCACACTCCATTATTTCAGACAGGGATGAGCGTTTTACTTCTCGATTCTGGCAGGGATTTCAGAGGGCTTTGGGCATGCAGGTACTCTCAAGTATAGCATACCACCCCCAGACAGATGGCCAGTCCGAGCATATGATCCAGGTGCTTGAGGATATGCTCCGATCTTGAATTATAGACTTTGGTAGTTCTTGGGAGAAGCATATTCCTCTGGTGGAGTTCGCCTACAACACTAGTTTTTAGGCGACTATTCAGATGGCACCTTACGAGGATTTGTACGGTAGGCCATTCCGATCAACCTTATGCTGGCTGGAGAAAGGAGAGGCAGCTTTGTTGGGACCTCGTCTTGTTCAGGAGACCTCATAGTAGATAGAGTTGATTCGGAAGAGGATGGATATAGCACAGTCTCGACAGAAGTCTTATGCTGATCAGCGGAGACGACCTCTGGAGTTTGAGTTTGGGGATCAGGTTTTCCTACGTGTCACACTGAGGTTGGGACACAAGAGGATTCGGAGACAGGGTAAGCTTTCACCGCGGTACGTCGGGCCATTTGAGGTATTGGAGAGAGTTGGGCTAGTTGCCTATCGGTTGTAGTTACCTCAGAGGTACTGGTCCATGCATGACGTCTTCCACGTCTCTCAGCTCTGACATTACTTTTCAGACCCGTCTCATGTCTTTCAGCCCGAGGAAGTTGAGCTCAAAGCAGATGCATCATTTTAGGAGCATCCTATCCGGATCTTCGATCGCAGTATGAAGGTTCTCCGTGGGCGGTCAGTTCCCCTAGTACGGGTGCTATGGTAGCACGGGCGAGTACAGGACGAGACCTGGGAAAGGGAGGCCGATGTGCGATCGCAGTGGCCAGAGCTGTTCGGGGTTTCTTCTTCTCCGCCTCGTTAGGGAAATTCGGGGAAGAATTTCTTTAAGGGGGGATGTTTGTAAGAACTCGGATCTTCGTTTTCAGGTATGTTTTCCCTTTTTCTAGAGTTTTTGAGAAAAGAGGAGTTTTTGGAAAATTTTGAAGTACACATTGTGTACTTTATAAGTACACTCCGTGTACTCCCTTGTCGCGCTAGCCCGTGTGCTGACCGTGTCCGGGCCACACACACGGTGTGTAGGGGTGAGGTGGAGGTCGCCTAAAGCGGAGTATGGAAAAATGGAGTACACACCGTGTACTCAAGAAGTACATGTCGTGTAATTTCTTTTTTTTCATTAAATGCACCGGGGTCGCGCCTGATGGATAGAACACACTACTTCTCCAGGTTCTTCATCTGAGAGCGACCCGTACGACCACAATTTTTCTCCAGATTCCCGAGCATCCGTATGATCTCTGTTTCAGCCGTCTTCAATTGCGTTGGAACCGCAGTGTTGAGTTCTTCATTCTCCTAGAGCCTTATTTTCCAATTCCTCCTCTTTCTCAAGATATCATGGGTTGATCATTTTTGACGTTTTCTCATATCCTCGATGTTCTAAGGAGAATCAATCATCGTGGTTTACGTATATCGTTCTCCTAGCATCAAGGTAGGTGGTTTGTGCCTTTCTGTAGGATGTCTGTGAATATAATGTGCAATTTCCACCAATACCCTTGAACGGGGTATTTCGTATTTCTTGTTTTTCCCTTGTTGTTTGCTTGGTTTACTGGTATGCCTTTGTAGAGGTCATTTCTTGTGAATAGGGTAAATTGTGATGTACTCTGGATGTTTTTTGATGCTTGTTTTCTTGTTCGGAATTTTTCCAGTTTCCATGCCTAGTTATAGGATAGTGGAACTATTGTACTGTTATGTTGTTGTGCCTTAGAATGATAGCCAAGTTGTTCTTGAGGTTTACTTGGGCTATTACACGTGCTATGCATGTTTGTTTTACACAGGGCTGTGAGAACCTAGTGTAGTAGACCATAGAGGGAATGGACGTAAGGTCTTCTCCAGAGTGTCTTTAATTTATGATGTGAGACCACAGGGGGAATTTACGTTGAGTGCTTCCTCAGAGAGTCTTTAGATCCTTGACGCAGGCCATAGAGGGAATTGACGTTGAGTGCTTCCCCGGAGAGCCTTTAGTACGATACGAGACTATAGGGGGAATTTATGGTTAGTGCTTCCTCAGAGAGTCTATTCTACAGCTGAACCAGAGGGGTGAGACTGTGTGTGCCTCCCAGAGGGTTTCTAGTACTTGTAGGTTGAACCATAGGGGTTAGACTGTGAGAACTACCCAGAGGTTACCTTT
This sequence comes from Viscum album, assembly GCA_963277665.1. Classification (NCBI taxonomy): domain Eukaryota; kingdom Viridiplantae; phylum Streptophyta; class Magnoliopsida; order Santalales; family Viscaceae; genus Viscum; species Viscum album. The sequence continues at coordinate 1,714,062,185 of OY728125.1, forward strand.
TTGTTCTACTTGCTTGAGTGGTTGTTTCTTGTTTGTAGAATATATGCTAGAAACTGTGGATTATTACTGCTGTGTGTTATCCTGTTTACTGCTTACTGTTTACTGCTTACTGTACTTTACCTGCCATATATTCACTGACTGTTAGGCACAGATCTTTGGGTGGTTGCCTATTGGGACTTTTTCTCACACCCTGTTTGGGTCATGCTTTTGGGACCAAACATATTATGTTGTTGCAGGTATTGATAAGGGAAAGCGCCCTTCTACTTCAGGTTCTTGATTGCACTGGAGTTGGAGAGCATGGGACCAAGCCGAGGTTTGCGATGCTGAGGAGTTGTTCATCTGTTTTTCTTTTGTACATGGTATTAGTACTGTATTGCAGCATTGTGACTTGTTTGGCTGTTTTCCTAGACATATATGCATCTTGCATCATTTATATATATTTCTGCTCTAGTTGTTTATCTGTTAGTCTTCCGATGTTTATCATTTATCTCATATGTATGTCTACTGCTTCTGCTATTGTTGTTATTTATTTTCTCTTCCGCTGTGTACTCTACCAATGAGGGCATAGTTTCCCCACTATCACACCCAATGCCCTCGCTGCTAGTTGGAATCCTCTGGCATTTGGGGAAATGCGCTTGAGGCTATGTGACCAACCAGGAAAGGGGTGCCTCTGGGTGTCTTTCGGAACCGGGACGTTACAATACCCCTGGTCGAGTTTTCCTACAACAATAGTTTTCAGGAAACTATTGAGATGGCACCTTACGAGGATTTATATGGTAGGCCATGCCGATCACCCTTGTTCTGTTTGGATACAGGTGAGACAGATTTACTGGGACCACGTCTCGTGCAGAAGACTTCAGAGTAGGTCCAGTTGATTCAGAAGCAGATTGCTACTTCACAGTCTCGTCAGAAATCTTATGTTGATCACCATAGATGACCCTTGGAGTTCGTGGTTGGGGATCAGGTTTTCTTACGTGTTTCACCGAGGTTGGGACATAGGGAGATCAAGAGACAGGGTAAAATTTCACTGAGGCATGTGAGTCCATTTGAGATTCTAGAGAGAGTTGGGCAGGATGCCTATCGGTTGCAATTACCACAGAGGTACTGGACCATGCATGACGTCTTCCATGTATCTCAGCTGTGCCATTATCACTCAGACCCATCTCACATTTTTCTACCCGAGGAGGCTGAAATTTAGGTTGATGCATCCTTTGAGGAGCATATGATTCATATTTTTGATAGGAGAATGAAGGTTCTATGAGGCTGGTCAGTTCCTTTAGTACGAGTGCTACGACAACATGGCTAAGTGTAGGACGAAACCTGGGAGCGGTAGACTGATGTACATGCTAAGTTTCTAGAATTGGTCTCTGTTTTATCTTCACCACCCTTGGAAGGGAAATTCGAGGATGAATTTCTTTAAGGGAAAATGTTTTTAAGAACCTGGTTCTTATTCTTGAGGTACAGGTTTCTTCTTTTCCTTTTCCTTAAGTGTTTTTGTGAAAACAATGGAAATGTGGGGAAAATCCCAAATTTATGGGTACACGTCATGTAATTTTGTACACAGGTTGTGTACTTTGGCCATGTGGGATGAGAATATAGGGCGTGTAGGCTTGCCGGTGATTAAGGGTGTAAAAACTAACTACATGTCATGTACTTAGTAATACACATCATGTAATCAGTCAGAAGGTGAACAGTAAGATGGTGGAAGTAGCTGCTGGAAAAATGATGGTACACGCCGTGTACTTAGTAATACACGTCGTGTAATCAGTCTGCAGATGAACAATGAGGTGGGAAAAAGTAGCCGCCATTGGAACATTTAAAAAATAGTACACGCCATGTACTATTTAGTACACGCCGTCTAGTTATGTTTTTTCCTTAAAAATAGGCAGTAGCCTCCTCTTTTGGCAGAGGAGGCAAAGAACTCACCGGGAGCGGCATGAGAGGAGGTTGAGACTTAGAGAAGCTCATGAATGCTCATCAGGACACCGATTCCTCCATCCTCAATCTCGTTTGAACCGCACAGGTGAGATCTTCGCTCTTATTGAATCATTCCTTCTAATTATTTCTTTAATGGAAGTTATTTAGGTTCGAACAGGTAATCGTTTATCTTAGATCAACGTCGTTCTTGGTTGTTTCAGGAGGTTCCTTTCATGTATATCAATCAGAGGAGATCGAGGTAGGTGGTCTTGTGTTTAATTCCAGCATTCGAGTTGATTTTGTGTATTGTTGTGCCACTCGCCCATGTTCGGGGTGTCGTATGGTTGAGACATTGACCGTTGTAATACCGATAATTACATAGGTAATTTAATGAATAAGTATAAACTTCTGTTTGGGATCGTTGCTTAATCTAGGTCTACCTCGAGGGTGTGTTTCCCTTGTTTAGCCGTTTGGCCAGGACACCTATGGGTATGCCGTGATTATAGCATGTTTTGAGTTTTCTTGAGAAGAAACATATATAAACTGCTTGCTTATGCGTTGTTCTGGGCCCGGTTACTTGATTTTCCTATGGAATGTCTGAGGGTGTTATTTTTTTTAGCCTAAGGGCAGTGTTCGTTTAGCTTGAGGGCGACATTTTTTATGCCTGTGGGCAGTTGCTTATGTGCCTGAGGGTGATATCTCATATGCCTGAGGGTAATATTCCTTATGCTTGAGGGCAGTCACCTGAGGTATTTGTTTCTGCTTGCCTTAGGGTAAGGACTTGTATGTATGAGGACCATGTCTACTTTGAATATTCACTGTGGTGATTTCTTATGTTGTACCTACCAAGCTAAAACACAATATTAATATTATTATTATCTCTTACTTGTTAGATAGCCTGTTGTAGTTTCTGTTGTGGCACTGGCATAAGAGATTTTCGGTCGTGGCCGGGTCTCAGGAAACTCATAATTCAATTGTATTGAATTGTTAAATAATTATTAAAATAGAAATGTAAACTGGTAGGAATGGTAACTTTTGAGTACTTCCTAGTTTACTGTATTTCTTTATTGCACACTGCTATTGCACATTTTCACTGACAGTTGGGCACGGGCCTTTGGTGGTTGCCTACTGGTATTTATTTCTCACACCCTGTTTGGGTCATGTCTTGGTCCCAAACAGATTATATTGCTGTAGCTATCGATAAGGGCAAGGGTCCCTACATAGGTACATGATTGTTACAGAGGAGTAGAAGAGCATGGGACTGATCTTTGGCTTGCGATGCTGCTGTGTTCCTGTTGCACTGATTTGTTTTGTTTTTCTATACTTTTTACCTTGTGCTATATTGTATTAGATTACAGTGTATCCTATTTTGGCTTCTTTTTTTGAATTAGAGACATGTTGCATCAACTTATATTTGACTGTTGATTATATTTTACTTCAGTTCCGTTGTCCATTTTAGCTCTATATTGTTTACTGCTTCTACTTTTTCATGTTTATATTTGTTTTTTTTGTTCTACACTTTGACAAATGATGGCATAGTTTCCCCACTATCAGTCCTAGGCCATCACTTCTAGTCGGCAGCCTCTGGCATTTGGGGAAATGTTCTTGAGGACATGTGACCAACCAGGTTTGGGGAACCTGTTGTGTGGAACCCAAATCTAGGACATTACACCATCCTTTCCAGCTCAAGTATCACTTTATAGGGTATAATCATGAAATTTCAATTGGAATTAATTATTCTCTTGAAACCAAAAAATTCTGAATGATCATTGATGTCTTAGGAAATACTATAGAGGAAACTGGATCAACCATTTCTGATATTCCTTGGATTTTCCCACTCATGGGAGAACAGAGGTTTGTACATGACACAAATTCTAAAAAAATAATCAATCTCAATATAGTATAAGTGTAGAAATATGGGGTCTTTAAAATGTTTAAAGTTGGTATTGGGTAAGTTATGGGGGTTTAATTCGAGCTAACGACGTTAAACAAAGCGTTGCATGGGAGGCAACCCATAGTTTTCAAGTTTCTAATCATTTTGTTGTTTTAATCAACTTTATATTTTAAATAGGATTAATGAATCATTTTAAGATTTAAAAATAAAAAAAATAGACTATTGACCAGTTCTTCTATTATGAGTATAAATGGATAGGAAAGGGGAGCGCCATATTCATCTGTGTCATGTGGTGTGATCCTTTAGTAATACCTTACCCATAAATTTAAAAAAAAGACAATGTATCATCAGTTCATTTTATTTTTATATGTTTTTAGGTTAAAATAAATAATAATAATAATAATAATTAAATTAAAAGGCCACATCTTAGGTTGTGGGGAAAACCCCGTTACAACCAGCGAAGCTGCGGGGACTTGAACCCGGGACCGAAGGGAGATAGGGGCGCGTGCTTACCACTGACCTACAGGTTATGGTGCTTCCTTTTTCTATATTTTTTGTATATATACATATATTTTACTTTTATTATTATATATATTTTTATATTTTTTTGTTTTATTTTTTTGTTGTTTTTCCTTTTTCCACTAGGGATCTCTACGAGTGATATGGATATCAAAGGACTAAATTGGAGTATCCTGAAATTCAACTTCAACCACTAGGTGACTTCATTCCATGATCCCCATTTCCAATTTCCTTTTTGAACTCTACTTCTCCGCCTCTACCCCCTTCTAAATTCTATTTTCTTTAAACACTAGAAATAGTGTTATTTTAAGTTGGGGAGGGAGATGAAATAAAAAATTTGATTTTTTGTAAAAAGAAAAATTGCTTTTGTGTGAAAAAAAAATGATTTGAAAAAAATGTGTTTAAATAGAAGGAAAAATTCCCAAAACATTAAACATGATAATAAACATTTCACACATTGAAACTGAATATCAACTAATTTAGCATTCCCTGATTCTAATTTTAATCCGTGTATAATTTCATGAGCATAGATTTTGGAAAGTGTGGTTTTCTAATGTGAAATTTAATCGTTTATATTTTCATCCAAATAAAAAAAGAGATCACAATGCACTTCCTTTGGATAGTGGGCTATTAGTTTGATTTCATGTGGTCCCCCAAATCAATAGCATAGTTTTTGTGATCATTTTAGTTTTAATATGAGTATTCAATAAAAAAATAAAAAAATAAAAAAATAAAATTTTTGTACGTATAGAAATGAAATGACCGAATGCATGGATTTCGGAACTTGGGGATTGTGACTCCATAGTTTTATGGACCAGAGTTATTAATTTTATCTCTATTTGTGGTAATTTGAATTTGTTATTGACTAATTTAACTCGAGATGATGCCTGAGTATGTGGGCTTCACTTAGTTCCCTAAGGTCTTTGAGCCTGGGAGTCATCGGCGAAGTCTCGCTAGATGGGTTGACTCTATTGATTAAAATTTCAATTACCATGGAAAAATTGAAAAAAATAAAATAAAAAAAACAATAAAAAATTTGAATACTAATCTTAATATTGAAATGTGATTCCACCTAGTGCTTCCCTCATTTCCCCCTTGAATAAAGATGAACCCCCATGTCTAATGTGATGTACAACACATCATCACTCTTAATTGATATTGGATGAAATATGGCGATGAATTTGAACAAAGGAATGGAATTGGGATTTTGATCTTATTATGAAACTATCTTATATTAAAATATTTTTGATGGGTTTCATGATTGTTTGGTATAAGGGTTTTTTGTGACAATTGTGTATTAAATAGTTTTTGGAATAGGGAATTCAAATTTCATATTGTTGAGATACATTTTTCTCGGGACTAGAAAATATCAAGTTGGGGGTGTGATTAGACAATAAAAAAACATATGTTAATTACATTTTAATGGAATTAAATGTTCATTTTTTATCTTATGGGCCTGAGTTAGGGGAATTTAATTTTGAACATCCATTCTCATCATTTGTGCACTTCATGCCTAATGTACACCAATTTAGGCCCAATGAATCATATGATTTTATGAAATGTAATTATCCATATTTTAATTTTATATTTTGTAAAATGGATCTACACTTCAATATGAACATTTTTTATTCATGTATAAATTGAGGATTTATAAGGATGATGGGGATATTTGGCGATGAAAGGAAACAATTCTGTAGAAGGCAGATTAGAAACCATCCCACTAATGAGAATGTGGAACACAAAATACAAACCCACTAATGCCAAAATTTAGTGATATGATAGAAGACATATAGAGGAACATATAATGTTTCATGAGCCAGCACTAATTCGGCCTCCATTGTGGTTATTATGGCGGCCCAAGTTAGAGATAAAATTCTGGGCCAGATTCTGCGGCCCAGAAAAACAGCCCACCAATTTAATCATATCTCGGAAACCACAAATTCATTTGGGCTGAAATTTTATAGAGATATAAGATAAATCTGGAGATTAACTTTTTTCTTCTATGTCCCACTCCAATTTGGCCATCTTTAAGTCCATCTAGGCACCTATGTCCAGTGGATGCAAACTAGATACAACTTTGGGTCAAGGGTGGAAAAGTCTCCTCTCCCTTACATTCCACCACCCAAGTCCTACCATACTCAAGTGAGATCCTTTATACTATTGGGATCTCTACCCAAGCCTCTTGAAAGGCCTATTTAAGGCAGTGGTGGTGGAGGAGTGTATCATCTTGGAGCTTTGTTTTCATTGTAATGTTATTATGCCAATTTGTCTTTGTAACGTTCTTCCTCCTCACGTAAGTTGTTCAAATCACCTTATTTTTTAATAAAAGTTCTTCTTATTCTCTTATTATATTATTCTTCATATAACCTCAATATTTTTGCCTCAAGGTGTTAACTTTTTCACACCATGCCTTGTGATTTTGTTCACACAATGGTGGAGTGATCCTTATTTTGTTGTTTTTACTTCTTCAATTCCCCCCTCGTAAGTCTCTTCCACGCATCTATTGACAAAATGTCATCAATGGAGGGCTAACTATTTTATGGGTTGATCCAAGGGAGTAGAAATGGGCTTTATTGGATGTTATTTATCAATCTATAAATGTTATTAATTTCTTTTATTTGAGTTTCTTTCATTTAATAATTATCTCTCTTCCTCTTCCTTATTGAATTTATTCACCCCACTTTTATGGGCTAATTAGACCCTTTACCTTGGAGTGCCCTTGAAAATGATCCTACAATTTTATAGGTGATTATCATGTGTTTTTGAAGGTGTTTAATCAGTAAGTGATAAGGTTAGTTTGAATTCATTACATTAATCCTTCTCTCAAGTTAATGAAATTGAAATTGTAAAAAAACAATTCTTCAATCCACCCCAAGCAATAACCTAGGATCAACTCATTTTCTCATAATTTGAATTCACATAGATCGCTTAGTTCTCTTTTAAAACCATATAAAATCATCCCAAGTTGGCCACTTCACATCCAAAAATCCATCTCTTTATATTGTGTGTCTAAGGATCTTCTTAGGTCTCTGAGAATTCGACAACCCAAGCTACACTGCAAGAGACCGCTTAACCCTTTGAACATTGGTAAATTTGGGCGAGACCAGCAGTTTTGAGGGAGCTCAGTTATAAGATCCTGACCAATATTAAAAGTAAATGAGACCATATAAGAATGGAAATAAAGGGCAGGTGGACAAATAATTATCTTAGCTCTATACCTAGTGAGATGGTATTCATTCAAAATATTAAAGAGATCACTGTCTGAATCAAAATCAGATCCAGACTAAGTTTGAGACTCAAGTTGAGGATGATATGGAGATGGGTTAATGGGAGCCTCAAAATGGGTTGGTTTCCCGGTCTAACCATCCTCATTTTTAGGTGCATTGGCAATTTTTCAGTGGGAAACTTGGATTAGGATAAACTAACTCTTGGAATGGTACATTATGGCTAATTATACATTTTTGATAGTTTGGTTTATCAACACACATCTTATATCTCTTGACCCTTCAAGATATCCAGTGATATTCACTTAAGTTCTCTAGTTTCCTACGTATATGTTTTAATGTGGGCATAGGTTGTGCACCCCAATACCCATAAATGATTATAAAAATAATTTCAAATACACCAAATTTACTCTAGAGTTTTAAACTGATTAACTGTATAGTGGCATTGATTAATTAGGTAAACTACAGTGGTTGCATCTTCATCCCCAAAGGATTTGGGCAAACCCAAAAACAAAATCATGTTGTAGACCCACTCAAAAATTGTGTGGTTCATTCACTCAGCCAGACCCTTCTGTTGGGGAGTATCCCTGACAGTATAATGTCTAATGATGCCTTGAGACTCAAAAAATTGTATAAAATCAGATGAAAAATATTCCAGACCACTATCAATTCTCAAAGTGTTAATTTTTCTTCCATCTTGGTTTTCAAGAGAGGATTTCCAAGTTTTGAATGTATCAAACACAACAGATTTATTTTTGAGGATATATATATCTAGAGTTTTCGAGAAAAATCATCTGTAAAAGTAACAAAATATAAGGCTCCACCTTAGGAAGAGATCCTGGCAGGACCCCACAATTCAGGGTGAGTATTCTCTAGTGGATTATTTTCCTTAAAAGACGCTCTATTAAAACTTACTCTCTTGGATTTACCCAATATACAATCCTCACAAAAAGAAAGATCATTATGTGTTATATCATTCAAAACCCCATGTTTACTTAACTCCTCTAGACCCTTAGAGATAACAGTCCCTAACCTACTATGCCAAAACATAATATTGTCAGTGTTGGTGATATGTGTATTGTCGAATTTCCTACAGTGGGTTTTCTTATCTAACACATAAATGCCATGAGTTATATAATCTTTGATGGCGATATGAGTGCCTTTAGAAATTTTAAGAAAACCATGTTCAAATTTAAAGGTAAAACCTTGATCTAGAACCCCTATGGAGATAGGATTCCTATTTAGGTTAAGGACCCTCCTTGACATCAAATAATGTGAAAAAGGAATGTTCATTAAGCTCTAACAATACAGAGCCTCTACCATGGACCAGACATCTCTTATTAATACCTAAGATGACTTGTCCCTCTACTCTCTTGGTCAATTCTAAAAAGGATTCTCTATTGGGACACGTGTGGAAGGAACACCCTCAGTCTAAGACTCACTAATCTAACAGATCATGCTTAGACACATTTAGTACCTTGACATTGTCATGTTATGCATCTACAAAGAGGGAGTTATATCATCAAGTTCATCGGGTTTTTTTTGTTTTTGTTTAGGCTTGAGACATTTTGGACTTATGTGACGTGGCTTACCAGACCTGAACTTAGATTGACTAGGCCTATATGGTTGGTAATTTTGATTCTTGTCATTACTTCTATGATTATCTTTTTGTTTACCCATATTATCCGACATACCCTTAGTGTGAAAACTTTCTCCCTCAGACTTAACCTTAGGTTTGTTGTGAAGTTCTTTAGAAATTATGGTTAACTTTACCTCTTCAAGAGTTGAGGAATCATGTCCATACATCATTGTCTCAACAAGTGTGCTATATGAATTATCTAGAGTAATAAGCATAAGGATGGATTGATCTTCATCAATAACTTTGACATCAATGTTAGATAAATCAATCATTATTTGGTTAAGTTCAACAAGATGTGGTTTTATAGGAGTTCGAGGACGGGGTTTTTTTTTAATAATTTTTTTAAAAAAATATTTTTTAAAAACAGGCTAGGTTAAAAAAATTTCCGAAAATACGCCACAAAGGAGGCATCCTTGATGCCGCCTTTGGGCTCGGGTGAAAGTCGGCATCCTAGATGCCGCCTTTCCCCTAAAACAGAAAAAAAATATTTTTTCTAGAATTTATATTTATATATATTTTTTGTTTTGTTTTGTTTATATATATATATATATATATATATATATATATAAACAAAACAAAACAAAAAAAAACAAAAATAAAATTTTCAGCAGAATTAATCCGCAATTTAAAATCCAGCAGTACTGCCATTACAGCAATCTGGATTCTGACAGAAGCTCTCACCCAGGGCTCCTTTTTATAAGAGAGCTTACCCTGGAAATCATTCTGCATTTCCGATGTGGGATTCTGGTTCTCCATTTCCTGCACAGAACATTCTGCATTTCCGATGTGGGATTCTGTTTCAAGTACGTGACTTTGAAAGACTATAAAATATAAACTATAAGGCCAATATAAATGAAACTTAAAACATGGATTAAAAATATAAAAAATAGTTAAAAACAAAAAAAAATCATAAAAAATGATGATAAAAAATAATTTATAAGCTTTCAAAACCACTTACTTTAAACATAAGAAGTTTCAAGCATGTGATTTTGAAAGCTTATAAAATATAAATTATAAGATCAATATAAATGAAACTTAATAAATGAATTAAACATAAAACAAATATTTGAAAATAAAAAGAATTTCGTAAAAAATATTGATGAAATATAATTTATAAGCTTTCAAAACGACCAACATGAAACTTAAAAATGTTTCAAGCACGTGACTTTGAAAGCCTATAAAATATAAACTATAAGACCGATATAAATGAAACATAAAACACGGATTAAACATATAACAAATAGTCGAAAATAAAAAGAATTTCGTAAAAAATATTAATGAAAAATAATTTATAAGCTTTCAAAACCACCTACTTGAAACTTAAAATGATTAAAGTATGCGGTTTTGAAAGACTAAAATATAAACTATAAGACTGATATAATTTAAAGTTAAAACATGGATTAAACATATAATAATTTATTTAACTATTAAATTAATATTATTAATAATTAATTATATAATAGTTAATTAGTAATATAATTATTCATTATAATTATTCATTAGTAATTATTAAAAATTATTATATAATAAATAAGTAGTTAATTAGTAATATATTTATTCATTATAATTATTCATTATAACTATTAATTATTATTTATTATTTATATAATACTTAATTAGTAATATAATGATTAATTATATAATTATTAACTATATAATAAATAATTATTTAATTAGTAATATCATTATTAATTATATAATAATTAATTAGTTAATTATAAATAAGATAATTAATTATAATAAGTCATTATAATTATTAATTAGTAATTATTAATAGATAATTATGTAAAAATTAATTAGTTAATTAATAATAATATTATTAATTATATAATAATTAATTAGTAAATTTGTAATATGATTTTTAATTATAATTATTCATTATAATAATTAATTAGTAAATTTGTAATATGATTTTTAATTATAATTATTCATTATAATTATTAATTAGTAATTAATAATAATTAATTATATAAAAATTAGTTAGTTAATTTGTAATATTATTATTAATTATATAATAATAAATTACTAAAATAGTAATATAATTTTTAATTACATTTATTCATTATAATTATTAATTATTAATTAGTAATTAGTAATTATTAATTAGTAATATAAATATTAATTACAATTAGTCATTATAATTATTAATTATTAATTATTAATACTTAATTATATAATAGTTAGTTAGTTCATTAGTTATATAATTATTAATTATATAACAATTAATTAGTAAATTAGTAATATAATTTTTAATTACATTTATTCAGTATAATTTTTAATTATTAATTAGTAATTATTAATAATTAAATATGTCATAATTAATTAGTTAATTAGTAATATTATCATTAATTATATAATAATTAATTAGTAATATAATTATTACATATATAATAAATATTTAGTTAATTAGAAATACAATTAATAATTATAAATAATTAATAATTAATAATTAATTATTAATTAGTAATTAGTAATATAAATATTTATTATAATTATTCATTATAATTAGTAATTAGTAATTAATAATTATTAATAAGTAATTAGTAATTATTAATTAGTTAATTAGTAATATAAATATTAATTATAACTATTTATTAAATTAGTAATTATTAATTATTACTCATTAATTATTGCTTATATAATAATTAATTAGTTAATTATTAATATAACTATTAATTATATAATAATTAATTAGTTAATTAGTAATATAATTATAATCTTTCAAAGTCACGTACTTGAAACATTTTTAAGTTTCAAGTAGGCGGTTTTGAAAGCTTATAAATTATTTTTCATTAACATTTTTTTGGAAATTGCTTTTGTTTTCAACTATTTCTTATATGTTTAATCAATGTTTAACGTTTCATTTATATTGGTCTTCTATTTTATGTTTTATGGTATTTCCAATTCACACACTTGAAAAATTTTAAGTTTCAAGTATGTGGTTTTGAAAGCTTATAAATTACTTTTCATCAACATTTTTTTGGAAATTTCTTTTGTTTTCAACTATTTATTATATGTTTAATCAATGTTTAAAGTTTCAATTATATTCGGTTTATAGTTTATATTTTACAGTCTTTCAAATTCACGTATTTGAAACATTTTTATGTTTCAAGTAGGCGGTTTTGAAAGGTTATAGATTATTTTTCATCAACATTTTTGAGGAAATTCTTTTTGTTTTCAACTATTTATTATATGTTTAATCAATGTTTAAAATTTCATTTATATTAGTCTTATAGTTTATATTTTATTGTATTTCAAAGTCACGTACTTGAAACGGAATCCCACATCGGAAATGCATAATGTACTGTACAGTAAAGGTAGAACCTGAATCCCACATCGAAAATGCAGAATGATTTTCAGGGCAAACCCTCTTATAAAAGGAAGGCCTGGGTAAGAGTTTCTGTCAGAATCCAGACTGCTGTAATGGCTGTAGCGCTGGATCTTTAATAGCAGAGAAATTCTGCTGAATTTTTTTGTTTTGTTTATATATATATATATAAACAAAACAAAACAAAAAATAAAAATTTTCAAAAAAAATATTTTTTTAGGAGAAAGGCGGCATCGCGGATGCCGCCTTTCACCCGCAGCGCAAAGGCTGCATCGCAGATGCCGCCTTGCCCCCGAAATGCAAAGATGACATCCGGGATGCCGCCTTTGAGGTGCATTTTAAAAAAAAAATTTGCCGTAAGCGTTCTCTGAATTTTTTTTTTTTTTAAAACGTAAAAAAAAAATCCGTTAGAGGACGCATAACATTCTATGCTTTTTAGAAGCAACCGGATAGGATTAACGTGGCCCCATGCATTTTAACTCAAATCAAATAAACGGTTGGCCTTAGACGGGACAAACACCAAATGGAAAATTAATTACGTTATCAATTCAACGGTGGCTCGGATTCTGGGAACGGGGATCCAGACCCAGCGGTGGATTATTTTTTTTTTACGTTTAAAAAAAAAAATATTTTCCAGAAAACGCTTCCGGAATTTTTTTTTTTAAAAATGCACCTTAAAGGCGGCATCCGGGATGCCGCCTTTGCATTTCGGGGGCAAGGCGGCATCCGCGATGCCGCCTTTCTCCTAAAAAAATATTTTTTTTGAAAATTTTTATTTTTATTTGTTTTGTTTTTTTTGTTTTGTTTAGTTTATATATATATATATATAAACAAAAAAAAATTCAGCAGAATTTCTCTGCTATTAAATATCCAGCGCTACAGCCATTACAGCAGTCTGGATTCTGACAGAAACTCTTACCCAGGCCTCCCTTTTATAAGAGGGTTTGCCCTGAAAATCATTCTGCATTTTCGATGTGGGATTCAGGTTCTACCTTTACTGTGCAGTAGATTCTGCATTTCCGATGTGGGATTCTGTTACAAGTACGTGACTTTGAAATACAATAAAATATAAACTATAAGGCCAATATAAATGAAATTTTAAAAATTGATTAAACATATAATAAATAGTTGAAAACAAAAAGAATTTCCTCAAAAATGTTGATGAAAAATAATCTATAACCTTTCAAAACCGCCTACTTGAAACTTAAAAATGTTTCAAATAAGTGAATTTGAAAGACTGTAAAATATAAACTATAAAGCGAATATAATTAAAACTTTAAAAATTGATTAAACATATAATAAATAGTTGAAAACAAATGAAATTTCCAAAAAAATGTTGATGAAAAGTAATTTATAAGCTTTCAAAATCGCATACTTGAAACTTAAAATTTTTCAAGTACGTGACTTTGAAAGACCATAAAACATAAAATAGAAGACCAATATAAATGAAACTTAAAACATGGATTAAACATATAAAAAATAGTTTAAAACAAAATCAATTTACAAAAAAATGTTAATGAAAAATAATTTATAAGCTTTCAAAACCGCCTACTTGAAACTTAAAAATGTTTCAAGTACGTGACTTTGAAAGACCATAAAACATAAAATAGAAGACCAATATAAATGAAACTTAAAACATGGATTAAACATATAAAAAATAGTTTAAAACAAAAGCAATTTACAAAATAATGTTAATGAAAAATAATTTATAAGCTTTCAAAACCGCCTACTTGAAACTTAAAAATGTTTCAAGTACGTGACTTTGAAAGACTGTAAAATATAAACTATAAAACGAATATAATTGAAACTTTAAACATTGATTAAACATATAATAAATAGTTGAAAACAAAAGAAATTTACAAAAAAATGTTGATGAAAAGTAATTTATAAGCTTTCAAAAGCGCATACTTGAAACTTAAAATTTTTCAAGTACGTGACTTTAAAAGACTATAAAATATAAACTATAAGGCCAATATAAATGAAACTTAAAACATGGATTAAACATATAAAAAATAGTTGAAAACAAAAAAAAATCATAAAAAATGATGATAAAAAATAATTTATAAGTTTTAGGTTTCACTTACTAATTATTAGTAATTAGTAATTAGTAATTAGTAATTAGTAATTAGTAATTATTAATTAGTTAATTAGTAATATAAATATTAATTATAATTAGTCATTATAATGATTAATTAGTAATTATTAATAATTAATTATATAATAGTTAGTTAGTTCATTAGTTATATAATTATTAATTATATAACAATTAATTAGTAAATTAGTAATATAATTTTTAATTACATTTATTCATTATAATTTTTAATTATTAATTAGTAATTATTAATAATTAAATATGTCATAATTAATTAGTTAATTAGTAATATTATCATTAATTATATAATAATTAATTATTAATATAATTATTACATATATAATAAATATTTAGTTAATTAGAAATACAATTAATAATTATAACTAATTAATTAGTAATTATTAATTATTAATTAGCTAATTAGTAATATAAATATTTATTATAATTATTCATTATAATTAGTAATTAGTAATTAATAATTATTAATAAGTAATTAGTAATTATTAATTAGTTAATTAGTAATATAAATATTAATTATAGCTATTCATTAAATTATTAATTATTAATTATTACTCATTAATTATTACTTATATAATAAATAATTAGTTAATTATTAATATAACTATTAATTATATAATAATTAATTAGTTAATTAGTAATATAATTATAATCTTTCAAAGTCACGTACTTGAAACATTTTTAAGTTTCAAGTAGGCGGTTTTGAAAGCTTATAAATTATTTTTCATTAACATTTTTTTGTAAATTGCTTTTGTTTTAAACTATTTTTTATATGTTTAATCCATGTTTTAAGTTTCATTTATATTGGTCTTCTATTTTATGTTTTATGGTCTTTCAAAGTCACGTACTTTCAAGTATGCGGTTTTGAAAGCTTATAAATTACTTTTCATCAAATTTTTTTTGGAAATTTCTTTTGTTTTCAACTATTTATTATATATTTAATCAATTTTTAAAGTTTCAATTATATTCGTTTTATAGTTTATATTTTACAGTCTTTCAAATTCACGTACTTGAAACATTTTTAAGTTTCAAGTAGGCGGTTTTGAAAGGTTATAGATTATTTTTCATCAAAATTTTTGAGGAAATTCTTTTTGTTTTCAACTATTTATTATATGTTTAATCAATTTTTAAAATTTCATTTATATTGGCCTTATAGTTTATCCTTTATTGTATTTCAAAGTCACGTACTTGAAACCGAATCCCACATCGGAAATGCAGAATCTACTGCACAGTAAAGGTAGAACCTGAATCCCACATCGAAAATGCAGAATGATTTTCAGGGCAAACCCTCTTATAATGAATAATTATAATAAATATTTATATTACTGATTAACTAATTAATAATTACCAATTACTAATTAATTAGTTATAATTATTAATTATATTTCTAATTAACTAAGTATTTATTATATATGTAATAATTAAGTATTATATAATTGATAATTTTATTACTAATTAACTAATTAGTTATTATATAATTAATGATTAATAAACACTAACTACCAAATTACAAATTATATACTAATTAATTAGTTATTTCGTAATATAAATATTAATTATATACTAATTAAATAGTTAATTAGTAATAGAATTATTAATTATATAATTTGTAATTAGGTAATTAGTAATTATTAATGTTTTATTATTATGTTCGTATGGTTATATAAATATATATAAATAAAACCTAATTTACCCCCTCCTGAGATTCCACTCTGACCAACAAGTAAAAATAGTATTTTGATTTCAGTACACATAAAACATGTAAACAATAATGTACAATCAATGCATATGTCTGTGGCGAGGAGATTCCGTCCCACATGGTGGTCTGCGAATAGGACGTCCGCGTCGAGTGCGCAGTAGAGTCTGATGACCTGGAGAAGGCTGATCCTCGGGCACTGAAACGTCGACTGTCGCATCCTCCATCTGTGTGTCAGTTGGAGGAGCTGTCAACTGCATCTCGTACTACCATTCGGATCCTTCTCCCACTAGGGTGGTAGAAGGACCTGCCTCCATCACAGAGGGGAACGAAGCCTGTGATGGAGCTATACCCCAAGACGACGACGGCTCTATAATCCAAGGTTGTGAAGGATCTGGAACCCAAGATGGAGAGAACTGCGGATATCCTGTCAGGAAAGACGGATCCCATGCCACCTGAGGCACATCCTGAATAGGCTGATCCTGGACTACTAGAGGCCCGACCTCTGCCTGTGGAACAGGCAATGCCTCACATGCAGCACGACGCTGTCTACGTCGCCGTGGTCGTGGCTCCTCAGCACCAGCAGCAGCTTCAGGATGTTCCTCAGGGGCAGGAACCTCCTGTCTCCGAGCCAAACGCGTGAAGATGCTCTCGGAAAGCGCATGAAAAGATGCCCTCGCCTCCAGCGCTGTAGCATGGACAGCTGCCCGGCTAAAGACCCCCTCCTCCTCTTCATCGCTCATGCGAACAAGCTGCTCTGTGTGACTTCCCTGTAAGTAGATTCAAATGGAATTAGAAAATAATTCAATAAACAAAGTAATAGGAATTTATTAACTTACCATCCTCTGCATCTCTATGCCAGCTTGGGTAAGATACAGTATAGACTTTAGTCTATACCAGGGCGCATAGTCAACCTGCTCTGAAAGAGAGAATCGATTTGTAGGAACACCTTGAATACGTAACTCTGCACGTATGTGCCAGCAGTCGATAAAACTCGCATGTACTTGGGACCAGTCATCATCCTGCCTCCCTGTCAGCTTCATCCCATGAAGCTTGTCTGTCTGTCTAGATGGTAATGGAATCGGCTGAGTACGAAAAAATTGGCGCATGACCCTGTCAGGCTGCTGCCACTCAATAATATGAAAGTTAATGAGGGGCACTACAGCCATAGCATCCTCAAGACCAACAGTGCAGTATGCTGGCAACTGGTCCATAATACTCCAGTATGGAAGCCATGAAATCTGAAATGACAAGTGATTTTGTCAAAAAAACACCCAACTAAAAACCAAAATTGATGTTATTATTAAAAATGTTAGACAGTGATAGATTGTATATACATACCTGATCAGGTAAGAGACAGTCTAACTGTAGCCGATATACGCCCAAATGCTGTCTCGAAACCACGTCAAAATTGTGTCACTGACACCACCTGTAAAATACAACGATAATGACAAATAATGAGAAATTATATTCAATAAGTCATAGTAGAATAAAAAACCAATAGAAATGACTTATCATACCAGCATCCACGCGGAGCGTCATGCAACACCTCCATCTCGACCGGTGGACCAGCAAGGTCAGGGCGGAATGATGGGATGCGCTCCCATGCCCACATCTGAATAAGGATGACACATCCTCCAAGACCTGTACGGTCCCTATGGGATAGTCTGCATAATGATCTGTACGTGTATGCCAAGTAGGCTGATCCCCAACTGTACGTCCCAGCCTGATCAAAGTCCTCTAGTAGGGGTAGATACATCATATGCACGTGCATCCCCGAGTGATCAGTACACATGGTCCCACCAATGAGTCGTAAGATATATGCACGGGCGTAACGCATGACGGTCTGCTCATCATCATCATCCTGTAAATGTGGAATCTGCAACTCCAACCAACGCATAGATATGGACGATCCATCTGTAGCCCTATGGTCGGACAAAATATCAACGCCTAACAAGCGTTGAGCAAGGTCTGGCCAAGCTGCACGAGTGGGTCCAATAACGGGTCTCCCCTGGATAGGAAGACCGATAAGAACTGTGACATCCTCGAGGGTGATGGTCATCTCCCCCTCAGGCAAGTGGAATGTGTGTGTCTCTAGTCTCCATCTCTCAACGAGGGCAGCAAGTAGGTAATGATCTACAAATGTGAAATCTGATACGGCAAGGCCATAGAAGCCAGCACGACGCAAGTAAGGTCTAATGGCATGTGGAGGCTCCATGTGATGAAAATGGTGCGCTCGACGCACCTTCACAAATCGATCTGGATGACCCTCTAACACGGCCTGCGAAATATGGGTAGGCTGCTGAGTGAGTAGTATGGTATCATCCATCTGCATATAAACAAAGAAAATGAGTCGTAAGTGTAAAATGTAAATATAACATTAATGGGTTAACTGACATACACTTTTCAAAATGGGTTAAGTGTTCCGCTTTCAGAGTTTTAAAATAAATTCTATTATTTCATATTTAAAGTTATTTCTTGAAAGCATGAATATTAATATGAAATAAGTTATGTTATCTAAAATATTGAGTCTTGAATTTGGTTACACATATTTTGGGGGAGCTTTGTGATTAACTACTTATGGATTGGATTAAGATAAACCATGTCAATTAGTAATAATGTTTTTAGAATTTATCTAATTGTATGTATTCAATATCTTATGCTAATTATTATGATACTATAAATTTGTTATAGAACAGTTTGCTAAAATATCCTGCATGTTTAGATTGGGGTTTAGGTTGGAGGGTTTAGGGTTAAAATTTTTAATATTAACGTCCACGAAACATGTTAATGGGTTAACTGACATACACATTTCAATATGGGTTAAGTGTTCCGCTTTCGGAGTTTTGAAATAAATTCTATTATTTCATATTCAAAGTTATTTCTTGAAAGCATGAATATTAATATGAAATAAGTTATGTTATCTAAAATATTGAGTCTTGAATTTGGTTACACATATTTTGGGGGAGCTTTGTGATTAACTACTTATGGATTGGATTAAGATAAACCATGTCAATTAGTAATGATGTTTTTAGAATTTATCTAATTGTATGTATTCAATATCTTATGCTAATTATTATGATACTATAAATTTGTTATAGAACAGTTTGCTAAAATATCCTGCATGTTTAGATTGGGGTTTAGGTTGGAGGGTTTAGGGTTAAATTTTTTAATATTAACGTCCAGGAAACATGTTAATGGGTTAACTGACATACACATTTCAATATGGGTTAAGTGTTCCACTTTCGGAGTTTTGAAATAAATTCTATTATTTCATATTCAAAGTTATTTCTTGAAAGCATGAATATTAATATGAAATAAGTTATGTTATCTAAAATATTGAGTCTTGAATTTGGTTACACATATTTTGGGGGAGCTTTGTGATTAACTACTTATGGACTGGATTAAGATAAACCATGTCAATTAGTAATGATGTTTTTAGAATTTATCTAATTGTATGTATTCAATATCTTATGCTAATTATTATGATACTATAAATTTGTTAAAGAACAGTTTGCTAAAATATCCTGCATGTTTAGATTGGGGTTTAGGTTGGAGGGTTTAGGGTTAATTTTTTTAATATTAACGTCCAGGAAACATGTTAATGGGTTAACTGACATACACATTTCAATATGGGTTAAGTGTTCCGCTTTCGGAGTTTTGAAATAAATTCTATTATTTCATATTCAAATTTATTTCTTGAAAGCATGAATATTAATATGAAATAAGTTATATTATCTAAAATATTGAGTCTTGAATTTGGTTACACATATTTTGGGGGAGCTTTGTGATTAACTACTTATGGATTGGATTAAGATAAACCATGTCAATTAGTAATGATGTTTT
Organism: Viscum album; assembly: GCA_963277665.1. Taxonomy (NCBI): domain Eukaryota; kingdom Viridiplantae; phylum Streptophyta; class Magnoliopsida; order Santalales; family Viscaceae; genus Viscum; species Viscum album. The sequence continues at coordinate 1,714,082,358 of OY728125.1, forward strand.
TAGAATTTATCTAATTGTATGTATTCAATATCTTATGCTAATTATTATGATACTATAAATTTGTTATAGAACAGTTTTCTAAAATATCCTGCATGTTTAGATTGGGGTTTAGGTTGGAGGGTTTAGGGTTAAATTTTTTAATATTAACGTCCAGGAAACATGTTAATGGGTTAACTGACATACACTTTTCAATATGGGTTAAGTGTTCCGCTTTCAGAGTTTTGAAATAAATTCTATTATTTCATATTCAAAGTTATTTCTTGAAAGCATGAATATTAATATGAAATAAGTTATGTTATCTAAAATATTGAGTCTTGAATTTGGTTACACATATTTTCGGGGAGCTTTGTGATTAACTACTTATGGATTGGATTAAGATAAACCATGTCAATTAGTAATGATGTTTTTAGAATTTATCTAATTGTATGTATTCAATATCTTATGCTAATTATTATGATACTATAAATTTATTATAGAACAGTTTGCTAAAATATCCTGCATGTTTAGATTGGGGTTTAGGTTGGAGGGTTTAGGGTTAAAATTTTTAATATTAACGTCCAGGAAACATGTTAATGGGTTAACTGACATACAATTTTCAATATGGGTTAAGTGTTCCGCTTTCAGAGTTTTGAAATAAATTCTATTATTTCATATTCAAAGTTATTTCTTGAAAGCATGAATATTAATATGAAATAAGTTATGTTATCTAAAATATTGAGTCTTGAATTTGGTTACACATATTTTGGGGGAGCTTTGTGATTAACTACTTATAGATTGGATTAAGATAAACCATGTCAATTAGTAATGATGTTTTTAGAATTTATCTAATTGTATGTATTCAATATCTTATGCTAATTATTATGATACTATAAATTTGTTATAGAACAGTTTTCTAAAATATCCTGCATGTTTAGATTGGGGTTTAGGTTGGAGGGTTTAGGGTTAAAATTTTTAATATTAACGTCCAGGAAACATGTTAATGGGTTAACTGACATACACTTTTCAATATGGGTTAAGTGTTCCGCTTTCAGAGTTTTGAAATAAATTCTATTATTTCATATTTAAAGTTATTTCTTGAAAGCATGAATATTAATATGAAAACTTATCTCAGATGTTTGGGGTTTAGAAAAACAAGGAATAAAAAAGAGATAACAACATTTAGTTTACAATATGGGAATGTCACAATGAAGACAATACATCATTATGAATGAGACTGTGAAGTCAACCCAAAAACGTTAGGGCATCGCTTCCGGTTATGACCTTCTTTATGATATATTGTGCATCGCAAACTCTTCCCTTGTTCTTGAGGCCAGTCCATCTCATTACGCATCCTACTCGCCTTTGGTCTCCCACGAGGACATAACCGATTCATGTCAGGTATCACTATCGGCTGGCCTTCAGGCATTGGGAAATAACGATACTCCCCAATAGGTGTCCATGGTGCAGCATAACAGTTGGCAATGATATCCATCTGGTACACTGGATCAACATATGCTTCCCATGAGATGTTCACAGAGGCACATGCTGCGATGACGTGTGTACATGGAAACCGTAAGGCCTGAAATTTTCCACATTGGCATTGCCTTGTTTCCAGTAATACCACCATTTTTTCACCGACGTGATTTGTGATGGGGTCTGAACGCTCTTGAACTTCAAATCGGGAGTCTTCTCTTCGAAATAGACATACGTGATAACCAGAAGCTTCTTCAATATTTTTTTTCAATCACTCGTTGAAAGTGTATTCCATATCTTATCCCTTGATGTATTCTGTCTGATGCTAGTTTTTGTCTATCCACAAAGTACTTCACGCATCGATATAATGTCTCCTGAACTAATGCGGTTATAGGTAGCTTGCGAAGTCCTTTGAAGATACCATTGATGCACTCCACAATGTTTGTCGTCATGTGTCCGTACCTCTTTCCCCCGTCGTATGCCAATGTCCATTTCTCTTTTGGAATCCGCATCATATAATCATAAACTTCTTTATTAGCCTAACGAATTTGTTCAAAACGTTCTTCAAATCGTCGTTGGTCCGACTCATATGCTACAAAACGTAGATGATATTTCACATAAATTGATTTTATATTTATATTGAAACAGTAAAACAGAATGAATAAAATACGTACCAAGCCTCGTGATTGCCTTCTTCATCGGTTCGTTGTGGAATTTTTTATGTACATTGCTAGCAATGTGTCTAATGTAGAACCGATGATGTGCATTTGGGTATCTCCATGTATCAGGATCTGCATTGATTGCCTCATTAATTGCTCAATAGCGATCAGATATCAAACAAAATCCCTGAATGTTGGTGAAATGGTTGCTGATACATGCCAGAAACCAACTCCATGATTCATAGTTTTCTTTCTCTACAATGGAAAAGGCAAGCGGAAGAGGTGAACGGTTTCCATCTTGGGTTTCCGCAATCAACAATACGCCCTTGTATTTTCCATACAGAAATGTTCCATCAATCTGAATAAATTGTTTGCAAAAACGAAATGCAGAGATACAAGGAAGGAATGCCCAGAACAACCGATGAAATTGAACACGAGATGGATCAAGTCGATTATCAGGAGACACATGTTCGTTTGTATCCAGATGGAAGACAACTTGGTTATGATGCCTCAGTATAGCTAGCAATTGCGGCAATACTCGATATAAGTCATCTCAATCACCATATACCTTCACAATTTCCTTCTGTATCGCCATCCATGCCTTATTATAGGAAATCTTATAACCGAATGTCTGTAGAATCCTCTCTGGAACAAGGGATATTGGAACATCTTGGCATGTCCTAATCATCTCAACAACAATAGATGACACAAATTCTGCATCCAATGAAGTATGATCTTGTGTGAGACTTGGCTGAACGCAAGTATGAGCCGCCTCAATCCTTGAGATTCTCCAACCTCCAAATGTAATGTCTGGAATAGCCCTTAAGAGAAATCTACAATTATCCCCATACTTCACGCACCGTATAACATATTTACTACGACATGATTCGTGAACTACATAGTTGAAGTTTCTCTCAATATGAAATCTCTTTAACGTTCTTTTTAAGGCATCTTTACTGGGAAAATTCCTTCCAATATATAAGGTTTTGTCCACCTCACTAAACCTATCTGGTACAACTCCAGGGAACTCAGTTGTCGGTGTGAGAACAGTATTATCGAATTCAGGCACGCGTGTCATTGCTTCTGACCAAGATGAAAATAATGGTGGATGATTTATTGACCGAGGTTGATGTACAACAATTGCATTTCTCAAAACCTCCTCTCTATCTTTTGTTGGTCCCTCCTCATCAGCACTATTGTCGCCATCTGATCCATCATTACGAAACTCCTCATCAGAAGTCGGATTGACATGTATATCCGGAAGATCATCTAGGTTGTCCTCTTCTACTGCATCATTTGGAATAGGCTCAATGTCATGGGGTAGACTGTCTTCAACCACTCTTGTATTTCTACGTCTTTTTACAAGTGGACGTTGTTGTTGTACAGTAGCAACAACAACGTATAACTCCATCATGGTACCATCTAACCGTTGAGAAAATAAATTAATTGCTTGGACCCACTGCGCATCAGCAACCAATGGACAAGCTATATGCCACAGTGTTGTTGGAAATTGCAAATGTCTATAGCTCATAGACATTATCTCTTGATCGGGTCCCAGATTTAAGGAAACATGAATTCTCTCTTGAAGGTCACTTATGGTAACACAATCAACTGTACTAACCACCGTAATTAGTTGTGTACTGTAAGAAGCTCCTTGCTCAGTTTGAATAATCTCCCCATAACAGTACACACAGGCAAACATGGCTCTCTACGTCAAAAATGTTTCTTTCATCAAAATTATGATAGTGTAACAAAATATTAACAATTATGTTTGACGATATGATGTTTATTATAATGTAATTTTATTGCGCCTTTCTATACCATAAACTATGCTACTGATGTTTGACCATATGATATTTATTAGAATGTAATTTTAGAGTGCCTTTTTATTTAGTTTGTTTGTTCTTCTTCATTTCACTTTATATGTTCATTAGTATCGTTAGCTAATCATTATATGAATTCATGTTTTAATACTATGTTATTTATTAATTATTCTAAAATTAACTAATAATAACTAATCGTTAATTATTCTATTATTCTATAATTAACTAATAATAACTTTAATTTGTTAATTCTTATGTCCTTATTTGATTCTATAACATTATATTTATCATTTATCATTGATAAATATACTGATCATTAGTATTGTTAGCTAATCATTATATGAATTCATGTTTTAATCCTATGTTATTTATTAATTATTCTAAAATTAACTAATAACAACTAATCATTAATTATTCTATTATTTTATAATTAACTAATAATAACTTTAATTCGTTAATTCTTATGTCCTTATTTCATTCTATAAAATTATATTTATCATTTATCATTGATAAATATACTGATTTTCTTTTTCTTCTCTTAGAAATTTTAGTAGTTTATAAAGAAAATATGAATCATCTTAAGCATATTCCCCGGGAGTGTCAAACCAGGATGCAACAAGGCCCGTTATCGTGCACCAGTTCCCGTTCGAGTCTAGCTCGAAGCGGTGTTTTCGGGTTTTACCCCTATGTACATCTGTGCCAGAGCCACATCCACTTATTTGTATCCAGACAAGAATTTAATTGCGTAGATAACCACATAATCTTTAAGCTACCAAAATTTCTAAATACTTAATCTTAAGTTAATCTATACTTAATCTATACTACCTAACAGTAATTATTTAAAACTATATATAACTAATTACAAAAACTAAATAACAAAATATTAAGAACTACCTAAACTGCTTAACAAATGAAAGATTTAAAATTAAACAAAATTAAATTAATTAAATAAAAACATTAAATTAAATAAAGAAACATACCTCTAAATGAAGCTTCGTAAAAGCTCGCACAGCAAAGGAATTTTTTAGAGAGAGAGAGAAAATCAGAGAGATGAAGTTGCAATGAACAAGTGAGGAGAGGGGGGGGGGGGTGGCCGCCCTTTTATAAAGAGTTCAGGTGAAGGCGGCATCGCGGAAGCCGCCTTTGCCATGTCATCGATCCGGGCCAAAGGCGGCGCGGGGGAGAAAAGGCGGCATCGCAGATGCCGCCTTTGTAGCGTATTTTTAAAAAAAAAATTGACCTAGACCGTTTTTCAGTAATTTTTTTTAAGAAAAACGTAAAAAAAAAAAATCCCCCAGCGGTATATATAGTCAACAAGAACAGCCGCCGGCAGACCCCCAACTCGAGCCTGTGGTCGATGAAGGGGGGGATGGGGTGTCGCCACGGGAAGATGATGATAATGGCGTCCATGGCGGCCGTGGTGGCAGTGGTGTCGCAGGGTCTCCGGCTTGCCGCCGCCCAGCACCAGCCGCAACCAGCGACGAAGGCGGAGGAGGAGGCCCATGAGACGTACGAGTGCTGGAGCGGGTGCTATAACGTGTGCCTGCTAGACAACCGTGGGGACTGGATCGCCGCCGGACCCTTCTCCCTGCGGTTCTTCGCCGCCTGCATCCCTCCCCTCTCCACGGACCCCGCAGACGGTGCCCTCAACTACTGCAGCCTCCGCTGCTCCCAGCAATCCTGCGTCTCAACCCCCCCCCCCACATGGTCCCTCTCTCTATACCTCCAATACCAATAACTCTGTCCCAATTTATGGTCTATTTTTTCTTCACTCTGTCTGGTTTCCTTTTGTTCATTGCGTGCAGGTTGAGCTGGGATGCGAAAATGCATGGATGGGTGCACCACGACCTGCGTCACAAACAATGCTTAGCTCTCCATCGCATGTGTGTGCGTGGTTTCAAGACTAAGTATCAAAAATTTATAGCCTTTGATGTCCAATCCACTATATCTACTAAAGATGGGTTACTCCAAGCTGACTTGTCACCTCCACAAACAACCACGTCACCCAAATCGAAATTCATATACCCAATATACCCCCAAACCTTCGTGCTCTACCTCCTCAGTCTTTTCTCCCCACTCGACGCGTTCCATTCGCCTCGCTCTCAATACCTGTTTTCCAGCCCCGATTAGGGTTTCGAGCAAGCTCCGTTCAATACAAGGCTTGTCGAATCCGCTCATCTCCTCCCGCCTCCGCCTCTAGGTACCACCGTCCCCGCCTGCTCCGCCTCTGGGTACCACCGTCTCCTCCTACTCCGCCTCCGCGTGCTCGGACTCCATTTTCTCCACCTCGGAATCATCATAGGGTACCCACTGCCCTCCCTACCTCGGACACCGCACGACACCAAGCCTTCGCCTATGCTTCCGGTCTCCTACCTGACATCTTCTTCAACCATGGTATCCACATTATCCTAGATTCCACTCCACCATTTCTCGCAAATCTACCACTTTTTACTACTCGGTCTACCCTCAATGCATCCTCTGATTATCATCCAGTTTGATTTATTTCTTTATGTTTATTTTCTTCAATGTGATTCGTTTATGCAGACTAGGGTGTTGCTGAAATACCCTTCATAATCATGAAAATGCTACATTTCATTCAGATCCAAGCTCGAGTGTTCCTTCGGACGCTGGCGGCTCAGCTTCATTGAGATGGTTTGTTGTTGCTTGAATTAGATCTGGCTGAATGAAAATCATTTTTTGGATCCAGGTTATTAGGTTGCAATTTCAATTTCGGTTTCAACTTCAATATGGGCGGATCGTCTACAAACTGTATGCTCACATCCAGTTTCCATTTGAGTGTGAAGTCTATTCATTTTTTTCATAATGTGAAATCTTATTAATTTTTAGATGTTATGTCTATATTGCTTATTCTTTTTATGTTTTCTGCATATTGCTTATTTGTTGCACGTTCTTCCGAATGCAGTTTTATTAACGACTTGTACATTGACTCTACATTCCAATATCAATATAATGTTGCCCAATGATCTTACATTTCTTCTTCTATTCAGGTTTCTTTATCAGCAACTCCAGTTATTCAATGCAGTATTCACAATGATTCATGGTAATTTTTCTTCCAGTATTGATTCTACATTGCATTATGATTATTACTGTCCACTGTGCATAATACGATCACATTGCACACATTGTCTATTAAATATAATGAAAACCATTACAAACATGCATTGTCGAACAACCTCTAAGGATGCAAGCTTTCAGATGATATTACTAATTAAGGAACGCCATAAACATTGTGAGTTATCTATTATGTTCACTTTAAAATTCTGTATTTATGATATTTATTTTAGTATATATATACATTAGAACTAACACAATAACAGTTTCGAAATCTATTGGGAATTATTCAATTTCATCTATTCATCTCTCTTGTACTACAATTAGTGGGTCACTGCCAACAAATGAAATCACACATGGAGACACACACACACCATTAACACCATTACTTATCAGTGGTTAGTTCTGTCTAATTTTCTTGTCTAAAGCTATATACTTATAACTACATTATAGACTAACACATATTAGTCATATCAAACATCTTCTATGTCGACAGTGCCTCCAGAATTGGCAGCTGAGATAACAATATCCACAGGATCAAACAATAAAAAGCAAAGACAATATGCCTATGGAGAATCTCAACTTCCACTATGTAAGTATGATGTTAATGTTCTTCAAAATAACTTGTAGTTTTTAGTTGAATTTCCATTTTCTGAATAACTTGTAGATTTGAAGCTCATATCTATGTTTTCATTTGCACTCTCAGATCGATTGCAAATTGCAATTGTTCTTAACTATTTTGTTTAGGCATTTCCAGTTTAAAAGGTATGGGCAATTGCAGATTCTAAACGCCAAGGATTCCTCAGGTTTAATGAGTTTGTTATAGCGATGCAGGTTGCACCATGGTTCCTTCAATACATTCTTCTTCTTTCATTTTATTTAATGGTTTAATGCATACCTAGGTTGTATACTATATGTTTCAACCAGCCGATTTCTTTGGCACAAGGAGGATATGAATTGACGTCAAATCTCTTTAGGTTTGCAGGCAAGCAAATTAATTTTTCTCAAATTTTTCCTTCATTCAGAATTGTTGTCTTATCATTGATGAATTTAGGGTTATAACCTTTTTCTCCAAAAATTTAAGTTAGACACATAATTAATTTTCTTAATTTTATATATCATTCGATTCACTATTTCACTTTGCATAAGAATTAGATTCTCTTATTTAATAACCTAAACACATCCTCAAATGAAGATTAATTATTGATTTGATAGCTGATTTGTTTCCATACCATGGCATGTGGCATAGAGACTTCGAAGCCTCCACTAATGGAAGGTGCTGATGCCCTCACCACGGTGAAGGTAAACACTCTGATGAGCTATGATGAATCTCAAGTCAATGGTCAGTTTCTCATCACTCAATAATTAATTGGTCACTATAGTTTCTTGACTGTAAAAAAATTACTTTTCGGGACTGTACGGTTGAAGCCTTTATACCTTCCAAACAATGTTTTACTTCAAAATATCCAAAGTGGGTAAAGCAGGAACTTGTAATTACAACTGGATGGAAAAGATCATAGTTTCATATTTTGTATGTTTATATTAGATACCATTAGACACAGTTACATCAATAATTGATGGGTTGAAATTATTGTAAATTAGAAAGCTTAATCCACTGGAAGTTGCTTATCTTTTTAATAATTAAAGATCTCCCTTATTGGTAAGAAGATTGAACACATAATGAATATCTTTCGCTCCACTTCTAAATTCAGTCATTTTCATGTGGGATATATTTTTCCAAGGTTTTAAATTATATGTGGTTTCTGTTTCTACTTGTAGAAAAACAGTGATTTCGATTCAAAGCCTATGATTATGCTTCTCGGTTAGTATTCAACTGAAAAAACTACCTATATAAAACACTTGCTTAGGAGTGACTACATGGGTAAGAAAGCTCTTTTTCCACATTTTATTGGGTTTCTTCATTTTTAAAGAATGATTAATTATATGGGTAAAACTTACTGTTTCGTTATTTCTTTTAATATGAGCGCACATTGGATTGGAGCCAACCATCGATCGATTTGTTGTTCTCATGGTATCATGATTGTTGTTAATAATAATACCCATATTTATTTTTTAATATAGATATTTTCCTTTTTCTTTGTTCTACTGACTGAATATACCGGAGTTTGGTTTGAAGGATCAATTAATTTATTTCCTGTTTGGGGAAAGCATGTGGTTTTAATCACTCAGCAAAATAATTTTCTCTTTTGACCATAATCCAATGTAATGTAACTTATGATCCTTATTTCATATTGTGCGATTAATGGATCATTGTGTTCTTTTACACAGTCTGAACCCGATGAAAGGAGTATTCCTGGAAACATGATTGCAGTTCATGCAGACATGCCGTTTACTGGCCTGAAAACGTTTGAGGGATCTTTCTTATCCAGGTTCGAGGGTTCTCAAATGCCACATTCTGTGAGAAAAATACTAATAGGGGATGAATCTATAACAACCATTGAATATAAATATCACTGAATCCCTCTTTAATATTCCAGATATTGGATTACATCACATTAGTGGAAAACCATGGGGTTTTATCAGGAAAGAATAAATGATAACACTAATGCTATGAAAATTCATCTGTCATTAATTCCTTTGCTTTAACCAAGGTGGAGCTGCGTTAATTTTTTGCGACAATACATCTGTCAGAAAGTTTAAAAATCATGTTTCTATTGAAAATGTTGGTAGCAGGATACTGTTACTTTTACAAAGGTTTGAGGCCCAAATCATTAAATAAGATAAGAATGACATTGATATTGGGAGATTGTGAAATTAATGCTCGTCCAGTTCTACATACTCCAGCAGATTCCTCCCAACATTGAAAAAATCATTCACCTTCATATTGTCACCAGAACATCTTCTCGTAAAGGGATGACTCCAGTTACATTCAACCGTAAGTTTCAACATATAACATTCAACTGTCTTTGTTGATATTATGAAGGAATCAACACTTGAATCATCAGAACTGTAAGTACAATCCATTCCAGCACATAATGTATTCAGTTTTTGTTCAATATTATTGTTTCTCCATTATTCTGTAGTTATTTATGTTTCCATTGTGTTTTTCAAGAAATCATATATGATTTTCTTTATTAAAGTGTTTTGAAATCACTTTTAACCTTTTTATATATTTATGTTTTTTTACTCATATTTCATTTTATCCCATTGTTTCATGGAGCTGGATCTTTTCATTCTCAAGTATTTCATTAAAGGTTCATGAGATCATACATTAATGTCACAAATAAATTCAAATAATGAATTATTTGGAGATAATGTCACTGAATGTTTACTAACCCCGGAAATGTTTTTTATTCCTTCAATTTTTTTAAAATTATCATTTTATAACACACAGTTTACAGTATTTCCATGGAGTACTCCTTGTGATGAAAATCTTATCCAAAAACATGATGCAACATCTACTTATGAAGATAAATGGATTGAAGCAACCAACAGTTTAACTCATCTTCAAGTATGTTCCTGATCAAGATCATGTATGGCATGTTACAGCAAACCAGCGCCTTCCTATAACATCCACCTTATATGAACAAGAGTATGGTGTAAAATTCTGTAATATTGCTTATTTACTTCTCCCAAGATTTTATTGTACAACAATCATAACATAAAAATATGTAGTTGTTTTCATCATGATACCTAAATGAAAATGAAAGTTCATAGATGCTGAAGTGTGGTCCAGATTGATTGCATGTTTTCCTACATCCATCTTCCATGTTAATTACTTTTTATAGTATTCATTTCTATTTGTTATCACCACACGAGGGGGTCATTCAGTTCGAATTTGAGAAAGATGAATCATTTCCAAAATCAATGGCCAACTCACTATAATCACATCACCCAATATTATTGTTCATCTTCCTTTAATGATAAATCCATGAAATGAATTATTTATGACATGTGATATACAATTACATTGTAATATATTTTCTATGAGATGATAAAATAGTACAAATATTATAATCTGTAAGAATATTTTAATTCAATATTGATGTGGTGACTTCTAGAAATACTTATCGCTTCCATAAATATTAAATTTGAGATCTAAGCTTGATAATCATAATAAATAAATCTATAGTGAGAGATAATATGCATGAGATATTAAAGTAATCTCAATAATTTAATATTAAAGTAGCTTGAAATATTAGTGTAGCGGTTCCTTCATCATCATGAGTCCTTAAAGTTCATATAACGCGGAGATCAATTGTTTTTTATGGGAGGTTCATATTGTGTGGTTTTCAATGTGCAGTTCATTAAGAAATAAGATGAAGTTGCGGTTACAACGATCCCTAGTGGAACTTCCCAAGTTATGAATTCTTGGTTTCCAATGTGCAGTTCATTAAGAAGATGAAGTTTCTGTTGCAGCGAGCCCCAGAGGAACGACCCATGCTTTGGTAAATGATGACCCGATCCAGACCACATACTTTTTATAATTTAAAATATTTGGAAGATAATATCAGATCTCTCTATTTTTCTCTTTACACAAAGAAGACATTCCTTGAAAATATGGTTATTATTAAAATAAATTGATGAATTGAATGCTTCTATTATGGTAAATATCAAATATTGAATACTCACATTCATTGACTACTGGATCATGAAGGTATGCATTTTCATTATTTCATTAATGTTTCAAATAACTTCATTTCAAGTCTCAAATTTCACTTGTGGATTTTGATTTTATATGATATTTCACGACCCACTATATGTCATTTACTGTACTGGTACTCTTTGCATCATATCTCCTTCATGAATATGTCATTTTTTTATCTTTTTATGTACCATTCATTATGAAGAAAAAGATTAGTCTTTCCCAAATCCTCTATTTATCATGATATTTATCTTTGGACCATGATAGGATATTGGCCCCAAAAACTTATATTTTCTTTCCATTCTTTCTTAATGTGATTTTTTTGGGGAATAGCTAAACATGGAATCATGTGATAAAACATCTATATATCTATATATATACTAAATTTGTCCCAAAGCTGTTGTACATTTTATGCTACAGAATTATCTTTTATTTCATTTATTGTTTTAATAGTTTTGATTGAGTTTATTTCAGGTTTTATGTATGGATATATAAGGAAGAAGTTGATAAGTTAGTTGGTGGTTTTTGGTGGCCTAAACCACCAGGTTTTCCTTTGGATCATACCGGGGATGGATAGGATGTGCTTGGAAGCAGGCGCTTTTGTTCTCCACACTAGCAACCCGGTAACTTCCTGTTGCGGGTTAATATGATGTTACTTATACTCACATTAATTTAAGATAAATGGTTTGATTTTTATCTTGATACAAATGCAATGTTAAGGGGGCATTCTGCATGTCTATCGGTGGAAGACTATTAGTGGGCAGCTACATACCCCACTATATTTGGTTGTTGCAGATTCATGATACTTTTATGTTAACATATTTTACGAAAATATATTGTTTCCCTTAATTGTTTTCGATAGGCAGAAACATCCAAGGTGCTTTTAATCTTCTATGTACTGGCGATCTCCCAAAATCTCGTAAGTTTGATTTATCTATTTCCCAAGGTTTTAGGTTTGATTTCCCTCTTCCCTATTCTCCTTTTTCATCAATTTGAATTTCTAAACATAAAAAATTCTTCGATGTTTGTTGACTGACATTAATTGGCCGAATTTCCATGAAGTGACTGTAGTTCTTCTTCAACAAATTGCATAATTTAGATTATGTTACCTACTGTGTTTTGATGATTACTTGAGTTGTAGATGTAAGATTGGAGTGATATTTACTGATTTGGAAATCTTACAAGATTATTGAAAACATTCTTAACTACCTAAAAGTCAAGCTAGATCATTTTGGTACTCAAATGTCAGCCCAAAGCTGTTGTACTTTTGCTGCTATAGAATTATCCTTTATTTATTTTATTTTCTTAACAGTTTCAACTATGTTTATTTTCATGTTGCATCCTTTAGGTTGGGATCAAGCCTTTGAATACATGGTGTTCTAATGATGGTCAATGTGATGTCAGGCCCTTCACCTTTATTTACTTCACCCTCACCCAGCATACTTATCCAACCATTTGATTTCTTTATTTTTAGTTACATGACAATCATTCCAACTTTAACATATTATAATAATCATAATTTAGGTACTCTATTTGAATCATTTTTTCATTTATGTAATTGATTTCACCATCATGAATTTCAAATATAAATTTCTATTCCTTATTAATTGAACTAAATATTTACTATTATTTTTTTGATTTTTCAACAATGTATCTACCTTTTATTCAACAATTATGTACCACTCATTTATGTTTTAAATATATTTAATATTAATATGAATTATTAAGTTCAAAAAATGGTATTCTATTAATGAAAATAATAATTGTTTTATAGAGCCGTGCGAATGCATGGGCAGAGTACTAGTTTATTATAAAAGAAAGGGATCCTGGGTTGGGTGTGCATATGGTTTCATTTTCCCTTAAAATTGAATCCAATGTAGTGGTCCCTGTCTTATTACACTATTAAAAAGGTATTTTCTTAATAGTTTATTAAAGTACTTTTTTGATAAACATCACATTATACTACAAAAAAGGGGGGATCTTAAGGTTTATTTGGGGTGGTTCTTGAAATCACCACTATATATCAAAATGTATTTATTATTCTATAAAACTAGTACTCACTCATGCATATGCATGGCGTATTGGATTACTGGTTATTTTTTAGTAAGAGAAAATTATTTGAAAAAATTGAGAAAAACAATAATGTTGAATAAATTTTAATTAAAAAGTAATAGTGCATGATAATAGAATAGGAATAGATAAAATATGGACACACCATTAAAATAAATGAAAAAAGAATTATAAATTTAAAGTAATGGATTTTCTTATTTTTTAGGATGGATATTTGAATTCATTTTCAACTTCATTCATGATAGCTGTAATGAGAACAGTGACATTGAAAGTGAAAGATGAATAAAACAAAAGACAGTGGTTGCAATGACAAAAACGAAAAATGTGCAAATGATTAATTTTAATACAAAATGATAAAAACTTAGTCAGTAGTTGCAGCATAAATTATGATGTTTATATTTGTAGAATATTTTCATCAAGTTCACGTTATACATTCATCAAGTCAAAAAGTTATCTTACAAGAAGTCTTCATCTTGAAAATCTTCTAGCAACTACATTCTGTAGATACAACAACATTTAAAAAGATAAATTAATACTAATAAATATTTAAATATGATAATAAAGGAATCCTTATAAGAATGGAGTGATACCTCCATGTTCACTAATATATATGTTTATCACTTTATTGTTTTCCACAAAGCAATCTTTCGTGTGCAACAGCCATGAAATAGTAATTACCATGTCTGAATTGAAGGAATAAGAAATTGAAAATTTCTAAATAAACATACAGAATTGTTAATCCACACAAGGCACTCAAAAATTCTAATTTTTCAAATATAGGAAACTGAAACAATTTGTTACATGTGGCTGCAGACCCTTAAATATATGTGTTGGGAAGGGGGATTTGGGTTGTTATTGTTCAAGACTCTTGTACCCCACCACTTCCCCCAATGAAACTTCCCCTCCTTTCTACTTCCACTAACCTACTCCCACCAACTACGCTACACCCTCCTCTGTCCCTCCACTACCGAAATCCTATTCATGTTATCATGTGCCATCCCCTTTTCCATGAACCTACAATTCTCACATTCCTCTTCCTATACCCCTCCATTCCCCCTCCTGCATCTACCACGCCACTGCCCCCTCCCATTACTGTTAGGCTACCCTACCAATCTACTATTCCAGCATGCCTCATCCCAAACCCCACTACTACCCCCTCTGATTCCTACATTCCTACCCAGACCGTACCTCACCATTGCCCCTTCCTCACATACCCCACCACTGCCCCTCCCTCACTTACCAAGCCATTTCCCCTCCCTCATCTACCACACCACTGCCCCCCTCCCAGTAACGCTAGGATACCCTAACTGTCCCCCATTCCAGCATGCCTAATCCCATATCCCAGTACTACCCCCCCTCTGATTTCAACATTCCTACCCAGACCATACCCCGCCACTACCCTCTCCCTCACATATCTCACCACTGCTGCCTCCCTCACATACCTGACCATTTCTCCTCCCTAATCTAGCATGCCACTGCCCCTCCCATTACCGCTAGGCTACCCTACTGGTCCCCCATTCTAGCATGCCTCATCCCGTACCCCACTACTACCCACCTTTGATTTCTAGATTCCTACCCAGACCATACCCCGCCACTGCCCCCTCCCTCACATACTCGACCAAAGATCCCTCCTCCCACTACCCTAGAAGATGAGTAGTATACAGTTTGGGTATAATAACTGGTATGTAAATGGAGTATAAAATGAGTTTGGTATGTAAATCATATAGAAAACCAAAAGATGAACAGTAAACTGTTTCTAATATGTATTCAAATAAGGATACTCTACTGTACAGACTACAAAACAATAATGTAATGAAGATTTATGAAAACAGAAATGAAAAAAATGAAAGAGGCAAAAAAATATAATTACCATGTGATTGAAGCAGAATACTTCAGTCTGATTTTTCAGTTTGGTTATAAACATTTTGGTATGTAAATCATATAGAACATGTGGATATGTTCATGCATATACTGATATTACTAGTAAAGAGGAAGATACATGTAATATATGAGGGACCATAAAATAGTTTCCAAATTTAAAGGAGTGAACACATATTACTACACGTATGATTTGTGCAGATTTCATTAAATTTAATGGTAATACAAACTCCAAAGAGAAATATTGTAATTGAAATTAATATTTAATTTGATAACATATAATAAATTAGAAGAAATAATTCCATGTTGTAGTATTACCTTTCATATCAGTATAAAATATCAATCATTCTCTTTAGTTTTGTCTTTTAATCTATTATTGATTCATATTTCCATATTTTTTACCTCGCATGTTCTACCCACACTATCCGGTGATAATTGATGAATTTCCTCAAAAGCATATTCACTGTCAAATTCATTAAGTAGGTTTTTCTGCATATAGAATATAGTTAAAATATTTAGTAGTTGTCATAGTAACTGTAATCACAAAATAATTTTTGGGCTTGTTAAAGAACATGTATGGAAGATAACATATATTTACTTGAATTGTTGATGAAATTGTAGATGTTGTTATAGATCCTAATTCAACCTTTGCACTGAGTTAAAAAGATTTAACACTCTGATGATCCTACGATGGAACGATAAAATCAATAGTCCAGTAGTCCAGTACTGTGTTATTTACTGGTAGGGGAAAAAATTAAGAGAATTGAAAATATTGTACTTGATTATGTTCAATCTGACTACTTACTCTTGTAAAGACTCTACTTTGATGATCCTTTATAAAAATTATAATATGAATAATGCTCTGCAGTTTATCAAAATAATTGAATTTTGGAATATATAATATCTAGTACCTGATTTTCTGTAAAGCTTTCATTGAAATTACCGATGTAGTTTTCATTGTCGCTAATGAAAATTACCCTATATGTGTTTTGTTCTATTGAATGGTGAATATTTTGAATATTGAAATTTGATACTTCAATTGATAACAACACATTCTTTGATTTGAAAATTTTCAATTCTGGAGGAAAACCATACTCGTCATCTTCCTAATTATCAAATAATAAGAAATGTTTGGAATAATAATTTTAAATTTTATTGAAATGATAGAAAAAGTTGGTTTTACCTGTATCAAAGAAGCTTTAAACTCTTTAGCTGTCTTGTGTATGAATTGCATGACTTTTTTTTTCAAATAAATCTATTGAAAATGAGTATGTGTTATCAGTAACCATCAGTTGCACTTTAAATCTGTTGAAATTAAAATTATGACCACACTATTAGTGATAATAAGTAGTCAATTTATTTGTTGGAAAGTAACAATGTGATAGTAAGAAATTTAAAAATCTTAAAGAAGTTAACCTGGAAGTAGTGATATTAGGAGAAAATTTTCAATTTTGGCACCATATTCTTTCATCTAAAATGTGTTCTTTCTTTATGCAAGAGTTTCATAACTCATAAAACCAGATGTGGGTGCTTCATTTTTTTTGTATTTTTGCTGCAATTAAGCATCGTGTAGGCTAAAATAGATTGAGTACATAATATTATAGTCATTAGTTCAGGATATAACTGAACAGTTCATAATATTTCATAATGATTTTCCAAAATTTTGGATATATTACTTACCTCTTGACAGTTTTTGACATCTGAAATTGTTTTATTATTGTTCCAATACAGTACATATGTAGAATTATAGCCACTTGTGGGTGGTAGATTATTGAACTGTGATGAAATTTCCATCCCAAAACTAGAAAATATAGAATAAGAGACTAAAAAAATAAATAATAACAACTTGTGGGAATTATATTTGTGATGTATAAAGCACTGTATGTAAAAATACAGAAGTTATTATAGTTAAAATGTCACTAGCTTCTGAAGTTGCTTATTTCTAGAATATAAAGGTTGTAAAGATTTTTTGTAGCATTAAGAGTAGTAGTCATAATAATAGATGCTGAAATAAGTTTGAAATCTTAGAAATAATTTATAGAAAGTATACTTTCAAAGAAACATATTCAAATAATAGTGATTTAAAAAGTTCACAAAATGTTCAATGTATATAGAAACCATATTGCTCGGTCGCATCACCCGAACAAGTTGTAATATAATAATGGTTGATGATTATTTGTTATTTTCCAAATAACATGTATTTTCATTTATAAAGTCTCCCCATAAACTGCGGGTAAATTGAATCCCTATGTAGGGAAATAAAGTAATAGTAAGGCTAAATTTTATTTTCTGACGTCAAATATAGTAAGAGAAAAAAATTAATGACATGTCATCCTCTAGAACAATCTACATCTTGAGGTTGGAATGGCCCATAGATTGCATTAGATGGGTGGAACATAGACGTCCAATTATTTATAAAACATAGATGACCGAAAGAAACTTACTTTGAAGACATTATGGATAAATTAGAAAATATTGTAATCTTAATTTTATCAAAATCAACTACACATAAAAGTGACATAAAAATGTTACTAAAATCTACCTTTTAAATGTTCTTCTGGAATCCTCCTTTGAATAATGTCATCATATGAAGTAAACTTGAAACTAAAAAGTGTAATTTCTGCATCACATGGATGAAAAAATGTCATGGATGTAAACATGATTCTGCAGGCATTTGTACTTTCCATGTAAGTTCCTTGGTTTGAAGCTATTTGGATGTTTTGTATGATATAGCACATTCCTTCACACAAAAGATGTTTGTACTTGGAGATAAGCTGACGGTTAGTTATTGTACACTGAATCTTGGTTCTCTAAAGAAAGTATCTGTAAATGTAGGTTAATATGTAAAAAGAACTGATGATAGAGGACATAGAGATATAATATATGTATATATCGAAAGTTGTACACAACATAACAGATCAATATGGAAATAAAACAAAAACATTTCATGTAATGTAAACATAACTCTTTGTCACAAAGTATTATATCAACTACAATGACATCATTGGAATATTTGGGTGACGAATTGCACCACATGTTCATCACACAAACTACAATCCTTAGTGTTTCATCATCCTCTAGTGTAATCTCATTCAATGGGGTTATTGATCGGGATATTTTTTTTTACTCTCTACATTTACATTTAGTGTTGAAAATAAAAACATAGTAAGCAGGTAAATAAGTGATGGAAGTATACATATTTCATATCCAAACCACAGTAAAATATCAACAGTTTAATTTAAATGATACCTAAGATAGGTTATCAAATATTAATTTATATGAAATATTTTGTGTGTACCCAGACAACATGTTAGTGTTATCATGAACTAATATTTTCAAACCATTTGCTGATGTAACCCTAGAAACTACAAAATATAATTAACCATTAGAGAACAAAGGCTTGTGAAGATATAACCCAACAGAAGACAATGATTTACCTTTATTTTTATTAATAGTCATTGCATAAGAAACTATCAAAGGATATTGCCTTCTTTTTAATTTTAAAGGACACCTAACTTCATAGTGTGTCATAGTTATTCTTGTAATGAATGCAGAATACCCCGAATTATAGCCACTCAATTTTTTTCTCCAATCACATGATCACCTAATTGTCTAACAATCATACAGGTTTCATTTCATAAACCAAAAAATTTATCTACATGTCTTAGTAATATAATGGGGACACCAATATTTATTTTAATTTTGTGCGTAGCCAACCCAGAGACGTTGATACCATTTAACATTTTAGAGGAGTATATGTTTTCTGCCCTATTAGTATCAAAATTGGAATTTCAAATTGAATCAAAGCTAAAGTAATCTTTATTTTCAGAGTCTATAAGAGAAAAAATGTAATCATTTACTTGTGGAACCACATAATGGGTTGGAGTTAAAATTTCATGCTCTTTTTGATAGGAGAAATCACTATATTTGTCACTGAAAACAAGATATGTATGGTCAACAATTGTAGCCATTTCATTTTCAGAGTAGGTAAGAAGATATTTTCAAGGAATTTGAATGAGTGATTCACCATAATTAGGTTCTAAAACTCTACCTTTTCCAATATCCAAGGTCCATTTTGCAAACTCATTGACCGCATTTGAATCATCACTAGATGTAGTCGAATGCAATCTCATGTTCCTTGTTAGAGTTAAGACCCTATAGTGTTTCCATAGATATGATGACTTAATACTTGAAAAGACAATGTCATTTCTATTACCACTAGGTATTTCGGTAGTATTTTCCTGAAATCTCCCCCCAATACAACTATTAGACCACCAAAAGGTAATTTCAGAGCATTAAATTTTTTTACTAACATTATATCTCTCGTAGTATGGTCTAGAGCATCAAAGTAGTAATTATAAACTATTGACGCCTCATCCCAAATAATCATCTTTGTCAAGTGTAGAAGTTCTGCAAGATCACTTCCCTACTGAATATTTCAAACTAACTTCTCAGTAATAGAGATTGGAATACGAAATTTTGAATGTGCAGTTCATCTGCCCAGAAGCACTAATGATATTATTCCACTCGAAGAAACTGAAAGAACAATAGTTCCCTCTTACCTTATAAATGGTGTTATTATTTTCCAAATAAATTTTTTACTTGTGCCTCCATATCCATGTAAGAAGAAGAAATCCCCAGAATCAGAAGACAAAGAAATAAAAATGACATCCATCTCATGTTTCTGTTCATCGGTAAGCATACTCTGTAAAGTTCTATATTCATTCTAAAGTATCTCTCTATTGTAATTTACTTCTTCTTAAACTAAAAGATTTGGATGACTATCAATTACAGAATTTGGAACTATCATAAGAGGATAAAACTGAAGAGAACTACCATTGATCTGTAAAATATGGTCTATTTCAAAGAGAGCGTACATATGTCTCTGATGATCTGTGAGTGTGAAATCTAGAAAATTGATGAATACTGTTTTAGATTAGTGTTAAATAAATAGTATATAGTCAAAAAAATAATGAATTGTAATTAAAAGATATAATCTATGATGGAGAGTGAACTGATTAGAGAGAATATAGTAATCATTATGTAATTTTATAGTACAAAAGTGTGTCCCTAACCTGTTCACATTAGTATTGTAGTATGCCTAAATAATAACAACTACAATATAGAATGAATTGATTAGTTAGAATCCAATAATCTGTATATAATTTAGTAGTAATGAATACTTTCAATAACTTGATGAAAATAGTATTGTATAGTATTAAAATTAGGTGAGTGGAATATACAGAACATTGTACTAATAATAGAGGAAAATATAAATAAAAAACATTATTCATCTGTAGAGAGTCATTTCTGGTTAATATATGGATGAAAAAATAAACATTAATTTGAAATCAAAACATAAAATAATCTTTTGGAATAATTTATTTGAATAAATTTTGATTTATCACATATAATAATTAAACTGCAGTAAGTTGTTTTTATAAAATTACTTGACCAACATACAGAATTACCTTGCATTTGTAGCCTCCGTCTTTGGGAATATAAAATATCTTCGGCAAGAATGTTGCAGGTTTGATGCTAAATAATTTATGGGTGAGATATGTTATTTGAAAATAACATTCATGCTAACAGATTTCTTAAAGAATGTCCTATTCCCCAAGCTGGAACCTCCTTTATAGATTAAATAAATTTTGTGTCATCTAACAGTAGTCCCAAAGCATAATAGGCCTCTCTAAAAGTTCCATGAGTAATATTATTCACTATTTTCATATATTCATATGAAGTTGCACCTTTAATTTTTGTTTGAAGTAACTGCAAGTAAAATAGATCTCCAGTTGTTGGAGTCACATAGTATAGTCTACCAATACAGAATCCCTATTTTTGAGGATTACATTTTTTCATTTGAGTGGAATACAAATCTAGTTGGGAATTCTGAATAACTGAGACCTCTACCTTATGGGTATATTTGATTTTCTTGAAACCAAGAGGTGAACATTGTTTCAGAAATATTTTCATGAGTCAAGAAATCATCAATATTATCATTTTCACTGTAGGTCACACAATTCTATCCTATTACATGGAATCTTAAACTCTCAACTGGTGGATATCTATAATGGATATCATAAGAAAATATCCTCCAAGAATCCTCACAAGAAGATATGAACTGATAGTCATAGTACATCTTTATCTCATCTACATTGTTGTTTGGGTACTCACTGTTGTTGCTCTGATAAAGTGTTGTTGTAACATGATCATTTCCTTTACTAATATATTTGAAGAGGTATTTGATAAAAGACGAATGATTGAAAAATTCAATACTCAGATAATCTTGATACTTTAATAGCAAAATAGGACTATATGGTACCAAAAACTGGTTATCCAAAGGGACACCATTTCTAATAAAAAAAATTTCATCATCCCTTATGTGATAGACAACATAACCATTGTCATCAATGGTATTGTGTATGACAAATTTGTTTGGATACAATTTTGTACATTTTCCATTTCTCACACAAGGAGAAGAACAGTTGGCAACACTGCAAGGGTCGTGCATCATGAAATTTTTAACAGTTTCATGTATTTTTGTGTATGCATAGTTATTTAGAATTTCAGCACAAATTTTTTTGTTAAAATATATAGGAATGTTAACTTTTTTTCATGATAGAGAAATAATATGATGTGAATATGAGGCAAGTCTTGTTTTTGAAACTCCATGGTTCGAAGAACTACATGGGATAAATAGGGTTATAGACAGTTAGTAGAGGATGATATAATATTAAAGATGAATCTAAAGACACTAAATAGTAAATATAAATATTTTTACCTACCTGTGACTTTAGAAATAAACAACTCTCTCCTTAATCTTTCATTAGATTATGAACCTTAATTTTGAAAACTTAAGATAATATCTTAGGGAAGTCAGTTGGAAGGAGATTATTATTTCTAAAAAATTGAGTAATTTCAGGCCACATTGGGTTACATGTGAATGTTAGAAAAAGATCTGGATACCCTTCTCAATTACAAATAGACATTTCATCTTGGTAATTCTAGATCATATACCTGAGAACACTGATAAATGTTGAAGGTAAAATAATACGCTTCCTGTAGGATGACCCTTCATGGTCACCTCGTAGAAATGATTCTTGCACCCCATTGTATAATTCAACCCTCAATAATTTTTTATTGAATTGAATGAAAGATAGTATTTTTGACTCAGTCATCGTATAAGCAGCATTAATAAACTGTTTCAATAATCTTCTATAATTTAGAATGGTTGAGGCATCATTTTCACATAATTTCAAGTGAAAGGGGAAGTACTCTCTCATTGTTAGCTTCCTGAGTGTAGTACTTATTGTGAAAGGAGTAGCTTGATGTAGTACATTGTCAACATATCCATCCTGACCTCTTGTGAAAATAGAGGGGTATTGCAATATAAGATATAGTGGGTGAAGCTCATCAATTCTTTGTAAATCACCATTTTTCCTTTGAATGATCATATCCCGTTCTTGGTAGAGATCTTCAATATCACCAACAATTAGTATTGAAATTTCAGAAGTCATTGGTAGGTTATATGTGGCTTCATTTTTCTGTCTTAATTTAAGTATACATAGCTTTAAATTTGGTAATTGATGATGATTAATAACATCCCTTGCACTTATGAATTCTTGAGCCAAAGCATTGTGCTCATGTATAATTTGTTATAGGTTCTCTATAATATTGTATTCAATAATGGATTGTATATTATTGTATTCAAAGATGAATAAAGTACTTTTGTTAATATTAAATGATGAACTGTTTGAAAATTTAGTAAATAGAGTTGAATTAGATCGATACCTATTTCTGCAGACCCTGTTCGGACACTCATGTGTAGTATCATACACGTATAGTTGTTCGAACCCTGATGGTTGTCCATTAGGTGGACAAAAACTACCTATGTGATGGTAGTTTCTTCTATTTAATCTGAATATACCTAGAGCTCGACCATTGTTGAATGAACTATCTACCTTCCTAGCCATGGATGTGAATGAAAACATTGAATTGTAAATATGCATGTGGTCTTGGAATTATTGGGCCTTAGTGGTAGTTCGATTGAATACCAACATCCTTAGGTATTCAGGACATGATGGTAGTAAGTCCAAAGAAATATTTCCCATCAAGCAGCATAGTAAGAAACATTCGTTTTTTCTATTATTTTAGTTCTTATTTCTCTCATCAAACCCAAAAAATGACTGACAATATTTACAGGGGTTAGAAGGGTCTCTAATATCTAAATAACCTGATTTAAAAATAGTAGATTGTAGAATATATTAATCCAAAATCATATTCAAAATATTCTAAGATGATGGTTGATTATAGAACCATTAACGTTGGTTTACTAATCACATTAACCTATTCTCTCGACATTTTGTTGTTCTAGTGAGTTTATTGTAATAGAAAATGTTAGGTAAACATGGAAAGGCATAAATAATACAAAATTTAATTCTGTTTGAAGTGAATCATGTAAATCAACATACCTGTATTGTACTCCCCATGAATAATAAGTGTCACACAGAATCTGTCAGGTTAGGGAACTGTAAGAAAAAAAATGAACTAACAGGGATGATAATTTGTAGAGACAATTGTTGTGCTTACTTTTTCGAGGAGACAGGTGTGGAATCTAACAAAATATTTTCATCAGTCATGAAACCTACACAAAATATTGAGAA
Source organism: Viscum album (assembly GCA_963277665.1). NCBI lineage: Eukaryota > Viridiplantae > Streptophyta > Magnoliopsida > Santalales > Viscaceae > Viscum > Viscum album. Next base: position 1,714,106,584 of record OY728125.1, read on the forward strand.
AAATGTTATACGGTGAATAAAAAGGATGTACGACTGACATTATGTTCATCAATGATCATTTATATCATATGTACAAAATGGCAGTGGAGGTTGTGTCATGTTCCCTGGTCTTTGTTTTCACTTGTTTGATCATTAACACATTTCAGATTGAGGAGAAGATGGTTCAAGAACTATGGTCAAAGAAGAAGTTAAATATTATTAATTTATGTAAGTCTTAAATTCAGTGTGATGAATAATGATCTATACTGGTATATTTAAACATAACTAACCATCGATACAAAAAAGTGATAATGGTATGTGTGTGACTCCATCTATGTAGCCAATTGTTGATAGTGGTTCAATTATTGGAGTAGAAGACAGATTTGTTCAGGTCACTGAAGAATTTCTAGTAGGTTTCAATACTGATTTTGGGGAAACTTTAATAATTAGATCTACTTCAAGATTGTAAATAAGTTGAATATTTTAAATTGAATAATGTAGATAACTTACAAACTATTTTTTGGTCCTTTAAAAGGATTTTTCATTGTAACCTTGCATATGCAGAGTTTCCGAGGAAATTTATGTTTGTATATGACCAAGGATCAGACTATTCAAGAATTGTCATCAAAGAAGTAGTTGATTAAAACCACCCTAATTTTACTTTCTCTGGAATACAGTCTAAAGTGTACTGGTTTACAGTTTGGAATAGAAACAAAACTAACCATTAGCACACAAATATGATAAAGGCATGCATGTGATTATATGTATGATGTCATAAGTTGATACTGGTTCATTTTTTGGAGTGGAGGACACATCCGTAGATGTCATAAAATAAATTCCAATAGATATAGACACTATTAATGTGTTAGTTGTAATGAAATCAATTACTGAAATAGTCATACTAAGTAGGACAATATAAAGTGAACATAACAGAGTACTTACAAACTTTATGTCATTCCATCATAAGTTTCCTCTGATGTAACCTTGAATCTATTAAGTTTGACGGTCTATACATGTTTGTATTTGGTTGAGGAGAAGCCTTTTCAGGGATTGTTGTCAAATAAGAAGTTAAATATAACTCATTCGTGTTATTCTAGAAAGCAGTTGGAAGTATAGTGCTTACTTCTGTTAAATATCATCAGAACTAACCATTGACACAGAAAGATGATAATGGAATTCGTGTGACTCCATGTGTGATTCCATCAGTTGATACTGGTTCAGTTAATGTGGTATTAGACATATTGGTAGATTTTATTGAATAATCTACAGAAGATGTCGACACTATTATATTAAAAGTTGTAATTAATACTACTATTGAAACAATGAGATTAAGTAGGACATTTTAAACTGAACATAATAGAGAACTCACAAAAAATTTTATAGTTATTTCATAATGAGTAGGAAAATTTAAAGTGAACATAACAGATTACTTACAAACTTTATTTTGTTTCTTTATAAGTTGCCTCCGCTGTAACCTTGCATCTCTTGAGCTTGACGGGCCATACATGTTTATATTTTGTTGAGGAGTATATTTTTCAAGAATTGTCATCAAAGATGAAGTTTATTATCACTCATTTTTGTTAGTATGAAAAGAAGTTGGTAGTTTAGTGTTTTCTTATGTTAAATATAATCAAAACTATCCATTGACAGAGAACAATTATAATGGAATTTGTGTGACTGCATGTGTGATGGCATGAGTTGATACTGGTTCAGTTTTTGGAGTACCAGACAGATCCGTAGATGTCATTAAATAATTTCTGATAGATGTCGGCACTGTAGTTTTGTCAGTTGTAATGAATACAATTATTGAAAAAATGATATTAAGTAGGACATTTTAAAGTGAACAAAACAAAGAACTTAAAAACTTTCTATCATTTCTGCATAAGTTTCCTTCATTGTAACCTTGCATCCATTGAGTTTGATGAAAAAAAAACTATTTGTATTTGGTCGAGGAACAAAATTTCCAGGCACTATCGTCAAAGTAGAAGTTAAATACAAATAATTTTTGTTATTATGGAAAGTGGTTTTTAGTGTAGTGTTTTGTTCAGCTAAATATAATCAAAACTAATCGTTGACACACATAGATGATAATGGAATGTGTGTGAATCCATGTGTGATACCATCAGTTGATGCTAGTTTAGTTAATGTAGTACCAGACATATCGAAAGATGTCATTGAAGAATTTCCATTAGATTTTGGCATTTTTATATTGCCAGTAGTAATGAATACTACTATTGAAACAATGACATTAAGGTGCACTTTTTAAACCGAATAAAACAGAGAACTCAAAAAATGTTATTGTTCATTCGTAACATTTCTCCGCTATAACAGTGCATCACTAGAGCTTTCTGGGCAAGAGATGTTTTTATTTTTTATTTATTTATAATTGTTAAGGTATGCACTCAGAGAAAATTATACATGGTGGAATGTACTGTTAATGTAATGTACATTGCATAAGAAAACTCCAAATTGTCTAAATTTTTAATTGTACAGGAGTACAGTGTTAGTAATGACAAATACATGAAATTTGGTACAATAATACGTTGAAATATATGTAATGGAATTAAAAAGGTAAGCATACCTATGTTAGATGATATGATGCGGTATAAAAGAAATCTGTAAATCCTGATATTGAGAGGGGTTGTAGAAACTGTGTAGGAGTAATTTTATGGTGTTTTCTTAGAAACTATACTGGAAATAGAGTAGTAGGTTAGATGAGAAAGTTATGTTAATTTAATATACATTTCTTGGGAAAACACCGAAATGTATAAAGATGTAATTGAAGAGGTTTATATTAACAGTAACAACAGATACATGAAATCATGAACATTGAATCAATGAAATATTTCTATGTAATAAAATAAAGTCAGGTTACCTGTGTTACACCATATGATTCGGTGTAAATATGGTAATCCTACTATTCAAATAAGATGTATAAGCTATGTGACAACATGACTCTATTGTTGATTGAGTAAGAACAGTAAAAATGATGCTTTCTTGAAAATATGATGACACATTTAGTGTTTAATATATGATTAATTTGGAAATATTTGAATAAAATTAGATGAAAATGTAAAATAAAATGAAATAATAACACATACTGGTGCCAATGAAATTGAACGTAGAGTTGAGCTTGATGTAGAGGATGTAGCAGTCAAAATCTACAGTGGCGACGAAGAGAGCTACGGAAGAGAAGAAATAAAAGGGTAACCAAAAGTAGTTGACATAGGTAAATCCCAAGAAGTCTAGGTTGTGAAAGAAATTGATAACCAATGTGGATGTTAGGGGAATCCCGAGTGATAGTGACAGTATTGCGATAGAACCCCTAGAGGAATGTAGGGAAACCACGATTTGGAGGGAGATGTTGACTGATGTATGCAGGAACCGTAGGTTGAGATGATTCATACTTGAGCGGGAGGAGAAAACGAAGGAAATCAATAGTCATGGATGTGAACAAAACTTTAGGCTATAATAAGAGTGAATTCATGTGTGGAAGAGGGATGGATGGGAAATGGAATTATGAGGTTTCTAACCACTAGGGTGTATTGGAATTGTAGGTCGACAGGAGATGAAGTGCGGGTGGGATGACAGTCGGAGTGAAACCACATACGGAAGAGAGATTGGCAGAAAGAAATTGATTGAGAAGATAGTAGAAGATGACTCTGTGCAGAAAGAACCTTAGTTCGACAGTGTGAGCAGGAGGAGAAACTGAGGGTAACATCACAATGAAGAGAGAATATAGTGACAATAGTGGCTTTACGTGGAGGGAATACGTGGAAGAGAGGCCACATAATAGCATGGATGGATGTAGGAAGGACGCGTGGAAGGGAGGGTAACTTAAGATTGGTATATTTAGTAGACATAGTGACTGCTTGATACAACCAACATTATATTTTTTTAAATGTTTCAATTTAACAACAATTTTGTTAACCGCCAAGAAATCTTTTAAAAAAAACCTATTTGACCCCTCCCCACCCCACCCCACCCCACCCAACGGCGACCACCCCCCTGACCCCTCCACCCATTACCCATCCCACTCTCATTGAGGGTGTGATTTAAATCATCTCAGGTTGGGGTTTCAACCTGACCCTCATGTTGGGTTTTTTAACGAAATTTCTCCCATTTTCATTTTTTTCTTTCACGCTATAACACTGGATATGGGTTTCTTCATATATATATATATATAGTAATATTTAATATAAATATTTAAAATAAATAAACATATATTTAATATGATACTTATTATATAGATTTATTATATATTTATTAATCATATAAATATACATATAAATATAAATATTGAAAGTATTATATATTTTTTAAATATTATTATAATGTAATCAGTATATATTGTTTATTATTTATAATTAGTATATATTGTTTATAAATACATATTTTTTATATACATATAATTAGTATATATTGTATTGTTTATAAATATATATTGTCTATTATTTATAATTAGTATATATAATGTTTATTATTTATAAATATAACTATTGAAGGTAATTTATATTGTATTAATTATGATATATATTTAAAATAAATAATCATATATTTAGTATGATATTTATTATATATATTTATTATCTGATATTTATTGATAATATAAATATACATAATGATATAAATATAACTATTGAAAGAATTATATATTTTTTAAATTTTATTATAATGTTATTAGTATATATTGTTTACTATTTATAATTAGTATATATTTTTTATAAATATATATTGTTTATATATATATAATTAGTATATATTTTGTATAAATATATATTGTTTATTATTTATAAATATAACCATTGAAAGTATTATATTTTGTATTATTTACTATATATATTTAAAATAAATAAACATATATTTAGTATTATATTTATTATATAGATTTATTATCTGAAATTTATTAATAATATAAATATAAAAAATGATATAAATATAACTATTGAATGTATTATATATTTTTTAAATTTTATTATAATGTAATTAGTATATATTGTTTATTATTTATGGAAAATCATTATATAGATATATATATATATATATAATTTTTATTACATATATATATATATTATTTATTATGATATTTTTTATATATAATATTGATTATATATATTTTTAATATGACATTTATTAATTAAATTAAAAACTCCATAGGGAAAATTCCATAGGAAAATTTATACTCGAAATTTCCAGTGTAAATTTCCACTCCAATTTCCCTTTGGAATTTTCCAAATTTCCACTGAAATTTTCAAGTGAAAATTTCTAGTGAAAATTTACAATTATAATTTTCACATATAATTTCAATGAAAATAAATTAATACATAAATAAAATAAGAAATTTTTTACTGGGAATTTATATTGGAAATTTCCACCACTTAAAATTTAAGGTAACATAACTATATAACTATATACATTCACAAATTTATATTGTGAATTTTCAGTGAAAATTTAAATTGAGAATTTTCCATGAAAATTTTTAATGGGAATTTCCACCATGAATTTATACAGAAACTTTTGAGTGAAAAAAATTCCAATGTATCTTTACTATAAAGCATGAACTATTGAAATTTTTTCTGAAAATCACATATGCGTGCATACACTAATATAGATAAATAAATAATTATTTTTAATGAAAATTTATAATAAAAATTTTCATTGTATGCATATATGATATATTAATATAAATATAAAACTTTGTAAATTTTCATCAGAAATTTTCACTAACAAATTTCATGGCATATTTCCACTTGAAAAGCATAGTTCAAATTTTCACAAGAATTTCTATATCAAATTTTCAATACATGTTCCAACACATCATTTTTTTATAATATAAATATAAGATGTATTTTATTGAATGAAAATGTATAGTTCAAATTTTCAATAAATAAAAAAAATTATTGAAAATTTGATTGTTGAAGAAGAAAATTTACAATGTAAATATAAAGTGAAAATTTGCATAGGTGCAATTTTACATTGAAATTTTGAACTGCAAATTTCCTATATAAATGTCAAGTGCGAACTTCCACTAGAAATTTATATTACTAACTCCCACTGGAAATTTGCTGTGAAAAATTCCACAAAAAAAATTCAGTGTAGACTTCCTCTAAAAATTCCCAACTCAAATATTCCCTTAAAATTATAATATAGATATATTAATACATAATTAGAAAATGTAAAATTTTATTAAAAATATACATTGAAAATTTATAGTATAAAGTTTTTGCGTAAATTTCAACTGGAAACTTTTAGTACAAAGTTCCAGTCAAATTTCAAGAACAAATTTTCAATTCCTATATTGTAGTAATAATTTTAATTTAATATTCATAGTTGAAATTTACATTGAAAATTTCCATTCAAATTTCAATTATATTTTTATTTATCTTCATTATTAAGACATAAATAATATATTTGTTATTAATATTTAATAAAAACTATTATTAAAATGTTTTTAATAATTTTTTTATTAAATAAAAAATATATAATTAAAATATATAGATTAGATTAAAATTCCATGTTACAAATAATTATTTTAAAAAATTTAAAAACATATTAACATAAGATAATGTAACATATTTTTTATTTATCTTTATCATTAATATTTTATAATAATAACAATTATTAAATATTTTATTTTTATCTTATTAATATTTTATAATAATATTTTTTTAAAAACATTTTTTTATTATAATTGTTTTCAAATAGTTGGATATGAGGAAGGACATTATGGCCTAACCGTTTTAAATTTATTAATTTGATTTTTTAAAAATGATGCATAAAAAATGGATCAGGAACCATCTTTTTTTAAGATGGGAGTCATCCTACCGTGTACCTTACCCTGAGGTCCACACGCAGACTAGAGATGATGTAAATCCTTGACGGTTATCCCCTCCCCGACACCATCCACAACAACCCCCCAACTATGGCCCTCTACCCGCGACGACATGCCCCATTCACCTATTCCTAACAACCGCGACACCTAAACCTGACAACATCCCTACTCCCTAGAACTACTACAAATATAACTTTTAGCGACCACCAAGAGCAGTTTCTATTACCTAGTAGTGAACACATAATGACCACCAAATGGAGAGCGCTTTTAGGACCTATCAACACTGTATATAGAGACCATTATTTGGTGATACTTGTAGATCAGCCCGAGGTGGACTATAGCAGTCATCGTTCGATGGTCTGTATAGGGTTCCCATGGCCTAAGCTATAGTGACCGCCGAATGGAGACCATTATAGTCTTCCTCAGTTTGGTCTATAGGAATCGCTAAATAGAGATCATTGTAGAAATAATTTTTTAAAAAAATTACAACTGAATTAAAACGGCACAAAAACTACCACCATTCAAATATTCAAAATTTTCAATCATATATAAAATAAAAAACTCATAAATAACATTTTCCAATCATCTTCAAAGCTCCACGCCGATCATCTAATATAACTGAATATGAATTTTTTTATAAAAAATAGTGCAGTGAAAAAAATCACAAAAATCTAATAATTGATATTCATTAGAATATTTTAATTAAAACTTTTTACAATAACACGAGGTCATTTTATTTTAAATATATTAATAATTTTTAATATTTTTAATTTAAAACAATTTATTCAATTGTTTCAAGCAGACTGAATATTCGATTGGCAAGTCGTCTACTCATGCACATCACAAATAATGCAAAGACAGTTGTTTTAATATTTCACATCATTATGAGATCATTTTCTATATAATCCTTACACTAAAAGTATATTTTTGTGTTTTAAAACCATAAAAGTGCATTTCTATTCATCCTATGAAAATTAAAACTCAAATTGACATTCCATCAGCTTCATTTTACAACTCAGTGTGCATTCATTGTTTTCTGATTTCAAAGCATTCAAAAGTCATTCAATTGGTTTTGACCCTTTAACACGTATTTTTAAAGGATGTCAACCCTTTAAAATAGTATATTTGGTTGTTCCAGATATACTAAATTTCTAATTGACATGTTGTCTATTTGTACACGTTACAAATAATACAATTATGGTTTTCATATTATTTCACATTATTCTGGGGTCTTTTCATATGGATCTGCCTGTTAAACGCATGTTTTGGCATATTAAATCAATGAAAGTGTGTTTTTGCTCATCCCAAACAAGAAAAATCTTAGATTGACATTCCATCAACATTACCATTTCAAAAATAAATGTATAGATGTTTTCATTTGATTTTACAGCATTCAGATTTCGTTTAGTTGGTTTTTGACCCCCTAACACACGTTTTTTAAAAGGATGTTAAACCTTTAAAAAAAATTATTTGGGAATTTTGGGAAGACCGCACACCTGATTGATGTTATATATCCTCAAACACATCAAAAATAATACAAAGATGGTTTTTCTTGGATTTCACATCATTCTGATATTGTTTGCAATTGATATGGCCATTAAATGCATTATTTAATATTTTAAAACAATAAAAGTGTATTTCTGGTCATCCTTTGGAAAAAATGACTCATATTGATGTTCTATCAGCTCCACCATTTCAAAAATTAAATTATAGTAATTTTCATCTAATTTCAAATCATTTAGAGATCATTCGGTTGCTTTTGACTCTCTAATACGCATTTTTTTAGGGTGTCAAACCTTTAAAAATGGATTATTTGGTTATTTTGGGCAGAGCACAAGTTTGATTTATGTATCATCTACTTGTGAAAATAAAAAAAATAATGACAGTTTTCTTATTATTTCACGTCCTTCTGAGGCCGTTTACTATGGATTTGACTGTTAGATGCACGTTTTGATGTTTTAAAATAATAAAAGTGTGTTTCATGTCATTTCGGGTAAACAACACCTCAGATTGATGTTATGTTAGCTCCACCATATAAAAAATCACTATGTAGTTGTTTTCATCTGATTTCATGGAATTTGGGGGTCATTCGGTTGGTTTTTATGTCATGAAGCACAGTTTTAAAGGGCATCAAACCTTTAAAAAAGGATTATTATCTGGTTGTTCCAAGTAGACTACATGTCTGATTGAAAATTAGTATGCTCACCCAAGAGACAAATAATGAAAATATGGTTTTCCTATGATTCCAAGCCATTATAAGGTCATTTTCAATGGTTTTATCGATAAATTCATGTGTTGGTGTTTTGAAACAATGAAAGTATGTTTCCAGTCATCCTAAAAAAACAGAACTTTGGGTTGAATTTTTTTCAAATCCACCATTTAAAAAATCATTATACATTTTTTCTTCAGATTTCACACCATTTAGTGGTCATTTGGTTGGTTTTAACCCCCATACACACATTTTTAAAGGGAACAAAACATTTAAAAACTTCATATTCGATCATTACGAGAAGATCGTACATCTAATTAACATGTCATATACTCAAGAATGTCAAAAACAATATAAAGACAGTTTTCCTATGATTTCACATCATTCTGAGATTTTTTGTTATTGATCTGACCATTAAACACATGTTTTGGTCTTTTAAAACAATAAAAGTGTGTTTCCAATCATCTTGGGAAAAAGGAACCTCATATTGATATTCCGTCCACTCCACCATTTCAAAAATCATTGTATGGTTGTTTTCTTCTAATTTCATGGCATTTAGTTGCTGTTCAGTTGATTTTGACCTTCTTATGTATGTTTTTAAAGGCCGTCAAGCACTTAAAAACTGCATATCCTATCATTTCAGGAAAGCCTCATATTCTATTGACATTATTTCTACTAATGCATATGAAAATAATAAAAAAATATTTTCTTATGATTCCATGCCATTTTGAGGTCATTTTCTATGGATCTAAACCGAAAATGTATGTTTTGGAGTTTTAAAGCAATAAAAATGTGTGCTCTATCATCTCGGAAAAATAGAACCTCATATATTTTATGTCGGCTACAACATTTCATAAATCATTGTATGGTTATTTTCATATGATTTTTCTACATTCAATGGTCATTTGATTGGTTTTGACCTCCCCGACTTATGTTTCTAAAGGGCATCAAACCATTAAAAAATTCTTATTTGGTCGTTTCGGGTAGATCACATGCCTGATAGATGTTTTGTCTACTTGTACACATCAAAAATAATAAAAATATGAATTTTCAAGGATTTCATGTCATTCATAGTTTTTTTCTATAGATCCGACTTTTAAATGCATTTTTTGGTGTTTTAAAACAATAAAAGTGTGTTTTGTGTCATCATGGGAAAATGACACCTCATATTGATGTTTCATCAGCTCCACCATTTCAAATATAATTGTATGGTTGTTGTCGTCTAATTTCATAGCATTTAGAGGTCGTTCAGTGTGTTTTAACCCCCTGATTCATGTTTTTAAAGGGCATCAAACCTTTAAAATATGCTTATTTGGTCGTTTCGGGTAGATCAAACAACTGGTTGACATGTATCCTACTCATTCAAATCAAAAATAATATGAAGATGTTTTTCATATGATTTCACATCATCCTAAGATCATTTTCTAGGGATCTAATCTTTAAATACATGTTTTAGTTTTTTAAAACAATAAAAGTGGTTTCCTGGTCATTTAGAGAAAAAGGAACCTCGTATTGACATTCTATCCACTCCCCTATTTCAAAAATCACTCTACCATTATTTTTCTTATTCTGATTTCATATTATATAGAGGTCGTTTGATTAGTTTTGACCCCCTGACGCGTGTTTTTAAAGGGAGAAAACCTTTAAAAACTACTTAATTGGTTGTTTTTAGTAGAATGCATGTATGATTAATGTTACATCTACTCATGAACATAAAAAATAATAAAAATATGGTTTTATTATGTTTTCACATCATTCTAAGGTCATTTTATTTTGATCTGGTTGTTAAACGCACATTTTAGTGTTTAAAAATAATAAATATGTGTTTATGATCATCTCTGGAAAACATTACCTTGGATTAATGTCCCTTCAGATAAACCATTTTAAAAATATTTATAAGAATATTTTCATCTATTTTCATGGAATTAAAAAGTCGTTGGGTTGGTTTTAACCCTTTGATGCATGTTTCTCAAAGGTATCAAACCTTTAAAAATAGTTTATTCGGTAGTAGTGTGAAACATGCTATAGGCCCGCAGTTTAAGTGAGCTTGGGGTGGGTTTGGGGTGGGGTTGGTTTTAAATATATATATATATATATATATATATATATACAAATATTATAAATAGTCTTGGACAAATATACTGCATGGGAAAACAAATCATGGAGGTTAACCTACATGGATATGGGCTCACCCATGAGCTATTTTAATTTTTTTTAAACATGCAGGATTCTGCATTATTGTTCCCAAATGTAGTGTTGCATGTTCCAAGAATCACACCTCAACATACCATCCTCTCTTGAGACCCAATACTTTGCCCCCCTCCCTCCCCCCTCTAGACTCATTATCACCCACCTTGGCCTCCCCTATCCAGAGAAGAGTCATCATCACCCCCTCTAGTCAAGCCATCGCCCGCCACAACCTCCCCCTCTAGGCTCGCAATCTCCCACCTCAGCCTCCCCCAAGCTGGACCAACCCCACCACCTACCTATGCCACCTCTCGCACCATCTCCCCCCCCCCACGATGGAGTAACCCCATCACCTGCCTATGCCTCCCCCTACATCATCACCCAACTCAACCTTCCCCCACGTTGAGCCAGCTCCGTCGCCCGCCTCCATCTCCCCCCATGTAATCACATGCCTCCCCCCCACTAGACCAATCTCGTCCCTCACCTCCACCTCCCCCATGCCATAAAATCCCTATCTCCTGCCTTCACCCCCCTCACATCATTTCCCACCTTGGTCTCCCCCCACGACGGACCATCCCTGTCACCCACCTCCGCTACCCGAATGTCGTCTCCTACACCCACCTGCAGATGAAGTTGTTATTTTTTTATTATTTTTCATATATTTTTATCATATATATTTATATATATATATCAATATATTATAACATTTTCATTATATTAATAATTAAAAAATATAATAATAATAAATAAATAATGTGGGTTTCCCATGGGCTTACCCACATCTATTGTGGGGAAGGGAAAGGTTGATAAATCTGCCTGTTTAACATGCAGTCATTTTCAATCTCAGGCACTCATGGTCCCAAACCATCATGATCTTGGCTTTCCCTGCCCTAACCTGTTGGTTTAACATTACTATTATTCAGTCATTTTGGGCATACCACACATCCGATTGACATTACCACTATTCATACACATAAAAAATAATACAAATATGATATCCTCATGATTTTACATCATTTAATTGTTTTTTTATGTATCCGACCATTAAATTCACGTTTTGGGAGCTTTAAAACTATAAATGTGTGTTTTTTTATCATCTTGAGAAAAAAAACCTATGATTGATGTTCTCTCAACTCCACTATTTCGAAAATAATGGTACCGTTTGTGTCTTGTGATTTCACAACATTTGGAGGTCATTCAATTGGCTGTGACCCCCCCAATGTATGTTTTTAAAGGTAATCAAACCTTTAAAACATCTTAGTTGGTCGTTTCGATCTGACCACATGTCTGATTGATGTGTCGTCTAATCATGCATGAAAAAAATAATAAAAATATTGTTTTCTTATCATTTAATGTCATTTTGTGGCCTTCTTTTATGGATATGACTATTAAATGCATGTTTTGGTGTTTTAAAACAATAAAATTTCATTTCCAGTTATCTCAGGAAAACGATACCTCATATTGATGTTATGTCAACTCCACCATTTAAAAAATCATTAAATGATTGTTTTTTTTTCTGATTTCAAAATATTGGGAGGTTGTTCAGTTGGTTTTGACCCCCTAACACATGATTTTAAAAGGTGTCAAATCATTAAAAATTGCTCATTCAGTCATTCCAGGTAGACCTCTTGTCTAATTGACCTATCTTCTATTCTTCCACATCAAAAATAATACAAATATGATTGTGTCGATTGGAGATTAAAGAAATATAAAGAGGGGGGGGGGTGTGATTTTCCCTTTAAAAATTTAAAGAAAAAAAATTCAATTTAAAAAACTTATTTATAAAATATGTATGAAAGAAATAAAATAATCAAAGTTGAAAGCACAATGATAAAATTAAATATTAAATTAAAATATGAAGAGTAAAATGAATAGCAATTTCATTAAGAAATTTGTAAATAAAATGTTTAAGCAATTTGAATATGAAAAATGATTAAGTGATTAATAATTAATTGATGGATAAAAAAATTAATAAAAGAATTATTTAAAGTAATAAATAATTGAAAATGCGTAAAATAAGTGAGACAAGATATTTTGTAAGGAAATTTGGAAATTTTTCTCTAAGGTACCCCTATTTCTAGTAGCCCAATCACTTGATGATTTAATGTGTTAGTCCCTTAGCTTTATTGGTAGTCAAGATTCTAAAACAATCAATTTCGTTTTAGGTTATAGTAAGAAACCAAATACAATAGAAACAATCTCTTTAACAGTAAGTCTAGAAACCTAAATAAGAGTAGTCTATTTCATTTTTTGAAAATGGTATGAAAACCATGGTCTCTTAGTTTAATGGTATTAAGCACTAAAAAAATATAAAAAAAGAGGAAAATGGATATTTGTATCTTAGTCTCTAATATCCCAAAGAATATGATGAAACGCTAGGAGATATTGATAAAATAGAGAGAGTGAGTAAGATATACCATTTTGAAAAAAACTCTTGAGAGAAAAAATAATATTAATAAATATAGATTTTTTATAGAAATTTGAGAATTAAGTGCCTTGGAAAATGATAAAGTGTGTCAATGTAGATTTCCAAGACACCCAAGGATCTATTTTTTGCCTTCAATTCCTTTGGTGATTTTTTGGAATCATTCAAGGGTCATAAAGTCAATGACATCCATGTTCGATGTGATTTTACTAAATTCAATTCCATTCTCAGATTAGCCTGATTGATGTTACCAGATAATCGATAGCCTCCACTGGTTAGTCGATGGCCTACCTAATGTCGGGTTCTTTCTGCATGCTTCCAATGGCTGCCAGGTGCAACTCCATCAGTTAGACGATGGTCTCCTAGTGATTACCTACTCACTTCCCATCTGTATTGGCTATCAGGTGCACCTCCACTGGGTAGCCAATGGGATTTTTCTACATGGGGAAGGTTTGGGGCATGCCACTAGTTGGGAAATGGTACTACACCAGCTATCCAGTACTTCCAGTGACCTTTCACTTCATAAAGTTTCTTCCCTCCTTCCTTCAAAAATCCTATAAGAAAATTATATCCTTCTTTTAAGGCTTCCAAATATCCATTAACATCTAATCAAGGTTTGTTTTCAGATTTCTAACATAACATCTTCAATCTAGTTGTACATAAATTAAGTTAAATAGTTAAATACTTAAGAGTGGTTGTGATCATTAAAATAAAAAAAATTAGGAGTGCAATAATATACCCCTTTTTGATGATCACAAACACCTTAATAATAATTAGATTTAAATAAGAATAAAAATAAATAGTTACTTTAATACTGAGATTTTCTTATCCTTTAAATAATAAAGAAAAAATCTCCCCTCAAACAGAACTTCTCTCCCGCAATCATTTTTTAAAACACTTATCCCCAAATAATAAACTCCCCCATTTGAGAGAAAGACTAAAACTTCTCCCCCTTTTATATTATAAAAAATAATTCATACATGGGGTTATATAATAAATATAAAAATAATTAAAACTATGTTTGAAATCATTAATTATCATTAAAAAGAGATGGAAATAATGTTTTGAAAATATTTTGAGAATTTTAAATATTTTAAAAGAATTATTTTCAAATAATATCAAGATAAAATAGAAAAAATAAAACAATATTTAAAATTAAAAATAAAATGTATAAAAAGATTTTTGAAAAATCTAAATAATATTTTTTTAAAAACAAAACAATATTTTAATTTCGGAATTTGATTTTGAAAATGAAAATTTCTCTACTATGATCATTTCAATATTAAAAAGATAAGCTTTCCCACAATTAATTCATCTGAAGAGTTTAAATGGATAATTTCCATTAAACAAGAATGGTATAAAAAATAATTAGAAAATAAATATTTTTAAAAATATTTTTAATTATTAAGGATTAGTAAAGATCATATTAATAAACCATAGAAACTTTTCTGAGAGATTCAAATATGGTATGCAATAAGTCCCACTCACAATGACCAGGATGGAGAGATAGTTAACAAAACCAATCAAATATTTTTAGGATAAACCCATCATAGCATCTATTCTAGAACCACATCTATTTGCTTGTATCCAGGTAGAAATTTTTTAATTTGAGTATCATACTCACCTCACTTTTCTAAAATTATGAATAGTTTTTGAATTTTTCTAAATTATTTGAAATCCATTTTTGGAAAACAATTTTAAAAATATATTTTATAAAAATTAGGATCTTCTCAAACATTCCAAGTGATTAGGATATAAGTATCACAATCTAATCATACCCAACTCATCTTTAATGAAATTAAAGTGATCAATAGAAATGGGTTTATTAAAGATATTGATAATTTGAAGGTTTTTGAAAACAAATTCATGAATGACATCACCTTTATAAAAGTGATCTCATAGAAAATGGTGTCTTAAGTTGATATACTTAGTTTGAGAGTATTAAATAGGATATATATAAAGAATGATTGCACTAGTGTTTTCACATTTGATATGTATGGAAGAGTATGTTATATCAAAGTAAAAAAATTGTATGTTTCATTCATATAACTTGGGCTCAACAACTCCCAATATCTATATATTCCACATTGGATGTAGAAATAGAAATATAATTTTACTTCTTTCTACTTAAAGAGAGGAGGTATTTTCCTAGTTGATGAAAAGTTTCAGTAGTACTTTTCCTATCTAGTTGGCATCCTCAAATACCATGATCAGAAAAAAAAACAAGATAGTTCAAAATATGTTTCCTTAGGATAAAATAATCTATAGTTTTTTTGTTCTTTTCAAACAACATAAAATTAATTTTAGGGATTTTAAATGTGATTCCTTTATATTAGATTGAAAATTATCACCTAGGCATACACTGAAGATGATTTCTAGATAGGTTATAATAAGATAATGTATAATTCCAATCATAATTCAAAAACTCCTGTTGTTAATTGATTGACCAAATTCATCCAACATCATCTTACAAGTTTTACTAGAGGGAATTATAATATCTTTAGCATGATCCATGAAAAAATTATTTAGAAGTTCATTAGTGTATTTACTTTGGTTTAAAAAGGTTCCACTAGAGTTTGGGAAATTGTAAAACCAAGGAAGAATATTTTTTCTCCCATAAAACTCATTTCACTCTCTTTATTCATTAAATCATAATTCTTTTTGAAAATATATTCTTTTGTTTATCCAAAAATAAAATCATCAACATAAATTTGAATGATTAATAAATCATTTAAAAGGGTTTTTAGAAAAATCGTGGAATCTTATTTTCCCATTTGGAAATCATAATATTAAATAAATTTAATTAACCTCTCATACCAAGCCTGAGGGGATTGCTGCAAACCATAAAAATATTTGGTTAGCTTGAAAACTGAATTTAGAAATTCAATATTTTCAAAACCAGTTGGTTGGTCCACAAAAATATTATCTGAAATAAAACCAATTAAAAAATCACTTTTGACATCCACTTGAAATTTTTTGAAAATTAAAATGAGCATCAAATTCCATCAACATTCTAGTGGATTCGAGTCAAAAAAACGGGTGAAAATATTTCACTATAATTAATACCTTCATCTTGATTATATCCTTTAGAAACTAATCAAGCCTTATTACAGATAAAATTTCCCTTTTTAAGTATTTTCTTTAAGAACCCACTTAGTGATAAAAATAAGATGATTATTAGGTTGTTCCATGATATTGAAAACATTATTCATTTGAAATTGGTTAAACCCCTATTTCATGTAAATTATCAAATTATTAATATTATTATCAAGGGAAGGAGGATCAAGGTGAGAGATAAAATCTTGATGTTCAACCTCATTTAATAATTGCCTCTTAGTATGAGTTTTATATTGTAATTATTCGATAAAATTCTCAAAAGGATGGTATTTGGATTGGATCTAAGACTTGGGTAAATGGGAGGATATAGTTTCTAGAGTATCATCAATTAATTTATAATATTGAGGTTCTAGAAGGGTCGAGCTAGATTAGTCAACATCATCATCACTTTTTTGACGTGGTTTAGGATGATTCTCATCGAATTTGATGAGAATTGACTCTTACAAAATCTCAGTACTCTTATTGAAGACTTATAAGGATTTACTTAAGTTCGAGTACCCAAGGAAGATTTCTTCATTGAATTTAGGGTCAAAATTTACTTGATTATAATTTTTATTAAGGATAAATAATTTACAAATGAATAGTATAAAGAATAAAACTTTTGGAATTTTTTTTCCAAAGTACATAAGGGGTTTTTCTTAAGATGGGTTGGGAACTTTGGAACAAAGGTATTTAGGAAGGGAAAACTAATTTATTAGTGTTATAGATATTTATTTTAGGTTCTAATTTTGTCTTTCCACAACCCCATTTTGTTACGGTGTTCTAGGAGAGGAAAATGAGTGATGATAACCTTGGGAAGTAAAAAAATCATTGAAGCATTTGTTATCAAATTCACTACCATGGTTACTTCTAATGGAAAAGAGTTTGTATAATTTTTCATTTTTGACTTTCCTTGAAATGTTTATAACGACATTAAGAGCCTCATTCTTATGATATAAGATGAAAACCCCTGTAAATATAGTAAATGCATTGATAATTAAAAAGGTTAATTTTTCACCTTTGATACTAGCAACCTGAGTTGGCCTAAAGAGTTAAAGATGGACAGGTTTTTGGGATTTATAAGCAGAAATATGGTTTTTAGGTTTGAAGTACGATTTTTGTTTCTTTACTAGTTAGAAAGGTTTACAAAAAAAGTTATCTTTAAAAGAAAATATTGGTAAATCTCATTCTAGTCAGTTAGTTGAGCTTAATAAGAGAAGAAATATTATAATGACCTTGGTGTTGAGGCCAAATCCAAGAATCGTTACCTTTTTCACTTAAACACTTAACATTTTTACATGTAATAGATTTTAAATATTAATATAAACATTTTTAAAATGGGACACGACAAATAAAAGTTTTCCTTATGAATAAAAAACATTACAAAAAACATTACTAAAAGTGATTTTAAAACTTTTATCACATAATTTACTAATACATAGTAAATTATGATTCAATCCATTAACAAATAAAAAGTTGTTAATAAGAGTATATTATGAGAAAATAATTTTACCTATACTAATAATGTTTCATTTGGAATCATCTCTAATTGTGACATTTCCTCTATCAAAATCTTAGAGATGGTTGAATTCATAAGGATCATCACACACATGTCTTGAGAACAAAATATCCACATACCATGTAGGTTATTGTGTTTTTTTCTTTTTTTATAAAATATTAAGAAATTATAGATTTTTGTAACCATATCTTGGGTCTACGTAAGTTAGCTAATAAAGATTTTGGAATTCAAATTTTCTTGAAATAATTTTTTCCATTTCAAATATGAGAAGAAATATGAATTATTTTAAGTCTACAATATCTAGAATTATTATAGTTTCATTCATAAACTATATGACCAACATTATTGAAATAATTAGAAAATTTACTTTTAAAAATTCCCTTTACAAAATTAGTTTTATCATTGTTGGGGAAAATATATTGTCTTGAAAAACTGAAAACATAGAGATTTTTAAAAGGTTTTTAATATCCTAAAATATTATTTAAATTTTATTCTCCTTGGGTAAAATGATAAAGATAAATTTATGGTATTTAATTTGAAATTCAAAATTTTCAACTTTTGTTTGTTCTCTTAATTTTAAAATCAAATCCTATTTTTTTAAAGGTTGATCTTTTTTTGAAACAACACGTTTATATTTATTTTTAAGATATTTAAATTTCGAACTAATATCATGAGAACCATTTTGAAGTTCATTTTTAGAATTTAAAAGGTCTTAATAAGTTAAGGAATAGGTATAAGAAGTATAATAATAAGAATAGTAATGAGAAGAAGAAAAATAAATTTTAGAAGTAACCTTAATTTCATCCTCAACACATGTCTTGAGATACCTGGTGCTTCCATCACTTGAGTTGTATTTTGAAAATGAGTCCTCATTAACACTCCAATTTGATAACTTTAGAGATTTATTACCTTAATTGTCATATTTTGACTTTATTTATTCAAGGTATAATCTGTTTTGATGTGGCCCATCTTTTTAAAACTGGAATAAATTACCTTTAATTATTAATTTTTCTTTTTGAATTGTCAAGTTGATATATTTTTTTTTTCAATTTATCATCATCTTGGTAAAGTTGGAAACATCAAAGTCAATTCTGGATGAGTCATAATTTTTTTATTTAAAATAAATATTTCTTTTAGTTTTCTTGACCTCATTTTTAGCTATATTTCTCATAGTAATATAATATTTCATGATAGAATAAATGGGTTCCTCAACTTCCTTGTTTTTCACATCTTTAGCTTCTTGGATTTTGGTGTATTTAGTTTCCCAATTACATAGTAACACCCAAAGGATTTTCTGGACTAGAATTTCTATAGGTAGATAATCACTAAGAGATTTTATCCCATTATAAATATCAATAAATTGAGTAAACATTTTAGTGATATATTCAATGGGATATATGGAAAAACTCTAAAAGTTTTTTCAAAGCATATCTAAAGGGGTATATTTTAATTTTTTAGTTCCTTCATGATATACTACTAAAAGTTTCCAAATTTCATCATCTATTTTTCATGAATAAATTTGATTAAATTTATATTGGTCAAATATATAATCCAAGGCATTCACCAATTTACCATTTAATTCAAAAGCATAAATATCATCTGGGGTCCATTTATCTTCTTTTTTAGTTTTAGGAGTATATCCATGTATACCAATTTTATAAATAGGATATCCAATAGATCTAAAAAAGTAGACATGTGAGTTTTCTAATAACCACAATTGTAACCATAAAAAATGGATCACGACCCTAAGATTTCCATTTAAGACCACCATGGGTGTTTGAGAAATCCATTTAAAAAAGATATCCTTATTGGAAAAACTGGTTAATAATTTTGAATATAAAAACTTTTAAATAATTTTAAAAAAAATAATTAAATAGATCAAAAAATCATTTGATACCAAATGTGGGTCAGAGATGAATGAAATGGAAGGAGGGGGTAAATTTACCTTAAAAACTAAAGAAAAAAATCCAACTTAAAAAACTTATTTATAAAATATTGAATAAATTAATAAAGGAATCAAAATTTAAAGTGAAATGATATAATTAGATATGAAAATAAAATCGGAAGACTAAAATGAAGAGTGATTCAATTTAGCGATTTTTAAATGAAATATTTAAGTGATTAGAATAAGAAAAATTATTAAAAAATTAAGCGTTAATTGATGGATTAAACAATTTAATAAAAGAACAATTAAAATTGATAAATAATTGGAAATTCAGAAAATAAATGACATGGAATGTTTTGTAAGTGAGGAAATAGTACGTAAAGGTACATCTTTGTCAACCACCCTAATTGCTAGAGTATTTAATGTATTAGTCCCTTGCCTTTATTAGTAGGAAAATAACAAAACTATCCCATTATTTTTTAGGTTATAGTAAGAAACCTGATAATATAGACATAAGATATTTATTTATAAAGAAAAAACCCTTAAGAAGAGTCTCCCCTTTCCGTTTTAAAGGAAACTTCAAGAAAACCATGGTCCCTCAATTTATTTGTGGTAAT
This sequence comes from Viscum album, assembly GCA_963277665.1. Taxonomy (NCBI): domain Eukaryota; kingdom Viridiplantae; phylum Streptophyta; class Magnoliopsida; order Santalales; family Viscaceae; genus Viscum; species Viscum album. Next base: position 1,714,127,333 of record OY728125.1, read on the forward strand.
CATAAAAAAATAGAAGAAAGAGGAAGAGTGGATTTTTATAGATTGGCCTCTGATATTTCAAATAATATGAAAAACACTATGATAGATTGAGATAATTGAGAGAGTGAGTAAGATATTCAATTTTTTCATACACTCGTTGGAGAAGAAAGAAGATTTAGAAAGAGAGAGATTTGAGAGAGATTTGAGAAATTGAGAACCTTAGTGGATGAAAAAGTGTGTCAAAGTAGATTTCCAAGACACCCCAAGCCTCTATTTACAACCTCTAATTCCTGCAATAATGTTCTGGAATCATTCATGGGTCATAAATTTGAAGACATCCATGTTCAATTTACTTTTACCACATTAAATGTCATTATCATATTAGCATGCTCAATGCCACCAGATACCCGGTAGCTGTTACTAGGTAGTTGGTGGCCTACCTGGTGTTGGGTTCTTACTACCTACTTTTGCTGACTGGTTGGTTCATTGCCACTAGATGTATGATAGCCTTTTAGAGATTACCCTCTCACTTCCCATTTTCACCGGTTATCCGGTGCACCTCCACTAGATAGCTAGTGGGGTTCTATTGTATGGGGAAGAATCTGGGCATACCATCAGTTATCCAATGGCACTACACCAACTAGTTGGTGCTTCTAGTTACCTCCCACTTCATAAATTTTCTTCTCTCCTTCCTTCAACAAGCCTCTAAATAACTTCTAGTCTTCTTCTATGGCATCCAAACTCCCATTAACATTTGTGTAAGTTTTCTTCAAGTAGTTATAACATGATGTTTTCAAGATAGTTTAAAATCAATTAAATGATATAATTAAACACTTTATGAGTGTTTATGATAATTAAAATAATACAATAGTGATAAATACAATAAGTTGTCCAATGATTTCACATCATTAAAATGTATTTTTCTATGGATATGACCATTAAAAACATGTTTTAGTATTTTAAAATAATAAAAGTGAATTTTCATTCATCTTGGGAAAAAACCCATTGTATTGAAATTATATACGCTCAAAAATTTAACAAATAAATGTACAATTATTTTCATATGATTTCATGATATTATAGGGTCGTTACGTTGGTTTTGACCTTGTGACACACGTTTTTAAAGGGCGTAGAACCTTTAAAAACTTCTTATTCACTCATTCTAGGAAGACTGCACATTCAATTGATGTTTTATCTACTTTTTCATGTTTAAAATAATATAAAGACATTATTTCTATGATTTCAAGCCATTTCAAGACCATTTTCTATGGATCTAATTAGTAAACATACATTTTGGTGTTTTGATACAATAAAAGTATGTTTCAAATAATATCATAAAATTGAAGCCTAAGATTGATGTTTGATAAGCTCCATCATTTCAAAAATAATTATACGATAATTTTATTCTGACTTCATGAAATTCGTAGTTCATTTGGTTGGTTTTGACATCCTGACGCATGTTTTTACAGGGCGTCAAACATCTAAAAACTGATTATTCAGTCATTTGGGGAAAACTACACATATAATTGACATGAAATCTACTTGAACACATCAAAAATAATAAAAATATAGTTTTCCTCCAATTTTATATCATTATTAGGTCATTTGGAATGGATTTGACCGTTAAATGCATGTTTTGATGTTTTTAAACAATAAAACTGTTTTTATGGTCATCTTCGGAAAAAACAACCCAGATTAAAATTTATCTACTCCAACATTTAAAAAAAAATTGTACAATATTTTTGTATGATTTTATAGAATTTTAAGGTTGTTCGGTTGGTTTTGACCCCCTGACGCACATTTTTAAAGAGCGGCAAACCTTTAAAAACCGCTTATTCAAAAATTTTGGGAAAACCACACATACAATTGATGTTTCATCTACTCATGCACATAAATAATAATACAAAGATAATTTTAGAATGATTTCATTTCATTCTAAGGTTCTCTCTGGATCTGACCATTAAATGCACATTTTTTGTGTTTTAAAATAATAGATGTGTGTTTCCAGTCATCCTGGGAAAACAACACCTTCTATTGATGACATGTAAGCTCCACCATTTCAAAAATTACTATACAATTGGTTTTGTCTGATTTAATGGCATTAAAATTTTGTTTGGTCATTTTTTACCCCCTAACAGGTGTTTTTAAAAAGCATAAAACCTTAAAAAACTACTCATTTGGTCATTATCAGTAGACTACATGATCTATTGATGTGATATCCTCTCATCCATGAAAAAACAATAAAAAGATGTTTTTATTATGATTTCACATCATTATGAGATCATTTTCTATGGATCTAATCCTTAAACTCACATTTTGGTGTTTTAAAGTAATAAAATTATGTTTTCTATCATACTGAAAAAACAGAACCCCAAATTGACATGTCTTTAACTCGACCATTTAAAAAATCACTTTACGTTTGTTTTCATATGATTTCACTACATTTCTAGGTAATTCAGTTAGTTTTGACTATCTGATGCATGTTTTTAAAGGCATAAAACCATTAAAAACTATTTATTTGGTCATTCCAGGAATACATCACATATGACTGACATTTAATTTAATCATGCACATAAAAACTAATAAAAATACAAATTTCTTATTATTTCACATCATTTTGAGGTTTTTACTATGGATTTGATTTTTAAAATCATGATTTAGTATTTTAAAATAATAAAAGTTTGAATCTAGTAATCTCAATAAAATTTTTCCTCATATTGAAGTTATGTTATCCCCACAATTTTAAAAATCATTGTATAGTTGTTTTTATCTAATTTAATGAAATTTGGAGGTTATTTGGTTGGATTTGGACCCCGAACACATGTTTTTAAAGGTCATAAAACCTTTAAGAATTGCTTATTATGTCATTTTGGGTAGAACACATGTACGATTGATGTGATGTCTTCTCATGCAAACAAAAAATAATAAAAATATGGGTTTCATATGATTACACACCATTTTGAGGTCTTTTTTGTGGATCTAAGCATTAAATGCATGTTTTGGTGTTTTAAAACAGTAAATGTGTGTTTTTAATCATCTTAGGAAAATAACACCACATATTGATTTTTAGTTAACACCACCATTTAAAATATAAATAAATGTTTTTTTTCATCTAATGTCATGGAATTAAAAGGTTGTTCGATTGTTTTTGACCAACTAACACATGTTTTTAATGGGTGTAAAATCATTTAAAACTACTTATTTATTGATTTAAGGTATACCTCATGTCTAACCGATGTACTGTCTACTCATACACATAAAAAATAATACAAAAACAATCTTCCTAGGATATCACATCGTTCTGGGATCGTTTTCTATGGATCTGATCATTAAAAATGCATTTTAGTGTCGTAAAACATAAATGTGTGTTTGTAGTCATCCCAAGAAAAAACCACAGTAGATTAATGTTTTTTAACTCCAATATTTCACAAATCACTTTACATTTTATTTTATCTGATTCCATGGAATTTGGAGGTCATTCAGTTGGTTTTGACCCCCTGACACATGTTTTTAATGGGTATCAAACCTTTAAAAACTACTTATTTGGTCATTATAAGCATACCACGTATTAGATTGACATTTTTCTACTCTTTCACATTGAAACTAACATGAATATAATTTTCCTACAATTTCATGTATTTTTTAGATCATTTTATATAGATCTAACCATTAAACACATGTTTTGGTGTTTAAAAATAATAAAATCATATCTCTTATCATCTCAGGTAAATGAAACATATAATTGACATTCCATATGCTCCACCATTTACAAAATTATTATATGGTTGTTATTATCTAATTTCATGGAATTTTGAGGTTGTTCGGTTGGTTTTATCCCTCTAACACACATTTTAAAGAGTGATAAACCTTTAAAAACAACCTATTTAGTCGTTCCAGGAATAAGGCTTTCTCGGTTGATGTGTTGTGTACTTTTACACATAAAAAATAATACAAATATGGTATTTATATGATTTCATGTTATTATGAGGTTATATTTTGTGGATTTTATTGTCAAACACACATTTTTGTGTTTCAAAACAATAAAAGTGTGTTTTTGATCATCCCAAGAAAATGAAACCTCAAATTGATGTTCTATCAACACCACTATTTCAAAAATCATTCTAATTTTTTGTGTTTCCTGATTTCACAGCATTTAGAGGTTGTTTAGTTGGTTTGGACCCCCTAAAACATGTTTTTAAAGGGCACTAGAGCTTTTAAAAAATGATTATTTGTTCATTACAAGAATATCACATGTCCAATTTATGTCATATCTCTTTTTACAATTCAAAAATAATACAAAGATGGATTTCTTGTGATTTCCCATCATTATGAGGTTGGTTTCTATAGATCTATCAGTTAAACACACATTTTTGTGTTTTAAAATAATAAAATAGTGTTTCCAATAATATTACTAAAACAATAAATTAGATTGATGTTTCTTCAGAAACACTAATTGAAAAATCACTCTATAGTTTCTTCTTTTGATTTCATGGCATTTGGATGCCGTTCAGTTGGTTTTGACCCCCTGATACACATTTTTAAAGGGTGTTAAATGTTTAGTAACTATTTATTCAGTTTTTCTGGGAATACTGCATGCTCGATTGGCATGTTCTATCATTTTAAATGTAAAAAAAAATATAAATATTGTTTTCTATAATTTCACATCATTTTTAGGTCATTTTCTATGGATCTAACCATTAAAAACATATTTTTGTGTTTTAAAACAATAAATGTGTGTTTCCGGTCATCCTAGGAAAATGAAACCACAAATTGAAGTTATATTAACTCTACCATTTCACAAATCATTATAAAGTTTTTTATGATTTCAAAGAATTTATTGGTAGATCAGTTACATTTGACCCCCCAGTCACACATTTTTGAAGGGCATCAAACCTTTAAAAACTACCTATTCGGTCATTCTGAGTATAACTCATGTATGATTGACGTGTCTTCTACTCATCTAAGTCAAAAATAATAAAAAGGAAATTGTATTATGGTTTAATTTCATTCTGAGGTTTGTTTCTATGAATATGGTCGTTAAACGCATGTTTAGGTGTTTTTAAATAATAAAAGTGTGGTTCTTGTCATCCTGGACAAAGATAATATTGTATTGGAATTCTATGAGCTCCACTATTTCTAAAATCACTTTACATTTATTATCATCTAATTTCATAGAATTTATAGGTATTTATGTTGATTTTGATTCCCTAATGCACATTCTTAAAAGGTACCAAACCATTAAAAACTGGTTATTCAGTCATTCTGACAAGATCACACATCCAATTGATGTTCCATCTAGTCATGAACGTCAAAAATAATAAAAATAAATTTTTTCTTATTTACATCATTTCGGGGTCTTTTTTTATGGATCTGACCATTAAACAAAAAATTTGTTATTTTAAAACAATAAAAGTTTTTTTCACTCATATCAGGAAGAAGACACCTCATATTAACATTACATTACCTCCACCATTTCAAAAAAATTACTCAGTTATTTTCATCTAATTTCACAACATATACAGGTTGTTTGGTTGGTTTTTACCCAATAATGCACGTTTTTAAAGGGATTCAAACCTTTACAGACTACTTATTTGGTTGTTTTGTACATACCAGATGTCTGATTAATGTGGAGTCTATCATTTACATCAAAAATACTAAAAATATGATTTTCATATGATTTTACATCATTTTGAGGTCATTTTATATGGATATGACCATTAAATACATGTTTTAGTGTTTTAGAACAATAAAAGTGTGTTTTCAATCATACCATAAAAATGAAACCCCATATTGACATTCTGTCAGCTCCATCATTTCAAAAATCATAGTATAATTATTTTCCTCTGATTTCACAACATTCATAGTTTGTTTGGTTCGTTTTGACCCCATGGTATATATTTTTAAAGGGTGTTATACCTTTAAAACTACTTATTTAGTCATTTCAAATAGACAACATATTTGATTGATGTGTTTTCTTCTCATACACATCATAAATAATACAAATACTATTTTCCTATGATTTTACAACATTCTGAATTTGTTTGTTTTGTAAATGACCGTTAAATGCATGTTTTGTTGTTTTAAAATAATAAAAGGTGCATTTTTAGTATCCTGTGAAAATTTCACCTCATATTGGTGTTCCATTTTCTACACCAAAAGGAAAATAAATTACATTACCAATTGAAAGCTTTCTCAGATTCTGGGCATGGGGATCCAGACCCAATGGTTTATAAAATCAACAACCATTGCCAGCAGACCCACAAATCGAGCCTATGGTGAATGTGGGGGTTCCACCATGGGATGCCAAAGATGATGATGGTGTCAAACCTTTATTTATAGTTATAATTATAAATAAATAAATAAATATATATATTATAATTTTATAAACATATATAATAATATAAATAAATCATTAACATTAGGTGTTTATCAGCGCTAAAAAAGTGATGATAAAGGTATGTTTTATAAGTGATTTCTATTTTAGTGTTGATAAAACTTACCTTTATCCATGCTTTCTAAAATTAGACGATCAAACCCTTTTATGTTCTTATAAATAGAACCCTATAAAAACCCTATCACGACTTGTGCCACAAGATTTCACAGAACCAGAGCTCTATAGTCACCATCGTCGCCTCCACTGCCTCTACCGCCAGACCCTACTATTGTCATCGGACCTCTAAATCTAAGGTATGTTATCATGTTTGTGTCTATTTTTTTCAGTCAAACATCACTTTACCAAGTTTCACATTTTCTCGATGAATTGAACTCCCAAACTTTGTATATGCGTGCATCTTACTCCTCCTTCTCTTGTCTTCACTTTCTCATCGCCATAGCTTCAAATCGAGTGGAAATAATTTGTTTTGTCGATATTAATTCATTTGGATTCCCTTCCATTATCCATTTTTTGGAAGAAACCTAGGAATTTTGGGGAGTTATTTCATCCCTCTTCACACTACTTTGATATTTTGGTTCTGATGGATGCCCGTTGGCGATCGGTGGTCATTCCTTCTATTCTACTTGGTAGTTTTCATCCATTCTTCTCCCAATGATCCACTATAGTGGTGTATTTTTTTTGTTTTTGGATTGAGTTGGTCTACATTTTGATTCTACTAGGGTTTAGTGTGGGTTTATGAGTTATATGAGGTCATGTTGTGGGGGGGAAATGTGAATTTGTGATGTGGGGCTCATATGGTCGGTATTTGTCCATGTTGTGGGGTGGTGTTGTGTGGTTGGTTAGTAGACCTGTTGTGGGTAAGTTATGGTGTGGTTGGTTTAAGTTTTTTCTTTAGAGAATAAATGATATGGTTGGTCTATGGTTGTGTTATGGTGTTGTGATGTGATTTCATGTTATGTGGTTGATGATATGAGAGGGTTTGTGTTTTTCTATATGCCTATGTAGTGATGGACTAACTGGTTAATAATGTTTAAATGGCTTGGGATGTCCTAATAAAACTATATATGAAATTTCAATAATGAAAAACATTAAAAATATAATTTATAATATATACATGTATTTTATATAGTTCATCACAAATATCATTCTCTTCATAGAAGAGTATTTCATAGATATTTTTAAGGATAGAAATTCAATATATATAATATTATTATTTTATAATTTTTTATTAATGATATAGTGTTCGATTCCAATGAATATATTTTCATTATCCATAATTCATATAAAACTCATTTTATATTAAATAATGTATTTTTTTCAAAACAACCAGTTTTCTATTAATGAATTTTTTATACATTTAATAAGGAAAACATCAATAATTAGTCAATGGACCCTCAATGAATTTTTATAAAAAAATTATAGGAAGAACTAAAAATTCATGGTATGAAAATGTCTTTTGACATATTTTAAGTGTTTCAAGATTATAATTTTATAGTTTTATACGATTTTAAATTAATATACTTTTATAAATTTTATAATATATCATATTATAATAATCTAATTTAATAATAAATTTTTACTAAATATTTATACTTTTATAGTTTTATTCATTTATAAAATTATATACTTTTATAAATTTTATAGTATATAATATTTACATATATAGTTTAAATATAACATTTTAATAATTATTTATACTTTTATAGTTTTCTAGATTTATAAATTTATATTTAATTATAGTTTTATTCATTATAAATTATTATAATTTTATACTATCATAAATTTTACTTGTATATATTATAATTTTAAACCTTTATAAATTTTTAAAACTATATGCTTCTATAATTTATGTATACTTTTATAACATATATGCACTTTTATACAGTTTTATAAATACACTAGGAAATTGTTTTCATTCCCCATGATTCGTCATACTCACACAAATCCCTTATTTAAATGATCCAGCTTGGGTGACTATAACCCAACACTGGAAACCTTTAGCACTATCTTCACCTTCTATATAATATAGATTGATAATAACACCATGGGAAGGGAATTCCCCTAACTCTATCCAATCCATAGGATTTCCATCATGACCTCACTCCAGAAAAAGGTGAATTAATGTTTAACATCATTGAAATTCCTAAACCTACATTGCATCCAACATCACTTGTATGGTTTAAATTAGGGGAGTCCTCTACAACAACATCTTCTCTCTGGTTTGGTGTTAGCTTCTAAGGGGATGATTCTCAGGAAAAAATGAAACAATAACCATCATCCTCATGAGATTCATCTCCCAAATAGTTATTATTGCATTTTATTGCCTAAGACTCATCCCCCATCTCTTCAAGATGAATTCATATGATACCACCAACCACTAGTGGATTAATTATTTACTTAAATTTAATTACCCATTCTATCAAAGCATGATGAAATTACTTGAAACATTAAAATGTTGGGTTCCCCTTCTTTTAAATACCCCTTTTTGTATTTATTTATTTTGTTAAATATTAATATTACCAAATCAAATAGGGTGGATATTAATAGAGAATGGATGAATTCAAATTGTATGATAAAAGAATATGAATATGGAGTGAAAGAGTTCATTTAGTTTGTAAAATATCATGCATGTGACCATTTTCAAATACTTTATCTATGTTTTTGCTATTTTTATTCAATACTAATCAGTCCAGAGGAGTTAGAAGAACATTTAATCTAACATAGAATTGATAAAAGTTATAAATGTTGGAGTAGAAATGGGGAAACGAAAAAATGTATCTAATTATTGGGATAACACTATGTTTTATGTATTATCTGATATGATTACAAGTGTGGACAATTAAGAAAGTCATATCAAGGATGTGATTACAATTTTGAATGATGATGAATATCGTATAGAGGAAATGAAAAATACAGTTGAAGATGAAATTAATTATTTTACAAAAATTGTTTGATAAGTTAAAGAGTTGTGAAAATATGCCATTTTATTCTAGTTGAAATAAATATATATCATTTTACGAAGTACTGAAGCTGTATAACTTGAAATTATGCAATGTATGTAGTGTCCCCAATTTTACTGAACTAATTTCTCTCTCGAATGATATGATCCTAGAAGATAATGACATCCCTAGCCAAATATATGACACTAAACGAATGATATGTTTGATGGGTATGATCTCTGGAATAATACATGAATGTCCAAATGGATGTATACTACTTCATAAGGATCAAAAATCACTTAAATAATTCCCAAAGTGTGGTGCTTCTCAATACAGGAAATATGAATTGGTTATTATGAATGTTGTATGGTACTTTCCAATCATTCCAATGTTTAGGCACTTATATGAAAGTGAGGAGATTTCAATGAAATTGACATGAAACATAGATATAATAAATAAATACGGGAAAATTCATCACCCAACAAACTCTCCTTAGTGGAAGAGAATTGATCCTGAGTATCATGAATTTGGAAATGAGCTGAGAAACCTTCTTCTTGTGTTATCTACAGATGGAGTGAATCCTTTTGGTTTTCAAAGTAGTACTCACAGTACATGGCTGGTTATGTTGGTAAATTATAACTTGTCACTGTGTTCATGCATGAAATATAAATACATCATGTTATCTATGATTATATTAGGGCCAAAACAACCAGGTAATGATATTGATGTTTATTTAGAACCATTTATCAAAGATTTGAAATTAATGTAGGATTCAGGTGATACGTTGTCTAATGCTTACAGAAATTAGTATTTTATGTTGAGAGACATGTTGTATAATATGATAAATGAATTTTATTCTTGTGGAAAATTTTTAGTATATAACATTAAAGGAACTCAATGTTGTCCCATTTGTGAAAAAGGTACACATTCAATTAGGTTAAAACATTCATCAAAGACTGTGTTTCTAGGACATCACAGATTTCTACCTTGAAGACATTAGTACCTATATTTTATGACATAATTTGATAGAATTTTAAAAGAAAGTACATCACCATCCCCACTAATAGGTGATCTATTTTTTGAGAAAGTAAATGACATGGAAACTGCTTTTAGTACACCATTTTTGAAAAACCTTACAAAAACTAGTTGGAAAAAAGAGATTGATTTTTTAATTACCATACTGGAATTGGTTGTATGTCAGAAATTTTCTTGATGTTATTCATGTTGAAAAAAATGTATGTGATAGTGTAATTGGAACATTTCTAAATACACCCAGAAAAAAAATTATGGAATTAAGGCTAGGTTGTACATGGTTGACTTGCAAATAAGGGTTGAGTTGGCATTGATGAAGGGTGAAAAGTGAACTTTATTCCTCCAATTTCCTAAACTCTTTCCAGGTATGAGAAATGTCAGTTCAATAACTTCTTGAATAATATAAAGATTCTAGAGGGGTGTTCATCAAATATCAAGAATATCATTTCAATGGATGATTTAAAGTTAAAGTGTCTAAAATCAAATGATTTTCATGTTTTTATGAAAGATATAATTCATGTAGCTTTATGTTTCATTTTTCCCATGAATGTTCATCATATAATAACCATGATATGTTTCTTTTTCAAAGCTACATGCAGCAAAGTTATAAACCTGAAAAAATTACTGACTATGGAAAAGGAAATTGCAATCATTTTATGTGAATTGGAAATGTTCTTCCACAAAAATTCTTTGATATAATTCTTCACTTGGTGAAAGATATTGGACTATACAATCACATATATAGATAGATGTACCCCATTGAACGATATATAAATATTTTGAAAGGGTATGTCAAATATCAAAGTCATACAGAGTGTTGTATTGTAAAGTGATATGTTGTTGAGGAACCCGTTAAATTCTGTATCGACTACCTGTCTGTTGTGGAAAGGATTAGTCTATAGAAAACTTATCACACTGGGTGGCTTGTGGGTGATGTAATTTTCAGAATAGATGCTGCCACAATCAATATTACAAATTGGGAGCAGGCCCACCTTTATGTTTTTCATAACAGTTCGGAGGTTTTCCCATATGTTGAAATCCACAAAGAAATTCTTAGGCATTTGAAACCACCAAGGGATGAAATATTGATATCAAATACACATAATAAATAATTTATAGGGTGGTTTTGATGCCATATTTTTTACAGTGTAAGATGAACATTTGGATTGAATTCTAGAATGAATTTGATGTATAACTAGAGGACCAAGTGTGTATATATTATCTTACAATGGTTATATAATTAATGGTTATATGTTATATACAAATCAACATGATGAAATTACTACCATGAAAAATAGTGTAGTTATACTTGTGGCTGAATCGATGTATGTTTCTGGTACAAAGGACATAAATCCAATTTATGAAAAGATATCATACTTTTGTATCATCAAGAGAAAATGAGAGTTGGATCATACAACATTCAAAGTTCCTATTTCTTAATTAAAGTGAGTTGACAACATGAGTGATATTAAAATAGATGAATAGGGATTCATGAAAGTGGATTTTAGTAAGGAAGGGTACAAAGATGAACCGTTTATAATGGAATCCCAAGAAGTACAAGTATTTTATGTTCCAGATCCCATAGAGATAAAGTGGTCAATTGTTCTATTATTGACGAAAACCATTGAAGGGTTAGATGAAAATTAAACTATGGATAACCCTTTCATTGGGATGTTGCAATAATTTCATAGTGGTACCAATATAGTCGGGTTTTTTTATATTATAGGAGACCACAATGAAGAAATTTGGATAGTCGATAGAGGGGTAAAATCCCTTCAAGATTAAAAAATAGATTTCAATAATGATGTTATATATTTTTTGTATTATACACTGTGTTACCTCATGTTATTATCTCTTCACTGCTACATTTATGTAATATAAATTAAATGTTAAACCACTTCTGTAGTTAATTATTTCTATACATGATGATGCTCTCAACACTAAGGAACAATAGGTTTCTCAACATATTGCTTCTCCAAATCCTTAGGAAAAACAACTTTCTCATCCTTTTGCTGCTCTCAGTGTATAGGTACAATGACCTTCTACATATGTCAATGCTACTAATCTAGAGAAACAACATATTGGTTATATTGAATCCTAGGAAATGTTAGGCGATGAAGGACTGATGGTGTAAAAAAATAGGAGCGCCATAGTGTCATGATGTTAATAAAAAATATTAAAGAGAAAATAAAATTCATAAAATTCTAGGTTAGATGGAATGTTCAGGGCTTGTATGTTGACCCCAACAAGGCCATGTTCAGTAGTTACATTGGTCCCATCACTCGGAAATGCGTGCTGGTTGATGTAGATTCGTGGCACCATGTTGTGCCCATGATGAAGAAGCTGATTTAGGAGGAGATTACAATAATATTATGATATCATTTCTTTATTTTACTAAAAATTAAAATAATGGAAAATTGACTTACACTTCATCATCCCTTGTAGAGTGAACTTATAGTAGATGACCCCAAAAGAAATATGTATTAATTCTTTTTGGAAGAATTCACAAAGGCTCTCACAAAATTTTAATGATATTTAATCTTAAAGGTATTGAAGGGAAAATAAAACCAAACCCACTACTTATGTATGTACACATGATAAGTTAAGAAGCGTGAGATTCATTTACTATCCATTGTGCATAAATTTATTTTCAGGTACATTATGACTAGTAATACATTGTTTGACAACATTTTTATTCATCACTTTGATAGAGAACTTTTATTTATGAATCAAAAAATGAGTGTTGAAATAAGGAATGGGTAGAGAAACCAACATACCCCTATTAAAAAGCAAGGATGGGGTATGCTTCACTTGAAAATAAATTGGTACGTATTTTAAATATACCATAATACTTTTATATGACATGAAAAAACAACTTAATTATGCTCCTTTGTTTATATATAGATTGATGAATCCAAATCCAAGTCAAATTCAATCCAACTTCAAGTCCTATGGAAGGAGGAACATGTAAATAATGATGGTATACAAATAGATTAAAACACAAAAAAAGTGTAGGAAACATGTGTATGTATGACATAATAAAAATTTGTTTTACTTTAAATCGTTGTTACATAACAATGATTACTTATTTTCCTATAACTTCAATCTGATATAGTCATAGGAATTATCAACACCTATACTTGATGAACACATACTATTGGTGGTCTTGAAGTGGCTAGAATAGTATGGTCGCATCAGAGGTGTGGGTTTTGGGGTGACATCCTAAAAATATTTTGAGAAAAAAACAATAGGAGGATAACGATAATGAAATGGAAGAGATAAAAGAAATATTTCATACCCTTGAAGAAAAATTTTATTTGTAGAATGAGTTGCTAGAAAATGTTATGGGTGGAATCAAAGAGATGAAACAACGCAATAATAACCATTGAATGAAGATCCCACCCCACACCCAGTAGCTTTATGGGGTTTTATTCCCCTAAAAGAGTTGTCTTAGTTGAGTTAATCAATATTCTAATATTTTTTTCTATGAAATGTGAATCAGATAGATACTAAAAGCTTTATTGTTCTGATATTATACAAGGTGAAAATGACTGTGATTTATATCTATGAGCACCCACTGTAACAGCCCAAGATTTTATAAAAAAATATTCTTTTTAATTTTATTAATGTCTTGTGTTGTACGCTACACCAAAAGGAGCTTGCACAACACGCATCCTTGTCTTGCCTTGCATTACACGCAATCGCGACCTTCCTCGATAGCGTGTGTAATACGCAATACCGAGTTTCACTAAACAACGATGTGCTATTAAAATATTATTAGCCGTTATGAATAGTAATAACCACTTTTTAAAATTCTGTAAATCTTATTTTTCAAAATGAACTTCATTCTTGGATTCGGAGTATCGAATTTAGCCTAAGTTGAAATTTTGGTACTTTTCGGATAACTTTCATATTCTGATGAATAGTGAAAATTACTAAATTATAATTAAAAACAACTTTTTTAATCGAAATAATTAATAGTGATAAATTATTAATTTGAGTGGTTTTAAAGTATATTTAGAATATATTTTTACAATTTAATACAATGTTGGTCATTGGTTGTAATTTAACATTTAAACCAGACATAATCAAGTGTCAATCTTTTGATATATATTGTTTCTTAAAAACACGCTATTTGTTTTAACAGCGGGATTTAATTATAAAATTAATTAATGCAACTTCTATGTTATGAATTTGGTAAAATAGATTTCATTTTTGAATTCGGAATATGAAATATAGCTTGGGATGAAATTTTGGCATTGTTCTGAAAAACATCAATTTTTGATGAATAGTGAAACTACTAAGTGGTAGGTTAAAAACTGAATTTTGCATAAAACTTAATTTTACCGCTTCTGTGAATGGAATTTCGAAAATCCGAGAGACACGGTTAATATCAAGGACTAAAATGTGGTTCAATGAGATGAAAATAATTTTTTGGTGAATAGTAACTTTTTACTTTTTTTACCACGGTTAATAGTAAATAAGGTAACTAAGGGTAAATATGATATTAATATTACCCTAACACATGTCCTAATTCTATTGGACAAGTGTAATTCGACCAAAAACAAACTTAGGAATAAAATATGACCATTTAGGCCCACTTGGATTAGATTAGGACATTTATTATTAATTTATTTAAAGAAGGGTTAAAATAGTTAAAATCAAAGTTTAATAAGTAAATCATTTTTAATATGGGGTTATACATAAGATAAATTCGACTATAAATATTCATTAGAAAGCTAAAAAGATTTCCTACATGATGGTATTTTATTTGTAATTTTTAGACATTATAATTTATTTATGACACAAAAATGATGCCGTAATTATCTTATTAATGAAATATTGACATAATTGATAATATAAATACCAAAATAAATGTAATTTAAGACTTTTTATGAATTCCACTAATTTTCTAGGTTACTATGATATATTAGTGTTGATTTAATCAACTTGGTTCGAACATATAATTCTGTTATGACTTTCACAAAAATCATATATCAAATAGTGTCAAAATTGACACAAAATAGTTTTTAAATCAAATATTATATTATTAATTGTTATTTTATTCCTAAAAATCTAAGGTTCGGCCAAATGACTTAAATAAGGATATATGTATTAATAATATACAATTTGGGGTTCGTTTGGCATGTTATAGTAAGTTTATTAACCATATAGTGAAAGAAAACAAAAATACATGGTAAAAGTTAAATTATTTAACTTAGAGTTAAATCTAATTGATAAGGTTAAAATAATACCCTAAACTTGTCTAAATCCTATTGGTTGATAGGATTTCGACCCATCCCCACTTTATCTTCGAAATAAGACCCTTTGGAACCATTATAAACCGATTTTGACTTTAATATAAAATAATATTTTGAGATATTCCTAAGGTGCCCCTCTCCTCTCCTATAAAAGGACACCTCCTCCCCCTCCTCCTCACACCAATTTGAGCACTCAAGCTCGTCCAACCCCTGCCAAAATATCTTCTCCACTTCCCTAGAAGAATCCTAGAGGTTCTGGTCTTCCTCAAAGACCAATTTTAGTTCCCTAAGAGGAGGTCTCCAAAAGGCGCTTCAAAGAAGAGGTAATTACCGTTACCAATTCTTTCATCTTTATTTCTTCTTCCACTTCTTCTTCTTAGGTTGTTTCATTATGAAGTAATAACATCAGTATCACTCATATACTGATATGTTATTATAAGTATGAAACAACCCTATTTCACCATCTATCCATCCTACGGAAAAAGAAATCACCGCGCGTGCGTACGTACGGAATACCGTCTCCACGCCGTGGTGTAATCTATTTTCCACCACCACCTTACATGGATGGGTATAATGGTGTAAAGAATAACTATACAAAGTTATTACAACATCATATTGATTCTGATATATTGTATAATCCACTCCAATTCAATTCAATATTTATAGAAATGGTATCATCGCTCGTGCGTACGTACGGAATACCGTCTCCACGACGCGATGAGATTCATTCTCCATGTTAACCATTTAAGAATGATTATAAAGTATATATAATAAATAATAATGAAATATATGACATTATAAAGCTACTGGATTTATGTATATATATACATATGTATGTCATCTACTTACTTCCATTTCAAGACAATAAGGAAAGGAAAACAGCGTTCATGCGTACGTACGGACTACCGTCTCCATGAACGGTGTTTTTCATTTTATTTATCTACCTATTATATATATATATATACTGAATATATATGATATATAAATCATATTTTATATTCTGGAAGTAAGTAAATCATGATATAAGTAATGATGATGTCAAGAACAACAAGTCAAAACACCTACGATAAATGAAACGATTTTACCCAAAACGCTTCTTTAACATGGAATTTACAAAAGAACGGGTAATATAATGTCATAAGTGAACCATATATGATATAATAACAATGAATATGATTCTGTAATAAGTCAATAACATGATTTAAATCATTATACAGGAGGTTCGGACACTTACAAAGCAAGTCGGACCTAAGGTAAGGGAAATATCACAATCTCATTCTTATCCGAGATTGTTTATTCGTAAGTATTTACTGGGGTGTATTTTATCATCCACATCCATGTTTACTCAATATGTAATATTATTTCCATCCACCTAAAATTGTTTAAATCCATTTTTACCCTTCGGTGAGTTTTTAGTAATACGTATGCAAGGAATCTTTTGTCGTTTTTCGTACGAGGTACTTTTTGACTTTTCCGACAAAAGTACGAAGAATGTTTTTTTTTCTTAACTTATACGGCACGAACGGATTTCTACTGTTTTATAAAGCCTTATTTTCATGAAGCTTCCTCTAAAATATTTCATGACTATTTTCAATAAAATCTCTTTCTTTTAAAATTGCATGATGTTTTGTGAAAAGAAATTGATTTTGAAGAAGAAAGGATATTTTCCTCAAGAATTCAATTCAAGTGTTTTATCAAAATTATTTTCCATCTAAGATAATAAAGGGTTCTGTTTCTATCCATATTTTTACATTGATTTGACTATGTTGTGATGGAATTATGTTTATGAATTCCTTTATCTTATATGAATTGATTTATGATGTCATGATGTTTCAAGAATCCCATTTTAATGTGTTATGCGATGATGTATGTTTTATGATTATATGGCACACATAAGAAAGGATTCATTATAAGATGGGTGGGACCTATATCTCCCTCCAATGCATTGGGTAAAGATTTTATATCTCATGAGATAGACATGGCTGGAATGGTAGGTTATACCGGTTCAGTGAAACAGGACTGAAACGAGGGTTACTCGATTCAGAAAGGGACTTTGTCCACTAAGATAGTCTTGGAAATGAGTCTTGACTAAAAAGAAATGATTATCTATGATTATGTGTGAATGCCACAAAGTTTCATGTTTTAAGTTATGATTATTGTGATTACATTTCACTGCCATGATTTATCCCATGTTATGAAATTATGATCTCTTTTGCAGGATAAGATTTCAAAAATGTTTTGTTCTTATGAATATGATGTGATTGATATTTCTTTTGTTTACCCTTACTGAGCATTTGATCTCACCCTTTTATTTTTTCTTTTCCCCAGGATATAAAGAATGGTTTTTAGGTATAAAAAAAGGAAGATCTTTATGGGAGATGTTGAAGATCTTTCACCACGATTAGAAGATTACGTTCCGAGTTTCCAAAGACACTAAACTATTACGATCCTTTAGTGTGTGTTTTGGTTATGTACTAAGTATTCCGCAAATGTAATGTAATGTCCATGTACGTCAAGATTCGGGTCTCTACACCCACTCGTCACATTGTAGGGAGGGCCATAATGTTCAATATCTAAGATGACTGTCTACACAACAGACCACTTCCAACAAGTCATTTGATAGTGGCAATTAGCATAGGTCATGAGCCAAGAGCTGAGCTACATGTTCCACTTGATGACGAAGATATTAATATGATTGACCAAGCTATTGGAATATTCATCTCATGGCCATCAGATCTTGTAAAAACACATTTCAAAAAGGAGGTATTCATTTCCAATTTATTTTCCAGGCTAAACCTTTAATAATTAATGAAAAAATGGTTGAACTGGTGAAAGTTATTATAGATAGAAAAATGGAAGGGGTTGAAATGAAAGGTAGACTAAAAACCAATGTAACTTTTTTTATTAATAAAACACTTTTAGGGGAAAAAAGTGAGAACCCACACAGCATACCCAGGTAATGCACTAAAAGTGACTGTATAATTATCAAAGGATAGTTTAAGATGCCTCAAATCGTTATCCCTAAACAATTTCAAAGGGGTAGAAGCTACCTGATTACCTGGATAATCCTTTGGGAGGTCTTCAAAATGATCCTCCAAATAATCCCAAGATTTCATGTATTCATCTTTGTTGATCTTCCCCTCATTGAAGCCTCTTATTAGGATGCAGTATTTCTTGTCAATCCAAGCACATTTCTCGCTAGTAGTGTCCAATTTGAGCATTATGTCCATCATTTTTTAGTATCCTCCTGTGTGGCCTTAATCATCAGAACGTCTTCCAACATTTCTTCACCAGAGTGCATAAGCAGCTCTAGATTATTCACCGTACCCACGACTTCCTCTTTCTGATTACCATTAATGATTTTTTTGAAAGGAACTGCCTCAATGACCACAGTCGTCGCCTGATCAGGGGAATATGAGACCTTGGGATCATCTGCACTCGCCTTGTCTTACGACCATTTCGCAGATCTAGTCTCCATTGGAAGGGCAAAATAGGAATAATCCTTCTAACCCTTCTTATTGCCTTTCCAACCCTTCCTCCTCCTTTGATTAATAATATCTTCACCATGAATATCATCATTACTATCTCCCAAGAGTTGGCAAGATTCGTCATCACTAGATGCCTCTCCGAGTTCACCATGCGCCTCATTTGGATCATCTGGATTGACTACTTCCACCTCCTATTCTATATTGTTAGGATATAGACTCTCAAATTGATTGACAATCTTTAAGACCGGAGGGTCCCTACTCATACTTTACCCCCTAATTGCATTTTAATCATTTGCAAGCCTCTCAGGTTTTTGGGATCCCAAACTTTCTAAAGAGCCTTGAGTTGAGTGAACTGCAACAACATAAGATGCAGCCTTCAGATTCCTTGCATCACCATCTTCAGCTAATATAACCTTACCAGTGTTAGTGCTCAAAACCCATCCATGAGTGTCCTCTTTTGAGTTACTAAAAGATGAATCCTGGCCAACATCATCATGGACCACCTAAAATCTTGTAGGACCCAAAGGAACACTAGTCAATGGCAGGGGGTCACCTAGGTCCCTCTCCAACCGCCTGAAAATATCAGAAACCAAAGGGTTGTCCCTCTGAGACTCATGATGCATAGACTTCACAATGTTTGGGATAGAATTATCCAAATGATTCCCTATCATCCCTTCACTACCACCCAACCCTGAGACTTGGCCTTTATCCCTTGAAATCTCATTCAACCGTTGATGTTGAAAAACTGCCAAAGAGTGTCCCAGTTTCCTACATGTAGAGCAAAAGTCAACCCATGATTCAAAAAACACTGTCTTCTTGTTCCGATATTCATTTTCCACTGTAACCCAAATGAAATCCATAGGTAGATTCGATACATAAATTTCTACACAGATGCGGGGATAAACAGGATGAGAAACTGACCTAGTATGAATGGATAGGAGGATCAGTTGTAAATGTACACATGAGGTATGTTTTCATGATTTTTTTTCCAAAAGCTGATATACAAAGTTATTTTTGACTAAATACATTTCATATTTTTTTTGTGTATATATCAATACCGATTGAAGGGATTACCCCATGAAAATAAATCTAGACTCATTAGTCCTCATGTAACTTCTATAGAACAAACAAAAATATATTATAAAAATGGATGAAATAGAAGCAGAACTAGACAAATTGTTTTAAAGAAAACTTATGGATGGAAAACTCTTATTAAAACCAATGATTTAGGGGTAAAACTCTATAATTTAATCATATCAATAATATTTTCATTTCTTTCATTACTTATTCATTTTTTTCAGAAGCCTTATATACTCATTATGATCAGTTTAGATACTCCAAAGATTTATTTCTTAGATTTACTACATGGATAACCAACAAACTAACAACACATGATGAGTTTTGTCAATTTTTAATACACTACATCCAATGTTTTAGAACTAAACTCCAAGATATGTATTTAATATTTTGTTTTAATGATAATTATGTTATGATAGGGAAATGTTTAAATATCATGAATATTATGGAATAAGGACAGTCTATGAACACAAGGAGCCTAACAAGTTCTACAACTAGATAGGTATCATGGTATATATAATAATATTTCACTATCCAAACACATATAAAAACAAAGTAATTATTTTTCTTAATTTTTTTCAGTTTTTTAAAACAAAAAAATGGAAAAGATTATGGATATTATATTTGTAAATTTATGAGAGAGATCATATTCTATAAACAAACTAGCATTCCGGAAGAGGTTTTTTTTGAAGATAATTACTATTTAATTTAAAATATATATTAATCGTGCTTCTATGACTGCCGAAAAAGACCATATTTACAAGATGATATATATTTGACTAGAAATGAATGGGTGATATACATAATGGTAGAATATACACAAATAACATGAATATGTTACTTCTATATAAGTAATGGAATATTTCATATTTATTTTTAATTAATTTCTTTTTAGTAATACTCAAATAATAATTTTTTTTTATTTTACAGTTCAATTCCTTTGTTCAAGTTGGGATGGTTTATTCGAAGATGTTTATGCTCATGATATATTTGACTTCAAGGCTGCAACTATGATAATGATAACAATGAAATGTGTTAAGATTGTATACAACCGTCATGAAAAGTTGAATTCCTAATAATTATTTAATTAATTTTTTCATCATTTTATCTATTATTTGTAAGTTAATTTCCCTATGATTTTTATCTAATACTTATTTAGTTTCTCTCAAAGTTCTTTTGGGAAGTCATATTTTCCATTCAACTATCTGAAAAAAGCCACAAAAGAGATAACATATTCCTTTATGCCGATGTTACCATTATTTAAAATTATTTTCTTTATCAATATGACAACATTTCATATTGAGTCGATGTTATTATCCAAAAAACACTTATCATTTCTGGATACTAGATGAGTAGAAGAAGGTTTTTTGACCAAGAACATCAACTCAATATACATGGTTAATAGTTAGAAAAATAAAGACAATATAATGTGTTGTAACATTGGATGTTTAGATTATTTTGATACTTTATTACAATGATCTATATGTCGTTTGGGAAGTGTAGGAATTAGTATCACCAAAATTCTACATATATCATGAGTGGTATGAATCTAGGTGTGTCTTTTTATTTAAAAATGACATTAATTTTAGTAAAAAAGACAATTGAAATACTCAAAAATGAACAAACGCTTTCAGATTGTATTGATAATTTATGAAAATGATCAATAAGTCATTTTTGATGTGTATAAATTAGCCTCACCTTAATCTAATGCATGGTGAGACTAGTGTGACTCCAAGTGTGACTTTTTATTTAAAATTGAAATTAATTTTAGTAAAAAAGACAACAACATAATCAAACCAAGAAAAACATTCATATTGTTTTTATATTTTAGGAAAATGATCCATAAGTAATTTTTGAGGAGTAGGAATTAGTCTTGCTTCAATCTGATACACGATGAGCCCAGAATGACTCAAAGTTCCTGTTATTGGTTTAAAATTGACATTTTAGTTCAAAAAGTGTCACTCATTGAAAACTAAGAAAACAATATCATATTGAATTGACAATTTATGAAAATAGTTTATAAGACATTTTTTATGTGTATGTGTTAGTATCATGATAAACTGACACATGGTTTGACTAGTGTTACTCAAAGTGCATGTTTCCTATTTTAAATGACATTTTAGTAAAAAAAAATACAACTAACATACTCAAAACCGAGAAAATGAATTCAAATTGTTTTGATACTTTAAGAAAATGATCCATAACTCACTTGGGAGGTGAAGGAATCATCTAAACATCACTCTGATGAACAGTGTGACTGGTATGTCTCAAAACGTGTATTTTTCTTAAAAATTGACATTAATATTAGTAAAAAAGATAATTGACATACTCGAAACCATGAAAACACGTTCATATTGTTTTGATACTTTAGGAAAATGATCTATAAGTAATTTTTGATGTGTAAAAATCATCAAAACCTTAATCTAAACATGATGTTCCCGGTATTACTCAAATTCTCTATTATTAGTTTAAAATTAACATATTAGATAAAAAAATATCACTCAATGAAAACCTATAAAATGTGATTAGATTGTATTGATAATTTATTAAAATGATTTATAATTCAATTCTGACTTGTAGGAAGAATTATCATGTCAAACCGATGCACGATGTGACCAATATGAATCAAAGTGCATGTTTCCAGTTTCAAATGATATTTTAATAAAAAACACAAGTGAAATATTGAAAACTGAGAAAACACATTTGTATTATTTTGATACTTTAGGAAAATGATTCATAATTCATTTTTGAGAAATTGGAATCATTCTTACCTCAATATGATGCATGATGTGGCAAATATAATTCCCAGTGTGTCTATTTATTTTAAAATGATATTAATTTTAGTAAAAAGAATAAGTGGAATAATGAAAATCAAGGTGAAACATTTATATTGTTTTGATACTTTATAAAAAAGATCCATAAGTAATTTTTGATGTGTAGGTTTTACCATCACCTTAATCTGATGCATGGTGTGACCGGTATGACTTTAAGTGTGTCTTCTTATTTAAAATTGACATTGATTTTAGTAAAAAGAACAAGTGACATACTAAAAACTGAGAAAATTCATTATAATTGTTTTTATAATTTATGAAAACAATCCCTGATTCATTTTTGATGTGTTAGAATCAACCACACCTCAATCTAATTCATGGTGTGACCGGTATGAAACCATGTATGTCTTCTCATATATAATTGATATTAATTTTTGTAAAATGAATAAGTGACATACTAAAAACCAAGAAAATGAATTTATATTGTTTTTATACTTTAATTAAATGATTTATGAGTCTTTTTTGATGTGTAGGAATCAACTTCACCTCAATCTGATGCACGTTATGACCAATATGACTCTAAGTGAATCTTTTTATTTTAAATTGACATTAATTTTAGCAAAAAGAACAAGTGACAAATTGAAAATTATGGAAATGAATTTGGATTCTTTTAATACTTTAGGAAAATGGTACATGAGTTATTTGTGACATGTAAGAATCATACAAACCTAAATTCGATGCACGGTGTGACCGATATTACTCCAAGTGTGTCTTTTTTTTAAATTATATTTAATTTTAGAAAAAAGGACAAGTGACATACTGAAAACTAATCAAACACATTCATATTGTTTTTATACTTTATTACAATAATAAATGAGTCATTTTTGACATTTTGGAATCTCTCGAACCTCAATTAGATGCATAGTATGACCGGTATGAATCAAAGTATCTGTTATCAGTTTAAAATTGAGGTTTTAGTTCAAAACACATGTCACTCACTAAAAAACAATAAAATATACTCTGATTGTCTTGATAATTTAGGACATCAATTCATAAGTCATTTAAGACATGTAGAAAGTAGTTTCATATCAAACCAATACACTATGTGACTGGTATGGTGTAAAGACCCAGAATTTCTATGTATTTTTTTTTAATATATGGGATTTTTACGAGTCCGCAAAAATTGACAGCACGTGATTCTGAGGCCCGGAGTGCCCAGAATGAATTTCTGAACTTTTTTTTGAGTAAGTTCAGTAAACGTGCAAGCAGGTTTTTGTAGCTTTTGAACCGGTGCTCAGAATTGAAATTTAAGGGCACTGTTGAACTCACATCGCCGATATTCTCTTACGGAGACTTTCACCTCGACGACAGTTGGTCGAGGGTGTAAGTTAATTTTTGGTTTTTTCGTGAAAGAATAAAGTAAAATAAATTGTGTAACATTTTATTTTATTTCTCTTGGAACTCACCATGTGGATGTTGAGAGGTGGGGACCACCAAAAGTAAACCTCCCATGTGAGGTGATGGTGGTGGGGACCACCCGAGTCTAACCTCCCATGTGATGTTATGGTGGTGGGGACCACCTAAGACCAAAACCCCATTAAACTCCCCTCTTAAGTGTGAGAAACCACTTGGACTCCCTCCAACTTTAACTTTCCCAACACTTGTCAAATTAATTAGGCTAATTAATTATTCCAACAGCTATGTAATTAATTATTCCAATCTGAAATTATTCCAATATATTCTATAATGTTGGCTAATTCATTTTTGGTGGAATTGGGGGAAACTCTTGGAAAAGGGGAGAAACTTGGAGAATTGGGAGAATTGGGAGAAATCTCTCTAATGAAGAACGGAAACAAAGAATGCTGACTTCGACTTCGACTTCTTCTTTGGTACAATCGTTGATGAGGAACGTCTTCAACATCAATGAACTGGCGATCAAGGGAACATTGACGTGCACGACGTCCGTCTATACCCAAAAACGTTGTATCCTCCCTCACAACCTCTGTCGATCAATCAAATGAGGTAGGGAGGGTGTTTGAATTATTTCCCTTACCCATTCTTGATATTCTTGTGATTCAAGTATTATAGCTGCTTTCTACCACTCTAATGTGGAGAGTGCTGGCCAAACAAACATGGACCGTCCTCTCTGAATTTCTTGGGATAATTCTTGTGTTATTTGAAATGGAGGAGGATGGATATCAACCACGATGAAGGCGATGAAGGTGATGAAGGAGATGAAGGAAACGACGCTGCCCCGTGACTACCGCCACCCTCGGCCTCCGTGCCCCACGGTGCTCCACCGCCCCGCACCACCCCGCGGCCTACCATGCCGCCCCGGAGCCTAGCCACGCCACATGTGGCCCTCTGAGCCGCCCCATGGCCTCACACCATCCATGGTCGAGCTGCTCCTCGGCCGAGTCATCTTGTGCCCACGCGGCACCCCCACGGCTTGGCTGCCCTTACGGCACCCTCTGTGGCCAAGCTGCCCCATGGCCTCGCGCCGCCCGCGGCCAACCCGCCCTCGCGGCACCCTCCGCGGCCAGGCCGCCCCGCAACCTCGCACCATCCATGGCCCCTTGCAGACCTCACGGCCCTCGCAACCTTCCAGACTGCCCAGCAATCCAGGCCAGACCTAGCAGGTCAAGACAAGTCGACCCATATAGGGTCAGCCCAGGCCGGGTCAGACTAGACCCAGACCCACTTCAACCTATTGCACTCTTTTGGCCATAACTTTGGCATCAGATGTCCGTTTGAAGAACCGTCAGCGGCACTGGAAAACTTGGATTGAGGAAATCCATTTGGTATGCTCCACTATAGTTTTGGATAAAGTTGGGGAATGGTCGGGTTGGATCAATCACGAATCCAACCGAGCCCTCTGGACTAAAAGGCTAGTAACTCTCTGGATGGGCGTCCGATTGATGTGTTGTTTGTTGCGTTGAGACCCCTATGACGTGGCGGTCCTTTGGGATAATTATTCATGGGACTTCATGGTAGTTGGAGTATTGACCAGTGGTTTTTGGAGTGGACTCTCCCAGAGACGAGTGAGTTTAGCGAGGGAACCCAGTAGCTGGCTGTGACTTAAGGAAGAGATCCTTCGTGGGTCTGAGATTGAGGTTCCCACATGGAACCGCTCTAGGATTCCATGTGGGACTACCCGAGAGATACTGTGTGGGTCATCACCTAGTGATCCTGTTTGGGTCAGCACCAAGCGATCATGTGTGGGTCTGCACCTAGCGATCATGTGTGGGTCAACACCGAGCGATCCTGTGTGGTTCAGCACCCAGCGATCCTCTGTGGGTCAGCACCTAGAGATCCTATGTGGGTCTGATGATGATTAGAGATCCTTCATGGGTCTTCCTCTTAATAGAGTAAGATGATTCAGTAGTTGCATATAATCATCTCTACTACTGTACCTAAGTTATACCTGGTGTGAGATGAGTCTGTACCTTGTGGTATTTTCCTTCGTGGTAATACCTTGGTGGTATTATTCTGTGTGGCGTACCTGTGTGGTACTTTCCTTCGTGGTATTCCTTCCTTTTTGGAACACTTGATATTTTGGATTTAGAGTTGGACTCTGTGTTTCCTCATGTTTGAGATGGGTTTACTTGATAACTTAGGTATATGTATGGGAATATACCTAAGTAGGGAAGTCAGTCGATTTCATGTTGTGTGGTTTATCCTTGGTGTATTTTGTTAGACCTTGAGGGTCTTGAGGTCCCTACTGAGTATCGTTATATTCACCCCTACACAGGCTATGCCCACACCTCATTGTGTTTGGTTCAGACGACGGACATCGCTGATAGAAGACGAGAGTATCGGGACTGGAGGTAGCTCAGAGGTGGACCTTAGATGACGCGTACCGCAGAGAGGACCATTCGAGATCTGTACCTACCTTTCAAGTCAGATCCTTGGTGGGTGAACACAAGAGCTATTCCAGTTTACTTGTACTTTCAATTTCTTGTACCTTCCAATTGGGATTGTATTCTGGCCCCTTTTACTTACTGTACTCACTATGTTTACTATTCTGTTTTACTATAGTTCGTATCTTGTTGTGTGCTTGGTTGTGTGTGTTACAGGTTATAATGGTAATGACTTCCTAGTTTTAGGGAATACGCCTTCGGTGCTAGTTTCCAGCCCCTGGACTATAGAAGGTGGGCTTGGGGTATTCACGTCCCGGGCCCCAGGGGATGGGTCGTAACAAATTGGTATCAGAGGAGTTAGTTCTACCATAGAACATAGAACTCTGATCTTTTAAATGGAAATAGTGTTAAGTGTAGTGAGTGTGGTTATCAGTTTAGGGAATCCAGTGTTGCTGCAGCGACCGATGTATCCATACACCAGGACCCTGACTTCTGATTTCCGACTCTGTGCACTAAAACACTGATTGCGTGTGTGTTTTCAAGAGTTTTCTTTCTTATCTCTTGATTCAGCTCACCAGGTATAACTTATTGACTGTGGAACACCTATTTATTTTAAGGATGCCTCCACGAAGACCTCTAGCTAGGGTTCTGGATGTAGTACACACTGATAGACCACCGAGCGATGAGGCCTCAGTGCAGGGCCCTCTTCCAATAGAGGCACCAACGGAGGCACCAGTGGTACCATTACCCGTTGGGCCACTGATGCCACCAACCCCAGCAATAGACGGTGCACACCACTTGAACACATTGCATGAGTTCCAGTGCCAGAGGCCACCCAGGTTCAGGGGAGAGACGGACCCATAGGTGGCTGAGGATTGGCTGGAGGCGATGGTGAGAGTCTTCTGACTAATAGGGACACCAGACGATCTCATGGTGATCCTTTATGCTAGCCTTCTACTGGAAGCAGTAGGCAGATGGTAGATATTGATGCTCCAGGCTCATGACGAGGTGAAACTTCTCTAGGTAGACTTCGAGAGCCTGTTTCGAGTAGTGTTTGTCCCAGTGACTCTTCGCGCAGTGCGCATTTAGGAGATTCTTCGTCCGTAGTAGGGCATCATGATTGTGGCTTAGTACTCAGTGAGGTTCACTGACCTCTCACGCTACTCCATAGATATGATGCGAGACCCATTCTTCAGGGACTAGACTTTCGAGCAGGGACTCAGGCGGGAGATCAGGGCTTTAATGATCTCACTTAGCATCCCGACGCAAGCTGGGGCATTAGAGAGAGCCCTCCTAGTAGAGAGTTTCCTTACTAAGAAGACACCAGAACTGACACCCACTACCAGTCATCACGTAGAGGAGTCTTCTGCAGTTGGCAGCAGATAGATGTCGTAGAGGTCCAAGAGGACCAGACCTACAGGTGGACGACTGCAGGATTTAGGGTCGGTTGTGTGGGGCACCCAAGGTAGATCCAGTAATTCCAGGAGTGGGAAGTGTTACGCATGCGGCGGGCAGGGTCACATGGCTCGTGACTATCCGACCTGCCATACATATGATCAGTAGATGGTCGAGGGACCACCCAGGTAGAGACAGAGATTCGACTGGGGAGGTCTGTAGGGAGCAGGCGGACATGGAAGAGGAGCTGTTCATGTAGCTATTGGTGGGAAATGATTCAAGATGTTACCACCACCACCAGGTGGTCTACACCGACCACATGGAATAAGAGGACAAGGGCGATCTCATCTCCAGGTAGCTGAGGCCTATGACCATGGCACTCCAGAGATGATACGAGGTACGATCTGTGTTTACTTCACCTTAGTTGTAGTACTTATAGACATAGGTTCTAGTCATTCTTTTATTTCCACTACCCTCGTTTGGAGCTCAGAGATTCCTATGGAGTCATTGGCTCGATCTTTATGGCTAGAGACTCTTACGGGAGTGGCTTTGACAATTACGCACTGGTTCCTGCAGTTCGAGCCTACTCTCGGAGGCGAGAGCTTCGGCTTGGATCTTCTAGTAGCAGCATCTAGGCCTTATGACGTCAACTCGGTTATGGACTGGTTATCTATAGTTCATGCTCAGATTGAATGTATTAGGTGCAAAGTGTGGTGTGTCCGCATGGATGGGACCAGGTTTACCTTCACCGGTGATAAGGGAGCCTTTGCTGCACAGGATGGACTTACCTGGAGGAGAGTGCATCCGATCACTCATCAGTCGGCTAGCCTTACCCTCAGAGCAATTGATGTGGAGAGTCTAAGTTATCCTGTATTGGTGGACCAGTATGCATATGTCTTCCCTGATGTGTTCCGGGTCTACCTCCTCATAGAGAGGTGTAATTTTACATTGACTTGTACCTCGAGATGACACCGATATTACACCAGCATATCGGATGGCTCCCACGGAGCTTCGTGAGCTACGGATATAGCTGGAGGACTTATATGGGAAAGGGTTAATACGACCCAGTGTTTCTCCTTAGGAATCCCCGATTTTGTTTTCCAAGAAGGTGGATGGGAGCTTGAGGATTTGTGTTGAATATTGGCGCTTGAACCAGGTGACCGTGAAGAATAAATACCCACTTCTGAGGATTGAAAACCTCTTTAATCAGTTAAAAGAAGCAAAGTGGTTCTCAAAGATAGACCTCAGATCAGGATATCACCAACTCAAATTATGAGATGAGGATGTGTAGAAGATGGATTTCCGATGTTGGTATGACCACTACGTGTCCTTGGTTATGCCATTCGGCATGACCAATGCTCTAGCAGTGTTCATGGGACTCATGAACAAGATCTTTCAGCCATACCTTGATCACTTTTTTGTAGTCTTCATCAACAACATTCTGATCTACTCAGCTACTGAGGAGGAGCATTCCTATCATTTGCAGGTAGTACTAGACTCACTCTGAGAGCACCATCTTTATGGTAATCTCTCAAAGTGCTAGTTCTAGATCTGAGAGGTTCACTTTCTGGGACATTTCATCTCAGAGGCTGGAGTTGTAGTGGATATAGTGAAGATTGAGGCGGCACTTGCTTGGGATCCACCCAAGAGTGTGATGGAGATACGGAGTTTCCTGGGTTTGGATGGATACTATCGAAGATTTGTGCAAGATTTCTCCATAGCTGCAGCACCTTTATCAGTGTTGATGAAGAAGGGGAAACCCTTTGGGTGGTTGGAGAGATTCCAGTAGAGTTTTCATGAGCTAAGGCAGAGGGTGACTAGTGCCCCCCATCTTGAGGATTCAAGAGGAGGGTGTAGGGTACTTAGTCTACTGCGACACAACAGGGACCAGACTCGGATGTGTCCTGATGTAGGAGTGAGAAATGATTGATTATGGTTCTCGACAGTTGAGACAACATGAGAAGAACTATGCTAACCATGACTTGGAGTTAGCAGTAGTGGTCTTCTCTTTGAATATGTGGCGACATTACTTGATGGGAAAGTGTTTTACAGTGTACTCTAATCACAAGATTCTCAGGTATATCTTCTCTTAGAAGAACCTGAACCTGAGACAACAATGTTGTCTTGAGTTCCCCTAGGACTATGACTTCGAGATAGTCTATACTTATGGGAAGGGGAATTTTGTTGCAGATGCACTCAGTAAGAGATCTGGTATACAGCTGCAAGGTGAGATGACGGAGCAACTGTCCGCTTTGCATATATCTTTTATAGATCGGGATGGAGCAGCTTTTCTTCAGTCTCTTATAGTCACTCCCCCACTTCTTCAGCGAGTCAGGGAGGCGCAATGTGGGGACACTGACTGCGAGGTTCGACGTGCTCAGATATCCACAGGGCAAACACCTGATGGATTTTCTGAAGGTGGGGAGCACGTCATCCTCTTCAGAGGACATACCATGGTACCAGTGTCGCTTCGGGAGGAAGTGATGAGGGAGTTCCACACACCCCCTCTAGCAGTACATCCAGCATTGGAGAAGATGTACCAGGATCTCCGACGATAGCACTAGTGGCCGGGAATGAAGAAAGTAGTTGCAGAGTTTGTCTCTCGGTGCCTCACTTGTCAGAAAGTGAAGGAAGAGCATTAGGTACCAGCATGCTTGGTTCAGCCTTTAGAGGTCCCAGAGTGGAATTGGGATGGGATATCCATGGACTTTGTGACAGGACTTACACGTACATCCAGATGTCATGAATCTATCTGGGTGATCATTGACCGACTCACCAAGTCGGCCCACTTCCGACTAATCAGAGACCAGGTTTCAGTAAAGAGCTTGGTACCCCTCTATGTGTAGGAGATTGTGTGGTTACATGGAGTACCCTCAATGATTTTCTTTGATTGTGATGCATGTTTTACTTCCTGGCTATGGAAGGGGTTACAGGAGGCTTTCGGGATGCAGCTTTATTTGAGAACAGCCTTCCATCCTTAGGGGGATGGCTAGACCGAGCAGACCATTCAGACCCTCGAGCACATATTGAGTGCTAGCGTCCCCAACTTCGGTCGTATCTAGGAGGATCACTTGACCTTGGTGGAGTTTTCATACAACAACAGCTATCACTCCACCATTGGGATGGCACCTTTTCAGGTGTTGTACGGGCGACCTTGCAGACCACCTTTGTGCTGGACTGACCGAGGGGAATCATCTCTAGTGAGACCAGAGATGGTACGGGCTACCACAGAGAAGGTTCAGATCATCCAAGAGTGGATGAAGACGACACAGATTAGAAAAATGTCTTATACTTATAGGAAACGAAGACCTCTAGAGTTCGAGGATGGAGACCACGCCTTTCTAAGGGTCTCACCTCGATGAGGTTTGCGGAGATTTGGCCGAGGTGGAAAGTTGTCTCTGAGGTTTATTGGACCCTTTCAGGTCCTCAACAGAGTTGGAGAGGTGGATTACCACTCAACTATTCCACCTTAGTTGCACTGGGTTCACGACGTCTTCCACATATCCCAGCCAAGGAGATACGTGCATGACCCTTCTCACATCATCGACCAAGGAGAGCTGGACATTGAAGACGGGGTGGATTTTACGGAGGTTCTAGTGGAGATTGAGGAATGATAGAAGCGGGTCCTTTGTGGGTAGTCGATACCTCTGGTGCGCGTTTACTGGCAGCACGGGAACCTCCATGAGAGCACATGGGAGTGGGAGGCTCAAATTCATGCTCAATACCCCCACTTGTTTTCTTATATTTGAGCTGTACCTTACAGGGATGTAAATCCCTGAGGTGGGGAGAATGTAAATACCTTTAATTTCCATGTAATTTTTTTAAATGTATGAGATTTTTACAAGTCCGCGAAAATTGACGGCGCGTGATTCCGAGGCCCTGAGTGCCCGGAATGAATTTATGAACTTTTTTCAGGTATGTTCAGTAAAAGTGTGAGCGGGTCTTTGTAACTTTTGAACTGGTGCTCGGAATTGAAATCCAATGACACTGTTGAACTCACAGCGCCGGTATTCGCTTAAGGAGACTTTCACCTCGATGGCAGTTGGTCAAGGGTGAAAGTTAATTTTTGGGTTTTTCATGAAAGAATAAAATAAAATAAATTGTGTAACATTATATTTTATTTCGCATGGAACTCCCCATGTGAATGTTGATAGGTGGGGAACACCAGAAGTAAACCTCCCATGTGAGGTGATGGTGGTGGGGACCACCCGATCCTAACCTCCCATGTGAGGTTATGGTAGTGGGGACAACCCGAGACCAAAACCCCCTTAAACTCCCCTCTTAAGTGTGAGAAACCTCTTTGACTCCCTCCAACTTTAACTTTTCCAACACTTGTAAAATTAATTGGGATAATTAATTATGTCAACCACTATGTAATTAATTATTCCAATTTGAAATTATGCCTACATATTTTATAATGTTGGCTAATTCAACTTGGGTGGAATTGGGGGAAACTCTTGGAAAATAGGAGAAACTTGGAGAATTGGGAGAAAGTGCTCTAACAAAGAACGCCAACGAAGAATGCCAACTTTGACTTCGACTACTTCCTCGGGAAAATTGTTGATGAGGAACATCTTCAACATCAACGAACCGATGATCGAGGGAATGCCAAAGTCACCGATGTCCATCTATCACCAACAATGTCGTCTCCTCCCTCACAACCTTCATTGATGAATCAAACGAGGTAGGGAGGGTGTTTGAATTATTTCCATTGCCCGTTCTTGATATTCTAGTGATTCAAGTATTATAGCCGCTTGCTACCACTCTAATGCGGAGAGTGTGGGCCAAACAAACATGGATCGTCCCCTCCGAATTTCTTGGGATAATTCTTGTGTTCTTTGCGATGGAAGAGGACGACTACCAAACATGATGAAGGCGACGACAATGACGAAGGCAATGGCACCGCCCCGTGGCCACCGCTGCCCGCAGCCTCCGCACCCCACGGTGCTCCGCCACCCATGGCCTTCGTGCCTCAACGCCTAGTCACGCCGCCCCGCGGCCTACCGCGTCGTCCAGTAGCCTGCCGTGCTGCCCCGTGGCCTAGCCACACTGCCTGCGGCCCTCCGAGCTGCCCCGCAGCCTCGTGCCATCCGAGACCAAGCCGCTCCATAGCCAAGTTGTCCCGCGCCCATGCGGCACCCCATAGCTGAGCCGCCCTCACGGCACCCTCCGCGGCCGAGTCTCCCCACAGCCTCATGCCACTCGTGGCTGATCCGTCCTCACGACATCCTCCGTGGTTGAGCCTCCCCAAGACCTCATGCCATCCACGACCAAACCGCTCTGCGGCCTCTCGCGGCCCTCGCGGCCTGCCAGACTACCTAGCGGGCTGGGCTGGCCAACCCTGGTCAGGTCGGACTAAACCCTACTGGATGGGCCACCCAGCGGGTCAGGCCGGGTCAACCCAGACCAGGTCGGCCCAGGTTGGGTTGGTCTGACCGGGTCGGACTGGACCCGGACCCACTTCGACCTATTACACTCTTTTGGCAATAAATTTGGCACTGTACATCTGTTTGAAGAACCATTAGCGGCGCTGGTAACCTTGGAATGAGACGTTCCCTTTGTTATGCACCATTGGAATTTTGGATAAAGTTGGGGAATGGTCAGGTTGGATCGAGGACTAATCCAACCAAGCCCTTGGGACTAAAAGGCTAATAACTCTCAGATAGGGCATCTAATTGATGCACCGTCTGTTGTGTTGAGACCCATATTATGTGGTGGTCCTTTGGGATACTTCTTCATGGGACTTCATGACAGTTGGAGTATCGACCAGTGGCTTGTGGAGCAGACTCTCCCGGATAAGATCAAGCTTAGTGCGGGAACCCAGTAGCTGGTTGTGACTTAAGGAAGAGATCTTTCGTGGGTCTGAGATTGAGGGTCCCACCTGGAACTGATCAACGATTCCATGTGGGACTAATCAAGTAATCCTATGTGGGTCAGCACCTAGAAATCCTGTGTGGGTCAACACCTAGTGATCCTGTGTGGGTCAGCACCTAGTGATCCTGTGTGGGTCATCACTGAGCGATCCTGTGTGGGTCAGCACTGAGCGATCCGATGTGGGTCAGCACCTAGAGATCCTATGTGGATCTGATGATGATTAGTGATCCTTTGTGGGTCTACCTCTTAATAGAGTAATATGATTCAGTAGTTACATCTAATCATCTCTACTATTGTACCTAAGTTATACCTGGTGTGAGCTGAGTCTATACCTTGTGGTATTTTCCTTCATGGTAATACCTTGGTGGTATTATTCTATGTGGCATACCTGTGTGGTACCTTCCTTCATGGTATTCCTTCCTTTGTGGAACAGTTGAGATTTGGTATTTTGAGTTGGAATCTGTGTTTCCTCATGATTGAGATGGGTTTACTTGATAACTTAGGTATATGTATGGGCATATACCTAAGTAGGGATGTCAGTTGATTTCATGTTGTGTGGTTTATCCTTGGTGGATTTTGTGATACCTTGAGGGTCTTAGGGTCCCTACTGAGTATCGTTATACTCACCCATGCACGGGCTATGCCCACACCTCATTGTGTTTGGTGCATATGATGGACAACGCTGATAGAGGACGAGAGTACTAGGACTGGAGGTAGATTGGAGGTGGACCTTAGATGAAGCGTACTATAGAGATGACCGTTCAAGAGCTGTACCTACCCTTCAGGTAGGATCCTTGGTTGGTGATCGCAGGAGTTGTTCCAGTTTACTTGTACTTTCATTTTCTTGTACTTTACAGTTGGGCTTTTATTCTAGCCCCTTTTACTTACTGTACTCACTCTTTTTACTATTCAGTTTTACTTGAGTTCGTATCTTTCTGTGTTCTTGGTTGTGTGTGTTATAGGTTATAAAGGCAATGCCTTCCTAGTTTTAGCGAATATGCCTTCAGTGATATTGCTAGCCCCTGGCCTATGGAAGGCGGGCTTGGGGTAGCCACAGCACGGGCCCTGGGGGACGGGTTGTAACATATGCTCAAAGTATACGTTTACAGTTTGAAATGATATTTTAGTAAAAAACACAAGTGACATAATGAAAACCACGAAAACCCATTCATAGTGTTTTGATACTTTAGGAAAATGATCCATAAATAATTTTTGACGTGTAGAGATTAGTTGTATATCAATCCCATGTATAGTGTGAATGGTATAACTCAAAGTGGGTCTTTATTTAAAATTGACATTAATTTCATTAAAAAGAACAATTGACATAGTCAAAACCAAGAAAACAGAGTTATATTGTTTTGACACTTTAGGATAATGATCCATATCTCATTTATGATATGTTGGAATCAACCATACCTCAATATTAAGTATGGTGTCGCTGTTATAACTCTAAATGTGTTTTTATTTAAATTTTACATTTTATTAATGTATTATTTCATATTAATGATTAATTTATTTAATTATAATATTACTAACATAAGATTTTTTTTCTTATATAGGTGGATTCTTTTTATTGGGATGTGGTGATTTGGTCAGCAACTGATACCATGAGTGGATTTTTTGATAGGGGATCACAAGTTCCAAATATGATGAAAAATTCATGTTTTTAAATGTTTTTGGATAGTAATTATATATATAATTATACAAAATGTTGTTTGAAATGTATATTGTAGTGTTTTTTTTGTATTTTTGATGTAAAGTTTATTTCAATTAAATTATATATTTTATGTATAGGTAATAGGTTGTTGCGGTGTGCTATTATACAAATAGCATATTATAGCAGGTTGTCCCTTTAGCAGTGCTAGAAATAGGGAT
The DNA here is from genome assembly GCA_963277665.1 of Viscum album. NCBI lineage: Eukaryota > Viridiplantae > Streptophyta > Magnoliopsida > Santalales > Viscaceae > Viscum > Viscum album. The sequence goes on from OY728125.1 coordinate 1,714,163,278, forward strand.
GATAAATGGGGCCCTTTATCAGTTCTAAACCAGTGATGATAAAAGGGACCCCCCCCTTAACATCTCTGAGGATAACAAACCTTTCTTAGAAATGTTAAAATCCTTTTTACATGTTCTTAAACGACATATCTATAGTAGTACACCATCCACAATGACCCCCCTGACAACGACCCTTTATCTACGATGGTGGCCCCCCTTCACCTTTTATCGATGATTGTGACAACCTAACCCAACATCATCCCTAATACCCTATGTTACTAGAAATATTGCTTTTAGTGACCACCAAAACTGGTAATTATGGCCAAGTAGTGACCGCACAAAGACTGCAAAATGATAGGCACTTTTAGACCGTCGTTATTTCATATAGTAGTCATAATTTGATGATGCATGTAGATCAGCTTGATGTGGTTTATAGAATTCCACATTTGGAAGTTTTTATAGGTTCCCCTTGGTCTAGGTTATAGCGACCGCTGAATGGTTTCCGCTATAGGCCACCTCGGGTAGGTCTATAGAAAATGTCAAATAGAGGTCTCTATAGATATATTTTTAAAAAAAATGAAAAGGAATTAGAAACGCAAAAAAACTACCACCATTTTAATATTCAAAAAAAATTTCAATGATATGTAAAATCAAAAACTCATAAATAACCTTGTCCAATAATTTCCAAGCTCATCACCCATCATCTAATTGAACTGAATATGAAAAAAATCATACAAAAATGCAGTGAAAAAATCACAGAAATATAATAATTGATATGAATTAGAATGTTTCAATTAAAACATAGTATAACAACCTAATGTCATTTGAACTTAAATATATTAATAGTTTTTAATCTTTTAAAATTTAAATATGTTTATTCAGTCGTTTCAGATAGACTGCATGTTTGATTGAAATTTTTTCTTCTCATGCACATAAAAAACAGTTCAAAGATATTTTTTATATGATTCACATCATTTAGAGATCATTTTCTATGGATCCGACTGCTAAAACCATGATTTGGTGTTTTAGAACAATAAAAGTTCATTTCTAGTCATCCCAAGAAAAAGACACCTCAAATTGACATTTGGTCAGTTCCACCATTTCAAAAATCATAGTACAACTATTATTTTCTGATTTCACAGCATTTATAAGTCATTCAATTGGTTTTTACCCCCTTACACATGTTTTTAAAAGGAATCAAAACTTTAAAAACTGCTTATTTGGTCATTCTGGGAAGACCGCATGTCTGATTGATATGTTGTCTACTTGTACATGTCAAAAAAATACAAAGATGGTTTTATTATTATTTCACATTATTATGAAGTTGTTTCATATGGATTGGCCATTTAAACGCATGCTTCAGAGTTTTAAAAACAATGAAAGTGTGTTTTTGGCCATCCCGGGAATGTGACACCTCAGATTGACATTCCATCAGTATTAAAATTTAAAAAATCATTGTATGGATATTTTTTTGATTTCATAGCATTCATAGGTTCTTTAGTTGTTTTGACCCTTGATGCATACATTTTTAAAGGAGGTTAAACCTTTAAAAACTGCTTATTTGGTCCTTGTGGGAAGACCACCTGTCTGATTGTCATTATGCCTCCTCATACACGTAAACAATAATACAAAAGATAGTTTTTCTCTGATTTAACATCATTCCAAGATTTTTTGCAATGGATCTAGATGTTAAATGCATAGTTTGGTATTTTAAATCAATAAAAGTGTATTTCTGGTCATCCTAGAAAAAAATGCCTCGTATTGATATTATGTGAGCTCCACCATTTCAAAAATCATTGTATGGTTATTTTTGTTTGATTTCACAACATTTAGAGTTTTTTAGTTCGTTTTTGACCCTGTAATACACATGTTTAGAGGTTTTCAAACCTTTAAAAATGGATTATTCATTTTTTTTGGGCAGAGCACATGTCCGATTGATGTGTTGTCTACTCATGCACATAAAAAAATAAAATGGTAATTGTCCTATGATTTCACATCATTATAAGTCTTTTTTACTATGGATATTACTTTTAAATGTGTGTTTTGGTGTTTTAAAATAATAAAAGTGTGTTTTATATCATTTCATGAAAATGAAACATCATATTGATGTTCTGTTAGCTCCACTATTTGAAAAATCACTATGTAGTTGTTTTCATCTAATTTTACGGAATTCAGAGGTTGTTCAGTTGGTTTTTATGCCCTGACGCATGGTTTTAAAGGGCATAAAACCATTAAAAACTACTTATCTGGCCATTTCGGGAAGAAATCATGTCTGATTAGAGTGTATCATGCTCATTCAATCTAAAATAAAAATAAAAATATGGTTTTCTTGTGATTTTGTGCCATTCTAAGGTCATTTTCAAAGGATCTGATTGATCAATGCATGTTTTGGTGTTTTGAAAAAATAAAAGTGTGTTTCCAGTCATCCTAAACAAACATAACCCCAAAATGTTGTTTTTTCCAACCCCACTATTTCAAAAATCATTTTACATTTTTGTCTTTTGATTTTATAGCATCTGAAGATCATTTGGTTGGTTTTTACCCTCTAGCAAACATTTTTAAATGGCGTCAAACGTTTAAAAACTTCATATTCAATAATTCGGGGAAGACCGTGCATCTAATTGACATGTTGTCTACTCATGCATGGAAAAAACTATACAAAGACAGTTTTCCTATCATTTCACCTCATTGTGAGATTTTTTGTAATTGATCTGATCGTTAAGAACACGTTTTGGTGTTTTAAAACAATAAAAGTGTGTTTCCAGCCATCCTAGAAAAAAAGGTACCTCATACTGACATTCCTTCTGCTCCACCGTTACAAAAAATCATCGTACAATTGTTTTCTTCTAATTTCATGACATTCATAGGTCTTTCAAGTATTTTTGACCCCAAGCGCATGTTTTTAAAAGGTTTTAAAACTTTTAAAACTACATATATGGTCATTTCATGAAATCCACACATTCAATTGATGTGAAGTCTACTTGTGCATATGAAAAATAATATAAATATAGTTTTCCTATGATTTCATGTCATTTTAAGGTCGTTTTCTATGGATATAACCGTCAAATCCATGTTTTAAACTTTTAAAGCAATAAAAGTGTGTGTTTTATCATCTTGGTAATACAACGTATCATGTTGACATTCCATTAGATAAAATATTTCATAAATCATTTTATGGTTGTTTTCATTTGATTTCACTACATTCAAAGGCCATTTTGTTTGTTTCCCCCCCTGATGTATGTTTTTAAAGGGCATCAAACCTTTAAAAAATTATTATTTAATCGTTTCTGGTAGATCACAAGTTTGATTTATGTTTTCTATGCTTACAAACATTAAAAATAATAAAAAAATGGATTTTCTATGATATTATGTCACTCTTAAGTTTTTTTCTTTGGATCTAGCCGTTAAATTTATGTTTTGGTGTTTTAAAACAATAAACGTGTCATTTTACTCATCCTAGAAAAAAGAAACCATATATTGATGTTCCATCAGCCCCAAAATTCCAAAAATAAATATAAGGTTGTTTTTATCTAATTTCACATCATTTAAGAGGCCTTTATGTTGATTTTAACCCCCCGATGCTTGTTTTTAAAGGGCGTCAAACCATTAAAAACTACTTATTTGGTTGTTTTGGGAAGACTAAAAATTATATTGACATGTCTCATACTCTTTCAAATAACAAATAATATGAATATAGTTTTCCTATTATTTCACATCATTCTAAAATCATTTTCTAGGGATCTGACCATTAAATATATGTTTTAGTTTTTAAAAACAATAAAAGTGTATTCCTGATCAGTTCAAGAAAAAAACACCTCAAATTGAAATTCTATCCTCTCTACTATTTTAAAAATCACTATATGGTTTTTTTTTCTGATTTTACAGTATTTTGAAGTCGTTCGATTGGTTTTGACCCCCTAATGTGTGTTTTATAGGGCGAAAAACCATTAAAAACTACATAATCGATTGTTTCATGCAGACTGCACATCTAATTAATGTGATATCTACTCTTTCACATCATAAATAATACAAATATGGTTGTATTATGATTTCACATCATTCTAAGGTCATTTTCTATTGATTAATCCATTAAATTCACATTTTAGTGCTTTAAAATAATAAAAGTGTGTTTTTTGATCATCTCAGTAAAACAACACCTTTGATTAATGTCCCTTCAGCTCCACCATTTGAAAAACCATTTTATCGTTATTTTAATCTAATTTCATGACATTAAAAGTTCATCCATGTAATGACTCAGATTTTATGTGTATTATTTTTAAATATTATTTGGATTAATTTCGACACCAAGAGCTGAGACGGCGTGCGATTAAGAGGCCCTGTGTGCTCGAAAAAAATGTTTGATATATATTAAAATATTACATAGGTCATGCATGCAGTTTTTATGAAAAATTATAATAACTTATAAATGGGTACCCAGATCAAAAATATAAGGGCACCATTGCATTCAGAACAATAGCGTTACCCTAGGCATGAACTAACATTGGTTAACAGAGGTTGTTTGTGGAAAGTCATCACAAGCATTTAAAATGAATAAAATATTTGATGAAAAAAATATTTTATTTCATTTATTGATGTTGTAACATGTTTTATCTTTAAATTAATCACTTTTTAAGAGATCCAGGGTTAGCCTCATAACCCTAGAAACCTCTAGAGGCATTGTAGAGAGAGATACTTGGAGAATCCTCTCAAGAAAGCGATGACGGAACCTTGAATTGGTGATTGATGAATGGAGATCCTGATGGGTCTCACCAACGACAATGATGTGGTGACCATTCTTCATCAGCAAGTGATTAGAATCAAGGTAGGGTGCATTATTTCAATTTTATTTTCCATTCTTGAAATCCTACGATGAATGTGGACTAATCCAAAAATATATTAGCTCACTGATCGATCGTATTTGCGGGATGGGGTTTTAATGGATTTATAGGGAATTGATTGTAGAGAATTACTTTGATTTATTTTCTATTATAATGGTGATGAACTATGATTGACACGAACATTGATAAAGGTTCATCCCTCTCAATATTTTATTTTATTTTTCCTTGATTCTTACGTTCTTCATACACGTTCTTCGTTTTGCCTCGGCTTTGAAACCCTTTGAAAACAATCGATTGTTATACCTTCGATTCTTGGAGAAATGATCTAAAATCATAGATCCAGTGTAAAGACCCAGAAATTTCAAGGAATTTTTTTTCTTAATTTGCTTTGGAATTTTACAAGAACACAGTTTCTGACGGCGCCTGATTCCGAGGCCCGGTGTGTCCGGAATCATTTTCTGAAGTTTGGCTCGGGTACGTTCAGTGAACGGACGAGGGAGTTTTTCTAACTTTTGAACCGGTGCTCGGAATCGAATTCCGAGGGCACCGATGGAGCCGTAGCGCCAGTAATTGCTTAGGAACACCATTTTCGGAGTTGCGTTTACTCGAGAGAAGTTGATAAACATTGTAGAAGTTAAAAATAAAAATTTATCAACAATTTTTATTTTACTCTAAGTGTTTAATCCTTTGGAAGGAAGTTGGGTAACTACCCAAACTCCCTTGGGAGGTTATGAGGGTGGTGGGGCCCACACGAACCCCACCCCTTCATATCCTCTAACCCCACTCAACTCACCATTAATATTGTTAACTTAAGTTAATAACTTATGACATTAATGTAGTGAGTTTAATGTGAGTTTTTGAAATTCAAACACTTGAATTTCAAAAGCCATGTTGAGTTAATAAATTAAGTGTGACTTAATTTATTTTGGGTTAGTTCCTTTGTTGCTGGAGAGGACTTGGGAGGATTTGGGAGGCTTGAAGAACATCTTCTTCATCGATGAAGAACGTGAAGAATGAATCGGTCTCCGACGAAGAACACCATCCTTCCACGAAGAACGACGACGTGCCTTCTTTCCTCTTCACCGAAACACGTGAGGAGACGCCGCTTCCTCCTCAGATGCACCCAGACGTCGTCTTCAAATCCTCTTTCCGAGACTCCGCTCTTGAAACCAAGGTAGGGGGTTTACGTGATTTTTCCTTACGTGATTCTCTTTCATCTTTTATTCGTGATATTTGGACCGCATGATATCAGTTAACGGGAGGAGGTCGGACTGTAAAAACACGGTCGTCCCCCTCCCTTATTGTTATTATTGTTGTTGCGGATCGAATGAAATTGACACGGTGCCGTCGCACCGCACAGGATCAAGCAGCAAGGATGCGCGACATTGTCACGCCGCGCGGGATCGAGCGGCAAGTATGCGCGACATCGTCACGCCATGCTTTCAAATTTTAAACTCTCGTGCGTGGGTATTTGATTGCAAGTTGTTCGTATAATTTATTTTGGATAAATTATACCCTCGTCAATGATTAAAACCATGTGTTTATTATTTTCCAATTGATAACACCTAACGCGGAGGACGCGGGCCGAACAAATATGGCCCGACAACCCTCTGCAGCTTGTTTACCGATGTGCGGATCAACGGATGACGACGAATCAGGACGCTATGGCGTTTGAATCCCATCGTAGTGAAGGTCGGGTCCTGGGAGGACCGTTGGCGAAGACGACAGGAGAAACGGACCACCGGAGCACGTCCGGTGGTCCGCGGAAGGCGGTGGCGGCGCGCCTCACCAGCGCGGCGGCGTGCCGCCGGCTTCAATCAGCGGTGAGGGGGGGAATCCGCGCACCCTGCCCGCAGCTTCCGCTCAGCCGCGCTGGCCAAGCCGCGGCCAGCCGGGCCGGGCCGGGTTGGGTCGACCCGGTTCGGGCCGACCCAGGGGGGGGGGGGGGTCGGGCTGGGTCGGTCCGGGCCCAGACCCCCCGTTTTCGGACACTCTTTGGTCTTTTTCCCATATCTTGGGCTACTGAACTCCAATCAACGCACCGTCAGTTGCGTAGCGATCCTTGGAACGAAACGGTAGTTTCGGTATATCGCACTCAAGGTTTCGGATCACTTTGAGTTTGGCTGGGTTGGTTCGTACACGAAACCAACCGGGCCCTCGGAGCGGAAACACTTATATCTTGAGCTCCGGACGTCCGATTGACGTGTCGTCGACATTGATGGATTCCTCTAAGTGAGACAGATCTTTTGGGTTACTCCGCTCGAGGTTTGGATGCCGTCGGAGTGCGGTCGGGTTGGTTCGCTCACGAAACCAACCAGGCCCCTTTAACGAAAAAGCCAATAACTCACAGACCGGGCGTCCGATTGACGCGCCGTCTGTCTCGTTGAATTCTTCTTGATGAGACGGAACTTTTTTCATACTTCGCCCGAGTTTCGGTTGCTGTTGGATAGTGGCCAGGTTGGATTGTATCCGAAATCCAACCGGGCCCCTGGAACAGAAAATCCGATATCTTTCAGACCAGAGGTCCGTTTGACGAACCGTCAACGGCGTTGGTGATCACGATGAGAAACGGTCCCTATGAGTTTACCCTATGAGAGTTCGGGGTATGATTGAGTTATGGCCGGATTTGTTCTCACACGAAACAAACCGGGCCCCGGGGACGAAAAGGTTAATAACTCATAGACCGGGCGTCCGATTGACGCACCGTCTGTTGCGTTGAGACCCCTATGACGAGGCGGTCCATTGAGATACTTCTTCGTGGGACATTGAGATAATTGGAGTATCGACCTGTAGCTCGTGGAGCGGACCCTCCCAGAGATGAGCGTGCGGAGTACGAAGACCGTGTAGCCGACTGAGACCTGACGACTGCTTGACCGACTCGACTTGGAGTGAGTCGACTAGCCCAGTGGACGGAGCAATACTTTGTGAGGTGCAGAACCATGGCGGACGAAGCACTACCTGTGTGACAATGCAGACCCGTGGTACTCGTCCGGAGAGTACCTCAGCAGGCTACTAGGGGGTATGCACTACTGTGTTTGGGTGACATACCCTGACGGGAAGCACTACTGTGTTTGGGTCGCTGACCCGCAGTACTCGACAGGAGGAGTACCTCAGTAGTCTTAGGTTAGTGAGAAGTACCTCGGAGTCGTGACAGGACCACTATACACTCCAGAGACAGAGCTCTTCAGCAGTTACGGTTTCGATAATGAATATCCTGGTTTGAGCTGAGACTTTTGACCTTTGTGTTTACCTCTTGATTGAGATGGGTCACTTGATAACTTAGGTATATGTATGGGCATATATCTGGGTGGAGGTTATCCGTTGATTTCATGATCTTGTTGTTTTCCTTATGATGGAGATGGGTTACTTGATAACTTAGGTATATGCATGGACATATACCTAAGTAGAGGTTATCTGTTGAGATCTTCTTTGTGGTTATCCTTGTTGGTTTTAGTGAGACCTTGAGGGTCTCGGGGTCTCTACTGAGTATCGTTATACTCACCCCTGCACGGGGTATTCCCGCACCTCATTGTGTTGGTTGCAGATGACGGGCAGTGCTAACAGAGGCCAAGTGGTCGAGGACTGGACGGTACCCGGAGGTGGACTACACGACGAGTCAGTACCCGGAGGTAGACTACACGACGAGTCAGTATCCACAGTGGAAAATATAAGAGCTGCACCATCTGTACCTACCCTTCAGGTAGGATCCGAGGAGGATGACCCAGGAGCTGCTTCCTTTCTTCCAGCTGTTTGTATTTTTCTGTTGTACTTTCGTTCAGTTGTAGTTGTACTTTCAGTTGAGTTTGTATTCTGGCCCATTTACTTTTCAGCACTTTCTTTTTGTACTTAGTGTTTTACTTCTGCTTGTACTCTGTGGTGTTTTTTTACTTTTATAAAGGCAATGCCTTCCCAGTTATCGGGATTTACGCCTTTGGTGCTAGTCACCAGCCCCTGGCCTATGGAAGGCGGGCTTGGGGTAGTCACGGCACGGGCCCCGAGGACGGGTCGTGACAAATTGGTATCAGAGGAGTCGGTTCTACCACAAAACTTATAACTCTGATATTTTATTTCTGTGAAGCAATAGTGTTAAGATTTCCGAGTGTGGTTTTCAGTTCAGGGAGTACAGTGTTGGTGCGGGCGGCCGACGTATCCATATACCAGGACCCTGACAACTGATTTCCGACTTTGTGCACAAAAACACTGATTGCGTGTGTGTTTCCAAAAGTTTTTTTTAAATGTCTGCTCAAACCAGGTCAGCTCACCAGGTATAATCATTTGACCGTGTCACGTTGTTTCTTTTAGGATTCCTTTTCTCAGACAACCAGCTAGAGCCCAGAGGGATGTGCGTACTAACAGCCTGTCAAGCGACGAGGCTTCAGTATAGGGCCCTCTTGCAGTTGAGGCACCGGCGGAGGCACCAGCGGTACTACCATACGTTGGGCCACCGATGCTACCAGCCCCCGCAGTAGGCGATGCACGCCACTTGAGTGCGCTGCACGAGTTCCAGCGCCAGAGGCCACCCAGGTTCTGGGGAGAGACGGACCCGCAGGCGGCTGAGGATTGGCTGGAGGCTGTGGTGAGAGTCTTCAGGCTAGTGGGGATGCTAGCAGACTTCATGGTGATCTTTGCTGCTAGCCTTCTTCAGGCAGCAGCAGGCAGGTGGTGGAGCCACTTGTTTCAGTTTTGCGACGGGATGACCTTCGCATGGGAAGACTTCGAGACCTTCTTCAGGGTGGAGTTTGTGCCAGTAGCTCTAAAACCCAAGCGTGTACAAGAGCTTCTGCCTTTTCCGCGTGTTTTTTGATTAGTAGTCGAGTCATCTGTGGGCAGTAGACAGATGATGCGGAGGTCCAGGAGGACCAGACCAGTAGTTGGACGATCTCGGGTTTTAGGACCGGTGATGCGGGGTACCCGGAGGTGGACTACACGATGAGTCAGTATCCGTGGTGGACGATCTAGGAGCTGCTCCATCTATACCTACCCTTCAAGTAGGATCTGAGGAGGACGACCCAGGAGCTGCTTCCTTTCTTCCAGCTGTTTGTCTTTTTCTGTTGTACTTTCGTTCAGTTGTAGCTGTACTTTCAGTTGGGTTTGTATTCTGGCTCATTTACTTTTCAGCACTTTCTTTTTGTACTTAGTGTTTTACTTCCACTTGTACTCTGTGGTGTTTTGTTTACTTTTATAAAGGCAATGCCTTCCCAGTTATCGGGATTTACGCCTTTGGTGCTAGTCGCCAGCCCCTGGCCTATGGAAGGCGGGCTTGGGGTAGTCACGACATGGGCCCCGAGGACGGGTCGTGAAAAATTGGTATCAGAGGATCGACATGAGCAGATCCTATGAGGACGGTCGATTCCTTGGGTGCACTTTATTTGGAAGTACGGGAATCTCCAGGTGAGCACATGAGAGCGGGAGGCTCAGATTCATGCTCAGTACCGATTTTGTACAGTTGATCCGCAGGCGTTGATCCACAGGCGTTGGAGGAGTCACCGAGGCAGAAGCATCGACGAGTGCTTAAGCAACAGCCGAGTAGTGGAAAAGGCAGTAGAACTCTGGGAGCATGTGGACAAGAGTGGAACTAGTGGATACATCCCTTGTACTTCTAGTTCCATGTTGCTGTTGTATTCGTGTATTTGTACTATGAGATGCAATAATAAAAAGACACTTATCTTTGTTTGCTTTCCAGTCCTTTTGTTTGGTTGATACTGAGTGGTCCCGGTTAAAACTGTTGACTTGACCCCCAATTTCAAGATTTCTACTGGAGGAGACCCAGTGACCTCACACTGATGCCGACAGTGTGACTTGAACCTTGGAGGCAAGAGTGACAGTTGGATCTCTTGGTAGTTACGTCGAGGCCTTACAACGTCATCCATGGCATGAATGCATCATTCATGTCAGGAATGACTGTATTAGGCAATGGGTGTGGTTCATCCAGGGGTTGAGACCGAGTTTCTCTTTTCGGCAAAGGAGAAATTTTAGAATCTCTTCAGATCGTAGGCAAAGAAGGTGCAGATCATCCAGGAGTGGATGAAGACTGCACAGTGCAGTAAGAAACAGGAAACCGTCGCCAGTCTTAGAGACTCGAGCATGTTAAGAGTTTCAAGAAGAGGAAGATTTAAGGACATATGAGTCTGTGGAGCAACAGACGTGGAGCCAGAGCTAGGAGAGCAGCATGAGGTGGTGTACATCTTAACATGCAACAACCACCCGCCTTAGTTATCCCCACTAGGCTCAGGGAGCTGGAGGGCGGAGGAAGAGTGCGGCTGCATGCGGTCAAGGAGTGTGACCCAATGGCTCTAAAAATGATTCAAGGGATACTCTGTGTCCACTACTAGCTGCTGTAATAATGGACGTCGATATGAATCATTCCTTGCTTTCACAAATCTTGTTCCAGACCTAGAGTTTCCGGTAATCCGTGGACTTGACCCTCATGTCTGGAGATACCTTGGGAGGAGGCTCGATAATCACACTTACGCCGATGGTGTGGTCAGACCCTCGAGGCGAGATTTTCAGTTGGAATCTCTTGGTGGAAGTGTCGAGGCCTTACAACATTAGTTTGAGTATGGAATGGGAAATAAAAGTTCATACTCAAATTGACGGTATTAGGCAATAAGGTTGTGGTTTAACTACGACATCGGGATGGGTTTTCCTTGGTAAGCGAAAAAGAAACCCCAGGCAGCACAGGGTAACTCATGCACAGGAGGGTGAGACCGATCACTCTTGATTCGGTCAACCTTACCCTCGTGGCAGCAGTCGTTTTGAGTTCCAGTTCTAACAGGAATTTGAGACCTCTAGAGTTCGAGGATGATGATCACGTCCTTATACGGGTCTCACCTCGATGAGGTTTATGGAGATGTAGCTGAGGCGGCGAGATATCTCCGAGGTTCTATGGACCTTTCTAGGTCCCCAACAGGGTAGGCGAGGTGGTTTACCACTTGACCCATCCAACTCGGTTGCACCAGGTGCATGACGTCTTCCAGGTATCTCAACTGAGGAGATACGTGCTCGACCCTTCGCATATCATCAACCATGAGGAGCAGGACGGTTGCGATGGGGTTACTTCCACGGAGGTTCCAGTAGGGATCGAGGATCAACATGAGCAGATCCTACGAGGACGGTCGATTCCTCGGTTGCGCTTTCTTTGGCAGTACGGGAATCTCCAGGTGAGCACATGAGAGCGGGAGGCTCAGATGCGTGCTCAGTACCGCTTTTGTATCCCTAGTTTGTGTTTAAGCTTTACGAGGACGTAAAGCCCTGAGTTGGGAGTAATGTAAAGACCCAGAAATTTCAAGGAAATTTTTTTCTTAATTTTCTTTGGAATTTTACAAGAACACAGTTTCTAACGGCGCATGATTTCGAGGCCTGGTGTGCCCAGAATCATTTTCCGAAGTTTGGCTCGGGTACGTTCAGTGAACGGATGAGCGGGTTTTTCTAACTTTTGAACAGGTGCTCGGAATCGAATTCTGAGGGCACCGATTGAACCCTAGCGCCAGTAATTGCTTAGGAACGCCATTTCTGGAGTTGCGTTTACTTGAGATAAGTTGATAAAAATTGTGGAAGTTAAAAATAAAAATTTAACAACAATATTTATTTTACTCTAAGTGTTTAATCCTTTGGAAGGAAGTTGGGTAACTACCCAACCTACCTTGGGAGGTTATGAGGGTGATGGGGTCCACACGAACCCCACCCCTTCAAATCCTCTAACCCCCCTCAACTCACCATTAATATTGTTAACTTAAGTTAATAACTTATGACATTAATGTAGTGAGTTTAATGTGAGTTTTTGAAATTCAAACACTTGAATTTCAAAAGCCATGTTGAGTTAATAAATTAAGTGTGACTCAATTTATTTTGGATTAGTTCCTTTGTTGATGGAGAGGACTTGGGAGGATTTGGGAGGCTTGAAGAACATCTTCTTCATCGACAAAGAATGTGAAGAACGAATCGGTCTCCGACGAAGAACACCATCCTTCCACGAAGAACGATGACGTGCCTTCTTTCCTCTTCACCGCAACACGTGAGGAGACGCCGCTTCCTCCTCAGACGCACCCCGACGTCGTCTTCAAATCCTCTTTCCGTGACTCCGCTCTTGAAACCAAGGTAGGGGGTTTACGTGATTTTTCCTTACGTGATTCTCTTCCGTCTTTTATCCGCGATATTTGGACCGCATGATATCAGTTAATGGGAGGTGGCCGGACCGCACAAACACGGTCGTCCCCCTCCCTTATTGTTTTTCTTGTTGTTGCAGATCGAGTGAAATTGACGTGGTTCCGTCACACCGCACGGGATCAAGCGGCAAGGATACGCGACATCGTCACGCCGCATGGGATCGAGCGACAAGTATGCGCGACATCGTCACGCCACACTTTCAAATTTTAAACTCTCGTGCGTGGGTATTTGATTGCAAGGTGTTCGTATAATTTATTTTGGATAAATTATACCCTCTTCAATGATTAAAACCATGTGTTTATTATTTTCCAATTGATAAAACCTAATGCGGAGGATGCGGGCCGAACAAACACGGCCCTACAACCCTCCGCAGCTTGTTTATCGATGTGCGGATCAACGGACGATGACGAAGCAGGCCACTATGGCGTTTGAATCCCTTCGCAGTGAAGGTCGGGTCCCGGGAGGACCGTTGGCGAAGACGACAGGAGAAACGGACCACCGGAGGGCGTCCGGTGGTCTGCAGAAGGCGGTGGCGGCGCACCGCCGGAAGGCCGGCAGCGGCGGTTCGCCGCCGGCTTCAATCAGCGGCGAGGGGGGGAATCCGCGCACCCCGCCCGTGGCTTCTACTCGGCCGCACCGGCCGAGCCGCGGCTGGCCGGTCGGTCCAGACCGAGCCGGCTGGGCCAGGCCGCGCCGGACCCGGGCCGACCCAGGGGGTGGGGGGGGGGGGGGGGGTCGGGCCGGGTCGGTCCGGGCCCAGACCCCCCGTTTTCGGACACTCTTTGGTCTTTTGCCCATATCTTGGTCTACGGACCTCTGATCGACACACCGTCAGTTGAGTAGCAATCCTTGGAATGAAACGGTCGTTTTGGTATATCGCACTCAAGGTTTCGGATCACTTAGAGTTCGGCCGGGTTGGTTCGTACACGAAACCAACCGGGCCCTCGGAGCGGAAACACTTATATCTTGAGATCCGGTCGTCCGATTGACATGCCGTCGACTTTGATGGATTCCTCTAAGTGAGACGGATCTTTTGTCTTACTCCGCTCGAGGTTTGGATGCCGTCGGAGTGCGGTCGGGTTGGTTCGCTCACGAAACCAACTGGGCCCCTGGAACGAAAAAGCCAATAACTCCCAGACCGGGCGTCCGATTGACACGCCGTCTGTCTCGTTGAATTCTCTTGATGAGATGGAACTTTTATCATACTTCGTCCGAGTTTCGGTTGCTGTTGGATAGTGGCCGGGTTGGATTGTACCTGAAATCCAACCGGGCCCCTCGAACGGAAAAGCTGATATCTTTCAGACCAGACGTCCGTTTGAAGAACCGTCAGCGGCGTTGGTGATCACGATGAGAAACGGTCCCTATGAGTTTACCCTATGAGAGTTCGGGGTACGATTGAGTTACGGCCGGATTTGTTCGCACACGAAACCAACCGGGCCCCGGGGACGAAAAGGCTAATAACTCACAGACCGGGCGTCCGATTGACGTGCTGTCTGTTGCGTTGAGACCCCTATGACGATGCAGTCCTTTGAGATACTTCTTTGTGGGACTTTGAGATACTTGGAGTATCGACCTGTAGCTCGTGGAGCGGACCCTCCCAGAGACGAGCGTGCGGAGTACGGAGACCGTGTAGCCGACTGAGACCTGACGGCTGCTTGACCGACTCGACTTGGAGTGAGTCGACTAGCCCAGTGGACGGAGCACTACTTTGTGAGGTGAAGACCCATGGAGGACGGAGCACTACCTGTGTGACAGTGCATACCTGCGGTACTCGTCCGGAGAGTACCTCAGCAGGCTACTAGGGGGTGTGCACTACTGTGTTTGGGTGACATACCCCGGCGGGAAGCACTACTGTGTTTGGGTGGCTGACCCGCGGTACTCGACGAGAGGAGTACCTCAACAGTCTTAGGTTAGTGAGATATACCTCGGAGTCGTGATAGGACCACTGTACACTCCAGAGACGGAGCTCTTCAGCAGTTACAATTTCGATAATGAAAATCCTGGTTTGAGCTGAGACTTTTGACCTTTGTTTTTACCTCTTGATTGAGATGTGTCACTTGATAACTTAGGTATATGTATGGGCATATACCTGGGTGGAGGTTATCCGTTGATTTCATGATCTTGTTGTTTTCCTCATGATTGAGATGGGTTACTTGATAACTTAGGTATATGCATGGGCATATACCTAAGTAGAGCTTATCTGTTGAGATCTTCTTTGTGGTTATCCTTGTTGGTTTTAGTGAGACCTTGAGGGTCTCAGGGTCCCTACTAAGTATCGTTATACTCACCCATGCACGGGCTATGCCCGCACCTCGTTGTGTTGGTTGCAGACGACGGGCAGTGCTGACGGAGGCCGAGTGTTCGAGGACTGGATGGTACCTGGAGGTGGACTACACGACGAGTTAGTACCTGGAGGTGGACTAAACGATGAGTCAGTATACATGGTGGATGATCTAGGAGCTGCACCATCTGTACCTACCCTTCAGGTAGGATCTGAGTAGGACGACCCAGGAGCTGCTTCCTTTCTTCCTATTGTTTGTCTTTTTCTGTTGTACTTTCGTTCAGTTGTAGCTGTACTTTTAGTTGGGTTTGTATTCTGGCCCATTTACATTTCAGAACTTTCTTTTTGTACTTAGTGTTTTACTTCCGCTTGTACTCTGTGGTGTTTTTTTACTTTTATAAAGGCAATGCCTTCCCAGTTATCGGGATTTACGCCTTTGGTGCTAGTCGCCAGCCCCTGGCCTATGGAAGGTGGGCTTGGGGTAGTCACAGCACGGGCCCCGAGGATGGGTCATGACATCCAGCATCGAGAAAACCCAACAGAGGTATACTGGTGGGTGTGACAGTAGATTGAACAATGGTGGGTGATAGATTCGTGTTCTTTAGTGGTAATGAAGAATAGATACGTTTCCATTTTCCGAGTCGATTGAAGGCCCGAATCCCATCGATTCAGAATTAGAGTGATCTTATGAGATTGGATGTGGGGTTTTTTGGTGAAAATACCACCAAAACAGAATTCAGGTGATCGATGATGTGAGAGGGAGGAAGAAGATGAGTTTTTGGAAACCCTTATACACACGACATGTAATCCTGACTACATGGTGTGTGTCCCCCAGTCGAGTGACTCGATTGTACATGGGAACTTCATGGACATGGGGTAAAGTGCATGGGTTTCATATACGGAGTGTACCCCCCCCACATGGCTTGGCTTGGACCAGTTACACGGACTACCCCATGTACTAGTACACATGTAGAGACACATAGGCTGATGTCATGTACTGGCACATAGATGAAGTACACGGGTAGACCTCAGATTCAAGGACACGATGTGTAATCCATTATAAACATCATATACCCATATTCTACATGACACGGTTTGGAATGAGATGGTTCGTTGAACACAGGTAGTACCTGGGGTCAAGGGACATGGCGTGTGACCCCACTACTTGTTGTGTACCCCTTCTTAAATGGATTGAGCATATTTTCCACTATATCTTGGAAATTTTTTGTTATGGTTTATTCCCTTTATTTTTTCCTTGAAGGTGTGTATGAATCATTTCCTACTCCCAGGACCATGATTCCTTCAGCAGGAATTCCTCGATAGAGTTGTTGGGATCCTCCTGAGATGTCCGAAGTGGGATCCTCTGTTCATCATTTTACCCTAGGTGGAGTTCTTGGCATTGATGTGATCAACACTATGTAGGCATCGATGCTCTACTTAGAGAGTTAATCCATATTGAGTTTTTGGTATCACCCCATGGTCTTGGTTGTGATCTTCATTTTTTATATCATATTCTCTTCAGATCTATCAGCGTGTATCTTTGTCATGACAGTTCTCGATGAGCAGTACCTCTCAGACAAACATCATCAGTGTTATTGGACTCAGGAGTGTGTTCTCCCAGATGAATAGTTTTTTGAATCTTCAAGATGAATTCCTAATGTTGGTATATAGTGGTTCTGACTTACCTCTAGACTATGTGTCTTGGATTTATTATATGTGGATATTCTTGTTATATGTAATATAAATATGTACCTGTGTAGAGATTACTTTATATTTCCTTTGTTGTATTGATTTATGGTTTCAGTGTGTCATACTGAGTATTTTTATACTCACCCCTGCACGGGATTTTCTCACACGTGTCATGTCTTGTGTAGATGATCAACCTTTTGACATAGTCCAAGGTGAACTAGGACCAGACAGTGCTTTTTGAGACCAGGCAGGCCAAGGTGTGTTCCTGCAGCTATAGAAAATATTCCCGGCACATTTTTCATACAAGTTGGACTTGTGTTATAGAATCTTTGTGGTAGGATTTTATTTGGCCATATTTTACTTTACTTTAATTCCTATCATACTCTAGATGTGGGATATTGATGTATTCATGCATTGGTTCTTAGTGGTTTTTACATTTCATAATTTTGGGTGCTTGGAGATGTTTGTGTGCGTATAGGTACATAGGAAATGCCTCCCATGATGGTGATATGTCTAATCGGTGATATTCAGTAGCTTATAGACTATTGGAGGTGGGCTTGGGTAGTTGTAGCATGGGCCCCACTAGGACGAGTCATGATAGAGTGGTATTAGAGGAGTCAGTTCTACCTTAGGTTTGGGAGTTTGTGAGACTGGTTCAGGGTGACCGTGTTATGTTTTTTGAGTTGGGATTTTAGGATAGGGACTCCAGTGTTGGTGTGGTGGCTCACATATCCATACACTAGGACTATGATAACCTATTTTTTATCTTGGTACATGAGAACACTGGTATTAGGGAAAATAATGGTACATTCATCATATAGAAATGGGTTTTGGTTTCCATGTTCTTCTTGATTATGCTCACCAGATATACTCATTAGTCATGGTACATATTGTTTGTTTTAGGATGCCTCTATGATGTATACATTCTAGGATTAAATAGCCTGATCACGAGTATAACCCCCTCAGTAATGAGGCTTCGATACAGGGTATAGTTCCCCATATGATACCTTCAGGAGATGCACCAACCATACCACCACCTGTAGAGAAGCATGTTGTACTCGCAGTATCGGTGGATGAGGAGCACAGGCTGATTTTGCTTCATGAGTTTCAGTAATATAGACCCCTTAGGTTATGAGGTGATCCCAACCCACAGGTTGCTAAGGACTGGCTTAAGGTGGTGACCCGAGTTTTCTGTCTAGTCAGAACACCAATAGATCAGATAGTGTTTCTACAGGAAAGCCTTCTATATGGATCCATAGGATGATGGTGAAGTTTTAATACCCATACTTATGATGAGGCAACTCATTTATGGATATATTTCAAGGTCCTCTTTATATAGGATTTCTCACTAGTTATACCGAGGTTTGTGTATATTAGGATCTTCTTTAGCTCCAGTAAGGTAGCATGTTAGTGTCTGATTATTCATTGAGGTTCACCAACCTTTCTAGGTACTCGATGGATATGGTTTGATATCAGTACTTCAAGACTTGGACCTTCGAGCAAGGTTTTTTTAGATAGATAAAAGATAGTGTTATCCCTCTATGCATTTCTACTTATGTTGGGGTGCTTGGGTGGGATTTGATGGTTGAAATATTCTTGGTTGATCAGATAAAACCAGTGATAGTCCGCGGTGGGAAAGCAGGAGCAAAGACCTCGGTAGCAGGGATCCGACGTCAGTCCCAGGGACCTGGACATGGGAGACATTTCATGAGGATGTACTAGGACATAGGATATGTAGTTCAGGGCTCACAGGGTAGGTTCGTTCAATCTAGAGAGAGGCTTTGCTATTCATGCGACATTAGGGGACATCTCACTCGAGAGTGTCCAACCCGCTGTATTATTGACATGGATATTGTGGATGGACCACTGAGGTACAGACAATGACAGAGGTTGAAAGATCCATAGGGTGGTGGACAATGTAGAGGAGTTGGGAGAGTAGTAGGATGTGGTCGACGTTTCAACCTGTTACCACCACCACACCCAGGTGGTCTGCGCCGGGCTTAGGGAGCTGGAGGAGAGGGGTTAGAACAACTGCATGTGGTCGAGGCTTATGACCCAGGGGCTTCAAGAATGATTATATGTATGATATTTGGCTTTTATACATTATATGTAGCACTGATAGACACATGTTCTAGTCATTACTTTCTCACCACATACCTTCTACAAGACCTAGAGATTCTAGTTTAACCATTAGCTTGACCCTTATTCTTGGAGACACTTACCGGAGAAGAATTAGTGATCACACACTTATGTCGAAAGTGTTACCTAACCCTTGAAGGCAAGAGTTTCAGTTGTAAATTATTGGTAGAGATGTCGAGGCCTTACAAAACCATTCTTGGTATGGATCGATTATCTATAGTCCACACATATATTGACTGATTTAAGCAAAGGGTACGGTGTGTCTGCAGTGATAGAACACTGTTTTCCTTAGTTAGAGAAAATGAATCCCATGAAGCTCAGGATGGAATCATGTGTTGAAGGGTGAATCCAATTACGCATTAGTTGGATAGCTTGACCCTTGGTGCAGTGGATGTTATGAGTTTCCAGTTTCCTACAGTAGTGGAAGAGTATGAGGAAGTATTTTTTGAAGAAGTTCTAGGTTTACCTCCCCACCAAGAGATAGAATCTTGCATTGATTTACACATTGGAATGACACTGATATCTACCTCATCATATTGGATGGCTCCAACAAAGCTTCGTGAGATGAGGGTGCAGTTGGAGGACTTATAGAGGAAGTGCTTCATGAGACCCTGTGTTTTACCTTGGTAAGCCCCAGTTTTTTTTCTTCCAAAAAGGCATACGAGAGCTTGAGGTTGTGTGAATACTACCTGAGCTTGAACATGGTGATCGGGAAGAACAAGTATCCAATACCAAGGATCAATGACCTATTTGATCAGTTGAGAGGGTCCCAATGATTCTCAATGGATACACTCTAACTGTGAGTATGGATGGGGATATATCGAAGATGGCCTTCATATGTCGTTATGGTCATTATGAGTACTTAGTGATGAAATTTGGCATGATGAATTCCTCATAAGTGTTCATGGGACTCATAAAATGAATCTTTCATCCTCACTTAGACCGGTCCATGGAAGTCTTCATTGACGATATCATTGTATACTTGGCATCCGAGGAGGAGCACGAGAGACACTGATGGGTAGTTCTAAATTTACTCTAAGAGCACCAGCTTTATGAGAAACTCTAAAAGTGTCAATTATAGATTTAGGAAGTCCACTTTTTGAGACATGTTATCTTGGTGGATGGAGTAGCAGTGGACCTAAATAAGTTCCAGATAGTGTTAGCATGGGATCCACCTCAGAGTGTAATAGAGTTGTGGAGCTTCCTTGGTATAACAGACTATTATAAGAGATTCATACCTGATTTTACCAAGATATCAGCAACTATGAAATCTTTGACTTGAAAGGGGTAGCCTTTCATGCGGTTAGAGAAGTGCCAGCTGGTTTTTTAGTAGTTGATGGAGTGCTGGACAAGTGCTTCAATCTTGAGATTACTGGAGGAGGGTATCGAGTACATAGTGTTTTGTGATGCATCAGGAACCAGACTTGGTTGTATCCTAATGTAGAAGAAAGCAGTGATTGCCTACAGTTCACAATAGTTGAGGCTATATGAGTAGAACTACATGACCCATGATCTTTAGTTAGCAATGGTAGTATTAAAATTGAAGATGTGGTGACACTACTTGATGGGCGAGCAGTTTATTGTCTAATCTAACCATAAGAGTGTTAAGAATATCTTCTATAATAAGGATCTCAACTGGAGAAAGAGGTGATGTCTATAGTTCCTATAGAATTATACTTTGATATTTTCTATACTCTAGGGAAGGGGAATGTGGTAGTGGATTCTCTCAGTAGGAGATCTAGTTTTCAGTTTCTAAATGAGGCATCAGAGAAGTTATCCTTATTATAGATATCCTTTGTGGATAGAGATGGAGTAGCCTACCTCCAGTTGCTGGTTGTCACCCCTCCTCTCTTACAACAAGTCAGGAAGGCAAAACATTGGGATACCGACTGCGACACACTACATGCCCAGATATACATACGAAATTTTCTTGATGGATATTCAAAATGTGGGGAGAACGTCATTATTTTCAGAGGGAACATGATGGTACTAGTGATGTTGTGAAGGGATGTTTTGAGATAGTTTCATACATCTCCTTTAGAGGTACATCCAGGTGTGGAAACGATATACCAGGACCTCCAGCATTAGTTTTGGTGGATAGGGATGAAGAAAGGAGTTGAAAAGTTTGTTTCTCGATTCCTTACTTGTCAGCAAGTGAAGGTTGAGTACTAGGTTCCAATGTGTTTAACTCAACCCCTTGAGGTGCCAGAATAGAAGTGGGATGGGATATCTAGGGACTTTATGATATGTTTACCACATACGTGTAGGGGACATGATGTTAAATAAGTGATCATAGACCAAATAACTAATTCATTCCACTTCATATATATCCAATATAAGAGTTCAGTAGAGATCTTTAGATACCTCTACATGCAGGAGATATTATGACTCCACATAGTTCCATCAACGATTGTTTCAGATCATGATGATTTCATTACATCCCAGTTTTGGAAGGGATTTCTGGAGGCATTTGGGACCCAGTTGCACTTGATCATAGTGTTTCACCCATAAACTGATGGCCAGATGGATTCGAGGCTTTGTATGGGAAACCCAGCAGGTCAACACATTGCTGGACTAACCCAGGAGAGTCATCACTCATGGTCCCAGAGTTGGTGAGAGCTACTGCAAAGAAGTTTCATATCATCTAGGAGAAGATGAAGACTATAGAGATCTATCATAAGTCTTATGCTAATAAGATATGGAGGCATTTGGAGTTAGATGAAGGAAACCATGTGTTCTTACGGGTTTTACCTCGATGTGGATTGTAGTGATTTGGTTGGGGTGGCAAGCTATCTCTAAGGTTCATCGACCCTTTTTAGATATTGCGTAGTGTTGGCGAATTGGTGTGCCTCTTAGATCTATCTCTGTAGTTAGATCAGGTACATGAAATCTTCCACATGTCACATTTAAGGAAGTAAGTGCACAAACCATCACACATTATCGACTATGTTGAGCTGAACCTCAAGTATGGAGTAAATTTTTCTGATTACTTAGTGGAGATCAAGGATCTATATGAGAGGATCCTTCATGGGAAATAGATTCCTTTGGAGTGTGTCCAATGGCATTATGAGAATCTCTAAGAGATAACTTGGGTGTTGGATGCTCATATTTGTGCTTAGTACCCTCATATATTTGAGTAGCCTTTGTTTTGGGTTTCTAGGGACACAAAGCCCCAAGGTGCGGAGAATGAAATGACTCAGATTTTCTGTGTATTATTTTTACATATTATATAGATTAATTTTTAGACCAGTCTCTAAGACGATATGCAATTATGAGGACCATTGTAACTGGAACAAATGTTTGACGTGTATTAAAATATTCAATATCATGTGTGCGTGGTTTTTTGAAAAAAGTGTAATAACTTATAAACGGGTTCCTATATTAGAAATCCAAGGGAACCGTTTCATTTAGAATAGCATCTTTTCCTTAGGTGTGACCTAACATTGGTCGGTGTAGGTTATCTAAGGAAAGTCGTCATAGGAATTTAACATGAATAAAATAATTTAAGAAAAATCATTTTATTTCATTTGTTGATGTAGTGATGCAGTGATAGTTTTTATCTTTAAATGAATCCCTTTTTCAGTGATCTAGGGTTAGAATCATAATCCTAGAAACCTCTGGAGACATTGGAGAGAGCGAGATCTGAAGAATCCTCTCAAGAAGGTGATGACAGAACCTCGAATCATTGATTGTCGAATGCCGATACTGCAGATCTCACCAATGAAAATGACGATGAGACCATTATTTTTCAGTGAGTGATTCAAATCGAGGTAGGATGTTTTATTTAGATTTTATTTCTCGTCCTTGAAATCATATGAAAAATGTATACTAATCTACAAAAAGATTATGCTGCAGATCGATCATATTTGTGGGATGGGTTATTTTCAGGATTTATCAGGAATGGATTCTAGATAATTTCTTTGATTTGTTTACCATTCTAATGATGAAGAATCAATATCAACACAAAACATCGATCGAGGTTCATCCCTCTAGATTTTTTGTGTTTTTCTCCCCTGATTCATTCGTTATTCACACACATTCTTTGTTATTCCTAAAATTTGAAACCCTTTTAGAATAATTGATCTCTATGCCTTCAATTCTTGTAGATACAATCTAAAACCATAGATCCAGTATCGGGACAACCCAATAGAGGTGCGATGGTGGGTGCGGTAGCAGATCGAACGACGGTGGGTTCCAGATCTGCACTCTTTGGGGGTAATGAAGAATGGCTATGATTGATTTTTTCTAAGACACCTGAAGGCCCAAATCCCCTAGATTCAATGTTAGAGTGATTAGAACAGCCTGGATATGGATTTTTGAGGTGAACGGACCATCATAATGGAATCTGGGTGATCAACGGTGCGAGTGGGAGGAAGAAGATGAGTTTTTGGAAAACCTGATACACATAGCATGTCGGGAGCGTGTGTCCCCTACTCAAATGACTCAACATATACATGGGAATTACATAGACACGGGGTAGATTACACATGTTTCCTACATGATGTTCACCCCCCCCCACACACGGATTGGCCTAGAATGGTTACACGAACTACCCCATGTATTGGTACATGAGCAGAGACACACAAGACGACGTTGTGTATTGGAACATGACCAAAGTACACATGAAGACCCTGGATGCAAGGACATAATGTTTAATCCCTTTTACATGCCATGTACCCATCTTATACATGACACGGTTTGGAATGGAACAAGCCGTCGAACATGGGCAGTACTCAGGGTCAAGGGACATGGTGTGTGACCCCACTACAGTTCGTGTACCCCTTCCTACATGTCTTGAGCCTCTTGTACACCATATCTTGGACAAGTTTCAGTAGGGTTTGTTCCATTTATTATTTCCTTGAAGGTTGATACAGATCGTTTCATACTCCTAGGACCATGATCCCTTTAGCAGGAATTCCTTGATAAAGTTGTTGGAATCCCCCTGAGAGGCTAGGTGTGGGGTCCTCTATTCATCATCATGCCCTAGGTGGAGTTCTTGGTATCGATGTGACCAACACTTCATGGGCATAAATCCTCTACTTAGAGAGTTAATCCATATTGAGTTGTTATCACCCCATGGCCCCAACCATGATCCTCATCTATTTTATCGTATTCTCTTCAAATCTATCAGTGTGTATATTTCTCATGATGGTTCTTGATGAGTAGTACCTCTCTAATGGACTTCATCAGTGCTATCTAACTTAGGAGTGTGTTCTCCCAGATGAGGTTTTCATGGAATCTTCAAGGTGAATTCCTAGTGCTATTATACAGTGGTTGTGACATACCTCTAGACTATGTGTCATGGATTGAGTATATTTGGATATTTTTTTTATATGTATTGTAGACATATACCAATGTATAGATGACTATATCTTTTCTTTTTCATATTGATTTGTGGTTTCGGGGTGTCCTACTGAGTATTGTTATACTCACTCTGGCACGTACTTTGCCCACATGTGTTGTGTCTAGTGCAGAATATCAACCTTTTGATGGGGTCCTAGGTAGACTAGGACCAGACAGTTCTTTGTGAGACTAGGAAGACTGAGGTGTGTTCCTATGACTATAGACAGTAGTCCCAGTACCTTTTTCTTATAGGTTAGACTTTTGTTACAGACTATTTTTGGTGGGATTGTGTTTGGACCTATTTTACTTTACATTACTTCATGCTGTACTATGTTTGTGGGATATATATGTATGCATAAATTGGTTCTTCGTGGTTTTTATATTTCAGCATTTTTTGGGCTTCGAGATGTGTGCATGCACACAGGTACATAGGAAATGCCTCCCATGATAGTGATATTCCTACTCAATTCTAGTCAGCAGCCATTGTCCTATTGGAGGAGGGATTGTGGAGTCATAGAATGGGCCCCACTAGGAAGGGTCATGAAAACTCAATTGGTATTAACCTCCTGATGCATGTTTTTAAAGGGTATCAAACCATTAAAAATTGTTTATTCGGTAGCCATGTGAAATTGGATACAAGCTAGTAGTTTAAGTGGGCTTGAGGTATGGTGGGTTTAAAAAAAATATTGTGAACAAGCTTGTAAAAACAACCCACATGAGACACTAGACCATGAAGGTTTACTTGCACAGATATGGGCTCGCCCATGGGCTATTTTAATTTTTATTAAACATGCGAGATTCGGTATTGTTGTTCCCACATATAGTGTCATAAATTCTAAGATTCACACCTCTCCATCCCTTCCTCTCTCAAGACCCAATACATTGTACCCCCCCTCTAAACTTGTTATCACCCACCTCGGCCTCCCCTATCCTAAATAGAGTTGTCATCACCCCATCTCGATAAGCCCTCACCCACCTCAGTATCCCCCCTCCAGACTCTCTGTCACCCACCTCAACCTCCCCTCCCACTGGACTAGCCCTGTCACCAACCTCTACCTCTGTCTCCTCCCATTCCATCATCCACCTCGGCCTCCCCCCATGATGGACTAACCCCATAACCAACCTACACCTCTCCATACATCCTCGACCACCTCAGCCTCCCCCCACATCGGACCAGACCCATCACGCACCTTCTCCTCCCCCCATGTCATCACCCACCTCAACCCCCCCCCCCCCCACCAGACTAGTCCCATCCCCCACCTCCACCTCCCCCTATTCTAGATCATCCCTATCACCTACCTCTGCCTCCCCCCACATCATCACCCACCTCAGTCTCCCACCATGTCAGACCATCCCTATCACCCTCCTCCCATTTATGATAATTACACCATTTAAACTAGTTATTAACTCGATGCCTCCATTTTTACCAACTCCTTACAAATAAAATATCCTAACAACTAAAGAAATGATAGTGTGAAGGGTGAGAAATAAATGGATAGGGTACAGAAGGAAGAATCAGAATACGCAACTGTAGTGTTGTGCAGCCAGGGGGTCTTGGGTTTTTATAGTGTAATTTCAGCTGATGAGTGTGTGTTACTAAAATTAATTTATTTTATTTGACATGAAGGTAGAGTTAATTATTAATTACTTTAATTTTTATCCACAAATTTATCCACAAATTTATCCACAAGGATCTGAATAAAACATTAATAAAATAATTGGTTTAGTATTTTTTTTATAACGTATTTTCGTTAAAACTTGGTTTTTTAATAGGTTTTATTTTATTTAAAAAATTATAGGATTTTATATGATTGGAAAAAGAGGCTGATGGAGGAATCACTCGCACCTCAATCTAACGCATGGTGTGCCCGATATTACTCAATGTGTTCGTTATTAGTTTAAAATCGGTATTTTAGTTAAAAGATGTCACTCGCTGAACAAAAAACACACGAAGATTTTATTGATAATTTAGGACATCTACTCATAAGTCCTTTATTACATGTAGTAATTGGTCTCACATAAAATTGATACATGATGTTATTGGTATAGGTTAAAGTGCATGTTTCTAGTTTAAAATGACATTTTAGTAAGAAAAAAAGTGATGTACTCAAAACCAAGAAAATGCATTTGGATTAATTTTGTACTATAGGAAAAATAACCATAAGTCATTTTAGATGATTATAAATTAGTTGTACATCAATCTGATGCACGATGTAACTGGTAGGACTCCAAGTGTGTCTTTTTATTTAAAAATGACATCAATTTTAATGAATGTACAAATGAACTATTAAAAATTGAGAAAACACATTCATATTGTATTAATAAATTAGGTAAAAGATCCATAAGTAATTTTTGACAAGTAGGAATTAGATTCAACTCAATATGATGCATGGTGTTCCTGGTATTACTCAATATGTTTGTTATGAGTTTAAAATCGACAGTTTTGTTAAAAAAATGTCACTCACTGAAAACCGATAAAACACACTCAGATTTTTTTTATAATTTATTAAATTTATTCATAATTGGTTTTTAATGTGTATTAATTAGTCTCACATCAAACTAAAACACTATGTGATCGGTATGAGTCAAAGTGTGTGTTTCCATTTTAAAATAACATTTGGTAAAAAAAGAGTGATGTACTCAAAAATGAGTAAACACATTAGGATTATTTTGATACTTTATGAAAATAATCTATAAGACAATTGGTATGAGTAATAATTATTAAAACCTCAATTTGATGCATGGTGTGATCGATATGAGTCAAAGTGTATCTTTTTATTTAAAATTCACATCAATTTTAGTAAAAAGGACAACTCACCTACTTAAAACTGAGAAAACACATTCATATTATTTTGACACTTTAAGAAAATGATCCATAAGTCATTTGGTACATGTATGAATTATCCTCACCTCAATCCAATACACGGTGTGTCCGATATGACTCTGAGTTAATTTTTTCAATATATAAGTATCATTTATCTTTAAAATGCGCATCACATCTCCAAATCTGAGAAAATAGGTCTAGATTGTTTTTTATTCATCTAAATTTTATACTCAAACAAGGATAACCCATTCATTGGTATATCACAGTCAGTTCATGCGGGTCCCAATGTAAACAATGGCTTTTATGTCATAGGGTACCATAAAGAGGGGATTTGGATTCTTGATAAAGGAACCAAATCCTTGAAACCTTTAAAAAATAAATAGAGTTCAATGAGACAGAAAAAAATGTTTTTTAATATATAATTTTTTTAATAATATTATTATATTTTCTATAATTCATTAACATTATCTATATTAAATGTTTGACTACTCTTGTAGAAACTTTATTCTACACATGATGATGTTACCAATCCCTCAGAAGAACGACAACACTATCTATGCTCAATCACTATCTATGCTCAGTCACATAGGCAATCTTGATGATTTTGAAATAAAATCATTGTCCATAAAATTAATATATTATTTCATATTTATTTTTAATTTATTTATTTTTATTATTACTCACATAGTAATTTCTTTCATATATAGGTGGATTCATTTTTTTGATTTGGGGTGGTATGTTCATCTTTCATGCCTTTCCACACCAAAACATCCACATACTTCTTCTCCCTCAAAACATTTCACCCCTACCATGGTGAATTTATGACATTCTTTCAAGTTACCTCTATTTCCTTTGTAGTAAGATCAATGATGCTGCCTCTGCTCAATCATAGATGTAATCTTGATGTTTTCACAATAAAATCATTTTCTATATAATTAATGTATTATTTGCTATTAATGTTTGATTTATTTCTTTTTAGTGCTACTGACATAATAATTGTTTTTTTATATAGGTGGATTATTTTGTTTGAGTTAGTGTGGTATGTCCATCTTTCATGTCTTTCTGCACCAAAACTTTTACATACTTCTTCTCCCTCGGAACCTTTTCACCACTATAGTAGTGCATTTATCACTTTATTTCAAGTTACCTCAACTGCCTTTGTAGGAAGAGAAAAGATTCTGCCTCTGCTCAATTACAACGGTAATATTAATGTTTTTACAGTAAAATCATTTTCTATAGAATTAATTTATTGCTTCATATTAATTTTTAATTCATTTCTTTTTTGTATTACTCACATAATAATGTTTTTTCTTATAAAGGTGGATTATTTTGTTTGATTTGGGGTGCTCTGTCCATATTTCATGTCTTTATGCACCAAATATTCCACATACTTCTTCTCCCTCAAAACATTTTCACCCCTGCAGTGGATAATTTATCACTTTCTTTCAAGTTACCTCTACTGCCTTTGAAGGAAGAGCAACGACATTGCCTATGCTCAATTACATAGATAATCTTGATGTTTTTATAGTAAAATCATTGTCCATATAATTAATGCATTATTTCATATTTATGTTTAATTTATTTATTTTTATTATTACTCACATAATAATTTTTTTCTTATATAGTTGGAGTATTTTGTTCGAGTTGTGGTGCTCTGTCTATCTTGCATGCCTTTCTGCACCGAAACTTCCACAAAATTCTTCTTCTAAAAAATATTTTCACCCCTACAGTGTTGAAATTTTTTACTTTTCTTCAAGTTCTCTCCACTGCTCAATCACAGAGGTAATCTTGAGATTTTTATTGAAAAATCATTATCCATAGAATTAATGTATTATTTCATATTTATGTTTAATTCTTTATTTTTAGTATTACTCATAATAATTGTTTTTTATATAGGTGGATTCTTTTTTTTTTGAGTTGATGTGGTTTGTTTGAAGCTACTCATGTATGTTGGAAATTCATTAAATAATGTCAATATAAATCATACTAACATTGACATTTAGGATTGTTTTGAGGCTTTGGGACATGTAGGAATTAACCTCACCTCAATATAACACATTATGTGACTAGCATGACTCTAATTAATTATTTCTATTTAAAATTGACAATAATTTTAGTAAAAAATACAACTAACTCAATGTGTTCATTATCAGTTTAAAATTGAAATTTGAGTACCAAAAGTGTCACTCACTAAAACCCAATAAAATTCTCTCGGATTTTCTTGATAATTTATAAAAAAATTCATAAGTCATTTGTGATGTTTAGGAACCCCTTTCACATCAAACCGATACACGATGTGATCAGAATGAGTCAAAAGTGTGTGTTTCATGTTTAAAATGACATTTTAGTAAAAAAAAGTGAAATAATAAAAACTAAGAAAAAATATTCATATTTTTTTGATACTTTAGGAAAAAAATCTATAAGTTATTTGGAATATGTAGGAATCAACCGCACATCAATCTGACGCATGGTGTGACCGGTATGACTCTAAGTGTGTATTTATTTAAAATTGAAAATAATTTTAGTAAAAAAATAAACTAACCTAATAAAAACTGAAAAAATACATTCATATTGTTTTGATACTTTAGTAAAATGATCCATAAGTGATTTGAGATTTGCATGAATCAACCTCACCTTAATCAGACACACGGTGTGACTGGTATGACTCCAAGTGAAAGTTTTTATTACAATTGACATCAATTTTTGTAAAAAGGACAAATAGCCTACTCAAAACCATTAAAATTAATTCAAATTTTTTAAATAAATTAGTAAAATGATCCATAATTAATTTTTTATGTGTAAGAATCAGCCACATCTCAATCTGATACACAATGTGATTGTTATGAGTCAAAGTGCATGTTTCAATTTTAAAATGACATTTTAGTAAAAAAAGTCAAGTGACATGCTCAAAACTAATAAACCACATTAATATTGTTTTTATACCATATAAAACAATCCAAAATTCATTTAGGACATGTATTAATCAACCACAACACAATACGATGCATAGTGTGACTGGTATGACTCAAAGTGCATCTTTTTATTTAAACTTTTCATCAATTTTAGTAAAATGGACAATTATCCTCCTCAAAATTAAGATTGTTTTTTATTTTTATACTTTACGAAAATGATTTATAAGTCATTTTTGATGTGTAGGAATTAATTATACCTCAATCTAATACACTATGTGACTGGTATGACTCAAAGTATTCGTTATCAGTTTAAAATCGACATTTGTTTTCAAAAAGTGTCCCTCATGGAAAATAGAACAAACATGATTGGATTTTTTTTATAATTTATGAAATTTATTTATAAGCCATTTGTGATGTATAAGAATTATTTTCACATCAAACCGATACACTATGTGATCGTAATGAGACAAAAGTATGTGTTTCAAGTTTAAAATGATATTTTAGTAAAAAAAGACAAGTGACATACTCAAAAATGAGAAAACACAATCGTATTATTTTAACAATTTACTACAAAAATACATAAGTGATTTGGAACATGTAGGAATCATCCTCTCCTAATCAGATGAACGATGTCGTCGGTATGACTCTATGTGCGTCTTTATTTAAAATTGACATCAATTTTAGTAAAAAAAACAAACTGACCTACTCAAAACAAAACAAAAACTTTAATATTGTTTTGATACATTAATAAAATGATCCATAAGTAATTTGATATGTACATGAACCAGCCGCACCTCAATCGGATGCACGGTTTGACCGGTATGACTCAAAGTGAGTGTTTTTATTTAAAATTGACATCAATTTCAGTAAAAAGGATAACTGGCCTACTCAAAACTACGAAAATAAATTTAAATTGTATAAATACTTTATGAAAATTATCCATAAGTCATTTTTTATGAGTATGAATCATCTTCACCTCAATATGATACACAATGTGATTGGTATGAGTCAAATTTCATGTTTCAATTTTAAAATGACATTTCAGTAAAAAGGAAAAGTGATGTACTCAACACTAATAAAACACATTCATATTGTTTTTATAGATTATAAAAATTATCCATAAGTAATTTGGGAGATGTAGGAATAAACCCCACCTTAATAAAATGCATGGTGTGACTGGTATGACTCAAAGTGCGTCTTTTTATTTAAAACTATCAACAATTTTAGTAAAATAGACAACTACCCTACTCAAAACTAAGAAAAAACATTCATATTCTTTTTATACTTTATGAAAAATATCCACAAGTCATTTGGGATGTGTTGTAATCCGTGGTACCTTAATCCAATACATGATGTGCCTAGTATGACTCAAAGTGCCTGTTATCTATTTAAAATCGACATTTTATTTCAAAAAGTGTCACTCACTAAAAAATGATCAAACATGCTCTTATTTTCTTTATAATTTAGGAAAATGATTCATAGGTCATTTTTTATGTGTAGGAATCCATTTCACATCAAACTGATACATAATGTGATCAGAATGAGTCAAAAGCGCGTGTTTCCAGTTTAAAATGATATTTTAGTAAAAAAGACAACTGATGTAATCAAAACCAAGGAAACACATTTATATTGTTTTGATACTTTAGTAAAATGATCCAAAAGTCATTTGAGACATGTTGGAATCAGTAAAACCTCAATCTACTGCACGTTGTGACCTTTATGACTCCAAGTGCACCTTTTTATTTAAAATTGACATTAATTTTAGTAAAATTAACACTTTATGTTAATTTATTTCTTTATATTATTACTAAAATAATTTTTTTTTCTTATACTGGTGCATTATTTTTTTCAATCAGAGGTGATTTTTTTGAAAATAGCATGCGTCAAGTCCAAATTAATAGATAAAGGAACATTGATGTTTTTGAATGTATCTAATAATTTGTATTTATGTAATTGTATAAACCAATGATTAAAATGTCTATAATATAGTGTTTTTTTCTTATGAATGTGTTAAAATTTTAATTTCATTTAAATCCTATATTGGGACTTGTTTTTGTTGATATCTAGTGTTTTTTTTGTGTAGCAGTGTGTTGTTACATCACACTGCAGTATGGACCTTTATTAGGGATTTTTAAAAGCACAGATAAAGGTACACATTATCAACACTTCTATGATCACTAATAAAATGTCATTTATAAGTGATTTTATAAGAATGAATAAATGTATAATTTATCAGTGCTGATAAAAGACCCTTTATCAGCTCTTTTATAAGTGCTGATAAATGATGCCTTTAGCGACACTAAATTAAACCACTGATAAATTGCTCTTTTATCAGTGATTTTAAAAGCACTGATAAAGGTTCCATTTATCAGTTTTTTTTAGAGATGATAAAAGACCAGGAATTTTAACCTCACTCATGTATTTTACGCTTTTAAGCACCGATAAAGTCCATTTATAGCACTGTTAAAGGCCTATTTTGTATTGGTTTAGTGAAAATAAACCACCTCTTTGGATAGAAATTCCTACATAGTATGCGTCTCAGGAACTACACCTCCCACTAATATCAGTGGAGTCTAGTATTCCTAAGTCAACTTATGTAAATCAAGAGCCTTAACCTATATAATTTAATTCTTCTCCCATTATCTTCAAAGATATATACTTCCTTTATAGAATTATAGTCAAACTCGACTACTCTTTAATATACTTAGTGGTTATAGGATCATTAAATTAGGTGAAACTTAGTTTTTTGATGTTAATTTATAGCTAAGTATAACGTTTAACATACACTTTTGGTAGTTTCCAAATATATTATTATAATGTCACAATTGATATGATATCCATTAGATAATACAGTTTGCATATAGTTTTTTGTTGAACTTTTATTTTCAAAATATTTCTAGGAAGGAATAATAGAATATTTGTAATATATTTAAGATTCATAATTGGTATTCCTTTTACTTCCATCATGACATTGCTATATATAATTAAATATGAGTTAGGGATAACCTTTACTCCATATATATGATCAATGATTACTTGGATAAGATATACTCTGACAAGCCATCTCAGAGATTCCTTTTTCCATGTGCACTCATTTACTTCACTGAGCATTTCTAAAATTTATCAGTAAATATATGAAGTTACCTTTATATTTATAATGGTTCACATGGCTATGTTAAATTAGATCTAGAATTTTTATGACATAAATTTATTTAAAATGGCTTATTTATCCAAAACATGACAAGTAGTTTGTTTTTATATCCAGTATCATATCTCAATTGAGAAAAAAATACTTTAATATAAATAAAGAAGTCATCTACTTTTAGTTTTATTTGAAAAATAATTATCTATCCATAATCAGGTAAGATTATTATTTTATATTCATCATTAAATGTAATGGATATTTACGATTCAAGAGTTACTGAACCATTAGTTCAGTATTAAAGAACCATAACAGAATTTATTCTAAAAGTTATGTCTCATTGTGTCTATCTAGACACTGAGATAAATGTTTTGGTAACACTTATTACAAACATGAATCAATCCATGTTTGCAATGAAAACAGTGAGCTCCCCTTGGCTGACATTTGAATCACCCTTTCTTAGATCCTTTTGATTTTAGTCTATAACCTTTCTCTTCTTTCTTGTTTCCTTTATTTTTTTTTAAAAAAAATAAGTGTCTTGGTCAAAGATCCTTGTTTCCTTTATTTAAATACATGTATTTTGTAAGCATGTTTTATTTAATACACAAGCAATGAATAGAAACTTGATGAATATACATGAAGTGGGTGAAACTAATTTCTTCTTTAATTCATTGCAATTTCTTTTCTATTGTCCAATCTTTCCACATAAGAATCAAATGGCCTACTATTAATTCTAATAACATTGAATCTTTTGTCTCTTTGAAGGATTATATAAGGGATATTTTTTTGGATTTACATTACCCTTAGGATCTTCAGCCTTTTCTTTGAAACTTTTCACCACAAGGGTTGGAGAAACAAGTTCCAATCAATCCTTATTAACTTGGAAAATTATGGGAAAAAATTCTTGAGCGATTTATCCATTTTTTTAATATGGGATTGGATAAATAAGGATAATTTTTTTGGTAAGGAAAATAAGATAAGATTAATGGATAATTTCTTATCCATGTGGAAGCTCAATTTTGTTAACTGATCAATATAACCCAACATTTTGAAAGCATAATCATCAGATAGATTCCCTTCTTCCATTTTACACTAATATAGTGCATTGATGATCTTATTTATTTCAAACCTGTACTTATATTTCTCAATAGAAAGAAGATGAGATATTATAGTGTAATCATCCATGTCTTTACATTGTATCATAAAATCTAAAAACATAGTTGATAATATAATATAACAAACATAAGAAGAATCCCTAATATATCTCTAGTAGGCATCCTTTTCACCTTTTCTCACCTGTTGGGGAGGAAGAATAGGAGTATTGGATTCCAACACATAATACAAA
Source organism: Viscum album (assembly GCA_963277665.1). Classification (NCBI taxonomy): domain Eukaryota; kingdom Viridiplantae; phylum Streptophyta; class Magnoliopsida; order Santalales; family Viscaceae; genus Viscum; species Viscum album. The sequence goes on from OY728125.1 coordinate 1,714,197,936, forward strand.
ACTTTAAGATAATAATTTATCACATAAACAATTGTACCATATTCAGAAATTTTTATTCTTAAGGACATACCCCATGTTAAGGAATGATCACACTATTTTTGTGGTTTTTCTTTCCATTTTCTATAATAATTAAAACAAATTATTCATACTTTACTTGATTATAAATTATGTGAGAAATAATAATAATTTAATTTTATTAATTTTCACACTATTTTATCAATTCCAAATAGCCTTCATCATTAAACCGAGAATGACTAGTTTCCAGGACATTCTAGTGGCAAGGATCCATATTACCTTTCTTAAGGATTCATAATTTGTCCATGTAAACCATAAGAAGGTATTTAGGTAGGCAGTCCTGCCAACAATGGGCTTGTATCTCCTTGATCTATTGAGTAGATTCCACGATCCTTAAATCCTAACTTTTATTTCCTCGACAATTGCCTCAAAATTTCTATTCAACAGACTTTGGTTGTTAAATTCAAAAAAAGTTTGGTTAATTCAACCTAAAAACCTTATGAGAACTCCCTAGTAAAATTAAGTGTCTAGAATTTGTCCATGGAAACACTTAATTCTATGGTTTCATTACCAATCAAGTAATGGAATCTGTAGCCTGACTTAATATTAATTTGAGAGATTTTAATTTATTATTCATAAATTTTATCTTATATTATCCTTTATATGTCTGGTTAATATTAAGTGTATTTTACATAATTATTGAACCATGTTAGATAAAACAATTATGCATAATCCATTTATTTAAATTCTATCTTTACATGATAATTCATTTATTTATGTTATCATAGTCTTGCATCCATAAAATAAATAATGCATAGACAAAAATAATTAATTAATTAAATGACCCATTCATGAGAATAACAAATATTTGATTTAATGAGAGGACATTAAATCAACCTATGAAATAGGGGAAATAATTCTTATTTCCCATCTTGTCATGAGTTGTAGAATTCTACCTATCCACCTATTTAACACCTGGGTTTGGATCATTGTGGTTTCATCTTAAACCGTCTCCACGGGCCTTGAGAAAATCCATTAATTACAAGTATTTATAACCAACATGCAAGTGTGGGGAACTAAAGTATTGGTTAAAGGGTGATTACATAAATAACCTTGGACATGCATATCCTACAAAATAATGGGGGGAGGGATAACATGAAATCCATAAATTTAATTTAATAATTAATATTTTAAACTCTTGAAATAAATTAAATTAAATAAATTCCAACACATACAATGGTCATAGTTTAGCTCATGAATGACCATAAATGTAATGCATACATAAAATTAACCTAGTTAACATTCATTTCTTATTTATTCTTTATCATTAAGATAAAAATTATTTCATTAATTAAATCTCTTTCATATTAATGAACATATGAATTCTCTTAGAGAGAACTATCATTAATGAGTTAATGGAAAATAAATGTTAGAACCAATGATTACATATTATTATAATAAATTAATTGAGAATTTAAAATTATTTAAACCCGTTATTAAATTTTCAAATAGAAAAGTGTCAATCAATAAAATATGTTTTTAATCTAATAATTTTCAATTTAATGTAATTCAATTCTATCATCAATTGGGTGACTATGCGGCGTGTACTATCCAAAAACACGACATGTACCTCTGTTTTCACGTATCTGAGTCACATGTTTGGGGATTCTGTGTGTTAACTCATCCAGACTACACGGTGTGTACATGCTATCTATATGCCATATATCTTCTTTCTATTTGACCTGGATAAATGCCTGGGCTTAATCATGTATCTCGAATGGACTACAGGATGTTTAAAAGATAGATATATATCATGTATCCCATATGTAATGTGCCTTTTTCTCTCACTGAATAGATCGATGTATATTTTGGTTGTGGAAAATGATGAACTACATGAAATTTACACTATATACACATCACGCATAAGATGAATTCTCTAGGATTTCAGTCTAATGTAGTTTGAGTTTGTATAATGACCACATATATTGCACGATTTATGCCACTAACCCAAATAGACTGCACAACATGTACACCAGATACATATTGTGTAATCCAACATCTTGTGTGATAGGTTGTCCTGATCTACATGCAGTGTGTAATAAATTCACCTCGTGTAATTAATTTCTCATCATGTCCTATATCCTGAGACACATCTTGGTGCAGTGCATATGGGTACACGGTGTGTACTCTGACTACATGTAGTATAACCTACTTTTATTAAAAAAAATATTTGCACTTACTGATGGAATCTTTGTCCATTCTTCATCTATTCTTAAACCATTATAAAAATGTAACACATAAATAACATGATTAATATTTCGATGACAAATTAATTCAAATCATATTAAAGAATAAATAATATGAAATAAAAAAATTCATCCATGATGGCATATAGATCAAAAATCAACTAAATAATTATAAATTTAAAACATGCCCCCTCTAATACCAATTTTAGGTTCCGGTTACAATATAAACATGAGATGGTGGGTGATATATTAAAAATTATTTTAATATTTAGTTTCTCAAAATCCTGAGCGAGGATGTTTCATGTTAAATTTATCATTAATATATTTAGATATAAAGAAAATAAATACTTTATCTTAGGATCATTTCTTCAATCACGATGTTGATCTTTCAAAATACCCTTTTTATTGCCTTTATTACAATGTGAGGACCCAAGGGTAGAATTCTTCTAATGGTGATCCACAAGTTCTTCTTTGATCTCCAAACCACACCAACTGATTTTTAGATGCTAGCGTGGTGAATCAATTTTACTGCATCATTTATGTTGATCGTTTGTCCATCGATCTTAAAGTATTATCTCTAGTGTTTCTCATTCTTGAGAGGGAGAGATAGAGAGAGAAAGTAATTTGAGAGAGAATTTTGTGTGTGTAAAAATTCTCTATATCTCAATTTTTTTACATAATAGACATAACCATATATTTATAGAGCTAGGGTTTAGGTTAAAATATTATTTAATTATGTAATGGCCCTTAAATAACATAATAACTTTCATAAAACCCCATGCCATAAAATAATAATAGTAATAATACTTCATGGCATATACTAACATGAGTAGTGATGAATATTATTTACTAGGTTACAAATAAATATTCATCGCTTAACACAGTCTTGGTCCATTTGAACTCTTCAACATTTATTGAATACCCTAGTAAAATATTTTATTCTCTTACATAAATATTTTATTCACCGACTAGTAAATAGATATTTATTAAATATTCAATAAAAAAATAAAAAAAATATTCAAAATTTAGTGAATAAATATTTATTTAATTTATGAAATCAATAAAACTTGGATAAAATTATCCCTCGATCATGAAAATAATATCATTCCATTAATTAAATTCAAATAGAATTTAATAAAGATAAACAGAAACACTTAGTGTGTGACCCTATAGGATTCTTTCTTGTTAGAATTAGGTTGGATTGCCTAAATTCCATGATTACTATTTAGAAATGGATCAAGGCACTCAATATAAAGAACTTAATGTCGTAATGATGACAACCACATATGAATTCTCCCTGTGTAATATAATATCTTTTTCACAATATCACATCAACCAGGTTTCACCTCCATGCCACCAACCTATATGCTTGACACGTCTTTCTTAGACTATCTAAAATAAATGTTGTTACACTATAGACATGGAGTCTAATGTAACAGTTATATTCCCATAAAATGGTTGAGATATCAGATTTCATAAATATGGAAGATACAAATCATTCCTTGACTTATTAATTAATAAAATGTCATTCATGATGTACCCAACATATTCAACTTCTCCATTAAAGGTTATCATCATGGTTTATGAAATAAATCTATGTTCACGAGTCATAACATGCAATAATAATAATATTAAAGTCTAAGGACCATTGCACACACTCAAAAATAGGAATATCTGATGACACCAAAACTTGTGGAATTCAGACTAGTGGGTATATTATCATAATCTCTCATCTTTGAGATTACCATATGTAAAATTCATCAGAATAAGACTAATTTTATTATGAGTACTCACACCTAAAAATATGTATACTATGGTCCCTATCATAGTACATTATCTAATTTCAGATCTATATTTAAGAGATATCATCATAGAATATTTTGTTTCTCATCATAGTGGGAAACTACTATGACCTTATCAATGAAACAGATAATCTAGGACATTATCACATCAATGTTATGAATAATAATAAAAAATATGTGGTAAGATATTTAAATTATTATTAAATTCTTTGAATATAAAAGTAATCTGAAGTACAAAGTAGTTGGTTCTAGGGCACCAACTCCAACAACACTAACACATGTTTTTAAAGGGGTTCAAACCTTTAAAACTAATTATTTGGTCATTTTGGAAATATCACATGATCTATTTATGTTCCACCTACTCATCCATAGATAAAATAATACAAATATGGGTTTCCTATGATTTAATGTCATTACAAGGTCATTTGTTATGGCTACAACTGTTAAAAGCGTGTTTTTGTGTTTTAAAACAACAAAAGTATGTTTCAAATCTTCCTAAAAAATGAAACCTCATATTTATGTTTCTTAATCTACATCATTTAAAAAAAATTATACATTTATTCTTATCTAATTTCATGGAATTTAGATGCCATTTGGTTAGTTTGGACCCTCGGGCGCACATTTTTAAAGAGTATAAACCCTTTAAAAACTACATATTTGGTCATTTTAGATATACCACACATCAAATTGAAGTTTCATCTTCTAATAGATATAAAAAATAATAAAAATATGTTTTCTATTTGATTTCATGTCATTTTGAGGTCATTTTATATGGATTTCACCATTAAACACATTTTTTTCTTTTTTAAACAATAAAAGTGTATTTCTAGTCATTATAAGAAAAAAGATCCATGTATTGAAATTATATAATCTCAAATAACTCAAAAAACAATTTATGGTTGTTTTCATCTAATTTAATGGAATTTAAAGTTTGTTCGATTGGTTTTGACCCATTGATACATGTTTTTAAAGGGTGACAAGCATTTTAAAAACTATTTATTTGGTCATTTCGGGAAGACCACATGTATGATTTATGTGTTTTTTACTATCTCATATAAAAAATAATACAAATATGGTTTTCTTATGATTTCACATCATTACAAGGTCATTTTCTATGGATCTGGTCATTAAATGCACATTTTTGTGTTTTAAATCAATAAAAGTGTATTTATGGTCATCTCAGGAAAACAACGCCTCATATTAATTTTTTGTTATCTACACCATTTAAAAAAACATTATAATTTTTTTTAATGTTATTTAATGGAATTTAGAGGTCATTTTGTCGGTTTTGAACCCCTGACACACGTTTTTAAATGACGTCAAACCTTTAAAACAGATTATTTAGTCGTTCCAAGGAGGTTGCATGTCTGATTGGCATGACCTCTACTTTTACACATAAAAAATAATATAAATATGTTTTTACTTTGATTTTACACCATTATAAAGTTATTTTATATGGATCAGACCATTAAACACATGTTTTGGTGTTTTTTAAAAAAAGTATGTTTTTAGTCATCTTGGGAAAAAGATACCTCAGATTGACAATCTGTTAGATCCAATATTTTAAAAATAATTGTGTGGTTGTTGTCATATTATTTCAATAAATTCATAGGTCATTTAATTGGTTTTCACACCTTGACAATATTTTTAAAGGGCGTCAAACCTTAAAAAACTAGTTATTTGGTGGTTTCAGGCATACCACACATCGGATAGACATGTCATCTACTTGTATGCATCAAAAATAATATAAATATGGTTTTCATATGATTTTACATTATTTTGAGATTGTTTTCTATTTATCTAACCTTTAAATAGATATTTTTGTGTTTTAAAACAATAAAAGTGTGTTTCTAGTAATCTCAAGAAATCAGATCCTAGGATTGATGTTGTTTCAACTCCACTATTTAAAAAATCATTATGCAGATACTTTTTTTTTGATTTCATGGAATTCAAATGTCATTTGGTTAGTTTTGAACCCCTAACACACAATTTTAAAGGGTGTCAAACCTTAATAAACTACTTATCTAAACGTTTTAGAAAAAATGCATGCTTGATTGACCTTTATCTACTTTTATCTATTATAAATAATAAAAACATTGTTTTTCTATGATTTCACATCATTATGATGTCATTTTATGTGGATATAACTGTTAAATTCATGTTTTAGTATTTTAAAATAATAAAAGTGCATTTTCAGTCATCTCGAGAAAATAAAACCTCATACTGATGTTCCATTAACTCAACTATTTTAAAAAATCTCTTTACGATTGTTTTTGTTTGATTTTAGAACATTCGAAGGTCATTCAGTTGGTTTTAACCCCCCAATGAACATTTTTAAAGGGCACCAAACCTTTAAAAACTACTTATTTGGTTGTTTTAGATAGACCAAATGTTTGATTAACATTCTATCTAACTTGTGAACATCAAAAATAAAATAAATATGGGTTTCCTATTATTTTATATCATTATAAGGTTGTTTTCTATGGATATGGATATCAGAAACATGTTTTGGTGTTTTAAAACAAGAAAAATTTATTTTCGATCATCCCATGAAAAAACCTCATATTGAAATTTCTTCAGATCCACCATTTCAAAAATGACTATATGGTAGTTTTCTTCTAATTTCATTAAATTTAAGGGTTGTTCAACTGTTTTTGATCCCCTGGACATGTTTTTAAATCGAATCAAACTATTAAATACTATTTATTCAGTTATTTTAGTTAAACCACAAATCTGATAGATTTGTAGTGTACTCTTGCATGCCCAAAATAATAAAATTATGGTTGTATTAAGATTTCACTTCCTTATAAGGTCTTTTTCTATGTATATAACTAGTAAACACATATTTTGGTGTTTTAAAAAATAATTTTTTTTATGGTCATCCTGGGAAAATGACATCTCAGATTGATATTCTGTCAGATCCCCTATTTCAAAAATCAATGTATGGTTGTTTTAATCTAATTTAATTAATTTTAGAGGTTTTTCGATTGGTTTTTACCCCCAATTAATCTTTTTAAAGGTATTCAAACATTTAAAACTACTTATTCAATGGTTTTGGGTAGATTTCATGTCTTATTGACATGTATTCTATTCATACTCATAAAAAATAATATCGATATAGTTGTCTTATGATTTCAAATCATTATAAGGCTGTTTTCTATGGATCTTACCATTAGACATATGTTTTGGTGTTTTAAAACAATAAAATTGTGTTCTTTATTATCCTGAGAAAATGAGACCTTGGATTGAAATTCTATCAAAATTATCATTTCACAAATCATTGTACGTGTCTTTTCATCTGATTTCATGGCATTCATAGGTTGTTTTGTTGGTTATGACCTCCTGACATACGTTTTTAAAGGGCATAAAACCTTTAAAAAACTACTTATTTAGTAATTCTAAGTAGGCCTCATATTTTATTAATGTTCCATTTACTCGTACAGATCAAAAATAATATAAATATAGGTTTCCTATCATTTTAAATATTTATGAGGACATTTTATATGGATATGACTGTTAAATTCTTGTTTTGGTGTTTTAAAATAATAAAAGTGTGTTTCCTATCATCCAAGGGAAATGACACCTTGGATTGATGTCGCATTATCTCCACCATTTAAAAAATCACTATATGATTATTGTTTTCTTCTAATTCCACAACATTCAATGGTGGTTCAGTTGGTTTTGACCCCCTGATACACATTTGTAAAAAGTGTCAAACCTTTGAAAACAACTTATTCGATCTTTTTGGTCCAACCACATGTTTGGTTGACATTTATTCTACTTATAAAAATTTAAAATAATTAAATATTACTTTTTAATGATTTCTTGTCATTCGGAGGACATTTGACATGGATCTTTCCATTAAATGCATTTTTGCTGTTTTAAAACAATAAATGTGTTTTTCTATTTATCTTGGAAAAATGGCACCTCAAATTGAAATTTTTTCAACTACACTATTTTAAAAATCATTGTACACTTTTTTTCTCCTAATTTCACAGCATTCAGAGATTGTTCGTTTGGTTTTCACCGACTAACACACATTTTTAAAGGGAATCAAACCTTGAAAAACTACTTATTCAGTCATTTATAATGAACTACACTAATTGATTTTTCATCTATTCATACACATAAAAAATAATAGAAAGAAATTTTTCCAATGATTTCATGTCATTATAAGGTCATTTTCTATGTATCTAACCATTAAACACTTGTTTTGGTGTTTTAAAGCTATAAAAGTGTTTTTACGGTCATCTTGGGAAAACGAAACCTTGGTTGATGTTCTATTAGATCCATAATTGAAAAAATAATTGTAGAAGTGTTTTCATCATATTTTATGGTATTTAGAGGTCATTCGGTTTGTTTTGAACCCTTAACATGCATTTTTAAAGGGAATCAAACCATTAAAAACTACTTATTCCACTACTAGAAAATCCACTTATACCCATGGTTTAAAACTATAGGTATATTCCCTAATGTTGTGGGTATATTCTATACCCATAGGTTTCAAAAACATATCCTCTTGAGGCATCAGTATTGACCTATACCAACAGTTTTATAAAAACCGTGGGTATAGGTCCCATAGATTTTTCCATGCCCATATTTTTAATGAAACTATGTGTATAGATATATACCCATAGTTTCAAAAACCATGGGTATATCTTTTCCAATCAGAAAACATATACCCACTATTCTAAAAACTGTGGGTACAGGTAGCTTCCTGCATTTGGCATTAACACCACCACTTCTTCCTCCAACTCCAGAACTTAAAAATAAATTAAAATATATAGTCTAAATTCAATGAAATACAAATTTTCTACATTTATCATCCATACAATATCTTTTAATTATTTTCAAACCATATAAAATACTAAAATATACATATACATCCATAAAACAAATCAATTCAAGTCATTCTTGAACTGCACAAGTCTCTTTCCTAGTAAGTCAAAAATAGAGGGGATCAATATTTCCCCCATCGCCAACATCCTCATCCTCTACAGCGTCAAAAAACTCATCATCATCAATAACAACAACATCCTCACCAACAACATCATTTGGAGTAGCAACATCATTAACATAATCATCACCACCACCTTCATCTCGATTTCTACTAGGACCCTCATTGGAATCACTTGGGAAATCATTTAAAGAACGCGTCGATGCCACATATGAATAAATAGTAGAAGAAGCCTCTAATGAAATTGATTAACTTATAACTGATATATCTTTCTGGAATTGTTTAGTGGCCATCTTACTTCTTTCACACACCTGTTTACTTCCTTCACACTCCTCTAAAACTATTTTTTTCCTCAGCTACTTCTTCAAGAGTGCTTTGCGGCACTAGGGTTTGAGAGTCGTGAGAGGATCCTGATGAGGACTAATATATAGAGGGGATGCTTTTTTCCCTAGTCAACATCAGAAACTACCTTGGTTCTTGTCACTTAATACCTGACTCAAATGAAAGTTCAGTCTGAAGTTTTCATCTTCTTTATCATCAAGATCCTTTAGGGTAGTCTATTAAAAATATAAACAAGATATTTAATTATTTATTTCATATAAATATTTGGAATATAAATAAAAAACTTACCATCTTTTCTTCTTTTTGTGCATTTACTACACTTCCACCATTTTTCTTCCTACTTGAGAAAAATAATTTAGCTCGAGGTACAAGACCTTTGATTCCCAATATATCTTGTTGTAAATTACCTTGATAAGTATACATATATTCATGATGTAAACATTTTATAATATTGAATAATAATAAAAGGTAATAACTATTCAATGAATAAAAAATTCATAAATTTAAAAATGTGATAAACATTGGTGACAAATATTCATATATAAAATCTAATCATAAATGCTTTATAATTTTAGGTACTCATTATGAACATTCAATAATATTGAATATGAATATTTTATATTCATTTCATAATGACCAATTATCCTATAGGCATAGAGCCTAATTGGACATTAGGCCTGGAGGTCAATTGGCCATTATACCTATAGGCCTATTGCCCATAAGGCCTATTGGCCAATTGGACACTAGGCATATAGGCTAATCAACCACTATTCCTATAGTAAAATTGGCCATTAGTCCTATAGACTAATTGGCCATTAGGCCTACATCCCAATTGAACATTAGATTAATGACCAATTGGGCTCTAGGCCTAATGGCCAAATGGCCTATTGGCCTAATGAAGAATTGTCCTATTGGCCTAATGGAAATTTTAAAGGGGTATTTTCAGCCTTATATTAAAGGTATTAATGAAAATAAATCATAAAATTCAGCATACAAAGCTTAATAAGTAACAATATAAATAAGGAAATTATTTCAATTCAGATTAAAGTAATTGGCACTTCTCATGTTCACGCATTGTAGTGCACCCCGATGTGTGTACATATGTCATTGAGTCTTTTTTCTTTTTTTCCTCTATTCTTCTTAAAATAATAAATATAAGTAATAAGAATTAAATTTTATATGAAAATCATTAAAGTTTGGGAATACCTTAAAATCATAAGTCTTCCAATATGAAATCATTTTTTGATATTGAGTTTTTTGGACAGTCGGGGAATATGGGTACACCCACTAAATCAGAACCAAATCTAATCTTTAAATTAACATACAACTCATGCTTGTATGATCTCCATGACTCCCTAAGATTAATCAACATTTCAGTCTTAGCAGCTTCCCCGCCAGAAGAGTTAAACCGACTCTGTAATGAACATGTTAATTCATATACATAAAATATTAATATAGATATAAATTTATAAAATATTCTTAGCCATATTTACGCCCATATTTTTTCCTTGATGTCATTACTGATATGTATCCATGAGACTGGTTAAAATATAATGATATCATGGTACATGGATAAAGTGGTCATGAAACTTCTACACTATCTGGAATTTGTACATACCATCTACTTATCATTATTGTAATACACCATTATCTATATCTAGTTGTTCCAGGCTTCCTACATACGAGTACGCCCATGTCGCCTACTAGAATATCCCACTAAATAAGAGAATAGGGTAAAAAATAATAATTATTTCATTGTACAATAGTAAAAAAATGAAGCGATATAATTTTTCACAGTTATAATAAAAAAACCTAATACAGGTTGCTCAATAGGCTATAATGGATTTTTGGGATGTCCTAGATTAGCAACCTCTGAAGTAAGTGTCTATTCTAATGCACGATTTGGGTGATATTCATGCACTGGAGTGGAAGATAAAGGAACACACTCATCAGATGTTTGATGGATGGTAGGAAATGGAGGTGGTGTAGACATGGTAGAATATGGGTAGTATATTGGGGGATACATCAATGGATTTGGATATGGTAAAGGTGGTTACATATGTGGAGGCAGTATAGACATGGTATGGGAAGAAGAGGATAAATGAGATGATGGAGGCATGAGTGGGAACATCCCTAGAGGCTCAAGTAGAGGATAGAAAGGTGTGATAGCTAGGGTGTCCCCTAGTGGGTTAGTGTGGGAACAGGTATGATGGGTGCTCCATCTAGGTCTAGGAGCATCCCCTCTCAGGCCCATGTAGAAAAATGAAGAGGCAACCCTAGTGGAACTGAATGTTCCTAAAAAATTTTGATAAATAATATTAACATGGCCTTATATATAATGAAAAGGAAAAATATTACAATTATTATAATCACAAAGGGAAGAGAAGGAGGAAACACATGGTCTCACACCTATAGATCTGGATCAAATAGTCACTTCCTTCGAAGTTTTGAAGTATTTTTCATAATTTGCATAAGAATTAAATGTAAATTTTTTAGAAATAGTTTTTAAAATTCATTCATACAAATTATAATTCAAAGAAGGCATAATCAATGTCATAATATCTTTTAGTAAAACCAAGTTATATATTTTTAAAAAACACATTTTAAACCAAGTTTTCTAAATTGAAATAAACATGATTAAATGAAAGTATACTAGAAAATACTAAAAAAATATCATTTTGAATAGAAAAAAATTACAATAATACTAACTTGAGAAACTCATGTCAATCTAAAATGACTGAAAAATGAACATATATAGTTGATTCTATATATTACCCACCACTACTTTAGGTTCAACATCAACTATCACAATTCGACAATTTTAGTCATCAAATACAATATTGTGTTCAACACAAATGGGGGCATCAATGGTGGAAATTTCATCCCCAACATCATGAAAAATATGTCTTGGGATTACTTTATTAATGACATTATAATCAGGTACCAGATGATCTTTCACATAAAACACTTGTTTTCCCATTGATGCCAAAATATATGGTTCATCGGTATGCATGAATCAAATAATGTTAATAACTCTGAATCCTTAATTATCAATAAATGTACCATGTTGTATCATTGAATCAAACCATTTACATTTCATTAAAGTGACATCACCTTGAGAGTATTGATCCAAAAATAATATTTTCTTAGAAAGTCTATAATAATACACATCTTTATATCGAGGTTGACTATTTGATGTACTGGCATAACAATCCATTTTAGTAGTTAACATAATTCCATAATGATGTGTTATCATTTTCACCACTCAATCAGTGGTAAATAAATTATACCCGTTGATTATTAATGATTTGCAATCACGAACCAAAGAATAGGGACCAAAATTCAATGCTCTTAATTCTTGAGAAATGGAGTCAACAGGTAAACTCAATACCTAAAATATATATGAATAATATAATTAAATTTATATCTATATTTTAAGCTAATTAAAGTAACAGTCATACCTTTGATTTCAACCAAGCAGGAAACTCTAAGCTATAAAAATCCTCTCTTCTTCTCAAATGAAAATATCAATGAACTCTACTTATAGTTTTTTTATTTTCCCTACATAAAATGATAATAAAAGTCTAAGTTATATGTGAAATTTCATAATATGAGATAACATATAAATATCCAAATTAATTACTTGATATAGTGATTGAACAAACCATAGTTAAACAAGACTATGTGATGTGCCATATCTTGATCTTCAAGGCTCAATGTATTCAATGTATAAAACTGAACAATTCCTCCTATTTTGGGAAATGATGGAAATGAGGGCTCAATTTCCCAATACAGGTTATCTTCATTTCTCATTGGCCGGTTATGTCTTGTGCTCACATCAGATAAATACATCCAATAAAAATCAATACATTCTTATTCCAGATAACATATCACAATCAAACCTTCATGATAATTCTTATTTCAGACATATGACATTGTGAACATATTTATTTCAATAACATACATCCACTTAAAATAAATCGGTCCCCCAAGAAGTGTTCCAGTTGGAAGATAGACTGTAAAATTCAGCATACAGGTGAAAAAAGATGGAGGAGTTTTTTTCCATCAAATAAAAAATTAATGGTGCCTCCTATTGTATATATATCAAGAATTACCTGGATAACCTTTTATCAAAAAGGTCTCTAAAAAATGGCACAAGAAAATCACTATCACTATTACATTATTATATAGAAAATGATGAATTGGTATTGGAATAAATTCATGAAGGATGTGATAATCATGGGTTTTTAGGGATTTTAGTTTCAAATCCCTTATATTGACTCGTTTAGATATGTTTCTAGAATAACTATCAGGAACCTTGATATTCTATAATACTTCTAGAAACTGATCTTTCTCTGATGGGTCCATCACATAATAATCACAAGTAACTTTCCATTTGTTTTCACTGATACAAAAATGATGAATTTTTGGTCGAATACCCCAATCCAACAAGTCCCGAAGAGATCAGAAGTTATCCTTTGTCTTCCCCTTGATATTTAGACAAATTACAAGAAAAATTTCACATATATTTTCTCAATGTGCATTACACCTAAATAATGATGTAACAAATTGGTAGACCAATATGGAAACTCAAAAAAGATACTTATCTTTTTCCAATTGTAAGTGGCTTTAGTGTCAACATTCTTACTCTTTAGATTTCAGATGACCTTTCCATAATGAAAAAATAAAATATTTCAATTAATTAAGCACATCACTACCTGACATACAGTTAGGTGGTCGTTTAGTTTCAATAGTATCATCAAACCTCCAATAATTCTTCCTATATTGATTATCCATCAGCAAGAATCATTGATTCCCCCATAAAACTGAAACTATGACAATATTTAATCCTTCTCGATCTTGTATTATTCATTTGTATAAGACATAATAGTGTTCTCGTCATGCTCCAACCTTACATAACTTCATAATAATATAAATCATTTATAGTCCATAGAAGGGAAACACACATCTAAAATATATTTTTTGAAAACGCGTCCAATGTCTGCACACCCATATCCCAAATTCACTTCAACTCTCTTATTAAAGACTGCAAGTAGATGTATATATAATTTTTGGGATTAGAAGGTCAAAATATTAGTATACTCAATAAATTGCATGGTTTTTTCATACACATCCACATAGGAAGATTATAAAAATGAATAAAAACTGGCCACATGTTGTGAGCAGTAGGAATCTGACCAAATGGATTAAAACCATCATTGGATAGACCCAAAATGACATTACACACCTCAACTAGAAAATTAGGATGTTTTGCATCAAGTTCCCACCGTGATAATCTATCTTCATGATGAACCAAATCATCATTACGTTTTATTCTCACAGCATCATGCGATATCATTTTGGATGAGATTTCTAAAAACAGGAATAGATTTTGAAGTGTGGGAATCACTGGAAAGTGCCACATGAATTTTTTTGGCACGTGATATGGTGTTCCATCTTCATTTTCCTTCCATCGAGTTGTAACACATTCTTTATTTTCATTCCTGTTAACTGTTTCCTCCCAAAAATAAACTAAAATCTTTTGGACAATCATGAACTTTATTAGTAGAAAATACAAACTACTTAATTAACTCCCATGACTTATAATGATTTGAGGGAATATCTGCACCATCAGGAGGGGGAGGCGCCGACTCTGGGAGAAAGGAGACAGTTAAGTACCAATTCGAGAGCCAATCTGAGGAAGCCTCTAGCTTGTATTAATTTGAGCAACCCCTTTTAGGTTTTGAGTTCTGATGGAGGGGTTGAATGCAAATCCTTTTTACCTTAGAAGAAGAGTCTCGTGGAGGAAAAACTTTAGGTGACATTGTTTTATGAGGAATTAGTAAAGGCCTACACAACCTAAGGAGGAAAAGGGAAGTAAAGAAAAAAGGGACCTGGGTGCTGCATTGTTTTTAAGAAATAAAAACCAAAGGGACAAAAAGACTACTCTTATCTACATAATCCAATGGAGACTTGGTCTACCAAAAAGGTGATAGATCCAAGGAACTCGATGTCCAGACAGTGGTAGGAGAGACGGTCCAACAATTCAGAGACTCCAGGTCTTAAGATCATGAAAAGGAGATTTCCAAGGCAGAGAATAGCTCGAACATTTTGGTGAACCCATCGGGAGGTACAGTCTAGAGGTTGGAGGTTCAGATCAAGGATATTCAAATGAATTTTTATGTTTTGGAACTAGGGAAGGATTCCAGATAACCTCCTGAACAACATGACAAAGGGGAGATATGGGAAGTTATCATATATTCCTAGGAAGAGATGTTGGAGAAATTGATCTCATTCAATGCCTCGAAAGAGGACGGCGATAAGATGTCTGAGAGAGCACTTAAAGTGGCCACTAGCGAGGTGCAGACAGAGTGGATCGACAACCAAGACCATATTTTGGCCAGATTATTTAATGTAAGGAAGTTAAACATGGAGGACTTTATACAGATGTTGGAAAATTTTTCTATTTGGTTCAAGGACCTCATCAAATATGATCTGGATTTAGAGGAAATTGAAATTCTTTGGAAACTACTTATGAGTAATGAGACTAGGAATAAATTCCTTAAAATGGTAAAAATATAATCAATGGAGGTATTAGAAATTCAATATATTTATTTTTCATGATATAAGGGCATTAAAAATTCATAATTTGTAATTTTAGTACATTCCTGGTATACTGGAGTTCTGACGTCATCCATTAAAATTTTCACTATCTCACATCATTATCTTCAGTGTTTTCTTTATGTGTATTGAAATTATTACCTTCTTATATAGAAATACTATCTCTCTCATGATTATTCACAAATGTAAACTGATCAAATATCAAATTCTCTATACCACTTCCTTCTTTTCATTCATGAATAGTAGAAGATTGTCCCGTCTCTCTATGATGATACAAAACATAATAGTTTTTTTGAAATCCAGATTTTTTTATATGGTATTTAAATTCTTTCCATCTTAACCATATTATTACAACACAATTATAGCATGGAAAATGTATACAACCTCCATCTGAAGCATATAAAAATTAAAAATCTAAAAAAAGTTACAATTTCTTTCGAAACATGATTGAAATCCAATTTGTATGATACATCCATATTATATCCATTCTATTATAAGGAAAAAAAGTTATGTTCCAATAAAAAATGTAAAACAAAGTTAAAAAATTTATTACAACTAATTTTAACATGAAAGTCATTATATAATACTAGTATCTAGAAAAACAAAGAATAAGAGAACTAAAATATGCTATAAGCAATGACTACAAATAACGAATCAAGGTGGGTATCCCTGACATTTTAGAATTCGCTATCATGGGGGATAAATTGAATAAATTTAACACTAAAATCCATATTATTACCTTCTACTCACTTATGTTTTAATAATCCAACCCTATATATCTATCCCTATACTCGATCTTGTATAGTAATGTGAAACAGGGGGATGGGGTGGTGTGGGCCAAGCCTGCATGAGTTTGTGCCCATGTGGGTTTGTCCGAAAAGCCTGTAAATAATGAAAAAAAATTATGCCTTCCTTCCCCATATAAGCCTGTGGGTATCCCACAGGCCTGCTCGAATTTAAAAAATATACTATTTACAATCATTTAAATTATTTATTTTGTTATGATTCTTAATGGTAGTTGTTTGAAGAAGTATGGATTGACAATAGTTTGTGTTTTAAGGGATGTGGTGGAACATTTTTCTATGGGTTAATGGTGTCATGTGGTGACACCTATGTGGTGGAGAACTGTGCAATGTAACGTAGGTGAGTGATTAGTGAAGGGTGATGAATGATGATGTTGGTTGTGTGGTGATGCAAACGATTGGACCTATGAATGAACGACGACTTTCCAGGTAACAAACAGTTTTAAAAAGGCTATTTGGGTTCCCATGAGGTCCTTTCATATTTTCTTAATAACAAAATAAGATTTTATAACACAATTAAATCAACCCCAAAAATATATGGATTATAATAACCCTTTTAGTATTTAAACCATGAGCATGGGAGATGCGTTCGACTTTTTAAGAGGTGGAATGAAACACCATGTTAATATGATTAATAATTACTATATATAAATTATAATATAATTTTAAAATAATAAATATATACCTATTTAAAATTCACATGTGAATCAATGGTGAATAAGTATGACAATTATGGTGAGAAATTATATGTCCTGTTTTAATCATAAATTTTTATTAAAAAAACCAAAATGTTAAAAAATAACATATTGTAAAAAAATATTTTTTTTGAAAAAATTATCCATGAAAGTAAGACCTCACCCATGTGGGATCAACCCACCTTTTTCCACACTCATGTGGGCTCAACCCTCATTATCCCATGTTCTAAATAGTCAAAAAATTTAAGCCCTTCCGGCCCCATATCCACCCCATACCCTCGAAGCCCATGATCCCTGGGCCTAATTTTCATCACTAATCTTGTATACCACAAGGATTAAATTTCATTCATGGTAAAACAAAGTCTCGAAACAAGTTCCAAAGACATCAACTTACACAATGAAAATTATTTCACCTTAAAAAAATAAAACTAAAAATTCATTAATGTGAATGGAATGAAATTTTCAATGATAGTGGCCCAATAGTGCCATAGGGATAGGGAAAGGTCATTAATAATCGCATTCACATGTTTAATACATAATATGGAATGAAATTTATTTTTTTAACACATTAAATGGATCTTTAATGAGAATGATAATATGGAACTTAATGAAAAATTTATATAATAAAATAATTTTGTTAAATAAAATATTTTTATTGCATTGATTATCATTTGTGAATTTTATTATTTTCAACTTATTACTCCAAAATAAATATCATAGATATATCTATTGGATACTTTCCTATCCAATGACCAAATATTGAATGAACTTAGTCCCAATAACCATATTTCTAATCACACATATCAAGTGACCAAATATACATTGGTCTAATTTAATTTTGATATACATTATTATATATATTTATAAAATAATTAATCATTAATAATTTTCATTTTTATTTCATTATATCTCAATATTTCAATTATATTTCAAATCCCAAGTGGTTGAAAACTAGTATTGAGTGATCAAATAAACTATTGTGTAAACTTTTTCCAAAAAATACATAAACTAAAATAGAAAAGCATGTATGTGTAATCTAAAAGAGTTGAAAAATATTAAAAAACTATAGAGAAACAAAATTAATTTTTATAAAAGTGACTCAACCCATGAAAATTGAATAACACAAGAGAGTAAATAAGAGCATAGAAATAAATCTTACCTCTCAAAGATCCCAACAAAAAAAATTCTAAAAATTGAGCAAGAACATCGTTGGATGGGTGAAATATCACCTGAGGATTCCAAAATTTCCTTAGGAGGGAAGCGGGAGGCTGAAATCGACTTAGGAGGGGGGGGGGGGGGTTGCCAAATCCACTTAAGGAGGGGGAGGGAAGAGGCCAAATTCGACCAAGGGGAGGGGGGCAGTGGGGACGCACGCGAGCCTTAAGTTTCAAATGAGGAGGAGGAGAGGAGGAGCCCAAGCGGGCCTCCAATATCGAAACCTCTATGCCAATGGTTTTTAAAAAACCATTGGTATATCCTTGGACAACAACATTATAACCACATGTTTTCTAAACTATTGGTATAGATATTTAGGGATAGATGGATTTTCTAGTAGTATTTGGTTATTCTCGGTTGACCGGACATCTGATTGATATGCCATCTACTCATACACATAAAAAATAATAAAAAGATGGTTTTACTATGATTTCATGTCATTTTGTGGTCTTTCCCTATATAACTGACCATTAAATTCATGTTTTAGTGTTTAAAAATAATAAAAGAGCATTTTTAGTCATCCTGGGGAAACGACATTGATGGAGTGTTGATAAACACATATCAGTGAATTTGAACTCACCCATAGTTGAGCATATCAAATTTTATTTCTTCTATAATTGTACCTTCAAAAATCTGGGAGGGTTTATCTTACTATGTTCAACCTCATAAATATATGAAGCATATAAATTAGTTCACTCATCCATTAAATATCCCTTTGAAAATGAAGCTTCTAGACGATCTTTGTTGTGAAGATACCATTTAAATTTATTTAAGTATCTATATATTGGATATATCCACCTAAATTATATGGGACATCTTAAAATGACTTCACCAGTTAAACTCATAGTCAAGTAAGCTATAACATCAAAAAAATATGGAGAAAATAATTTCTCCATTTGACATAATATAAGCACAATCATTTCTTATAGATTTTCCAAATTACTCATGAAATGATTCCTTGAAAAAATCTATCTAAAAAATTAGAAACTTCAATCAATATATCAACAACATGGGTAGGAAAACAATCACAAATTGTAATTGGGATTAATTTTTGAAGCATAATATGATTATTGTGACTTTTCAACCCCTATAATGACATGTTCATCACATTGAAATGCTTAGAAATATTAGAGAAATAGCCTTAAAGAACCTTGATGGACTTTAAAATTGATATAAATATTTATTTCTCTTTATTACTCATTTTATAATATATAGTATACTTATTTTCATAACCCCCTCCCTTAAAGATACCCCTCCTAGTCTAACAATGAAGGAAGAAGGATAATGACCCTTGAGTCCCACATCTAGTAGGCCCCGGGTTGGTGACCAGCACCGAGAGTATAAAATCTCACATATATAAAGCATTAAACTCTTTAACAATATAGTATTGGTAGATAATATATCAATAATAAATCAACTCTATGATAAATACAAAATAAAGTAACCAAAATCATCCCACAGAGCATGAATAATTTAAACAAGTATAAGGAATCACTAAATAAATACCCAAAGGAAAATTATTATAGAAGTGACTCAATATAATCTCCAAATTACAAGATAGAAATGTCTAACATGGTCCAAGAATTCCTCCTGGAAACCTGAAAATAGTTTATGTATATGTAGGGTGAGCATACAATAATACTCAGTAGGATCCTACCCAAGGTCTCTCATTCAAATGTGAAAAGAGTATACTAATGCACCAATGATCAATCAATAGAAGCAACAACA
Organism: Viscum album; assembly: GCA_963277665.1. NCBI lineage: Eukaryota > Viridiplantae > Streptophyta > Magnoliopsida > Santalales > Viscaceae > Viscum > Viscum album. Next base: position 1,714,218,360 of record OY728125.1, read on the forward strand.
CCTAAACAAGTCAACTGACCATTCCCATTCTCAACATGTCCTTCTCACCAAATAACACATCCAAGTATCATAACATAATAAGAATTATATGGATAAAAAGGGTATCCCACACCACTTTTCCACTCATTTTCCACTCTCACACCCCATCATCGTATGTGCTGGTGCTCCCATCTCTTATGTATGAAAACCCTTCCCAAACACACCTTTTTCATCACATCATGTCAAGAACCCCATGTGCAGCTGGTGATCACATCCCATCTCACCTGAACAAACCTTGACCATAACATCATGCCAAGAACCCACATGCAATTTTCCATCACATTTCACCTCACTCGAGGAAACATGGTCCATCACATTACAACCACTATCATGACCAAAATAGTAGGGTATCATGACCATGAAGGACATAATACTCATTACCTCCTCCTACTATGCATGATCCCTACCCTTATCCACCTCATCATTGATAGATTTGGTGTCCTAAGACCAACTGATTGTACTTTGATTACATATATATTCAATGTATTCAATACTAATTAAACATATTATTACATATTGTTTATTTTTTTACATGGATTATATGAAATATTTTCCTTTTGTATTTTTAAAATTGATATGGTTATAGCAGTTCCCCACTTTGATGATAACCTTTATGTGCTATGAAAATACTCTTAATACAGTTCAGCGGTTGGATAATGTACTATGAAGGGGCGCATAGTATTTAGATTGTCAGGTATGAGTACTCATAAGAGGATGAGGCTTCTTCTCATGAATTTCTCACTTGATAATCTCCAAGATGGTATATTATGAGAACATACCTACCATTAGGAATTCTGCATGTTTTGGTGTCATCAGATATTCCTATCTGTGAGCATGTGTGATGGTCTTTAGACTTTAAGATTGTTATTAATGCATGTTACAACTCAGGTACTTAGATGTATTTCATAAAATGTGACAATAATAGTTCATAGTAAATTTGGATATATTTGGAACATCATGAGAAACATGTCATTAATGAATAAGCTGAGGAAGGTTTTGTTCATTGCATATTTATAAAAGCTAATATCTCAACCCTTTTATTAGAATAGAACCATCACATTAAATTCTATGGTCATGGTGTAATGACGTGTTTTTTTCAGATAGTCAAATACAGTTATATTGAGTATATATGTTGGTGACATGAATCTGCAACCTTCTTGATGAGATATTGTGACAAAGAGATTATATTACACAAAGATAATTCATATGTGGTTTTTATCATTGCGATATTAAGTTCTTTCTCTTGGGTTCCTTGAACAGTTACTGGATAATAATCTTGGACTTTAGGAAAGATCCTCCAATAATAATGAGAAATAATCATATAGGATCACACACTTAGTGTTTCCGTTAATTCAATTAAATTATATTTGAATTTAATAAATGGAATAAATATTACTCTCAAGATTGTGGAATAATTTTATTCAAGTTATATTAATTGCATAAATTAAATAAATATTTATTCATCGTCACATGAATAAAATTTTATTTGTTTATTTTATTGAGTATTTAATAAATATTTATTCACCATTATGTGAATGAAATATTTATTTATGAATAAAATATTTATTTGGGTATTAAATAAATATTGAGAAGTTCGAATGAACTAAGACAACGTCCAATGATAAAATAATTATTGATAAACTGGTAAATATTTTTTTTTAAATTTACATAACTTATCACACCACAAAATGATAATATTATTATTATGTACAATGGGGTTTATTAAAGGTTTTATATTTTATTTAATGGAGAATATGAAATTAAATAATATTTTAACCTAAACCCTAACCCTATAAATAAATAGTTATTTTTATTCTGTATAGAATCCAAAATCGAGAATAGATAATTTTTTCACACAACGAATTCTCTCTCAAATCCTCTTTCTCTATCCCTCTCAATAATGAGAAACTCAAGAGGTATTTCTTCAATATCAAAGAATGAGTGATCAAGAACGAACAATGTAAGACATTTGATTCCCCGTTCTATCACTCGGAGATTGATTGTTGTTTCTCAAAGATCATTGAATAGTGTGTGGATAACCACTAGAGGTATTATTCCCTGGATCCTCACAAGCCCAATGAAGGAAATCCAAAAGGGTCTTTTCAGATGATCAACATCGACTACAAAGAAAGAAACCTAAGATGAGGTAATTGTATTTTTCCAATATAAATAAATTACTTATAAAATCAACATGAAAGATCCTCTATTTGGGTTCTGGGAAATTAAATTTAAAAGAAATTTTATTTATCACATCACCCATTGCACGCTTCTACTATACCTTGAACCTTCAAGTGGTATCAGAGTAGTCACATTTAAATTTATAATTATTTATTTTATTGTTGATCTATGTGTAATGGTGATTAGATTTTCATTTTTTGTATTAATTATTTAATCCAATTTAAATTAACATGATTTGAAATATTAATCATTTTCATTCGAGTGTTTCATTTTATTAATGGTTTAAGAATAGATGAAGAACAATTGGAGATGCCATCAGGAATTTCCAAATTTTGGCTGGCAAGATAGGGTTACACCCCTGTACTCAGAAGTACACGTGGTGTACCCTAGTGCACTGTATCTGGATGTGTTGAGGGATAAAAGACACACCACACATTAATTAAACATGGTGTACACCATGTTTTGATTGGCCAACCTAGAACACGGTTGTTGGATTACACTGCATTTATCAGTGTACACACTATATAGTCTACACAGGTTAGTGGCATACATCGTGCAATCCTTGTGGTCGTTATACATAGTAAAAAGTACGCGAGACTGACATCTTAGAGCATTTATGATATAAATGACTTGTATGCAGTGTACACTATGTGTAATTCATCAAATCCCACATTTAAAGAACATGTCGAGCCAATTGGTGAGAAGAAAAACACACAACTCAAAGAGATAGACAAAATTTAACTTGCATGCACACACCGTGTAGTCTGTCGAGACATAGGCTAAAGACCCAATCATATATCTCAGGAACACAGAAAGTGGATACATGACGTGTATCTAGAATGTACATTCTATGTATTTTGGATGAGGTACACACTGTAGACCAAGGCATGTGACCTGGATACACAACAACTGATATATATGACTTGTAGCAAGATGTACACATTGTGCAGTCTCCCATAAAAGTAAAAGATTAAAATTTACATTAAATATGAAAATTACAGCATTAAAACCTTATTTTATTGATTGGAACACCATTATGTGTTTAAAAATTTAATAATGGTTTTAAATAATTTTAAATGCTCAATTAATTTACTGTAATAAATATATCAATAACTGTTCTACCATTTATTTTACATGAATTCAACAATTTATGGGTATCTCCAATTAAGTTCATATTATCATTAAGATGAAGGGGAATTAATTAATTAATTAATTCAAGCATGTTTATCTTAATAAGAAATAATGAATAAAGAAATGAATGTTAGCTGACTGATTTTGTGTATTCGTTGCATATATGACCAATCAAGAGATTGATCGAGACCTATGTATGTGTTTACATTTATTCAATTTAATTTATTTCATTGATTTGAAATTAATTAATGTTTAATTAAATTAGGGAATGTGTTCCATACCTCCCTCTATTATTATGTAGGACATGTGTGTCCAAGGATATTTATATAATCATCTTTAACCAATCCTTTTGTTCCCTCGTCTGCATGTGAGTAACAAATAATTGTAATTAATGGGGTATCCCAAGGCACGTGGTGTCGGTTCAATACAGAACCATGATGATTTCAACTTAGTGATACAAATATATACTGGTGTAATTTTTTAACTCATAACAAGACCAGAAAATGGAGTTATTCCCCTAGGTCATAGTTTGATTTAATGTCTTCTCATTAAATCAACCATTAGTTAAGATCATTATCAGTTCATTTACTTTATTTATTAATTTATATATATGAATTATTTATTTTATATATTCAAGACCGTAGTCACATATATAAATGAGTTAATATGAAAAGATGGAATTTAAATAAATGGATTATGCATAAAAGTTTTATCCAACATGGTTAATTAATTATGTAAAATACATTTAATGTTAACAAGACATGTAAATGATAAAACAAGATAAAATTGTTGCCTAATTAATGAAAACCCCTCAATCTAATATTAAGTCATACTAAGATTTCCATTACTTAAATTGGAAATGAAACCACAGAACTAAGTGTAGTGTATGGCCAAAGTCTGGAAACATAATTTTATTGGGGAGTTCTCATGAGGGTTTTGAGTTGACTTAACCAAACATGCATTGAGTTTAATGGACAAATCTTGTTCGACGCAACTTTGGAGCCAAGTGTTGAGGAAATGCAAGTCAGGATTCAGGATAGGATAATCCACTCAATGGATCAAGGATTTTCAATTCTGTAGTTGTAAAGACCACCTACCTAATTACTTTCTTATGATTTTCATGGAAAAATTCTAGATCATTAAGAAAATTAATGGGGATCCTTTCCCCTATAATGTTAATGATACTAGACATCCCTATTTCAATGGTGAGGGATATTTGGACTTGATAAAATAGTGTGAGTTTTAATAAAAACATTTAATTTTTTATAAATCACCTAATTTATAATTAAGAAAATTTCAAATAATCTACTCTTTTTAATTGTAGAATAAAATGAAATGTTTATCATCTACACTATCCCTATGATCAATATTAGATAAACAAAACCTCTTTACTAGAAGTAACTTACAATAGTGGTTTAAATGTCTTTGGGTAAAACTACGCCATGAACAGAAATATTACATGCTAGAATCCTCAATTCCAGATCCACCTGCTAAAGAGGTAAGTTATGAAGAGTTTCTAGTCTGTGAAAAAACATTTAAGATATGTGGTTTAAGTTCAATGTTTGATGATTTCTTCGAGTTCTAGTGAACTCGTGAAGTCTCTAAAAAATATGGATGTGTATAGCATGCTTTAGCACCTCTGTGGTCTAAAATAGGATAGAGATAGATAGAAATAGTTTGAGATTTCCAAGGAGTTTTTTCATAGATATCCTAGATTGGGTGCCCCTATTAGGCCTCATGTAGTCAAGCTCATTGTCTGTATTGATATCCATTATGTTTTAGGTTTTAAACTCCATGAATAATTTGGAACTAATCTCATTCTAACATCACTCCATTAGAGCTTCTCAATCATTATTGTTAATTTTAATATGAACAACATTGAAAAGTATCTTCCAGATTTTTTTACTCTTCTTTTCCAAGTATATAAGGATATGAATCATGAAAAAACTTTTATCCTTAGAGTGAAAAAATGGAAAGGGAAAGTGAAGGTATTTAAACCCAAATATTCTTCATTCCCTTCTAAGAAAAGAAATATCAAGGGGAAAGTAAGGGAACAAGATTCTATCTATTTATCATGTGGTAAGAAGGGCCACTAGAAGAAAACTACACCCAGCCAAATAAGCAAGGGGAAGCTTCAGGTGCATTTTTTATTGAGTGAAATTTATCTGTTTTTAAAAATTGAGTATTACATACAGCTTGGTGTGTCCACATATGTATTCAAATATCGGAACAAAGTAGATTTAGAAAGATTGACCAAGGGGAGGTAGATATAGAAGAATCCAATAGAGTTAAACTTGATGTTGTAGCTATCAGGGACTACTACCTCACGTTGTCAACTAAAATGATCTTGGTTTTGAAATGTTGTTATTATGTTATATCTATTACCAAAAACATTATTTATGTGTCCAAACTTGATACTGATGGATTTATTTCTAAATTTGGGAATAAATGTTTTTTCTTTTATAAATATATCATTTTTTATGGTAAGGAACATTTAAATAATTTTATTTATGTGTCGGATTATACAAACCATGTAATGGAAATTAATAACAAAGTTACTTCACATGGATCATACCATAACCAACTTTGGCTTTACTATCTAGGTCATGTAAATAAAAAGAGCTTGATTAAATTACCTCAAGATGGATATTTAGATACTTTTGATCTAAAACCACTTGGTTTATGTCACGCATGTTTACAAGGCAAAATGACCAAGCCCCATTTAGTGGGAAAATTGAAAGTGATAATGAGATTCTTGAATTAATTCATATCGATGTGTGTGGACCATTTCCTATTGAGGCAATTGGAGGATACTCATACTTCACAACTTTTAATAATGATTTCAGTAGATATGGATATGTCTACGTAATGAGGTATAATTTGGATTCTTTTGATAAATTTTAGGAATACAATAATGAAGTTGAGAACTAAATTGGTAAGAAGATTAAGAAACTACACTCGGTTTTGGTGAAGAATATCTTAATCAATAATTCATTTATTACTTATGAGAGTTTCAGATCCTATCCCAACTCACTCCTCCTTTCACACCTTTGTGGAATAGTGTATGTGAAAGGAGAAACCACGCCGTGTTGGACATTGTGAGATCAATGATGATTCATTTGAGTCTTCTATTATTTTAGGGATATGCATTGAAAATAGTAGCACATATACTAAACCAAGTACCAACTAAATCAATAAATGGTATTCCATATGAATTCTGGAGTGGAAATAAAACCATGTTATCAAATTTACATATTTTGGGAAGTATAGCGTTTATTAAGGCCTCTTCAGGTAAAAAAAATAGTAACCCAATGCACAAAGTTCACCTTTATAGTATACCCCAAGGAAACAAACAGATATTACCTATACGAATCCTCATAAAAATGGTTATAGTGGAAAGACACTATATTCCTTAATATGGAGAACATCTCAAATAGTGATAGTGGGAGTAAGATAGACTTTGATAAATTCAAGGATCATTGAACACAAGAGGTGGTATATGAATAGATTCTACAAATCCTCATGGAAGAAGAAACAATTCCAGATATACAATTACAACGTAGGTGTATAAGAGAGGTTAGATAACTAAAACATTATGGTTTTCTAGTCACCGAGGATGTTTAATCATTATTAATTGATAATAATGATTCTCTATCCTACAAATAAGTAGTAAGTGGAACATATATTTTCAAGTGGAAAGAATATGTGAATTATGAAATGGATTCCATATACAAAAACCAAGTATATATTTTTTTCTCTCTCAAGTAGATGTAAATATCTTTGGTTACAAATGGGTATTCAAGAAGAAACTAGGAATGGAATGACAAGTCAGTACCTATAAGGTGTGACTATTTGTAAAAGGGTTTAAATAGGATCAAGGTATTGACTAGAAAGAATCCTTTTCACTAATTTCAATGTTGAAATCCTTCATAATTATACTTTCCAATGCATCCTTCCATGATTATGAGATTTTAAAAATGGATGTCAAAATAGATTTCCTTAATTATAACCTTTAGGAATAGATCTATATGAAAAAACCTAAAAGGTTTATGACTCTAAAGGATGTTGATAAGGTATGCAAGTTGTAAAGATGCGTTTATGGATTAAAGAAAGAATCAAAGGCATGGAACATTCATTTTTATGAGACCGTAAGTGAATTTGGTTTCATAAAGAATGAATTTAATACATGTGTCTATTAATGGTTTAGTGCGAGTGTGGTCATTTTAATGATTATATTTGTTGATTACATACTACTTATTGGAAATAAAATATCAATCTTACAGCCTATTAAGGCATTGTTGAATAAATGTTTCTCTATGATGGACTTGGGTGAGATAACATATATTCTCGGGACCAAGATCCATCATGGTAGATCCAAGAGCTTTCTTGGCCTAATTCAAAGTACATATTTTGACAAGATACTAAAAAGATTCTATATAGAGTAATTAAAGAAGGGACCATTGCCAGTATCACATGGAATTCATCTTTCTAGGAAAATATTTCCTTAGAAACATGAGGAAAGAAATAGAATGGAAAGGATTCCATACACATCGGTGATTAGGTCAGAAATGTGTGTTATTCTATGTACTATGATAGATTTTTCCTACACATTGAGTGTAGTAGGAAAATATCAAGTTAATATAGGTGACCACCATTCAATGGCAGTTAAGAAAATCCTTATGTATCTGAGGTGTACTAAGGATGTGTTCTTGGTCTATGGAGGAGATGAGGAACTAGTCATCATAGGATATGCATTTTCTTGTTTCCAAACTGATCAAGATGACATGAAGTCACAAACATGATACATCTTCAATTTGAATGGAGTTTATGTGATCTTAAAGATCTCAAAGAAGATTATGGTCGTAGATTCTATTATAGAGTCCAAGTATATTACAGCTTCTGAAGTTGCTAAGGAATAAGTATGGATGTGAAACTTTTTCCATGATATTAACATGTTACTTATCAGTAAAGATCCCATCACACTCTATTTTGATAATACTACAGTGTTGGCTCTCACAAAAGATCCAAGGTCACATCAGTAGAAAAAGCACATACTTCAAAAGAAACATCTTTTGAGGGAATTTTCTCAGATATGTGAGGTTATAATGAGCAGTATTTCCATGGAAGACAATATGTTGAACAACTTGATTAAAGCCTTGAATTATAAAAAAATATGATTATCATGTGAGGTTTAGAAGAATCAAAGTCATAGGTAGTTTTCTCTAGTTCAAGTGGGAGTTTGTTAGTGTTTGTATCCTATGATCAACTAATTGTACTTTGATTATATATATGTTTTCTGTATTGAATATTAATTAAACATATTATTACATATTATTCATTTTTCTTCATGGATTTAATGTAGTACTTTCTAAGAGTATTTGTCGTATTGATAAGATCATAGTAGTTCCCTACTATGATGAGAACCTTGAAGTGATATGAAAATATGATTAATAGAGTTTTGTGGTTGGATAATGTAGTATGATGGGAAACATAGTATTTATACCATCATGTACAGGTAAACTTAAGAAAATGAGGCTTCTTATCATGATGATTTCACTTAGTAATCTCCAAGATAGGAGATAATGAGAATAGACCCAGCAGTAGTAATTCCACATGTTTTGGTGTTATTGAATATTCCTATTTGTGAGAATGTGTGATGGTCCTTGGACATTAATATTATTAATAATGAATGTTACAAATTTTATATTTATATTTATTTTGTAAACCATGATGATAATAGTTCATGGTGAAGTTGGATACATTGGGTGCATCACAAGTAACATGTCATTAGTGGATAAGTCAAGGAAGGATTTTTTTTCCATTCAATATTTATGGAAGCTGATATCCAAACCCTTTGATTGGAATAAAACATTCACATTAAATTCCATGGTCATTTTGTAATGAAATTTTTACCTAAGATAGTCAAACAAATACATGTCAAGCATATAGGTTGGCAACACATATGTGCAACCTTCTTGAAGAGATATTGTGAAAAAGTGATTATATTACACAATGATAATTTTTATGTGGTTATCATAATTTTGGCATTAAGTTATTTCTCTTGGGTTCCCTGAACCATTTCTAGACAGTAATCTTGGAATTTAGGAAATCCCACATAATGCCAACGAGAATGAATCCTAGAGGGTCACATAATAAGTGCTTCTATTAATCTCAATTAAATTCTATTTGAATTTAATTAATATAATAAATATTATTCTCAAGACAGAGGAATAATTTTATTCAAGTTATATTGATCACATAAATTAAATAAATATTTATTCAGTGGCATGTGAATAAAAATATATTTGTTTATTTAATTGAATATTTAATAAATATTTATTCATCGGTATGTGAATGAAATATTTATTTAGGTATTCAAATGGATCAAGACTGTGTCTAGTGATAAAATAACTATTTTCAAGTTGATAAATATTATTTATCAATTTGGGCAAGTTGGCGCACTACAAAATAATAATATTATTATTATATGGAATGAGGATTATTAAATGTTTTAAATGTTATTTAATGGATGGCATGCAATTAAATAATATTTTAACCTAAACCCAAACTTTATAAATAGACAGTTATGTCTATTGTGTATACATCCAAAATAAAGAATAGAGAATTGTTGCGCACAAAAAATTCTCTCTCAACTCCTCATTCTCTCTCCCTCTCAAGAATGATAAATTCAAGAGGTATTTCTTCAAGATCGAAGAATGAGAGATCAAGAATGAATAATGTAATACATTTGATTCATTTTGCTAGCACCCAAAGATTGAGTGGTGTTTCCCAGAGATTATTGGAGCACGCGTGGATCGCCACTAGAGGGATTCTACCTTGGATCCTCACAAGCCTAATGAATGAAATCTGAAAGGGTCTTTTCAGATAATCAACATCAACTAGGAAGAAAGAAACCTAAGATGAGGTAATTTCTTTCTTTTAATCTGAAAAATTATCTATAAAATTAACATGAAAGATCCTCTATTGGGGTTTTGAAAATTTAAAAATAAAAAATAAAAATTATCATATCTCCCACCATGCACTTCCACTATGCCTTGAACTTTCAATCATCTCATCAAAAAGCCACCACTAGTTCACTTTTGACTTCTGTCCTTCATATCTCATGCATATCAACTTTCCTGGAAGAGAGATATGGAAATAGAGGTAGACATTCATCCATCCTAACCACCAAGATATTAGGGAAAATACCCCCCATATAATTTGGTTGTCAGAACATGGTGCTCGATTTGGGTGGGTTGTGTAAAGAAATCACAATGAAAATACAATTTATATATAATATCATCAACACACAAGACCAACCTATGGTTTCACTCTAAGAGATCCAACCCAACTCAGAAAAATACTCCCAAGTTCTTGTAACCCTTCATAACTTTCACTACCACTGATAAATTCATCACACCACACAAAAAATCCACACCACAACCACATTCACTTTCTTTTCAAGTTAAGAAAATTTCCATATTTCCCATTACCACTCTATTTCAATTAAATAGCCCATTTATTCCACACAGAATCATCAACTATTTTAACCACACAACCCATATTAGTTTATTTATTCAACACATACCATTTTGGTATCATTATTAATAATTTATTCCATCACTATTGGGAAACTAACAAAGCACATAATAATGAACAACCATATTTCTCATGCCAACAGAACCTGCATTACCATCATTTCACAACCAAAACCACCTCCTCATCACAACCACCACATTTCATGTCCACATATCATATTTATATAACTTTTATCAGATTTACAAAGGGGATTTTCATCACATTTCACCGTATTTTTCAAGGGAATTATCACACAATCCTTAATTTCCAAGGGGGGAAATTCTTTATCCGAATATAAGTGATTATCAAATTCCATTTAAGGTGACAAAAACTTCAAAATAGTGAGGTTTCCATAATTATAACTACCACATCACAAAAAAATCCCCAAATGACTACAATTTTCAACAGGGAATCAATCTTGTACAATCAAAATATCAATAATATCAAAATTTGTAAAGAATATGATTTCTTTTCCCTTCCTCTTAAATTTAAATTTAACTAATTCATTGTCTTTATTAGGATAGTACATAATATATTACCAAAAGATAACAATAGAATACTTCCTCCTACATGATACAACTAGATGAGAAATGAAGGACCGCCTACATAAAATGAATCTTTCTGATTCACTGCACAAGGTTGGATCAAGAATAAGGCCACCACCAAGCAGCACAATGAAAGAGAGCACCCTTACCAGCCTAGAATACAAAAATAGCATCATTACCTTACCCTATATCACTAAAATAATAGATTTATTGATATAATTTTTTCCCTAAACAAATAATATGGAGGAAAATAAGGAAGGGAAAGAAGGAAACTCACATAGAAACACCAATGATCGATTCCCAAGATCAAGGTTGAAATCCACAGAAAGGGAGCTGAAAGACCTCCATGGAACGCACTTGAGTCACCCAAGAATTGAGAATAAATTCTGAAGAGTGAGGGGGTTTGAAAGGGGTTTTTGTATTTATAGGTGGTATGTAAAACATAATTCCACAACAAAAATCCCTCCACTGCATCATAGAACTGCTAAAAAAATAAGACTATGGTGAAAAGTGGAGGGACCATGACATATCCTAGTTAGTCAACTTCTCTCTAAGAAACACAGATATTTCTACATTTTAGATCCTATAAAATAGGGAACAAACCAGTATATAGTCTTAAGGACCATGCTGTGGAACCCTTTTATTAAGAAGAGGCTACCTCGCAGCCCCATATCCATGGAATAATTGTTTCTAAAGAGGCAAAACCACTAAAAATTATACCTTGGATCACTACACTACAACCAACAACATGATGAAAAAACCACATGGGTAAGAAACTATCTCTATGTTATAGTCTCTCTCTACACCATAGATATGTTGATTTTGGAAGTGGCATTGAAAACATCCTCCTGAGCCTCTACACCGCAGTCAGCCTCTCCACGTTGTAGATGACACCCTTTACAGCACAACCCAAGACTTTATGCCATAAAATCCTCTTTAGCTGGATTTTCTAGTTGTAACATCCTTTCTCTCTACAAACATCCTATAACCTCACCTGAACACATACACCACTAGAATTACCCTAAATAAATAGGTCGTAAGGTCCTAACTATTAAATTAGATACCTCTCAAACTATTCTCATCCTCTAGAATCAAATCCAAACCAAAAGGAAAAAAGTAAGGGTGGGTCCAAAAAATCATCATGAAAGACATATCTCAAATATCTCATTACAACTAAACATCGCCACAAAAAACACATCAAACCCAGCTGAAAACATTCACCAAGAATCCCAAACAACAACTTTACCACATCGTTCTACTATCCACAAGTAACCCCCTTTTCACATAACCATCCACTCCACAATCTCAACCTCCACATAGCCCATCCAATGATCACAACAACCATCACACATCAAGAGCCCAAGAACCCAAATCCAGGAATATTGTCTCCCATATAAAGATATTATTCTCTTTGGGAGACACTGACTCACCCACATGGTTTTAAACATGTCATAATATAATGTGTCTCGGTTAGGAATTAGGTTTTCCCCTCTCTATATGGTGTAATATTTAACACACATAACATTATCAAGGAAATTCATGTTTCATAACCAACAAGATCCAAACACCACATCAACAAAGAAAGAAAATATTGGAAAAAATCAAAACAAATTTGGTTAATGGGATCATATTTGGGTCTCATGCTCCCAAGTATTCTCATGTAGGCCATTATGCCTCCATGCCTCCACAGAAAAAGAATAAAGGTAATGGTTTGTCCATATAGAACTTTCTCTCAATGATCCTAGATATATACCTATTGCTCAAGGAACATTGTGTCATCCTTGATATCTAACTCTCCCCATTCAATGATATACGTATCATTATGAATATACTGATGGATATGATAAACTTGGAAGACACCGTGAATCAAGTCTATTAATGGTAGAAGTTCCAACCTATAGGACACATTTCTAAAACACCCCAACACCTCAAAAGGCTCAAAAAATAGGGGATAGAGATTTCTAACCCTACCAAACCTTCACTTCTCATGTCTAGGAGAACCCTTAAATAACATTTGGTCTCTAAACTTGAACTCCAAGGGCCTCCTCCTGTGATCGGCATAATAATTTTTTTTGTTCCAGCGTCACTTTCATCCTCTCATGAATAGCCTAAAAATTATCTATCATGCTTTGCACCATATCGGGACCAAGAAATAATGTTAACCTTACCTCAACCTAGCATAATAGAGAATGATATGGACACCCTTATAAAGCCTCAAATGGGGATATTCCAATGGATGAGTGGTAGCTGTGGTTATAATAAAATAAAACTAAAGGAAATTTTGTTCCTAATATATTTCTAAGTCTAAGATGAACGCTTGTAACATATCCTCTAGTGTTCGGATAGTCCACTCCTTTTGACGGTTCGTATGAGGGTGTAAATAAGTTTTGAGGTGTAACTGAGTACCAAAAGCATGTTTCAATCCTCTCCAGACTCACATGGAAAAATGGGCTTCCCGATATGGGACAAAGAACCTCAAAAATCCATGCATCCAAACAACCTCATCCACATAACTTCTTTATAAAACATATATGGTGCCAAACTCCTTGATTTCTAGGAAGTGGGATGGCTTCATTAACCGATCCATGACTACCCATATACCATCACAATCTTCCTAATATTGGGGTAACCCTTTGATTAATTACATCGAGATGTCATCCCATTTTCACTTAGAAACATCTCAGCGCTGTAAAACACCTCTAGGAACACAATTATATACCTTTACTTGTTAGAAAACTAAGCATCAATCTATAAACTCTGCCACTTACTATTTTAACCCAGGACACCAAAACTAAATCCTCAAGAAATGGTACATCTTAGACACTCTCAGGTGTTTCTCCAAAGGTGACCCATGAAACTCATGAAGGAATCCCTCACACATTGCTATTAGAATAAACAAGCTCCCCTAAAACACCACTTGATTCTAACCACTATTTGACCATAGCCCTTGAGTATGACCATGACCAACACAATCACACATCACCTCTGTCTCCAAGTCTCTTCCAATAAGACTCCTCCACTTTCTACATCATAGAAGACTGCACTTTCATCTAAAATAAGAAACCTCTACCATTAACCACCCATTCATCTAAATTTTGGGATTCCAACTCCTATATCACTATATAAGCATCTCCAGAATCTATAACATCATCCTTCCATGACCTCCTACTCAAAACATCGTCTATGAAATTCCACTTTCCTAAGGTGTGGTAGTTCTCAAAGTCATAGATTGGAAGAAACTCTATCCTCCTATATTTCATTAGATGCATATCACTTTGAGAAAAGATATACATCAAACTCTTACAATATGTAAAGACCAAAAAGTGCTCCCCAATATAGTAATGTTACCATAGCTTCAAAAAAACACTACTGATACTAGATTCAAATCATGGTTGGAATAGTTAAACTCATGTGGATGTAACTTCCTAATCCCATAAGATATTTTTGTATTCCACTGCATCAAGATGCATCTCAAGACCTGACATTAAGCACCACAGAACACCTCAAACATCACCCCCTCCTCTAGAAACTGAGGCACTGGAGATCTGATTAATCTCCCCTCCATGTAGTCAAACACTAATTGAAATTGATTAGTCTATATAAAAGCCTATTCCTTCCTGGTCAATTCTATCAATAGAGACTAAATCTATGAGAAATTAGATACGAACCTCTAGTAAAATATTATAAGACCAAGGAAGCTATGAACCTCTACCACATTATTGGGTGTTACCCAAGAAATAGCTACCTTCATATTTTATGGGTCCACAACCACACCATTTTGGGAGACCACATGCCTAAGGAAATGTACCTCTCATGTATAGAACATACACTTGGACAACATTCAATAGATTAGGTGGAATCAAAGTACATGCATGACATCTTAGAGATTATTGACATGATTCTCCTTTAACATTGATTTTATAAATATGTTGTTGATGAACATGACAATGAACTAGGCTAGAAATTCAAGGAACATAGAGTTCATGAGTCCCATGAACACAACCGATGAATTTGTGACACCAAAAAACCTAACCAAGAACTCGAAGTGTACATACCTATATATGAAGATAGTATTCAAGATATTATCCACCTTCACCCTCAACTGATGATATCCAGACCATAGGTCAATCTTAAAAAACCAAATATCTCCCCACAAATGGTCAAAATTATTTTCAATCCTCAAAATAGGGTAAAAATTCTTGATTGTCACCTGATTTCAACTCTTATATTCTATACGGAAACTCAAACTACTATATTCCTTCTTGGAAAATAATACCAGAGCACCCTATAGTGGCATAGTAGGATGGATGAAACCTTTTTTTTCATCAAATAATTTATCTAAATCTTCACATATATTAATTTGAGGGTTTAATTCGATAAGGATCCATTGAAATAAGATAAGCATTCTAATATAGATCTATCCCGAACTCGATGTCATGTCGAGGGGGTAGTGTCACAACCTCTTTGGGAAAAACATCTAGAAAATCCTTAAAACCCCTGGGATCCTCCTCCATCCTAGTGTCCACTAATTCCATAGAAAAATCATCCATAAAATAAATAAGGGGCTCTACACCTATACTTCCCAACTTACAAATCCACTCACTAATGAAAACCACACACTGACCACCCACATACAAGAACACAAATCTCCTTTAAAATCAATTGATAACAACATGCATAGAATACAACAAGTTGATGTCAAGGATGACATCGTACGATGGAATCTGCAGAAAGATATTGGCTTAGTCCAGAAATTACTTATTTTAATAATCAAAAAAAGTATTTATGTTATTTTTAATATATTTTATGTTTTATGAAAGTACATTCATATTTTATAAAAGTATGGAAATTTCACCAAGTCTAGAATTGACCGCACAGTGAATGAAATTGATTGCATGACCAATGATATTGGTCATACGACCACCTAATCAACCATGATGAATTTATGGAAAATTAACCAAGAAACCATAATATATAATTAAGAAACCACATGAAAAACCATGATAACACATGTTATATATCAAGTGACTATGAAGATCAAGGTTTTTTGCTAAGTCATGAATCAATTCCATTCCAAATAGAACATTTAAAAAAAAATCACAAACTGATTAGATAAAACACCTAAGAAATTTATCAGATACAAATCTATAAAGAAGCAACCATGGGTCAAGAATATCTCCGAGTAACTGTTCGAATGAACACTTATTTATTATGGATTGTATGCCCAAATGAAGAAACCATGGTCAATAGTCTTAGAATTGATAATTTATTGGATAAAAAACAAGTAAAAGGTGATCAAAAGTAAGACAAAATGATCAACCATATGTGAAATTGATCCAACATAAATCATATCAAAGAATCTGTAAAGTATTAAAGAAACCATGGATACTGACATGGAAACCTTTAAATCGACCATGTATTTTTTTAGACAAAAAGATACATGAATTGGTCACCCAACTCATTCCCCACAAAAAATTATTAATAAATAAGAGTGTTATAATGATAAAAATGAGGTGTAAAGAGTTTTAACCAAATAGAAAATGAAAATGATTAAAAAAATATGCCAAAAAACGCAAACCAATGGAGAGGAAACCAGAGGAAGTCGTCTGAGGGGATCTGAACCCATCCATTGAATATATTATTATATTGTTAAATATATTAATCCAACCACTTTTATATACATATTTAAATGTCAGTCAGAGGCACTTAAGGAGCCTAGATTTCCAACCAAAGTATGAGGATCTTCAGTGATGATTTTTCAATAGATTTTTTCTGGAGAAATCTTCTTCCTTTAAAAGAACCAAAATATACATGGCATAAAGAAGATAGACACAGTGACATTAAAATTTTTTCTAATTAAAAATAAAGATAATTAACTCTATATTAAATATATATGACACCTTATTCTCACTAGAACTTAAACGACACATTTGAGAACAACTTAACATCTTCACACGTCTATTCTAAATAAAAATACAATTAGGAGAAGATAATAGTATTATATAGAACAACATAACAACATAATATTATGAACCAAATTATTTTTCTTATCTTAGTCTATTTTTATTACTTTTGAGTTGTTTGTGTGATTTTTTTTGTATAAATTTTAAACACCAACTCCTGTGATAAACTTGAGAGTGTAAGAAAATCTCTTTCTCATTTATTTATCCTTTATCCCATGAAGAACTATGGAAGAGTCTATGTATCCTAGAATACCATTGTTCAGTTTATATTCTTTTATTTCTCCCATGTATAACTATATAATAGGATATATATAGCCTAGGTAGCTTGGTTTGTTGTATTGTAAAACTTGATCCAAGTTTTTGACCAGTTTATTTTATAATAAACTACCTTTTAGTGGGTTATTTCTAAGTGGAAGGGATTAGGTCTTGTCTTGACACTAAATCGCTTGTTTATTTCCACTGTGTTTTTATCTTTCTTTTTTTACTCTATTTTTCAAAACATATATGTATATATAATATAAACCATATAACAAAACATTAATTTTATATTTGACCTTAATTTGTCTGTTATATATCATGTTTGATTCAATTAAAACTACTTTAAAAGTTAATATATTTTTAAATGTTATTTTAACTGTGTTGTGATCAAACTTAGAAGAAGATTTTTGAAAATATCAAATTATATACCTCTAATATTTTAGTAAACAAGGAATATTTTATAAATTGGAGGATTTATTTGTTAAATATTTTTCATTTAAATTTTAATTGTAAACTCAATTCACCCCCTGTTGAGTTGGCCAATAGGACTAATATTTGGTACCAAAATTGTTTTCAAAATACTTTTAACTGTGATCTAGTTTTACCAAATGGTTAAAATTTTCTATTATATATAAATTTATATATTTATGGATAATGATAATCTTAAGGGAGATACTACTAATTTTTGTCCTTATTTTAATGGAACTAACTATTATTAGTGGATGATCAAAAGATAGTATGGGATTTGATATTTGGACTATGATATAGGAAAAATATAAAAAAACTAAAAATAAAAGAAAAATGGGATGCTAACATAAAAGCTACCTATGATTCAAATTTTAAATATATGAATATATTATACTATTCTTTAGAAGAAGAAAATTTTAATATAATATTTTCTTATTCTACTACTTTTGAAATATGGTACCTACTAGTTATTTATTATGAAGGAACTTCCAATGTTAAAGAAATGTTCTCAAATACTTTTACAATTAAATATGATACATTCAAGATAAAACCTTATGAATCCATTTTTTATTTTTATTTTAGGTTTAATGATATTTTTAAAATAATGAATGTACTTTGGAATAAAATTTTAGATAAATATAAGGTGATGAGACTTCTGAGATATCTACCTAATTGGTGGAGAGGAACCTCTAATTACATAAGAAAATCACGTGGCATCCGAAAATTACCAATAAAAGATATTATTATAAATCTTATGGTGTATGAGGAGGAACTAAAAGTGAATAAATAAGAATTATATGAAACAAATAGAAAATCATTGGACTTCAATACATCTGACTTAAAAATTAAAGAGAAGAACAAAGATGATAATTTTAGTGATAAGGAATCACCTTTGAATAGTGATGAGAAAATGGATAACCTAGCTAGAACATTAAAAAATTTATACAAGAAGAATAAATATTTAAGAAATAAAATTACATAGGTAAGTATAACAATAGAGGAAATTGGAGGAAAGAGTGGAAAAAGGATGATTCCACTAATGAGATAGACTGTAATGAGTGCAAAAGAAAAGGACACATCAATGCTGATTATACCAAGATGAAACATAATAAAATGTATGGGGATGAAGTAAAATGGTATATAAAGGATATGAAAGCTACTTGATCTCCTATGAAGATATTTCAAGTGACTTTGACTCGAGCATAGAAGATAAAAATGGCAGAGCTAATATGTATGTCATGAAAAACCAGGTAATAAATAATATTTCCACATCTCCTATTAATATTTAAAATCATTATAAGAATTAAAATAGTGATGAAAACATGAGTAGTGATGATTTATTCAAGTACAATAATATGCTAAAAGATACATCCAATTAACTTTAAGATAAATAAAAAATCTTAAATAAATGACATTCCCTAATAGTTCATTTTAAATCTAAATTTGTTGTAGATAAGGATAAGAATGTTCAATTATTAAAATAAAACAATGATATTAAGATGTCTAAATAGAAACTTAATATATATATAGAAAAAATTAAAATGGTTTATAAACTATTACCACAATTATTAGTAAATAAACATCACCCAAGTATACCACTGGGATTGGTTACCATCCTATATAGAGGAAGGTTTATATGAAAATATTTGTTACTAATTCAATTTCTACCATATATATAAAAATATTATTATTATGGACGTAATAAAGTGTTTGTTTATAAAATTTTAAATTATGTTTATAGAAAAATATTTAAACATTGAATTCCTATATCTTTTATCACTAGCATTTTTGGAACTAGGAAAATATGGATACAAAAAATCATTTCTAGTTTAACTTTAATGAAGTAAACCTACTTAAAGAGTACCAATATAAACTTATGGTATCTTGATAGTAGATATTATAGTCACATTACTAGGGAATACCCAATCTAAAAAACCTTATCAAAATAGATGGTGGACATGACAACTTTGGTGACAATTCCAAAGGAAATATAATTATACTTGGTCAAATCGGTAATTCAAGTACTATTTTGATATCTAAAGTTTTTTTTGTATATGCTTTAAAATATAAAATTATAAGAATCTCATAGTTATGTGATGATGAGTATCATGTTAAATTTAAAAAAAATACTTGTAAAAATTATGATTCCAAGCACGCTTTAGTTTTCATTGCCCTATGTAATGAAAATGTTTATGGTTTTTATTTAAATTTGTTATTTTCTCAAAATATTTCTTGTTTAAGTGACTTTTATAAAGATTCGTCGATTTTTAATAAGATACTAGGTCACTAAAACCTTATCTCACTTAGGAATCTAATCAATAAATGATTAGTCAAAGATCTTCCTTAACTAGAACTCCCAATAGACAAAGTCTGTAACCCATGTTAAAAAGGGAAATAACACACAATCTATTTCAATCCAAAGAAAGAAATTTCAAATTCTCAACCCCTATATTTTGTTCACAAGGAATTTTTTGGACCCTCTAGAGTATCTAACTTAAATGGGATGAAATGTGCTTATGTTTCAGTAGATGGCTTTTCTAGATACACCTGAGTATTCTTTTTTATCTCACAAAATTGAATCTTGTTCTTGTTTTTTCAAACATGAAAAATCTATATAAAATATTAGTGAAATTTCTATTAAGACCTTAAGAAGTGATCGTGGACATGAGTTTTAAAATAAAGACATTGAAAATCTATGCTCAAAATATAGCTACAGTAACAACTTGTCTACTCTAAGGACCCTACAATAGAATGGTTTTATAGAAATAAGAAATAGAA
Organism: Viscum album; assembly: GCA_963277665.1. NCBI lineage: Eukaryota > Viridiplantae > Streptophyta > Magnoliopsida > Santalales > Viscaceae > Viscum > Viscum album. Next base: position 1,714,239,298 of record OY728125.1, read on the forward strand.
ATCTTCAAGAAATTTTCTAAAACATGACCAATGAGTGTGATTTACCTATTTAATTTTGCGTAAAGGCTATGAATACAACTTTCTATATTATAAGTAGAGTTCTTATTTGAACACTTTTAAAGAAAATCCCTTATGAGTTACGGAATATGAGAAAACCAAAAGTTAATTACTTTAGATATTTTGGTTATAAAGTCTTTATACTCAATAAAAATCATAATTTAGAAGAAAAAAAATCCAAAAGTGATGAATTAATATTCCTTGGTTATTCAACATCTAATAAATCATACAGGTTATTCAATAAAAGGAACAAAATTATGAAATAATCTACACATGTGAAATTCAATGAAATAGATCAACATGAGCCTCAGACCCCTTTAGAAAACCTTGAGTATGACCTTTCTAATTTAAATTTCAACAAAAACTTGTTTCTGATGCTTTCGTTGGGGCATACATCCATCTGTTTTGGAGGACACATAGTCGTTACCACACATTCCTACTTTCCAAAGGTGGGCGACATTTGTCGCTTATTCAGGGACATTTCTCCTTGATCAAAACATGATGATGGGATGTAGGTTACTCCTTCCTTGGATTCATCCTTGGAACTCGTTTCCTAGTCCGGGTCTCCCTCATAGACTTAAGATGTTGTTCATAAAACTCTTCATAGTGACATGTATTCATGGACACTGGTTAATTACGCTGATTCTCTTAGGACATTCCAAGGGGTTAGGTCAGCACAGAAACCTTCAGTTAGGGGAGTAGTCATGTTGGACATTTCTTGCATGTCTGGACGTTGGAACACTGATTCGTATGGGTTTTCCCACCTTATGATAGGGCTTCTTGAGGGTGTGGGAGCCCGAGGAATCCCATGTCAAATGTGGGGAATTTTATTCCATGTGCATGTCTCTAAGTTTTCCTAAGCTTCCCATGTTTAACATAGGGTATGCTGTGAGTTTAACGTCTAGCAGAGATAGATTAGACTGATCATAATGCTGAAGAGAGTGGATCAGATGGGAAAAACCCCTGGAGTGAACACTGATGTTGGGGATAATGCATGGTTAGTTGCCCGATTACAGCTAAGAGAAGTGAGAAAGTGGCTCACATGATCTCACCAGGTTGTGGCGGCCCATGTTAGAATCAGGATGGATATGGATTTTTGAGAGTGGATAGAGAATGAGAGGGAACCATTATGAGAATTATAGGGATGTAGGGCTTGATCCTTGAAGAGACTACCTACATATCCCCATGGAAGAGAATCAAATTCCACATAGTTCAGAGGCGCGATGGGACACTTGAGGAGGAAGCCCATGAGAATGGACGCTTGTATAGGATCTAGAGGAAGTAGAACCTCTGGGTTGGGGCGTGACCTTACCAAAACACATAGGCTCAAGGGAGAGACCATGATGGGACATGAGTGATGGGCATGAACCTCATGGAGGATTTCTACGTATCCCCAGGGCGGGGAATCAAAGTCCGCGTAGTTCAGGATGGGGGTATAGAATTAGGGTGTATGCATAGGACAACAACACTAAAGATATATTGGGGCTTATGCGTAGTTAGAAGCCTAGGTTGGTCTAACCCCTGAGGGTGGACCAGAGATGTGGGTCCCAACAAAGGGGACTACAATGGATTACCATTGATTGCAGACTACAATGGATTACCACTAGATGAGAAACACAACAGCTTACCATTTATTGGGGTAATTCAATGGATTACTATCAATTGGGGGAATGCAATGACTTACCGTCAATTGGGGGAATGCAACGACTTACCGTCGATTGGGGGAATGAAACAACTTACCATCGATTGGGTGAATGAAACTGCTTAATGTCTATTGGGGTTGGACCTTAGGAAGGCTTCCTACATACCTTTCCTTGGCAAGGATCAAAGCCCACATAGTTCGAATGGGTATAGTTTAATGTCTTGCAGGAAAAAAAGGGGTGTATGGTTTAACGTCATGTAGGATGAGGATGAACCGATGTGAAGATGGTCGGGACCGATGGGTATTGGTCTTGAACCTCAAGGAGGCTTCTTACGTACCTTTTCTGAGAGACAAGGATCATATTCCACGTACTTTGGGATGGTGGATGCAGTTTAATGTCATGCGGACAAAGGTGAACTGACGTGAAGGGATTGGGATAAGTAGATGTGGGGCTTGAACCTCAGGGAGGCTTCCTACGTACCTTGCCTTGAAAATGATCAAAGTCCACCTAGTTTGGGATGGGGATCAGGGATTACACTCTAGGGAATCCCATAGAGGATGTCATGGTCGATGTTTACTCTAATCTCATGTGAGTCATGCTCGGTGGGAGAAACAAGAGGCAGCAAAGACCTGACAATCATGTCACGAAAGGTGTGTTTGTGGGATGTGGAGTGGGGCTTACACATGGTTAGCAGTCCAATGAGGAAAACAGGGATTATGCGTGGTTAGAAGCCCAAGGAGATGGATATTGGGACTTACTCTAGGATGGAGGCCTGACAGCAACAAAACCCAAAGGGATAGGGACAGGATAATGATGGTCCATGTTCCCCTCTTGCCTCTAGTATTTGGAACCAAAGAAGAAAGGAGGAGCAGGGGTGTTGCCTCCTGCAAGAAAGGATAGGGGCTTACACCAAGATGGCTTCCCTTCCCCGCGGATAGGCGCCGCTCCAGAAGATAGGATCTCATTCCATGTGATGAAGATATCACTCCCATAGAGACAAGCGGGCGTAGAGAATGTCCGAGATGGGGAACCCCATGCATGATGCTTGGGGAGAGGCCACAGTTTAATGTCATGTGTTGGGGATGATGGTTCTTTGAATTTTAACATTCTGTAGCTCGGATGAGGTGGGTTCACTTTTCACCCCTAGGACTTACATAACCAGCATGCTTTAACCCTTGGTGAAGGGAAGGCACCGACAATGCCGTAGTGAGGGTGTGTTGTGGAGTGATCCATGGAGGGGCCCACGTTAGCATGGCTATGCGAAGAATCAATAACCATTAGCGTGCCTATGAGAAGAAGCATATGACTAAGCAATGCAACATGAAGCACCACCCAAGGGACCTTGAAATCACTTCATACAAACCTGGAGGGCCGCACAGAAAAGGGGTGTGAAAAGCATTTAGTCTTAGAAGAAGTAAATTAATGAAGATGATAGGCTTCATGAAGAAAACATACTTAATAAAGAGGATGTACTTCGCAAAGAGGCTAGCCTTCGTGAAGGTAAAAGACTACCCAAAGAGTATGGGATTCATGAAGGCAAAGGGCCTCACGAAGAGGGGGGGTCTTTGAGAAAGCGTGAGACTTCACGAAGAGGGAAATATTTGCAAAAGGCCAAGGTTTTGCAAAGATATTCCCTTATGGGAGAAGGGATTCGCCTTAGTGAACACCTCTTTGTTTTCAAATAATTTCGCGAAGGATCTATGCTTCACAAAACCTTGAGAGAATTTCGCGAAGGCTCAATGCTTCACGAAATAGTAAGCACCCCGAAGGGGCCCCTAACTCTGTGAAGGGATAAAGACCTCACGAAGGGCATATCCACCATCGGAGAAGGCTGAAAAGCATACAGAGGAATAAGGTTCATAAAGTACAAGTACCTTTGACAATCCATTTGAGGTTTTTGCAATGGTCTATGGAAAACGGGAGCTGGGAAGTTGAAAGGTTGGAGTAAAAATGGTTTGGAAGAGGGGGGGACCTTCTATTTATAGGAAACCCCGGACAGAGGGGTGTGGAATTCACCACAGAGGTGAGTGACATTGTGGAAAGGCATCGTTCTATCATCCCATGTTGGCCTCGTGGAGGTGTGTGATACCGCGGAGGGGCCTTTTTTGGTGTTGGACTTCTGCACCACTAGGACGCTGTGGAGCCTTTCGTGGAGGGGCCTATGTGGAGTGATTCCTACCAGACCCTATTGAGAGCTCTTAGAGGTTTTTGTTCGAACCGTTTGGGAGGCGCCTTCCTCTAACTGCAACATTGAATCTTTGGAAAGGGCCAGATGCATTTTTCGACACCAACAAATGCCCCCCCCTTAGAATTGGGGATGATGGAAGAGGACAGTCAAATTTTGAGGGAAATATGCCAATGAAGATGGGATGATTGAACTCACGGCAGATCATGAATATTGGGGAAAAGCTAGTTCACTATGAGAGGAACCTATCCCTCATCGTGAAGAGTTCCTCATGAAGTGGGTGTGGTTCGCGGGGTGATGGGTGCTACAAAGCAGTTGGGGGAGGCGCGCCAATTGCAGAGCATGCCACGAAGCCCCGGGGTACAGGGAAGAGCGCGGACCTCACCATGGAGCAAGGGGCGACACGAAGCCAGGGGCACCGTGAAGAGCCTGGGGCTCTTTGTGAATCCAGTGCCTTTGGCGGCTATATATAGGGTCTTAGAGGTGTTTTTTCTGCACCTCGATCTTTGCGAATGACAATGATCGTACTCTCTTAGCGAATGATCATCTCCATGAACGCATTAGAGAACCAGAGTTTTTGGTCCGGAGCTTTCGTGAATGCTTTTTAGTGAACCTATGCATCACGATACACTACTTTCTTTGTGACGCCAGCTGAAGCCCCATCTTCTATGCGGTGTAAAGGGGAGGTGAGATCATCTCTACAAAGGGTCTTCGCAAAGGGTCTTTGCGAATGGTTCTTGCTTGTCTATTATATCTCAGCCCCAATTTTCTCAAAGTCCTTGAGATCAATGGATACTTGGGAGGTTGCGTAAGAGGTTCATGATGATGCTTCTTAAAGGGAGGCCATGGCCAACAACCTAGAAATAGGTGAGTACACCCGGAGCACTTCTGATCACAAATCGATAATAGAGTTGCTCACAAAGGTGTAGAGGGAATATCCACTGTGCAAGAGATTTTCACTATATGGTTTCAGCTTTCAGGATGAAGTCTTTATTCCCGATACTAGAAAAGATGAGCCATATTATTGGTTCATGGGTCCCCTCGAGAAATATTAGTGGCATAGGGCCACGGATGGGCGCATCAAGAAAGCTCATACCCTAGTCAGAGTACATTTTCTGTATAATCATTTTAATAGCATCAACGAAAAGGCACTGGAATAGGATGCATCCCCACCATTATATAAGAATATCATCAAGGCTAGAATCGAAAATCCAGAAAAGGGGTGGATCACAAGCAGGGTCTTACTCCAGGGTGGTAACTTCATAGATGACTGGACCTGGGCCTACTGGGCATGCACGTCCTATGATGTGTTCAAGAATGTTTTGAGGTGGTTTGGAATCTATGAGGTGGACTGGGCTTTCCAATTTAGTTTCTACCAATAGAATGAATTCATACCGGAGTTGTTTAGCCAGTGGTTGCTAGATACCAACACTTTTCACCTTTATCATGAGGAGGTTGGCATCAGCCCCTAGGACCTCCATCAAATTTCTGGCATCCCAATCTTGGGAGGGATGTATGAAGAGTTCCTCCCTGCCATGAATTTATGGGGAGACAGGGATAAAATGTTGCCTTTGGTGATGAAATTATTGAGGCTTGTGCCCAGAACAGATGAGGACAAACAGAATATCTAAGACATCCACTTCAAGCAGTGGTTTGGTTACTTCATGAATTTCCCCTCAGAGGAGGAAACATTACTGGTGAAGACCCCTATTTTCCTTTGAGGATATCAGGAAGGTAAATAGGGTTCATACTATAGAATCCTGGAAAATATCCAGTGGAAGCTGTGGGGATACAATATCAAGACTAAGCAGCAATCGATAGTCAGGCCTTCCTGGTTTATCTCAGCACTGATCTGTGGATGGATATTACTGGTAAGAGATTCCCATATGTGGGCGAGACCAAGATCATTTATCATGGCAACTCAATAGGTTGGTGGGTACCAAATCAATCTGGTCATACGTGTTCTGGAAAAGTTGTACCATTTTCTCCATCATGTCAGTGAAGGGAAAAGGCCACTGTGATTGTGCAGGATGTTCCACTTTCTGTACAGCTGGATCACGACGCACATGGGGGTTATGAATACCTTGACCCCATTTCTCCATCGGGGATACATTCTTTCCCATCTATTTTGAACATTGCAGGGAGCACCATATTGAAGCTAGATGCTATGATCGTGCTGGGTAAGATGGGGAGAGCAGAGCAGTTTATCTTTCATCCATTCCCCTTGCCAACTAGGGCTTATTCTGATGATGGCACGAATACGATAGATAAATGGTTGTATCTTCTATCCTTTTGTAGTGGTGTTCTAGTGGAACAAGTATATTGAGAACCCATATGTAATCCATACACTCCGCACCGATTCGCTCGACAATTTCATTTTCTGCAGAGGCTGACTCCCCGGGTGTACATGAATGTGCACCATGAGAATCACTCGTGTCTGATGCGTAAACTCTAGCTGATGTTTACAAGAGAGGATGGGATGATTCTGAAATATCTACTCGCACCTGATGCTACATTTGGATTGGTCCATGAGTATGCATAGAGTTGGGAGGCTGCCTACCCTGGTGAAATGCCGAAGCAAGTGACCATCCGAGCCAGCAAGGTGGTTCCAATTCCACGACACCATACAGTGGATATGGGAGGGAGGGGGTAATGAAGTTAATGCAGACATTCTCTAGGGTGGAGAGGCTGCAAAATTAGGGGCAGCAGGCCATGAACTAATAAATACCTAGCCAGTACTGATCAGACGTGAAGAGGGTGAGGGGGAGTGTGAGGCCCGATGGATTCATCTAGGAGGTCCCATTAGGGTGGCGAATAATCTTGGGGATTTTTATGGATCGCCCCTCAAGTTCCTGAGAAGTAGCTACATCCGATATCGAACCCCTTGGATTCCAGATTCCCAGAGGCATGGAAATATTGGGAAAAGAGAAAACAATACCTTGGCATCAACGGTTTATGGGCGAATCTGAACATACACAGGATGTCGCTAGGGGATCTTGTCTTTGCGAAAGCTGGCATAAATTCTACCTCTACTGAGGGAATAAAATTTGTGATAGAGATAGAGGAGGTGATAAATTTTCATGGTTATATGCGGCTGATGTCGCACCGGGAAAGGGTGCTACTGAATATGACTACTCCAGCAGAACCAATGGAAACTCAACTAGAGGAGTGTTTCCCCTTGACCAACCATGCAGACAAATTGCGGTGGGAATAATTAATCTTATGAGACTCCCATCGTGCAACGGAGGGGTCCTCTTGGGGAGCCTCTCTTGAAAATGGTGATATACCAGCCTTGTGGGGAATCTCCTTGGGTGAATTCGCCGCAACTCCAGAAGTAGGTTTACACCCCCTTTCAACACACTAATGTCATCCTTAACATTTCCCGCTTTCTCTGATAACACATACCTATATAGGAGAACCTTTATTTGGACACTCCCACTGAAGAGGACAAAGGTGTGGCAGTCATTAAGGACCCAACACCGGTGCCTGCAACTGGGGGGCCATGGTGGTAGAGTCCAGCGATGCTGGAGGCGTAGGGGAGGCCTTCTCAGAAACCACAGAACACACAATCATATATGGGGGTCCACGCCCCGACATCCTAGAAATGGTAGACCTGAGGTGAGACCTAGGGGTAGACCGGTGTAAGTCTCATACTCCAGAGTTGCACCCATCATCTGGTCTGTCGAACTGGCTAACACAACCTTTGCATACACAGTTTCCAGAATGGTGCGTATGTTAATAATGCAAGTGGTTGGAAGACCCAAGGCTCCACTTTGAGTTGAGATTCTGCTCCCTATTATGTTGATCACCCTATCTAACTAGGCCATAGTTCCCTATGAATGGCCAACATCAGCGGGCGATATTGCCAGTGGGACAGAGTCTAAAATTAACCAGGCGGACGTCATTGAAGTGAAATCCAGTGATAAAGACCAACCTAAGGAAGACCACACCACTGATCTATTAGAGGTGTTCCCCTCATATGAACCTGTAAACCCATAGGATTGGGACGAAACTACTTTTGATGAAGAGTATATAAAGTCTATTCGTTGACGATCATGGAAGCTGATCAAGCACCTTATCATGGAGAGATCTCAAGCACAATGGATAGATCTGATGAGGAGGCTTCATACCCAGATGCATGAATTATGCACTGGAGGAGTAGATGCCCAATACCCACATGCACTTATTCAGGAATAGCTTGCTGAGAGGGTACGCGAAGATGCACGCAGTCTCAGTGTTAGCTGGAAGTGGAGAAGGGTTGTCAATATTCAAAGGCTCCACGAGGCTGAATACGAGATCTAGCATTTGAGGACGTGGGATAATGAGCAGTCTGCTTTCCATGAGGCACAATAGGGGATCATATCACGCCTAAAGGACTAGCTGGAAGAGGCCAAAGAACAGATGAGGAGATCCTCAGAAGAGATGGTCCTCATCCGAGCCGATGAGGACCGGGCCCCGATCGAGGCTGATGCACTATGTCCAGTCACCTTCAAGGAAGAGAAGTAGCTCAATAGGCGACAATAGGTTCTGGATTCCATGAGTTAGAAAGTGTTGGAGCTAAAATGTTCTATTGAATAGGTCAACCCATCTATGGGAGAGGCTAACCCCTGGGCGCTGTGATAGGTGTGCACTTTATAAATGCTTCTTCATGCTTCACTTAATAATGTTGAATGCATGCATGAATTTCACTTTGATTGTTGCATCTCCATCACATCCATGAAATATCTAGTGGTCAACCCCTAAGCTCATGTGGGTCGTGCCCGATGCGCGAGGCAATGAACGGTCAAATCGTTACTTTATTTGAATGTGGGAGTAACAAGCAATATTTGGGCATCTGGAATATAAAAGACCAATATGAGATTCCAAGGAAAAAGGAGTCATGACTAGAGAATGAATTTATCAGGACATTTGAATTTCCCTCTTCCCAATGTGCTCTGGTGCATGAGTGGGAAAACTCCAGGGGTATTAGAACCAGTCTGAAAATAGGGGAGTAGAAAGTGTAAATTATGATATCCAATATTTGAGACACTATGAGGTGGCATGACAATGAAGGATAAATGTTGACTGTGTTTGAAAAATAGTAACCCTATTGTGTTAGTTGGAAATGGAGATAAAAATGAGGGCCTACCACTGACCATGTTCGAAGCACAGGGCGTGACTCAAAATTTTATCCATTAGTATTCCAGAACGTTGTCCCAGAACAGTAGCTGAGCCATATGCTAAGCATCCGTACTGTTAGGGTGTTCTTTTAGATGTGGAATAGGATGAGGGTCTGAATAAAGGACATGAAAAGCATGGAGGGTGGGGTGATGGTTTGTTCGAATGGAGTCCAACACTCTGGAAATTACGCCATTGTGATGAAAGAACATTCGGTGAGCACATCGGTCTGATCAGGGATCAAACCTACTTTTGAACAAGACCTCTCTAGTAAGGACCTAGGCCTGGGCCCAAGGCTAATTGCTCGGGCATAACTAAATATCCCATATGGATGAGCATCAATCCAAATGAAGTTCTTATAGCACGACGTGGTCAGAGACCAACGTTGGTCGGGAGAATCCTCTCCGGTGAGGAAGCTGACGCATCCCATGACTAACTTGGTGAATCTTGAAATTATTTAGGGTAGAACCATAGTTTAATGTCATGAGTTGAGGACATAGTCACCCATAAAGGAAACTCATGGTGCGGTACATATCCCGACGTGAATGAGGATGAGATCCACAGCACACCACGTATCCTCGGAGGAAGTATTTTAGGTCAAGTGATTGAAAGTGCAAGTTAGGCTAGGCCTGAGGCTAAGTGCACAGGCGTTCCTATGTACCCCATTAGGATGGGAATCAAGACGTATGTAGTTATGGAATCATATTTTAACGTCATACTGGACAGAAAGCCTATGTGGTATAGCTGCACCAGTACACGCCCCACCAACACTACTAAGCCCAGATGAGTCATGCTCTATGTGGGAAATAAGGATTAGTGATGATATTTTCCTAGTACAGGGAGGCACACATTAGGGGCGGTAGAATTCTAGGTGAATGACATCCTAAAATTATTGACCCGCCTACTTAACACACATCGATCTGCGAAGGTGTAAAACCGAGTGTCATGGAATTCCACTTGAACTTAAGGGAGTGGAATGATCTGAGTCATGGCACTTAAGATCTGGATCGCAATGGTGGTTGTGTGGTGATAGAGGATAAATTCTGACCATGTTCGAAACACAATATCCATTTTGCGTTATCCTGAAATGGGGATAGACAAATGAGGGTTGACCACTGACTATGTTCGAAACATTGGACATGTCGCAAATGTTGTCTGAGGTTTTTAGGGGCATTGACCCAAGACGATAGGTGAGCCAATGTGGCATGATACCAGGCTATAAAGGGGGTCCCTTCAGACATGGAATAGGATGGGGATCCAAATAAAGGTCTCATGAAGATTGGACATGAAACTAGGAAATTTCCTTGTGAAAATTCCAAACTTTGGGCTCTTTTTCATGATGCATTTGAGTACGACAATAAGACACATCAGATAGAGAGAGTTGAATCCCCTTCCAAGGACAAGGGTCCTCGGGTCTCACAATCCTAACTTAAGGTCATAGGGTGGATCAATAAGAGGGGACATGATTTAATGAAACGCTCGAAGGGGGGTGAAGTAGTTGAACCTGATGTGTAGTTCCCATAGGGAGGTCTTAGTTTAGGGTTATAGAACTTGGACCAAGTAGGAAAGAGACAAGGAAGACACATGGTGCAGTTTTCTCAAAACCAGATGTGAATCGGAGCCCAATATGTGCTTGCCACTCCACATGCTTCCAAAGGAGTTTGGGACAAAGGGCTGAAGAAGGGGCATGATTTGAGTTTCCTAGGTATGGACCTGTAGACAGAATGTCTGGGCGTTCCTACGTATCACTTAAGGATGGGAATTAAGCCACACGTAGTTCTAGAGGATGTTGTGCAGTTTTACGTCATATGGAAAGGTTGCAGATAGGGGAAAGGTATATCAATGAGGGATCTGTACGGTGGGACGAGTAACCCGATGTGAATGAGGACACAAGCTCATACCACACCATACAATCTCAAAGGAGAACTTAGGATATGGGGAAAAAAAGGTTAGGGGTCTAAGACTGGAAGTTCCAACCAGTTCGAAGTTTAACGTCTTGCGGTGAGGACAATGGTGCTATTAGTTTAAGGTCATAGGTCTTGGACCATATACAACCAATTTCATGTCATGTGTGTGGGACATATGGGTAGAAAGGATGAATTTGTGCCTATTATTTGGAAGAACAAAGAATGACAACAATGATCAAGGATAACTGCTGACCAAGTTTTCAACACAGTATCCGTATTGTGTGACCAAGGATGGGGGAAAACAATTGAGCATCAACTGTTGACCATATTTGCAACACATGACTTGTATGAATTTGTTTCTTGAGATCCTCAAGGACGTTTGCCCAAAATGGTAGAAGAGACCTTATTCCAAACAATTGTACCATTCAGGGGTTCTTTGGGATGTGAATGATGGCAGAAACCCAAATAATGGTACACACAAATAATGTTGGGACCTGTGCAGTTTAATGTATTGTGACAAGGAAAAAGAAGGAGGTGACTTAGAGGGATTTATGCATCATGGAAAAAATATCCCAATGTGAATGAGGAAAAAGATTCCACACCACACCACACAATCCTAGGTGAGAAACTAGGTTGGGGGCCTGGGAAGGGAGAGGGACCTAAGACGGGATGTCTCGGCCAATTTGTAGTTTAACATCTTTCAAGGAGGACGATGGTGATATTAGTTTAAGTACATAGAGCTCGGACCATAGAAACATGACCCTTTATGTGGGTATTTTCTTACCAAAATTCCTAATCCCACGTGACCAATTATTGGTGTGGGAAATAAGCAATGAGATCTAGCTCTCCCCAATATATAAGGGTATGACATCCGGACTAACACTCCTGCCCAATGCATCCTGATGTTTGAAGGGATAATAGGACAAAATGGATCCCTATACCCAATACTTGGGATATACGGGGGTGGTGGAAACGATGAAGGATGATTGTTGACCGTGTTCGAAACACAATATCCATATCATGTGACCTGAAATGGAAACAACAAATGAGTGTCGACCGCTGACCATATTCGCACCATGGGACTTGTATCAATTTGTTGTTTGAGGTCCTCAAGGAAACTTTCCAAAAATGATAGGAAAGCCCTTATTCTAAGTATTTGTACCATTCGGGGGCCCTTTTGGATGTGAAAGATTATGGAAAACCAAATAAAGGGGAGAATGAAGCTTGAGGATGGGTGATAACTTGTCCATAAAGGATTCAATACTATAGGTGTTGAACCAGAGTGCTCTTGGGAACATTGGGGAACTGCCAAAGAGGGTTCATGGGATCAACATAAGAGTAGCCGACTTGAAAAGAGAAGTGTAGGACAAAGGGACAAAGAGATATCAGGGGAAATAGGTATGTGGAATGGCTGTTAAAGACCCTATGTGAATGAGGACATAATCCCATACCACACCACATGCCCCTCTCCTAAGAGAACTCTGGCCAGGAGGCCAGGAAGGTAAGGAGGTTCCTAATAAATTGGGTTGGACCTAAAGGCTAAATGTTTGGGTGGTCCTGCCTATCCCATAAGGATGGGAATCAAGCCACATATAGTTCTGGAAGATGTTGTGTAGTTTTAAATCATGTGTCAAGGACATAGATAGGGGAAAGGTATCTCAATGAGGGATGTGTATGGAACGATGAGTAAATCGACGTGAATGAGGACACAAGCTCATACCACACCGTACAATTCCAATTTATAACATGGGATAGGGGGGATGAAAAGGTTAGGGGATCTAAGACTGGAAGTCCCAGCCAATTCTTAGTTTAAGTCTTGTGGGATGATGGTGGTGGGGAGATCTTAGTTTAAGTTCAAAGAGCTCGGGCCATTGCGTTATACCTACCGCTCGCAGTTTAATGTCATGCAGGACGAATTCTGAGTAGGATTACATCTTTCAGTTCAGATGAATCACACATTTTAATGTCATGTGGAATAGAAGGATTATTTTAAGGCCATGTGGGACCATATAGATCTTAGTTTATGGTCATAGAGATCGGACCATTTTGCAGTTTATCGTCATGTGGGACAACAAATCAATTTAATGTCATGTAGGACATAATAGTTTAAGATCATGTAGGACCATCTCTGACTCATGAAAAGTACTGAATGAGGAATTTGTCATTGGTTTCAAGAGTTATATGCTCACAATAAATGGTAACTAGGGAATACACACCATTGTGGTAAACCTTGTGAATGATGTAAGGTCCTTCTTATTTAGACTCTAGCTTGGGTGATTTCCTACCAGGTATCATTGGTGTTATGAGGGACAACACCAGGTCACCATGTAAGAAAGAGTAGAGGATAACTTTCTTGTTGAAAGCTCTGGCTATCTTGTTCTGATGCCTCTCTAGATTATGTAGGGCGTAAAGCATGTTCTCGTTGAGCACTTCCAATTCAGCCAGACGAATTTCAACTACCTTATCTGGTGCTTGCTGATCATAGACATTTTTTCATAATGAATGCAATTGAATCTCGATGTGTAGGAAGGTATATATTCTATACACCATGGAATATGGGGTCACCTGTGTGGAATTGTGAGTTGTTGTCCGATAGGCCGAGAGGGCATTGGAGAGTTTGTCCGGCCAACTCTTCTTGTTCTAACCAACCATTTTCTGCAGGATTTTGGAGAGGGTTTTTTTAAATGCCTCAATCTACCCATTTTCATGCATGTGATAGTGGGAGGTATGGTTAGAATTAATATTATACTTGGTGTAAAATTTCTTCAACTCAGCTGCCTAAAATTTGGTGCTGTTATCAATAAGGATTGTGTGTGGGGCTCCAAATCGATAGATGATTTTGGAGATCAAAATTTCAAGAATATAGCAGGCCATGACCTCCTTGATCGTAATTTCCTCTACCAACATGGAAAATAAATCTGTATAAGTCAGGATGAATCTACATTGGAGAGCTTTTGTCGGTGGATATAGCCCCATGACATCAAGTCCCCAGACCACAAAGGGCCAAGAGTACTTGGTTGTGTGGAGTAGATCTGGTGGCTAATGTACAAAGTTAGCATTGATTGGGCATTAATTACACCTCTTTAAAAACTCAATACAATCACATATCATGTAGGGATAAAAATACCCCAGTCTCCTGATCTGGTGAGATAGTTTTGGGCCGGTCTGATGAGCCCCACAGTAACTAGCATGAACATCCTGCATGACTTGATAAATCTCAACTCCTTGAATTTAATGGAGGATAACCCCATCAAACTCACGATTGTAGAGGATCTCCTTAAGACCATGACCACTCTAGAGGGTAAACTGTAATGCATGACGTCAGATTCACTCGCACTCAGCTCGATCTACTGGGATATTACTGTGTTGCAGGTACTCAAAAAAGAAGTTCCTCCAGTCGGGATTCACTTCCATCACTACATCAGGGGGGCCTGGATATCCTGACGCGGAGGCGTCGATGGTAAGGTGGATTACCTGTGGTCTATCATCATCGTCTAGAGTGATAGGGGTGATTCCTCTTAGGTGTTCCCCATGTATAATTAGATCATCCTGATCTATCTCCACAAGAGATGCATCTAGGCTGGCCATGGTGTCAGCTCAACCGCTCTGGGGTCGAGGGACATGGGTATCTTCTGGAAGGGATGGCAACTGGGCCATCAGCTGGAGGGAGCGTTCCAACCGTGGTATGAGCTCTAGATTCCTAACGAAATAGTCACCATTGATCTACTTGATGACTAGTTTGGATTCCCCTTCACATGCAAGTGGAAAATTTCAATCTCAAGGGCCAGCTCAAGGTCAGTAATGAGAGCCTGGTACTCCACCTCATTGTTGGTACAACCTTTTGAAAACAAGAATGAATATGACAGAATGTCCTATGATGGCGTAATGAAGACGATACCCATGCCTACTCTATTGAGTCTGGGTTCATTGAGCTTTCTGCCAGTAGGGCTTCGGGAAGCACCATCAAAGTGCATTTTCCAACACTGAGTGGCTTGGTCTACCAAGAGGATTGCCTCATCAAAAAAAATCAAGGTCCATAGACTGGTTCGTAGGGGATAGATGGGCGGTAAGGAAGTCTTACAATTATTTCCTCTTAATATCCTTTTGAGGGAAAAACCAGATGTCTAACTATTGTAGGATCACTTCCCATCGAGTTAGACGGCCTGTCAACATGGGGAGGTTCAGGATGTACTTCATCAGATCAACTTGGGACACTAGTTGTACAACATGGTGCTGCAAGTAATGTCACAATTTCTGTACTATGAATATCAGCACAAGGTAGCTCTTATCGATAGCAGAGTATTTGATCATTGTATCTAGGATCAGGTGGCTGAGATAGTAGATACTATTCTTTGTTCCCTTATTCTTCTTCTAGGTGAGAAAGGTGTTGAGAGATCATTCCAAGGCAGTCACATAAAAAACCAGTGGATTTCTGGAAATGGGTGGCATTTGGATCAGAGGCTGGAGAAGATACAGCTTGATTTCCTCTAAAGCAGTCTAACATTCTTCATCCCACTAATAGACAATTCATTTCTTCATGAGGTGAGAAAAGTGATTACACTTTATATCCAAATTCGAAATAAATTGGCTTATATAGGCCCAGAGGCCTTGAAATCCCTGAAGTTCCCAAATGTTTCTTGGGGGAGAAATCTAAATAATGTAATTGATCTTCTATAGGTCGATCTCGATGCCCCTATATCTGACAACGAAACCGAGAACATTCCAGAGGTGACCCCAAAGGCACACTTCAATGGATTCATCATTATATGGCAGGAAAGGAGGAATCCAAACACTTTATCAAGGTCTTTGAGATGGTATTTATGCTAGTGATATTTGACCACCATATCATCCATGTAACATTCCACCAATGTTCTGAGGATTGGCTTAAATATGCGATGCATGGCACCTTGATTGGTGGCACCTGCATTCTTTAGGGTAAAGGGAATTACCTGGTAGCATAAAGTACCTTGTGGTTCCCTCAAGGCTGTAGACTCCTCATCCTCAGGATCCATTTAGAGATGGTTATACCTGGAATACCCATCCCTGAAGGAGAGGGATTGGAACCCAGTGGTGGCATCAATCAACAACTCTGTCATGGGAAGAGGAAAATCATCCTTTGGAAAGTGACGGTTGAGATCCCAGAAGTCGATGCAGACTCTAATTTGTCTATTCTTCTTCCTGATGGGAAAAATGTTGTCTATCCATTTGGTGTACTATACCTCCTTGATGAAGTTGGCTCTGATGATCTTATCAACTTCAGCCTCGACCATGGCACTATGAGAAGTGTGCATCTTCCTGGGAGGCTACTTAAACCCACAATGATTTGTTGGGAGACCAAGGTGGTGGACAGCTACCTAGGGATCTAGTCCCAAAATTTTGTTATAACTCCAGGAAAATACATCATGATGTTGTTTTAGGAATTCCACATACTGTTATTGCTCTTCGACAGGTATAGCAACACTGATAAATGTGCGTTTCGGATCTGTCTTGCTACCGAGGTTTACCTGTACCAGTTCATCGACCGTAGTGGAGACACCCTCTTCAAAGGAGGGGGTGAATCTTCCAAATCCTCTTCTTCACTTATGGTGGAGAGATTCTTGGCAGGAGGATATTCCTCTGAGTCAATAGATCTCAATGGGAAGCTAGTGTCAGCCTGAGCGGCGGTAGACACTGCATCGGGGAACTCCTGCATTGCCAAAACCATAGCAATGAAAGCTGAAGATTCAATCCCATATGGTCATCAGCCCAAGGGGTCATTCTTGATGATGTCGAAGCAATAGTGGCATGTTGACTTGATATGGTTTATCCCAGCCTAGCAGAACAAGAAAGTATGTTGTACTATCATTGCCATATGGCAGACATCCTGATACCTTATGGGGGTAGGGGGATCTGGGATCACCCGATCCTGATTTGTGTAGGAATATGAGGTGAACTTATAGTGTTGTTTAGACTTGGTAAGGTGCTCCCCCTCATTCTAGAAACAACAAATCATTGTCCCATATCTGGGGCTATAGCCTCCAATTGGTGGATCGTAAAAATGTAGGCATCATCCAGGTCTATCCGCGGGTCGGTCACAGTCGTAACGTGTTCAAACTCATTATCCTGAATCTTCTTGTCCTTTCTCTTGTAATAGTCGGCATCCAGGTAGTGGTCTTCACAAGATGAGAAGGAAGATGTGTCACCTTGGATTATGCCCACTCAGCCATTAAGGGAGTACTTAAGGCATTAGTGATACGATGAAGGTATCACCGCATGCAAGTGGATCCATGGCCTTCCCATCAGCATGTTATAGGCGGTGTCCTAGGAGACAACCACGAACTCAGTGCAGGAAACTATACCACCGAACTAGATCTTCAGGAAGATCTTGACAACCGATTTCTATTATATCCTATCATAATCTTGTATTTTCAGGTCAAAGGGACTCAGATAATCCTTGGACAGTCCCATTTTTTAAAGTGTCCGGGTTGGGATTAGGTTGGTTCATGACCCTATGTCGACAAGACAGTGCGAAACTCCATTCCATTGAAGTGGAAAGTGATGTACATTGGGAGGATGTGCCCCTATATAATAGAGCCTTCATCTTATCCATAGAAAGTTATAATTTCCTGGAATTTAGCATGCTCTACTAACTCATCATGGAAGGATTCTATGGCTGCTACCTCCATCTCAAACTGAAGGGGGCTTCTTAAAGCTTCAGTGAGGGTTTCACGCATATCCAAAAATAGGTGAAGGGGATCATGGATATAGATCCTTGAAGGAATGATGTAAATATGATTAAGGACATTATAATTCCGCACCAAGCGTGAAATTATACTTACAGGAGGTCGTTCTTTGATAGAGGGCATGATGGGCCCTTCCGGCTGAACTGAAAGCCGACTGGTGCTTGGAATGTCATGATACTCACTAGTCAAAACTCATGGAGTGACTATTGTATGTGTTTTAGATGACTAAGCTCAGTCTGTAATAGAGCGTGGTTGATCACGATGTGGTTGAGGTGGCTCTGACTCGTCAAGTAACACAAACAGTGGTGAAGGCGAACCTGATCTGCATTGGGCCTAATGTTTGGTTTTAGTGGCATGTATAACTTGGATGGAAGTACTGACTGAGGCACTCCGACCACCCATATAGCCATGGCCCTATTGACGCTGGCGATAACTAGGGATGTTGGGAGGATCTGTTTGGCGTTCTCCACCGTCATAAATCATGTAGGGGTTTACCAGCTCCACGGGGTTAACCAAGGTGTACCCTTGATCGTCACCTAAATAATCATCCACTACTGGATGGATTCTGGGGGGAATCTCCATCTCCGAGGGAATGAAGTTGATGAGAGTACGAGATGACGATGACATCAGTAGGGGACTTTGTTTTCCCTTGCGTTGCTGATGCTTGCTCTTCTGGGAAGAAGAAGGTCGGGACGTTGACACGGAGGTACTGGATGTGGATGATGAGGCATCTTCTGAAGGCTCATGTCAATTCAAACATACATAGATAATACCATGGGAATGGGTGACTGACTTACGAGCCATCCATTCATCATACTTCTAGGACCCGCAGTTAGGGACTTGATGCCACTCACCTTCACTGTCATTGTTGTGGTCTGGATTCAAGAATACACATGCCACTTGTGCCGGAGATGGGCTTAACCTAACTATTCTTTTATCAACCTAGTCTTGAAGCCAGTATTTAAACATATAGCACTGTTTGAGGATGTTCCCCAGGATCCAATTATAGGGGCAGTAGTTGTGGGGATCAGTGAGATCCACCTCTTCGGGCCTCCTACATTTAGGAAAACGTAGATGTCCATGTTCCAAGGAACTATGGAAATAACTGGGGACCAGAGCCTCGTTGAATGAGTAGGTTCAGTTTCTCATGTCTGGGAACGGGGCTCTGGGATCCTAGCCCTGACGAGGGGCTAGAGGAGCCTGCCGAGGAGGTGGAACCTGGTTATCTCTCCTGGGTGGTGGTGGCGCGTTATGCGGGGGTGCCTTCCAATTCTGGGGTGGGTGCTGCTGGGCCGGAGGCTACACCTGAGGTGGGGACCCCCTATGGAGCTGTGGAGGTGGATTCACTAGTAATATCTCCAATTGCTTTGGGGCCACTATTTGGGCCACTACGGCGGGCTTAACCATAGCGGCCCTTCTTGCGGGAATTGTAGGAGGCAACAGACGTGCCTTTTTGGTTGGATGCAAGGATTCTTCTAGACTCTGGGCCTTATTAGAGAAGTATCAGAATCCCCTAAGGTAATTCTATGTAATTAGATAGGGTACCAGTTCGGTCTTGAAATTCCCCACACACATTTTCAGAAACTGTTTCTGAGTCAGTGGCATATCCAAGGAGTAGGTAAGGCATTTCCACCAGGCGACAAAGTCCGTGATGTGTTTTTCAGGCCTCTGCTCGCACTTGAAGAGGTCTAAAATACTCGTCTTCCTAGTGGTAGAGCTAAACTGGTAGAGAAATTGTCTATGGAGATCTTCCTAGTCGGAAACCGACCTGTTGGACAGTTGGCAGTACCAAACAAACGCAGGCCCTTTCAATGTTTGTATGGAACATCGGAGTTTGGCAGCTTCTTGCTGCATTGTATTTTCCAACATGGGTTCGCACCTTGAGTTGAAGTGGTCTAGATACTATAGCGTGTCACCCATCCTATTTAAGGGGGGAGAAGTTGGGGTTTCTGAAACCCATGGGTGCTGGCATATCATCGACTCGCACCAGATATGACTTTCCATCAGGTGGGATTTCCACTTGTCTCATTTCCAATGCCTCGAGGTGATAAATGAGAGACTCCATCAGATCATCTGGGTAGGGATTACTATCTTGACAAGGATACCTGACCACCAATGTGTTAGTAGGTTCCTCAACATGAAAATCAGGCCCAACGGCTCATGGAGCAGTTAGTGGGAAGACCTGTGGAGCAGCTGGGGGAACCTGAACTATGTCTCGGGTATTATTACATCGGTCGGGTAGATTTGGCGACACATATTGCACCATCTTTCCATAGGTCTTGGCCTCTATCATGTCTACGTGGGTAGGATGGTCAAGGTCAGCCAGAGGAAATTCGCCATGGGACTGTTGTACCTTCCACTGCTGCCCTGGCCGAGGATAATCGTAGTACAGTCGTTGCTCTATGACACGTTCATCAAGGAGGTCATCGACCATCTTCTTGTTCTCTATGAGCTGATGATGCAACACGGATTTTTCAGGATCACCCTCCATCTTCTATACTGATCTAGATGGGTCAGAGGGTTTGACAACCCCAATATGATCCTTACCCTTAATGGGATTCCGACTGAGGGCTAATGACTTGGTAGGTATAAGAAGACCCATTAAATTTATTTGTGGGTGTGTGATCATTCCCAATGGATCCAATAGGTGTGATACTCCCTCAGGGGGGGTATATCCTCTCCCAGGAGCTCTAGCTTGTTCTCTCCCCCTGGCAGGTCAACCATGTTAACCGTGACTCTACCTAGAGGTATATCCTCAATATCGCCTGGAAAATCAGGCTGAGCCCAGATAGAACTGAGATGGAGGGCATCATACTACCCCCAACCACATACTCGAATGTGGGGGGAAGCCTCCTTGATAATTATTTGGAGCACTTTAAAGCTCTGAACACATCGTTGTTGGAGGGTCTAGTGGAAACCAGGTGACTCAGGGCACTGGGCCACAGGGAGTGCAACCTAGTCGACCATACGACATTGTTGATCAATATCTTCGAAGTGTACCCAACACTTGGGATAATCCACTCACTGATAATGGAGACAGAAGTGCATTTCCCAGAGGTTCTGGCAAAAGCATGTGACTTATTTCTGAGTAAGAGATTCTGGTGAACTGATGTTTGTGGCCGCAATTGGCCAGAACATTTCTGGGAAATGATCTGCTGCGAGGATATCCCAAAATCTCCTTGGATCAGACTCATGATCTGGCCCTTTTCCCCCCATTCATCAACTAAGGGAGTTTGGGGGATCATAAATGGTACTGAAGCAAACTGTTGAGATGGTAGATTGGTTGACAGAGAATATGGAGGATGGGCTAACAAGCTGCTGCATCTTGGTTTGTTCTGTGATGAATAAAACAACTGGGCTACCACATCTTAGTATGACGGGCTTGTGACCACAGTTTCTGATACGGGGGATGTGGTTATTGATGGTGGGTCAGGATATTGTTCATCCTTTATCGGTCCCTAGAACAAATCTCCATGATCTTTAGTCGAAGCAGAGAATGACCTTATGGATGATAGGGAGGATTTCTCAACTATTCCATGGAACGGGGCCAAATCTTCCTCCTCCTGGATGTATATGCAGAGGGATGTGGGGATCTGGTGGAATTCATATTCTGAAAGGATGGGGCTGATGCGCCTTGTTCCTACCCTGACCCTTGACATAGAGGATCAAGGTGAGGGTTCCATTGCTGAGTATCATTCCTCCTTAGAATCCGAGAAGCAGACAAACTTAATTGTAGTCTAAATCTTCTCAGCACTCTTTTTATGGTGTCGGAAACCTGCCCTCCTTCCCTGGGATAGCTCTTCGGGCCAGGGTAGATTTTTTTCTCAGGATGAACCTTTAGCCGAATTGATGTTGGGGCAGAGAGGACATCCACCTGTGTGAGCTAGGGTGTGAGGAGCACCTGGAAATATGTCAAAGGGAACATGGGGAGGACCTTTGTTTCCATTGGCTTACGCATAGAGTGAATCTCCATGAGAAGTACAGGAGCTGGTAGGACCTCTGCTGGAGCAGGTGGGAGCATGGGTAGGGCCTCCATACTTGTTTCCTTTGGCAGTATTAGTGCGAGGAGGGTCCCCATACTGGTCGGGCAGAACACGAGTAGGACCTCCATGTCGGTTGCCTATAAAGTGAGGAAAACCTACACTTCTCCAATTTTTGGGATGAGGAGGACCTTCTTCGGCTATTGTAAGGACATGGGGAAGACCCCTATGCTAACGGTTGCCTAAACGGGTACCATATTTACATCGGCGACCTACGAAAGGAGGAACAACTTCATACCTAAGGTCATGGGTGCGGAAGAGACTTTTATACTAAGCATCACTACAGTAGGGAGGACCATAGTTCGGATTGAAGCCGGCATGGGGAGGACCTCCATGTCGATCTTGGGAGTGGGATGGACCTACACTCTCATTGGGGATGGTATGGGGAGGACCTCTGTACTAGGTGTCATTGCCACAGGTCGGCCCGCGGTGGGTGCCACTTGTGTCGGCGACTGGGGGAGTTGATCTAGCCTACCCGTTGGGCAGTTGGGGCCTTTATCCGAGTCGGGAGTATATGTTCCCCTGCTTGGTATAACCATAGAACTCATGGTATACGCCAGTATTGGCATGAGCCGCAGTATCCGTTGATGATGACGCCCCCTAGCAGGTGTCCTCCTTAGCCTTCACCCAACAATGGCGTCAGGTCAACTAGACTAGGGTCAGCGGTGCCGACACATGGCTCACCTGCTCCTCAGCTTAGGGGATGGTTGGCGGTGTTGATGTGGCCTAGTGGGAGCCCTCCTTAGTGTCCCCTGGGACAGGATTCCAGTCGGGCTTTCCCGGACATCCCTCACCTCATTAGCATAGGGGAGGGAGTTATCAAAGCATTCTGGGGAGAGGTTCCTAAAACGGTTATGTGTTGGAGTGGGAAGCAGTGGCTCCCTTCATGTCCCTTGGGGGAGGTGGTGGCAATGAGGCACAGAAGCCTCTAAGTCTTGTCGGGACATATCCCCAGTTGGGATAATCCTCTCCTCCTCGTATCATCGAACGAGGTCATTAATCACCCTTCTCTAAATGATTTTAGAAGGGGATATTAGGGGTGGTCACCCAATAGCTATGGATGTGGAGGATTCCATGGGGGAGATGAGTCCACGTGAGATTTCCACATTGACATTGCCCATGCCCTTGTGTTGGTGGGTGGGCGGTGATTGGTTTCCTGTCATGACAGCTTAGGTCCTGCAAATCAGGGATATTTAACCATTTGTGATGAAAGAAGGAAAGTGACGTCCAGTGCCCCAATGCCATTCTGTCTTCCCTAGTTTTTAAGAAGGATCCATGCTAACAATGTCGCAGACCGAGATGTCCAATGTTTAACTGCCCCAATTTATGGTGAGTTCCACGCATGGCCAACTACAAGCTTGTCGGGACCTGGTTTCAGATACATAAATCCGGTGACATATCAATCCACTGATGTCTTGAGCACAACTAATCTCCACATTGAGGAGAAGAAGTTCAAATCGGGTTCACCATTTCTGTTTCAGACGCTTTCACCAGGGCGTACATCCGTATGTTTCAGAAGATGCACAACTTTTTCCCCACATTCCCACTTTCCAAAGTCAGGTGGTATCCATCACTTATTCAGGGATGTTTTCTACTTGATTGAAATGGAATGATGGGATGTCAGTTCCTCTTTCTTTGGATTCCTCCTCAAAACTCGTTTCCTAGTCTGGGTCTCCCTCATAGACATAAGACATTGTTCGTGAAACTCTTCCTAGTTCAATGTCTTTATAGATGCGAGTTAATTACACTACTTTTTTTAGGACATTCCAAGGGGTCCGGTCTGGGTAGAAACCTTCGGTCAGGGGAGTAGTCACATTGGACGTCAATGGAATGTCTGGACGCTGGAACACTGATGCGTCTGGGATTCTTCACCTTATGATATGGCTTATTGAGGGTGCGGAAGCCCAAGGTATCCCAAATTGAATTTAGGGAATTTTATGTCATGGGAATGTCTCTGAGGTTTTCCTCAGCTTCCCATGTTTAACATAGGGTATTCCATGAGTTTAACGTCTGGCAGAGATAGATCAGACTGATTAGAACGCTGACTGGAGGGGATCAGATTGGTGAAACTCCTAGAGTGAACACTGATGTTTAGGCTAACAGATGGTTAGTTACCTGATTGCTTCTAGGAGTAGTGATAAAGTGGGTGACATGATATCACTGGGATGTGGTGACCCGGGTAAAAATCAGGATGGATATGGATGTTTGAGAGTGGATGGAGAATGAGAGGGAACTATTGTGAGGATGGTGATGATGTTGGGATTGAGCCTCGAAGAGGCGTCCTACATATCCTGTTGGTAGTGAATAAAATTTCACATAGTTTATAGGGTCAATGGGACACATAAGTAGGTGTCCCATGAGAGTGGACACATGGATAGGATCCAGAGGAAGTAGAACCTCCATGTTAGGGCATGACCTTCCCGAAAAACATAGGCTCAAGGGAGAGACCACGATGGGACACGAGTGATGGGCTTGAACCTCAGGGAGGCATTATATGTAATCTCAAGGTGGGGAATCAAAGTCCACATAGTTCTGTATGGGGGTATAGAATCAGGGTTCGTGCATAGGACAACGAACCATTGATATACTAGGGCTTACGTGTGGTTAGCATCTCGGGTTAGTCTACCGCCCAGGGGGTGGACCAGATATGTGGGTCCTAGTGAAGGGGATTACAAAGCCCTACCGTCTATTGAGGACTTCAACAGATTACTGCTAGATGGGGAACACAACAGCTTACCATTGATTGGGGGAATGCAATGGATTACCATCAATTGGGGTTGGACCTTAGAGAGGATTCCTACGTACCATGCCTTGGTAACGATCAAAGCCCGCATAGTTCTAATGGGTAAAGTTTAACATCTTGTGGGACAAAAGGGGGTGTACGGTTTAATGTCATGTGAGATTATCAAGAACTAACATGAAGATGGTTGGGACCGATGGGTGTTGGGATCAAACCTCTGGGAGGATTCCTACATACCTTGTCTGAGATACAAGGATCAAATTACATGTAGTTTGGGATAGTGGATGCAGTTTAACATCATATGGGGAAAATTTGAACCGATATGAATGGATCAAGACAAGTAGATATTGGGACTAAACCTCAGGGAGGATTCCCACGTACCTTGCCTTGGAAAGGATCAATGTTCGTGTAGTTCAGGATAGGGCTTAAGGATTACACTCTTGGGTGGCCCAGAGAGGATTTCACGGTTGATTCTTACTCTAAGCCCACGTGAGTCATGCTCAGTGTGAGAAACAAGAGGCAGTAAAGACCTGACCATCACACCACGAAAGGTGCATCTGTGGGAAGTGGAGTAGGGCTTACATGTGGTTAACAACCTAAAGAGGAAACAAGGTTTTATGTGTGTTAGTAGCCTAGGGAGATGGAGATTGGGACTTACTTCAGGATGGAGGGACAATGGAGACAAATACCAAAGGTAGAGGGACAGGATAATGAAGGTCCATATGCCCCTCTCACCTCTAGTCTTTTACACTGAATAATAAAGGAGGAGCAGGGGGTGTTGCCTCCTACAATAAAGGCTAGAAGATTTCTCCAATATGGTTTCCATTCCCCACTAACAAGAGCTGCTCTAGTATAGAGGATATCATTCAATATAAGGAAGATCTCACTCCCATGGGGATAAGCGGGCATAGAGAATATCCAAGACGGGGGACCCCACGCCTGATGCACAGGGCGAGGCCACAGTTTAATGTCATGTTCTAGGGACAATGGTGCTTGTAAGTTTAACGTCCTACAACTCAGATGAGGAGAGTTCACTCCATACCCCTAATACATACATAACCAGCACACTTTAACCCTCGGTGAAGGGAAAGCACCAGAAATGTCGTAGTGAGGGTGTGTTGTTGAGTGATCCATTGAGGGGCCCATGTTAGCATGGCTATGAGAAGAAGCAATATCCATTAGTGTGCCTATGTAAAGAAGAATATGGCTAAACAACGTAACGTGAAGCACTAACAAGGGACCTTGAAATCACTTCGTTCAAACCTGGAGGGCCGCACAAAAAAGGGTTGTGCAAAGCATCTAATCTTAGAAAGACGCTCTTCGCGAAGCTGATATGATTTGTGAAGAAAAATGGACTTCGTAAAGAGGATGGACTTCGCAAAGAGGATGGAATTCGTGACGAGGTTGGACTTCACAAAGGGAAAAGACTACCTAGAGAGGATGGGATTTGCGAAGGCAAAGGGCCTCGTGAAGAGGGGGTCTTTGAAAAGGGATACACTTCATGAAGAGGGAGATCTTTGCGAAAGGACTAGGTTTTAGGAAGAGTCACCCTTATGGGAGCAAGTATTTGAATTAATGAACACCTCTTTGTTTTTAGATAATTTTGAAAAGGATCTATGCTTCACAAAACCATGAGATAATTCTGTGAAGGATCGACGGTTCATGAAACCTCGAGCACTCTTAAGGGGCCCCTTCCTCTATGAAGGGCATAGGCCTTCGCGAAGGGAATCTCCACCAAAGGTGGAGGCTAAAATGTATACAAAGGGATATAGTTCACAAAGGCCAAGTAACTTTTGACAATCCATTTGAGGGTTTCACAAAGGTCTATGTGAAAAGGGAGCCAGGAAGTTGAAAGGTCAGAGTAACAATGGTTTGGAAGAGGGGAGACCTTCTATTTATAAGAAACCCCAATCAGAGGGGTGAAGAACTCGCCACATAAGTGAGAGATTATTGGGAAAGGCATCGTTCTGTCAGCCCTTGTTGGCCTAATGGAGGGGTGTGATTCCACGGAGGTGCCTCAGTCGACATCAGACTCCTGTGCCACCAGGACATTGCAGAGCCTTTCGTGGAGGGTCCCATGCAGAGTGCTTCACAGCGGACCATTTTCAGAGGGATTAGAGGTTTTTATATGACCCGTTCGGTAGGAGAATTCCTCTGACCATAGTGTTGAATCTTTGGAAAGGGCCAGATGCATTTTTCATCACCAATAAAACCCTAGTGGTAATTTTATAAAACCTATCATTGGAAAAGTAAGTAATTATAGGGAAATATTTGATCCTAAACCTATAGAATAAAATTAAGTGTCAAATAATTGTATCCTTATAATTATTAGGACTCATAGATACCATCCCCTATATGACATAGTTAGAGATCTAGATAGAGGAACACATAGTAGAGATTATATTTGAAATCAGGTTGAACATCAAGCCTTGTTGTCACAAAATAAACCTCAAAAGATCACTGAAGCAATAGATGATGAATTTTGGGTAATGGAAATTCAAGAAGAATTGAATCAGTTTGAAAGGAATGTAGTTTGGGAACTAGTAAAAAGACCTAAGACTTCTTGTCCATTGTCACTAAGTGGGTTTTTAGGGATAAGGTTGATTATTTAGACACTATAATTAGAAATAAAGCGATATTGGTTACACAAGGATATAGTCAAGAAGAAGGCGTTGACTATGAGTAAACCTTTTCACCTATAACTAGACTTGAAGATATCAGAATATTTCTTGCCTATATAGAACATTTTAATTTCAAACTATATCAAATGGATGTTAATAGTTCATTCCTAAATATTTTTATAATTGGGGATATATTTTTAAAACAACCCCTATATTTCAAAACCCTTATTTTCAAAAAAAAAATTAAATTAAAAAAAATATTTGAATGGATTAAAACAAGACCCTGGATCTTGGTATAATAGGGTCAACACTTTTTAAATTTAAAAGGGTTTTACAAAATGTGTTGTTGACCCTACTATATTTATTAAAATAATTTATAAATATGTGTTAGTACTATAAATCTATGATGATGATATTATTTTTGGATCATCCAAAAAATCATTGTGTATTTAATTTTCCAAAATGATGCATAATGAATTTGAAATGAGTTTAATGGGTGGGTTAAAATACTTTATTGGATTAATTTTTTTTCAAAACAAATAAGAATTTTTTTTAAATAAAATCAAATAAAAAAAGGTTCATTTAAAATTTTTTATATTAAATATCACTAAATATAGTGATACTTCCATGAGTATAAGTTGTAAACTGAATCTTGATGAAACTTGTAAACCAGTTCATCAAACCACTTATAGAGGTATGATTGGAAGTATACTATACTTAATTTTCTAAGAGAACTGATATTATGTTTAGTCTGTGCCTTTGTGCATGTTTTCAAGAAAATCCTAAAGAATCTCATTTAAATTATGTGAAAATAATTTTTAAATAAATAAAGAATACAACCAATTTTAGATTGTTTTACCCTAAAAGATGTGTATTTGAATTATTTAGTTATTAGAATAATGATTTTGGTTATTTTAAGTTATATATAAAAAGAACTTATGGAACATGTCACTTTTTAGTCAAGTCTCAAGTTTCATGGTTTATTAAAAAGAAAAACTATGTTTCATTATCCACTATTGAAGCTAAGTACATAGTTGTAGGCATTTTTTTCACATATTTTCTAGATGAAATACATATTACTAGACAATGGATATCAATTCCAACATGTCCCTACAAATTGTGATAATAAAAGTGCTATAAATATCTCTAATATCCTTGTATCACATTTTAGGAAAAAACAAATTGATATAAGGCATCACTTTTTGAGAGACCATTTTCAAAAAGTGGATATCACTGTAGAACTTATTAGAACAAAGCATTAGCTTGATAAAATTTTCACAAATCCATTAAATTATAAGAGAATTAATTATATAAACCATAAATTAGGTATGATTAATTTTTTATAAAATATTTTTAGAACTATTTTAATATTATTTTTTATATAATTTTTAATTTTTTATAGATTTATAAGTTATGCTTTTATAATGTGTTCAATTAAGTAACTTAATTTTAAAATATATCATATGGTTTAAAAAATATATTAAATTAGTATTATTATTTCTTGCATGTTACTATACATCTAAATCCCTAAATGATTAAAATTTCAAACTAGAGTCAAATTGATGCACCTCTTCTAACCCAAACCAAAACCTTTTTCTCAAATCATTATTTGAATCCCTATATTTTTGAAACATGATTCTCAATATGTGTATTCAAGATTAAGAGATATTTTAGTGAAGATGTTCCTGAATCATCCAAGCGATTGAAATCCATCTCCATTAAATTGATAAATATTTCAAATATGCATCTATTTCAACACGAAGTAGAATCTGAGAGAGAAGTCGATGTTGATTGGTTTAGAACTAGTAATTTGATGTTGTGGAAAGACGTTTTACATCAGAATCAGAAAAGTAGTTTTTTAGATGAAAATATCCCCTTATACCCATGCATAGTAAAGGAGTTTTAATTCAACATGGTGTTTGAATCTAGTGAGTATGAGGAGGTGATTCGAATAATTATTGACGGTCAAGAGTGTGAGTTCACCTTGACCTTCTTGGCTGATTATATATGAGTCTTGCATATTGGATAATATGAGGACTACCAGTGCCCAAACCCTATGAACAATCCCTATTTTGAGATTGGGAATTCACTGTAGGAATTGACAGATGACAAAACCTACTGAAGACTTGTCGCAAATGAGATAAGTGCAGAATGCGGGAATTTTTTGAAATTCATTCTGCACTCTATCTGCCTAAGGAAGGGAGATTTTATCTATATTAGGTATAAATATCTGTTTTTCCTATACCTGATGATACATAGAATTCATATAAGTATAAAATGTTTCTTGATGAGACATATGAAGGTGATAACCAAACCATATTATTGATCCAGCATCCTTCTATATCCTAAATTCATTTCTATTTTACCGAGAAAAAATATATGTTTCTATAGGAGTAGAAATGGAGGTGATTTTGAGTGGTGTCTATCTGAATCTAACTACCTATAAGAGGATTAATATCATCTATAATCCTTTTAAATGTATGTGGGTTTTTGATGAGGGTATACTCTATGAAAAATCCAATTTAGTCTCACATACATCTAGGCCAAAAGATATGATTGACCTTGGTTTGGAACCAGATGAAATTTTTGATACTAATTACTCCTTTGAGGAGGTTGAATCTCAGGATATGAATATGACTATGTAATCCAAAAGTTATTTTGAGGAGATCCTATAAAGGAATCATGTTCATGAAGTTACAGATGAAGGAGAGACAATGAGAGAAGAGGTATCTCCTGCTCAAGTTATTCCAGAATCTTCTGGTGTTATGTTTGATGATTTAAGGGATCTTGAATTACCCTAAATGGTTAAATCGGTAAGAGAATATTCACCTTCTGAGGGGTAGAGGGTTCATATATCCCTGTTTTTGGGACAAGCTCTTATAGACTTAAAAATTGATAAGGATATGGATCATGTTGTTGTGGAGAGTCTTCCTATGTTTGAGATAGTGGAGGATCCCATTTTTTAATTTCTCTGATTACAATAATGAATCCCTTATAGATAATCATTTCTTTGATATGGGTATATTTTCCTCAGGTGATGTTAATGGAAATAAGGATGATAAGGCTGATAAAAAGGATGACAAAGATAATAAGGGTAATGAATATAGAAATGATGATGATGATGATGTTAATCCTCTAAATCTAGATAAACCTATTCTTACTGTTGTTCTAAGGGAATAAGAATTAGTTAATACAAAGATTTCTACTCCTATTTTAGGGAGACCAGTAAGTCCTGACTCCTTTAAAGATCTATTAAAGCAATTGGAAATTCCAGATTCACCAAGATATATTCTTACAAATCTTTCTCAAGAAGAGGCTATTTATGACTCTTCTCACTGGATAAAATTTTTGGACATAGAATATTATAAGGAATAATCTAAGGCCTATATTAAAGAGATTTAATGACCTCCTGCTATTTTCTCTCCTAAATAAAAAATCCTAGAGAAATACTACTAAGGTGAGTGGTCATTATTCTAATTATAATGATGGTTTCCTTCTTGAAGCTAATCCTGGTCAAGATCAAGATACTCCATCTCAAGAAGAAAGACCTTCCTCTCCTTATCCTTCAATAATAACTTTAGAAAACTTTATTAAATTCATGAATGTTCTCTTAGAAGTTTTAAAATAAGGATTTTTGAGTATCAGTTGGGCTAATAGTCATGTCAGATATGATGAAATTTCATATACTATTGAAATTGTTGTTTCACACATCCATCCCAAGATGTTTATGAAAATATATCATATGCACCAAGAGATTCAATATTTTAAAATAAAAATGGAATGTTTTAGATGCCACATTGAATCCATGAAAGGTGATTTTTTAGATATATTGGCTCCCATGGGTGAAAGATAACTCCCTATGATGACAAGTCCATCCAAAACTTCATATTCTAATCAAGAACCTCCTCCTACTTTAGTTTCCTTCGAAGAGGATTTGATTTAAAGGATGATTCATGAAGTGATTCAAAATATCTTTGGTAGTGTGAAGGATATTTGAAACCAAGTATAAAAGGATATTGCTTCTCATGGAGAAAAGTAGTATTATTTGATTTATGATGAATCCATTAAGTATTTCAAAGATAAAGGTGTAATCAAGGGTTCTATAATCATTATCTTAAGATAATTCACACCAAATAAAATCTAAAGACTCGGTTATTATCATTGTCTATAGATTTTAGGATTCCACCTATGACAACCTCATTAAAAGCCATTATAGAGAATTTATTAGTTATAATCCCTCTGCTAAATCAATTCATGTTAGAGAAACATGAGTTCCTTCAGGTTATGGAACATAGGTCAAGATTGGATGATATCATAAGGATCCTATATCCTTATATATATGTTTCTAATTCCCCTATGATAGAACCTCCTATTCTTTCTTTACCTAACACCATGCCTCTCTTTCCCATGACTCAACTTCAATTTTAGTTTCTTCCACTTCATATATTCCAACCTCTACCTCACCGATACCGCATATAGGACCTTTTGGCTTCACTCTTTCCCAATCCCTTGACCACATCATTCCAGTTACAAAGGGTATATCTATTCTGGGAGCTAATTCCATTCCTCAACCTCCTGCTCTTGTACTTGGTCCTATTGTTGGAAAAGGGAAGGATCTCCCTGAACCATCTACCCATATCATAATGGATGATTCCAATTATTATTATACTATAATAGGTCCTATGTAATATTTTTTATAAATTAATTAAATATTAGTTTATTCCTATTTCTTGTCTATTTTATTTTTCTTCTATATACTTTATTTTATATTTATTTATTATTTAATCTTTAACCCTTTATGAATCCTTTTTTATAACCCCAAAGGAGAAGTAAAATGTATGGCATAAAAAGGTATGAAGGTATGATTAAATTTTTTTTTTAATAAAAATGGTTTTTTAACAAACTATATTTGATTAATCACTATTATTAATTTATTAATACAGCAGATTATAATATTTAATTCCTAATATTTATTTCTTTGAATAAAAATTTATGCCATGACTTATGATCATAGGAAAGGGGGATATTATTGGATTAGTCCAGCAATTACTTGTTTTAATAGTCAAAAATCACAAATCATGTTTATGTTAGTTTTAATCCATTTTATATTTTATGAATGTAAATTATTTTCTGGAGAAGTAGGAAATCTTTTCTAAGTATGGAATCGACCTCACTGTACGTGCAATTGACCACATGACATATGTGATCGACCACATGACCACCTGATCATCCATTAAAAATTTATTCCAAAAGAACCAAGTAATAATAAGATTTAATTGTGCAATCTCATGGAAAACTAAGTGACTATAGAGATCAAGGTTTATAAAAAAGGCATGAATCAATTTCATGAATAAAAAAATAATTTGTATCTATTTTTTTTGAAAAATGATTGGATCCACCACACAAGGAATTTATCAACCAGAAAGTTATAAGAAAGAAACTTTAGGTCTATTGAGAATATATCTAAGTAATGGTTTGACCGTACATTGATTTATTATTGATTTTAAGACTATATGAAGAGATTATGGTTAGTAGTCTAAAAATTGACAAAGTATTGGATTGAAGATAAGTAAAAGGTGATCGATTGTAAGAAAAAATGATCAAACATATGTAAAATTGATCGATCATATGATATATAAATGAAATCGTAAAGTATTAAAGAGATTGTGCATACTGGCGTAGTAACCTTAAAATCAACCATGCATAAAGGTATGTATTATATTATTAAATTTCTAAATATATTAATCCATCCACTTTTCTGGGAAGATTTAAATGTCGATCAGAATCATTTAATGAGTGTGTATTTTTTCCAAATTATAAGGATCTTTATTAATGATTTTTTAATAGCTATTTCAGAAGAAAGATTCCACCTTTAAAAGAACTGAAAGAGGTGTTTGATAAAGTAGATAGACATAGAGACATCAGAATTTTTCTTGATTGAAAACAAATAAATCATAATCGATATCCAACATTTTTGATACCTTGTTCTCACCAAAAATTTGATGAAAAATCTGAGAACAACTGAAATTATTTGTGCATTTATTCCAAATAAAAATATAACAATTAGAATATAATAATATTCTATAGAACAACATAATATGTTGTACTAAATTATTTACCTTCTCTTACTTTATTTTATTACTTTTGAGTTGTTTTTGTTATTCTCATTGTATAAATTTTAAGCACCATCTCCAATGTTGAATCAAAGAGTGAAATGCACTCTCTTTATTAATTATTTATTCATTCTACCATGAAGAACTATGGAAGAGGTTGTGTATCTTGTACTTTATACGTGCAGTTTATATTATTTCATTTATCCTATGTATAACTATGGAAGAGTCCCTATATATCTTATAAAACCTTGTGTATTTTTGTGTAAAACCCTATCCAAGTTGTGGATGATTTTATTTAATAATAATCTTCTTAGTAGAGGATTATTTCCAAGTGGAGGGGATTAAGTCTTGGCTTGAGAGTGAAGCCCTTTTTTATTTCCACTATGTTTTTATCTATTTTCCTATTGTATGGTTTTCAAAAAAAAATATGTATTTTTTTTCTAAATTTTATAAAATACATTAATTTTATAGTTGAATTTAATTTTTTTGGTATATACTGTGTTTTATTCAAGTAAAAATATTTTAAAAGATATGATATTTTTACAACTTTTTTAACTAAGTTGTGATAAAACTTATAAGAATCATTTTTAAAATATTGAATCATATAACTCCAATATTTAAGTTAATTGGGACTAATTTATAAATTTAGGGATTTAGTTTTTTAATATTTTTAATGAAAATTTCAATTGGAAACTCAATTAATCCCCACCCCAACTTGAGTTGTCCATAAGGACCAACACAAGAAAATGTCCCCACATGACTGATGTGGCCCCATCATCAATCTATACCCACGATATAAATCAAACAATATGATCTAGCCTCCAACTAGTATAGTTAGAAATAGGGGCATCTGAGGCCTCTCTACATCTTGCCCTATAGCATGAACTAGTGTGGGTAGAAAAAAGGAGTGTGAAGATCCTAAATTATACAAGTCAAAAATAAGGGGAAATGATAAATTTATTGTACCTCTAATAATCTTTATCCCTCCCCTATGGTTCTACCACCCCTACTATATACAACTAACCACACCCATCTTCTCCACCTCTATACTGATGGCCACCTCTATAGCCATGTCGAGGTTTAGGTCCATGAAGATAAGGAACATCCCAAGGTTGACCTTTACCTGCTCCATCCCCTCATGGAAGAGAAAAATCCAGTTTCTCCTATTTCTGAATTGACATCTTTTGATATTACTGTTGAGGATGATGTTATACAGGTCCACTTCCACCATACTAAGCTTAAAGAACTATAGGGAATTGATTATGATGATGGAAACAGTCCCCATAGGAAAAATATACCTGCCTAAATCCCCCATGAAAATCATGGATATTGTTGTCCCCGGAAGGTTGGAAGAGAAGCTACAGAGGTTGACTCCATGTTGGTTAAAACCTCGAAGGCCCTAGTAACTATGAACTACCACCAAAAACTCTGATCCCTAAGGTACCTTGTTGGTTCCCTTCTATTGGTAAACATCCTCATCAAAGCATACACATGAAAACCTATAACTTATTATAAACCTCTATATATGTTGGAAATGTAAAAGGAATAACTGCACACTTGATAGAAGGACAGGTGCCTCCTCATGATTTCACACTCGATACTCCTCGTCGGGAAAAAAATCTTGGATAAAACACAAAATATCATGAACTTGATCCCAAGCTATCATATAGACATGATCCTTTGATGAAGAGGGAGAATCTACAATCTCTTCATTTCCTCTATGGTCAATGAGAGGAAATCCACTCAAAACTCCTAAAATTAGATCCACGATACATCTTCCTCCTTCTGCTCACTAAGATACAACATCCATCACTGATGTGAAACTCTCTGCATTTGGATAACATCCAAACAGACCCAGTACTTTGCTGGGACCTATATTGAACTGAAGTCAGTCTATAGCTCCTCCAACTATCTCTCCATCTCCGTATCAAAAACACTCCACTCATACTTTTTCAAAGCTTATTAATGAAAGGCTTGAAAATTCATCTGTCATAGGTCATCCTCCTCAACTGGGTTGACTCTTTGTTGGTCAATCAGATTAGCCTGCTAAACCTCCATAACCTAAACTACTCATGAATTATTTCCAAGATCCATAACTTAAATGGGAACAAAGAAATTGTAATCCTGATATTATGTAATTTTTTTAATATTTACTTAATTCATTTTAACTTCTCTAAAACCACCCAATTCAAACAAGAACACAAGTTAATTATTATGCATGTACCTATCCTAGGTCACTACCCTACAATTAGTTCCACCTCACTTAGTCATTAGATAGGCTCATAGTCCTTTCATTTGATCATGGGGGACCTAAATTCCCAAGTCAAAATTAGTATTCCCTAGCTTATGTCACACACCATAATCAACTGACATTGTTTACCTACCAACCCATGAATACCTAACTATGCCTAACTCCAAACATCATCCTATCCCTCAAACTAATGTCTTATACAACTCTATCACAACCCCATCCCTCCAATGGTACCCCTCCTAGGCCTAAAATAAAGGAAGAAGGATAATGACCCCTTAGTACTGCCTCTAGTAGGCCCTATGTTGGCGACCAACATCGAGGGTGTAGAATCTCACATATGAATGGAATTTCCCTCTATAACAACATAGGGTCATGAGATCGTATATCAATGATCAATTAACTTCATGACATAAAACAAAATAATTTAACCAAAACCATTTCACAATACATGAATTATGTAAATAATTACAAAGAATCTAGAAATAAATATCCAAAAGAAAAGTATTATAGTAGCAAATCAAAAAAAGATCCAAAGTTTGAGATAGAAATGTCCATAATGGTCTATGATGTCCTATAGGAAACCTGAAAAATAGTTTTTATACTCATAGGGTGGTAATACAAGTATACTCAATAGGATATCACCCAAAGTCTCTTTCTCACAAGTGAAAAGAGAATACTAATGAACTGATGATTAAAAAACAAAACAAAAAACACCTAAACAAGCCAACTAAACAATATCATACTCATTATGGAATAATCACTAAATAACACATCCAATCCTAGTAACATAATAAGAAGAATATCGATAAATAGGGTACCCCACACATCTTTCTCGCTGGTTTGTTTCTCTCACACCCCAACTGATTATATCATGGCGCACTCATCTCTTCTTAATGGTAACCCTATCTAAACACATATGGGCCATCACATCATGACAATCATCCAATGTGGAACTTTCCATCACATAACATCTTTCTCAAAGATACCTAGGCCATAACATCATGTCAAGTACCCCATGTGAAACTAGATATCACATCACACCTTACCCAAAGACACCTAATCCATCACATCACAACCACTACCATAACCATAATAATAGGCTATCGTGAACATAAAGGACATCAACCTTGTTCCCTTATCCTACCATGAATGACCCCCACCATAGACACCACATAATCTCATCAAAAAATCACTATTAGTGCATGCTTTTATTCTAACCATCATATCTCATAAATATCATCCCTCCAAGAAGAGAGAGTAGGAAAGAGGGGGTATCTATCCATCCATCCTCACTAACAGGTATTGGTAAAAACACCCCTAGTTAATTTAGTTGTTGTCACATGGTGCTTGATGTGGGTGGGGTGTTTATAGAAATCAAAATTAAAATATAATGTATATATAATATCCTCAACACACAAGGCCAACTTATGGTCTCACAAAAAGAGATCCCACACAACTCACAAAAACACCCCCAAGGTCTTGAAATCTTTCACCACTTCCATGGACACCGCTAAACGAATCACATTGGATAAAAAAGCTACACCACAACCACATTCCATTTCTTTTAAAGTTAAGTTGATTTCCATATTTCCCATTACCACTCAATTTTGATTAATTATACCCTTTATTTCACACATAAGCATTAACAATTTCAACCACACGCCCCATTTTAATTCATCCATTTGTTATCCAATAAACCCATACCATTTTGGTTTTGTTATTAATAATGTATTCTACATCAAGAAACAAGAAAAACACATCACAATGACCACCCATCTTTCTCATGCCAACAATCCCCTCATTGCTACTATTTCACAACCACAACCACTTTCTCATCACAACCACCACATTACATGCCCAAATCTCATATTCACATAACCTTTTTCAAATTTACCAAGGGGTTTTTCATCACATTTAACTTTACCTTTCATGGGAACACTACAAAAAATTGAAATTTAGTAATGTTTTTTAGCAACTTTTTTTAAAAATGTGTCTAATTTTGTGATTTTGTTTAGCCACTTTTAAAAATGTGGCTAATTTTAAATTTACCCATATTTTTATGAAAACATAGCTAACTTAGAAATATATTTGAAAAACATGGCTATTTTTAAATTTAATTATGTTTTCCTGAAAATGTTTCTAATTTAGAGACTTTTTGTTAGCAATGTTTAAAAACATTGCTAAATTTAAAAATATCCACCTTTTCTATAAAACATGGCTAATTTAGTAATGTTTTTAAGAAATCATGGCTAATTTACAGACATTTTTAATAAAACATTTCTAATTTAGTCATGTTTTTCTAGAAGACATGGCTAATTTTAAATTTAGCGACATTTTTATGAAAACATTTCTATTTTAGTGACATTTTTTACCAATATTTTAAAATATGACTAATTATATATAATTATAATTATATTAAGTTACACAGAAAGACATAAATATAATTTTATAATTATATATATATATTTATATTCAAATACATTAACATATATTTAAATATAATAATATATATATATAAACACAAAAAAAAAACACACACACACACACACACACACATATATATATATATATATATTCAAATAGCCACCAGGGTGTATCTTAGTGGTAGCTGCCCCTATATCTCTCGGTGAAGTATCAAGCTCGAGTCTCGTCGAGTTCTTCCCTGCATTTGTGTGTAGAATGCTTTTATTAGTAATGTAGCTCATTTACCTACATCTATGTAAATATAAATATATATATATAAACACACATGCATATAAAAATATATAATATATATACAATTATATTAATATATATAACACATATACATTTTTAATTTAGCAATGTTTTTAAGAAAACATGGCTATTTTAGTGACACTTACCATTGTTCTAAAACATGGCTAATTATATATATATATATATATATATATATATATATTAATTTACATGTGTATAAAAATAAAAAAAATTATAAATATAAATATAAATATAAATATATTTATATTGAATACAATACATTATAATATATTTAAATATCATAATATATATATACAAAAATATATATATATATAAACATGCACACACATGCATATTTATATATATACATATATGAATATATAAATACATATATATATATATATATATATATATATATTATAAGTGTGTGACTGTAAACAGACACGAGCACACATATATATAAACACACACACACACACATATATACAGACACACATATATATAGACTTATATATATATATATATATATATATTAACATGAAAACACACACACACACACACACATATATATATAAACATATTAATTATTTATTGACATGGCTTGAAGCCTGTCCCAGATTAGAACACCGATGTAGGTGAGGTATCACCCGTACCTAATTGGTGTTTTGGTTTTGTAATACCCTCTACTAATAATAAATAATATATATATATATATTAATTATTCTAATACTAAAACATATTAATATATGTATAAATATAGGATGGTATATTTTTAAAATCAAAAGTTCTTTAAGTTAGTTGGTTCACTTGTAGTCTGTGAGCAGACCGGTGTGACCTTCGAATCCTACATGGGGTGATCTCTTAAGAATTGAGTGGGGGTTTAAATAAGGGAGTAAGGAAGATCAGGTGATATTAGTCTTGAAAAATATATTTTTTTATCATGTATGTTTATTGAAAACATCGCTACTTAATAACTAATTTACCTATGTTTACATAAAAGGATGATAAAGTGTGTGTCACTAATTTGCAATGTTTATAAATGTGGCTAATTATCGATGTTTATAAATGTAGATAATTTATAAACCTATCAAATTAGCCATGTTTATAAATTTCTATAATTTGAGATATTTATAAACATCAAAAATTGACAATGTTTATATACTTATCTAATTAGAGACGCACTATTTCCTTATGTTTTTTATATAAATTCATTAGTAATGCTTTAAAACATTTATAATGAAAAACCTGTCACTAAATTTAAATTTTTTAGTGTCATTATCAAACAATAGACAATTTCTAGTGGAAATCAATTATTTATTTGGATATAAATGATTATCTAATTCCATTTAAGGTGGTGAAAAACTAATCCACAATAAGGTTTCCATAATCACAAAAAACACAATGAAAAAAAAACCCCAACAACCATGATTTTTAACATGACATCAAACCCATACAATCATAATATCAATAATATAAAAATTTGTAAAGCATTTTATTTTTTTCCCCTTCCCATTAAATTTCAATTTAACGAATTCAATATATTCATTAGGATAGTGAATACTATATTCCAAAAAGATAACAAGATCGTAACACCACCTTAATGATAAAACTAGATGATAAAAAAAAGGATCCCCTGCCCCAAATGAAGCTTTCCGGTTCGCTGCA
This sequence comes from Viscum album, assembly GCA_963277665.1. Classification (NCBI taxonomy): domain Eukaryota; kingdom Viridiplantae; phylum Streptophyta; class Magnoliopsida; order Santalales; family Viscaceae; genus Viscum; species Viscum album. Next base: position 1,714,279,114 of record OY728125.1, read on the forward strand.
AAACGATTGATCAAGGGGAAGGCCACCGCCAAGCAAAATAGTGAAGGAGAACACCCTAACACAATAATAATGTAATTATCTAAACCAAAATCACCAAACTACTATTTTTATTAACAATGGACTTTCCCCAGATGAAGAACATGGATGTGAAAAAGTAAGGTAGAGAAGGAAACTTTCTTAAAGCCAACAACGATCGATCTCTCAAGGATGGGGTTGAAATCCACTAAAATGGGTCTTAAATACCTATTTGGGATACACTTGGGCACCCAATAACTGAGAATAAAGTTTGGATAATGAGGGGGGTTTAATTTATATGTTGTATTCAAAACATAAAACCACAATGTATCCCTCTCCACTATGCCACAAAATTTCTAAAAAGGGAAGAGTATGGTTAAAAGGGGAGGGACCACTCTATATCCTTTCTATTAAAACTCCCTCTCAAAAACATGGATATATCTATGTTGTAGATACCATAAAATAGGGTATGGTCCATGGTTCAATTTTAAGGACCACATCGCATAAGCCTTTATCCAACAAGAGGTTATATCATATCCCCATCTCCATGACATAGGTTTTCCTAAAAAGGAAGAACCGTTGAAAACCTAAACCTGGTCCACTACACCACATCCAAAAATCGTACACCACATCCACTTGGGTAAGAAACCATCTCCACACCACAACTTCTTTTTTTTTTCCACGACTATGATAATTTTTGAAATAGCACTAAAAACCTCCTCCCAAGCCTATATTCCACAGTTGGCCTCTCCATGACATATTTTAAAAACCTTTATAGTGAAGCAAAAGAATATATTCTATAGAATCCTTCTCATTAATAATCTCTGACTGTAACCTCCTTTCTCCTTCAAAACTCCTTGGGATCTTCCATAGACACCACTTCCCTAGAATTCCTGTAAAGTAAAGGGCCAGAAGGTCTATTCCATTACACATGTATTCATTATTACCATCACCCAACTATAAATGTAAAAAAAAATTCAATCCCATTTCATTCAAATCACACAGTTCATTATCACTATCTTTTGATTTCCCCTTGATTCCTAAAAGGGTTCACGATATATTAGCACACACATTTTTTCCAATGTTCATCAAACCCAAATTATGTCTTAAAATATTATCCATCCAATAAAGTAGTTATAATAAAATAATAAACTTCTTCTAAATACGATTGTGTTGTCTATTTTTAGAAGGAATGTAAATCAATGTAAGATCCAATAAATCCTAAAAATCATACATTGGACGAATGTTTTCATGGTTAAGTTATTCTAGAATTTGAACCCAGACATTATTTATGATGATGGGTCATATTCTCTATTCCAATCAAATGATACACAGTCTTTTCTAAATATTTTAATTGGAGGAAGAAATCATATGTGTCCAAGGTATTTCTACTTTCTATAGTTCTCAATCCATATAGATTTTTTACTTTTATTAAAATAAGGAAAGGATAAATATCATTTCATACTCCAACCTTATAAGTTAGCATACATTTGGAATTCCTTAATTATCCCGAAAAAATAGATTAAAGTATAAACATTTCATTAGATTATGGGTTAAAAATCATTACACCATCTACCCAAAATGTTTGCAGCTTATAAATTAATGGTTTCATATAAACATTGATCTTAATGTCAGGTCTTCTCGGTCTATCCACAAGATTCGAATGTAATAAAAATGGTTGATTCATGCATAACCATGGGGTAAGGTTTTATAGAACCAACACTTCTATCCACATAGTATGTAACACACTAATATTTTAAAATAAGAATACTATGTTTGATAACGTATAGGACACACAACATCGAGCTTAAATGAACCACAAAATATTATTATTTAAATATGATTATTATAAACTAGATGTTAAATTGGAGGGTATCAGTAGGAATAATCATATTATAAAATATATAATTGTCCTAATTAATAATAATTTATTGATTAATTCTTAGGAAATAAATATTCAATTTTTAGTAAATTCGTTTTAGGATTTAAAAATACATTTTTCCTCAAAATGGTTTTTATTGATTTTTGTAACCAAATATTATAATTAATTTATACCACTTTTAAAAATTATATTTTATAAAATTAGAATCATTTTTCAAATCATCATATCAAAATTAACTTATGGTGAAATTTTAGAATTTTTTTGAATTGATTAATTTTTTAGTGAATAGAGAAAAATTCTGATTTTTCAAATAATATCATTTTTTTATTGAACCAAATAATTTAAAATTGTCATTCTATTATGGATTTTTTCTTAATGTGTAATATGATTCATTGGATTTATAATTATCTAATTAATTTAATTTTAATCAACAATATTCATGATTTTAAAATAAGTTAATTTGTATGCTTAAAAATGAATTTTTCTAAAAACTAATTATCATTTAGTTTTATGAATTTATATTTAAACTAATTTCATACACCTAAAATGATTGAATCTTGAAAAATATATAATATATTTTGAATTTGGGGGATCAAATTTGGTAAATAGGTCCCTTTTATAAAACCCTGATATTTTATAGTATATTTATTTTAGATAAATTTAATCTATTCGGTATCTTATGATACACAAAACCATTATATATTAAAATATGAAAATTATGTTCGATAGCATATACAACATACAACACCAAGCTTAAATGAACCACGGAATATAATAATTAAATATTACCATTATAAACTAGCCATTGAATTGAAGGGTATGAATAGGATTAACTAATTTATGAAATATATATAAAGGTCCTACCCAATGTAAATTTATTGATACATCCTTAATAAGTAAGCACTCAACTTTTAACAAAGATATTTTATTCTGCAAAAAAAAATATATTTCCATCAAAAAATGATTTTTATTGTTTTTTGGGAGAAAATATTATAATTAATTTTTATATCTTCTAGAAATTTTATTTTATAAAATGAAAATAATTTTTTAAATAATCATTTCAATATTAACTTTAGGTGAAATTTTTGGATTTTTCATAAAATATTTATTTTTCAGTGAATAGCGAAAATGTTAATTTTTGGTAAAACTTTGATTTATTTTTAATATATTAAATAATTCAAAAGTAACATTATTATTGTAATAACATTTAAAAATAATATATTATTTATTTAGGTATATTTCATTAAATTAATTACATTTAAATCATCTTTATACTGGATTTTAATCTAAGTTTATTTTTAGGCTCTAAAATACATTTTTTTTGAAAACTGTTTTATAGTGCATAATGTTCCTCCATTTTAACTAAGTAAAATAAAACCTGATGAGGAATTATATTATTGAAATTTATATATTTTATATATCTATTAATATTAATATAATTATTATTAATTTTATATAGTTATTATAAGATCATTTTATGCTTGAAAAATGCATTTTTTTAAAACTATTTTTCGACACATTTACGGGGTTAATTTTAAATAAAATTCCACCACTTTAATAAATTTAATTTGATAAAATGGATTAATTTTTTTAATAATAATAATTAATATTGTCTAATAAGATTAAATTAATTTTTTTTATTATAATTAATAATGAAAATAGTAAAAAAATAATCAATATGATTAAGGTGAAAACAAGTTTATTGGGGGTTAAACTAAAAAGATAAGGATTACGAATAACCTAAAACTTGTAAAATTATTATTTTATGTCATTATTTTGGCCTTATATCATACAAGTTTTGAATATGGATCATTTTTTATCCTTTTTTCTTGTAAAAATTGTGGGGGAAACTCATTCTTTTCAAAAATTCCAAGTGGGTCATCTCCCCCCACTTATAAAAGGCAACCACCTATCCTACCCTATTCACATTTCCAAATCCATTTTTTTCAGCCAATACCTACCCAAATTGATTTATTAATTCCATAAAAAACCATATAGTCCCTTTTTTATCATAAATCCAACCTAGTAATTCTTTTTTTTTGAAAACCTAAAGAAGTTTTCTAAAGAATAGGTGACTTCGTTAAACATCTGCTTTTATTTTATTTATTCTTAAAACTATTTCAAATCCTGTTCAATAAAGATGAAATAATAACACCAATATATCCAATATAATAAGATTTTATTATTTTAATGTAATAATATTTATCCATCTTCTACTCCATCAAATAGGAAACAAAATTTTTGATCGTGTGTAAGGTGGACTATCGCCTCCTAAACCGATGTAATTCGGTTTCCATCACCTCCTATCACGGTTGGATATAATGATATATTTAATATATATATATATATATATATGTGTGTGTGTGATATTTTGAACATAATTATTCTCCTATAATTATATTATCATGTATATCTTATTAGTTTCCATTCTGTGGAGGATAAGGTAACATCGATCTTGGGTATAATGGACTACAACCTCACGTAGTGATTTGGTTCATTTTTCAGAAACATTTTACATGGAAGGTAATAAAGGATAAATATTATGAATATATGTGATATATATTATATGATATTTATTCCTAAAAATTAATATACCAACCACTTCCTTATCCTTTCACTCATTAATGGAATGATATCGCTGCTTGTGCGTGCGTACAACCTATCATCTCCACAGAGCAATGTGATTAATTTTCCTTGTCAAACATTAAAAAATGGTAATAATAATGTATATAATGAGTAAATATGATATTTATAACGTCATTATAATTATGTATATGATTTAACTATATCAAATGTTCTAGATCTGGAACTCTCGTGACAAAACATGCATGAAAAAACATGGTAACTAAAACCCAAAACAATAGTGATAATGAAAATTGTTTAAAAAGGGTGATTAAATGTTATAAAAGGATAATATATGATATTATAAATATTAATATGATTATATTATAACTTTTTAAAAAAAAATTAACCACTATATAGTAGTTTAATGGGTGCTTAACTAATGGTAAACATGTGTTAAGGGATTTCATCTCAATTTTCATTTCATTGAGACATATTTGTTAATATGCACCTATTCTCTTTTATTTGGTTTATATACTACCCATTTGATGTATTTAACATTAATAAATATTTATTAAATATGTTAATTTTTTCAATACATCTTTATTCTTTCAAGGGGTTATAATTTGAATGTTACCAAATAGGTATGAATCTATTTTACAATCTCACTTTCTTTTGGGATTTCTTTTACTCATGTTGAAGAAATATTATCATTTATCCTTTACAAGATCTAATAATTTTATTATACTATGTATATTTAAGTATTTTCTATATTTTATTCAAAATTTTCCTATCTTTGGTACTTTTATAAATAAAATAAATGATTAAAAGAAAAACCTATTTCATTTCACATTAAATAGAATATATTTTTCTTCTATATCCATTTTTCCAAAATTGTTTTGTAATAGTCCTTTTATTTACTCAAATGATTTATTAAGGAAATTTTAATTTATCCTTTACTTTTAAAAAGTGTTTTAATGGAATATTTATACTATTTTTCAAAAGGTGTGTTTTTGATAAAATGTCAAAAGGGGTGTTTTTAACGTACATGGAAATAATAGACTTCCTCATCATTGTAACCGCTTTACGAAATATAGGTTCTTCAATATGTTTTCAATTGTTTTATAAAGAAAAATATTTTGTGAAATATTATTTTACTATCTCACTTCCATTAACTTTATTCTTTGAAAATACATGATTTTATTTCAAAAATATATATATATTCCCAATGAACCGATGGTCACCTCTCATTTCTTGATTAATTTTGTGATTGTTAACTTTTTCTTGAGACAATTACTTTCTTATGGACATATTTCATTGGAAATTACATTTCTATTAAATATAAAAATTATTTTTATTATTCATATGATTATTCACTAAATCTTATAACATTTTTACATACAATGTTTACTTTTAAAGTAATATGATTAACTGAGGAAATATTGATAAATATATATTATTTACTCAATGTGGATATTTGATTATAAGGAATATTTATTCATGAATTAAATCAATCATTTGATATATGAGGAATTCTTTGGACATGTAATTATGGGTGGGGGAAAGAATTATATATCCCATCGATGCATCAATAGGTATCCAGAGATAAATCAGTTGGCCAAATTAAATGGGATTTACCTATAGTTTTAAACTATCATGTGAAAGGAATTGATAATAGAGGTATTATGATGCATGAGATCATGAATTTCAATAATTGGGCATTTCCATCATTGATGATTAAGTTATTATTATTATTAATGATATTTTCACATTGATATTATCTATGGATGCATTTTATTCTCATTTTATTGATTAAATGGAATGTGTTTTCAGTTATTTACATTACCATAATGATTATACCTTATCTAATCATGATAGATAAGTTATTGATTAAATAGAATGTGTGTTCAATTATATAACTTTCCATATTGATTATTCTATATTGATTCACGATTACTTCCACTATAAGTAAACCTTACTGAGCATTTAGCTCACACTTATTTTTTTCTTTTCCCTATGATATGAAGAAGAATTCTTTGAATGAGTCTAAGGATACTGAATGTTTTCCATTAATATTTTTTTATTTCCAAATATAAAATGGTATCATGTATGTATATGGTTCTCTAAAACTTCTAAATTTATTTATCCTTTAGGATTTAACCCCTTATATTTATGTAAATGTAATAAATTATATGTCGGCTCTGGGTTACTAGAGTCGGGGTCATTAGAGTTGGTATCGTAAAATGTTTAGTAGAAACCTTAAGAACTAAATTAAGGAAAATATTGATTAGATAACACAATCCTATGATATACTTAAGGATAATTATATAAGAGCATCCTAATGTTTTGATAAGGTATAGATTAAGTAGTTTTTTCTAGAAATACATCTCTATCTGGATACTATAAGTGAACATTATTCTAGTATGGATGTACCTAGGACTAATATCTCTGAAAAAGGTGCATCAGGCTTGTCTCGATTGTTAACTAGTACATGTCAATGGTCCTTACTATTCACATGTTTTGAAACTTTCATGGGATATGATTAGGATATTTTAAATTTTATTTACAAACCATCATAACGTATTTGAATAGATGATTGAAATTAATAACCTAGGTTAAAACTAAGGTGACTTGGATTTAAGATTAGGTTTCATGATTTAGATATCGTATAAATGATTATATGGTTTTACCACTATGAATATTATTACTCACACTATACTTTTCTTAGTTTTAGTAAATGGTTTGAACTTGAAGGAATCATGTTAAAATTGAATATGATAGACAATGTGGTGATTATGAGAAACCAAATGGGATGATAACTAGAGTGAAAGATATCATGATTATTCCTAATCAGTTATCAAGATATATGATTTAAATCCTAAACCTTAACCAACTCTTGGATTCACCAAATAAGATAAGTATGGAGTCTACTAAGATCTCTAGTGGGGGAGACAATAGAGGAAAGAAGGAATGATTTCCTTTTTGTCAGAAATATGGAAAGAGACACATAGGAGAGTGTATCAAAGGAATACAAAACTATTTTATGTGTGTAAAAGAAGGTCATAGAGAAATTAATTGTTGAGGAAAGTTGAGGACTTTAATGGAGAGAAATAAATTTCATTATAGTGATCCATTTATAGTCAGTTGTGTTGGGTGTGGGAAGGTTAGGCATTATCTGAGTCAATACCCTCTTTTAATGGTTAACTCCTAGATGAAAGAAGGAATTATGTTGAAGTAAAAGGGTTGAATTATTTAAATATTTGGATTCAATAATTAAATGGTATAAGTATTTTTATAAATGGTATTTTGGTTATAAGTTCATGAAGCATCTAATGACAGTGTTAATTTTTGGAAGCATATATGTCTTCATCTAAGATTAGCTCTAAAATTAAATATAATATCATGAGTTTATGAGTTTAAGAGTTTCATTTCTTAAAAAAAATTGTTGAGGTTTTATGTGATGGGATTTTATCAAGAATAATGATATTTTTGGAGACATTTATAGTAATAAAACTTATTAGTTTAGTATAAGAAAAATTTATTTAAGGAAAAAGCCTTTACATTTTGTGGACATAAGATTAATGGTATTGGTAACCTTTAAGGTTTATCTTATCTTTGATGTGATAGTAATTATGGGTCATCAAAATTTGAGAACATAATAGTAATTATATTAATATAGTTTTGGAAAAAGGGACAACCCACTTGTTGGGTGACAACCCATCGCATCCGGAAAGGTCACTAGGCTTGAACCCACAACTGAAGGGCAACAAGTGTGTTGTACCTACCATTGTACTATGTTATGTTTTGGTTAATATGTCTTTTTTTTACCTAAAAATTTTTATGTATAAATATTAATGTTGAATCAGTGGTTTTACTATTGAGGTTTAGAGATTAATGTATTATATTGGATAACTAGTGTTTACCATATTGGTTTTGGAAAATTTTTAGAGCTCGACTAAAATACTTATAACTCTTTTATGGATATTATGATCCATTAAAAGTTAATTTTAATGTTTCAGGCAATAAAAATCATTTTTTGATATTTATTTCTTATAGTAAGAGATGGATTGGAAATTGACTAAAGCACAACCAATAGATGAAATTATTCTTATGAAATAGAAAGATATCAAGTATGTATATTTCCTTATAATCTTAGACAATAAAATAATTCCTCGAATTTAAGAAAAGGATATTGAAATGAAAATTTTATCCCATTATCTTATTATCTAATGAATCAAATGATATTTTAAATCATTACAGATTTATAGTTTTTTGATTATTATCTTTCTCTTGATCATTCAATTTCTTGTGATCAATGACCTTTATCACTCTCCAAAATTATTTATGCTTTTCTTCCATGACCATACTTTCACTTCACACCAAAGTTATCCAACATGGAAACCTACTTATGTGTTATTCTATATGACCTTCATAATATATTTTCCCACTTTTAAGAGTATATTTTATTAAACTTTTTTATTATGTGCATTTTCAACAAAGTAATATTAAAATATCAAACCCTTGATTTGTGAGTGCAAGTTCAAATTGAGAGGACACAATTTATTGAAGGTTGGGGGAATGTGACACCAAAAATTTTTATAGAATATTTATTTTTAAATAAATTTAATCTATTTGATAGATTTTTGGTACTCACAACCATAATATTTTAGAATAAGAACATCTTGTTTGATAGGGTATACGACACGCAACACAGAGCTTCAACGACCAGCGAAATATATTATTGAAATATAAACATTATAATATAGAAATTAAAATAGAGGGTATGAATAGGGTTAAATAATTTATGAAATATATAATGTTCCAACCCAATATAAATTTATTGATAAATTATTTTCTACAAAAAATATTATTCCTTCAAAAAATAATTTTTATTGATTTTTGTCATAAAATATTATAATTGATTATTGGATATTTTAGAAATTTTATTTTATAAAATTAATAGCATTTTTTAAATCATAATATCAATATTAATATAGGGTGAAATTTTGGTTTTTTTAAAAAAATATTGATTTTTCAGTGAATGGTGAAAAATACCAATTTTTTTTGTAAAACCGTCATTTCTTTTTAATAAATTAAGTAATTTAAAAGTAAAATTTTTATTTTAATATGATTAAAAAATAAGATAAGTTTATTTAGTTGTATTTAATTATATTGACTACATTTAAGGAATCTTTATATTGTATTTTAATAAGAGTTTATTTTTTAGTCTCTAAAATACATTATTATGAAAATTATTTCAAGTGCATAATGTGTCTCCATTTTAGCTAATTAAAATAACCCCTAATAAGGAATTGTCACATACCAGACTAGGTACCATGGTAACTCAATAACCAGTCTGACCTTGACATAGCTCGAAGTTCGTTCTCGATCCCCACGGGTTGGCGACTAGCACCTAGCATCAAACAACATGCAAGTGGGAATGATTTTTCCACTTACAATGCGGAAGTAAAAGAAGAAAGACATTATGAATATAAAAAGAAAACTCTACTTTGAGTAAAGTACCATAATAAAATAATTCAAAAATAATCCCAAAGTACTACAGCCCAAGTACTGAAACATGGAAACACAACCCATGTCCCTAAGGACACAACTCATCAATACCACTATTTAGTAGTTGGATCCACCTCCAAGTGATCCTTTAACTTTCCATGAACCTAGAAGAAGATAATCTACAAACACCCGATGACACAGGTAGGGTGTGAGATAAAAATCCCAATAGGGTCACCCCATGGATTCCATAATAGATGCTAATAATTTATTAACTGAAGGAATGCTTTCAATTCTCAAAATAAACAGGTTTGGAATTTTAAAGAATAATTAAACAAATCATGTTATACAGTTCAAATGATGAAAAAAATCTTTAAGAAAAAACTTTATAAATGATTGAATATTTCTAAAAAAATGGATTAAATAAAACAATTACATAAAACAGTTTATGTAAAATCAACAGGCATGTAATGCATTTCACAAGTAATGGAATACATTTATATCTCAAATATAAATAAAAAGTGAGCAACATTGTCATCTTCCGAATAGTTACGATAGTATTTTTGGATATAGGAATCTACACTCTCTAAGTTATCTCATAAAAATGTGTACACACGTCCCAATGACACTAGCCAAAATAGACTCATCACCTACCCATCGGGGATATGACCCACAACACATGTTTTCAAACGTTGTAATAGCATAGAGTGTATCCAAATAACTCACCAACTAACTAAGGCTTGAATGTGATCTGATATAATGTGAAAATTATTTCAAGAATGCTCAAAATACAATTAATCCCCATTTTCCCATATTAAATTCCAATTTTCCATTTAAAAACCAAAATGGTGTTTCAATAAAAAACATGTTACTTTCACTAGATAAAACCATAGGGTCTCTATCAAAAACATTTAAATCCATTTTCCACAATTTTAAATCCATTAAAAACAAATTCCATCATTTTATAATTCATTTAAACAATTTAATTCAAAAATTTAATTGAAATCATTTCCATCAAATCAATAATTTAAATTCAACAATTTAAATCATCAAATTTCCATAAAAACACACCCCAATTCAAGAGAATTAGGGTTTTTCCAAATTTTCATGCCAAACCAAACTCAAATATCTCAATTAAAATGTATTAGATTTTATTACATCAATTTAAAGAAAGTTAAGTAATTTAATTTAAATCAGTAGTTGAAATAAATCAATCAATACAAGGTTAGTCTATTTGTCTAGAACGTGATGGAACCACCTAGCTCAAGTTCATCGATGTCAGTGGCAAGGATAAACCACCATGTGTGGTTCAATACACCTATGCACGGCCCTATTATCATAAGCATCAACACACCAATGATCGACATTCGTCAAGGGTTCCTAGAACCAAAAGTATCTATTTTATTTCATAAGGAAATAAAATATAAAATGTGAAAATATTTTCTCTCTCTTAGATAATTTTTAGATTATCTTTTAAATTATCACATGTGATAATAATTAATCTCTCTTGGATAAGTTTCAAATTACATATATATTATCACATGTGATAATATTTATATTTCATAGAAAAGTTTCATATTATCATTAATCCAATGCATGCACTCACAATTATCCATTAGAATAATTATCTTTAATAAACTAACAATTTTCGTTTTAATAATATTAAAAATTAACATTTGATAATCTCAAAAATATCATTCGATAATTATATTAATTATTCATTGATAATATATGTAAAAATTATCTTTGATATTTCCAAGTAATTGATCTTTGATAATTTGTTGCAATTATCATTCAAATATTTCTTATAATTATCTTCGATAATTTCATGCAATTATTCTTTTGATAATTCACACAATCATCCTTTTAATGAAAAATATAAATTATCTTCTCATAATTATGCATAATTATCTTCTGATAATTCTATGTAATTATCCTCCGATAATATCATAAATTACTCCTATATAACTTAGGTCTACTGATTTATTTGATTTATTTTTCCATATTTTTTTATTTAAGAAAAATAATCAAATAATTAAACAAGGAAAGAAAATAATAAACTAGGCACATCTATGTGTAGCACCCAAAAGGGAAGAAGGGGATCTGGGTTGTGTATCCAACAGATGAAGTAGATCAGATCTACTTGTCGGAGGACTCCCAATCGGGTGGAGGGAAATTTTTGGGGGAACTAGAACATAAAGGAATAAAGCAAATAAAAGGTAGAACCATTTGGCTACCTGGAACCCCAAAAATAACTAGAAAATTAACCATCAATTGAAACACTCCATTTAATCTGTGATTTAAAAGAAAATTATTGATGGTTTCATTAATTTATCCTTACAATTTCATTGAAATAGAAATGGATTGAAATAATTAATAAACAAAAGATTTTAGATCTCTATCTGGTTGAAAATAGTGAAAACACGTTAAAGAAGATGACCAAAATAATAGAAAATGAAAATCCATAATTAAATTCGGATTTAATTATTAAATTAAATTAATTATTTAATATAAAAAAATTAAATAACATCAAACGTTCATTGGGAATAAAATTTATACCTTTCCTAAGGTAAATATCATGTTTTGGTCCCAACAGTGGTCTCAGATTTCCCATAAAATGCACCGTTTGAGAGATATTAATGATTTATTATTTTAAAATAGGAATAAATAATTAATTAAAATAAAAATTGTTATTTTTGCGAGTGAGGCATCCAAACACCTGGCGTATACAAATGTTATACCCCATCTAGGGTAAAACCCTCATTCCAGACCCATCAGTGGTATCATATTTTGGATACGATGCACCGTTTGGGAGATTGTTTATTATTTTTAATAAATAATCTATTAAATATTATTTAATAACTTTATCTCACAAGCGAGACATCCAAATGCCTAGTACCTTCAAATGTATACCCCTGTTAGGGTAAATGCCATATTTTAAACATAATAGTGGTTTCTAATTTCTCAAACAACCCACCATTTTGGAATTATTCAATTATTATGAATAGAAAATGCACACTTAATATATTATATTTAATAATTTTATTCTGTCTTCATCGAGCCTTTGTGGGCCTCAAAATCATGCACCATCTTAGTGTGGAACCCAAAAAATATTCAATTGAATATTTCAAATGTTAACCATCAATTAAGGCCTTTAACACATTTATCAAAAAAAATTTCTAATAAATCATTATTTCCAACTTAAGATATTAATAATTTAACATAAGATGGTTTATCAATACCTGAAACAGTAACTGGATGTTACAGGAATGATATAAATTAAATTTATAAATTATATATATGTGTTTTTTAATTGAAATCCATTTAACTATGATTAATTGTTATATAGTTATTATAATATCATCTTATGCTAGAAAAATGTATTTCATGAAAACTTGTTTTTTCGAAACATTTATAGGTTTAATTTTAAATTAAATTCTATCACATATGAATTTGATAAAATGGATTACATATTTTTAATCATCATAATTAATATTATGTAATAATTTCAACTTAAATTTTGACCATAATGGATAGTGAAAATAGTAAAAACTAATTATCTCAATTAAGGTGAAAATTGGTTTACTGGGGGTTAAACTAAGAAGATAAGGATTTAAAATTACCTAAAACATGTCCAATTCTTATTTCATGGACATATTTTGATGTTATATCATAAAATTTTCAATAATGGTCCATTTTGGATCCTTTTTTATTATAAAAAACATGGGTGTAATTCATTCTTTTCAAAAATTCTATGTATGTCCTCTACCCCCATTTATAAAAGGACACACCCTCTCCTCCCCTCTTCACACTTCAAAATCCATTTGATTCAAAAAAAGCGTACCAAAATCACTTTCTTAAATCCCTAAAAATATCCTATAGAGGTTTTTTATCAAAATTATAACCTAGTAAGGATTTTTGTACAAACCTAAATAAATTTTCTAAAGAAGAGGTAACGTTATTAAACAAGTGTTTTTATTTTATTTCTTATTAAACCTCCTTAAAATCTTATTCAATCATGATGATTTAATAAAAAACAATATCTACCATATTTTTAGATATTATTATGTTAATTTAATAACCTATATTCATTTCCTCTTCAATCAATTTGGAAATTAAACCATCGATAATGTGTACAGTAGACTACCACCTCGCGAACCGATGTAATTCTTTTTCCAAAGCCACCTCACACATTTGGATATAATGATGGATTATATATATATATATATATATATTATTTTTCACATAATTATACTCAAATTATAGTATCACATATACATTTTTACTTTCCATTCCACGGGGGATATCATCGCTTGTGCGTATATACGACATACCATTTCCACGAAGCGATGCGATTAATTTTCCATGTCCAACTTTCAAGAATTGTTTTAATAATGTATATAATGAGTAAATATTATATTTATAACATTATTATAATTCTGGAGATGATGGAATTATATCTTATGTTCAATATTGGGAACTTTTGTGACAAAACATGCTTGATAAAATAAGACAATTAGTACCCAAAACAATAGTGATAATGAAATATTGTTAAAAAATGGGCGATGAGATGTTACAAAAGGATCATATATGATATTATAAATATTAATACAATTATTTTATAATTTAGTAACATTTTTTAAACCACTAAAAATGTAACAGCCCGACCTGGACGCCACTAAACCGATGCTCCGATCCGATTCGTTATAAGGCCTCAAGAGCACCTCCCCATATGCTAGAAGATGTCGATTAGTATTAAGGGCCTAGGGTTTGATGGTGGGGATAATATTCCCTTACATCAAAGTAAGAAAAAAACATAAATAGATAAGTATCATACATAGCAGCAAATGAACAGAGTGTGGAAGCAGTAAATAAACTAAAATTGATAAAGCTGTAATAAAAAATGAAAATTTTATAAAAGACCAAAAAAATATGTCATATTTACAACACTAATCACACACTGGGATGAACATACAAATAAAAGAGTAAAAATGAAACTAAAATAAAAGTACAAAGATCTGCTACTAACTCTAAGCTAGACCACATACCCTGTCTCCAGAAACTATCAAACTAAATTATCCTGATCAGAAGAACCCATTAAAGAAGCTTTGCTCGATCATACAACTCTGGGCATCGGCCCTATCCATCATAAAAACCATGATCAACCTAAAAAATAAGACAAAATGTATACATGCACACTGAGATTCACGTGCAGGGGTAATGAATAATCTCAGTAGGCCACCCCAATGATGAACCTATAAATATGCTTCCATAAGTGAATGTAATTGCAATATGCTCAGCCTAGATGAGACTCAAATGAAAAGATAATTAAATCCAAAAATGTGATTCCACAGTCAACCCTCGAGTCCATAATCTTGATCAACTGGAAAAAGTGCAATCATGGATGTCCATTATTATATGTGTATATATGTATATCCCCATACCTATACATATATACATAAATATGAATATACATGAGTAAGGTGAAATAAATCACATAAAAAAGTAAAAGATCCTTGGGTCCATAATTTTGATTTTCTATAAATCCTCTGTAAGGACATTGAGATGAACGTCATGTGACTCAAGTCATGTATCATTAAGTCGATCTCTGGTTCGGTAATCCCAGTCAATATATACCTACTTCGGCCAACATTAGAAATGTCTCTGATCAAGCAGGTTCGTCAGAAGGGGATACTCATCTTAACCCTAGGTTCAACAATACTCACCTCTAATCACTATAAAGAAGGATTACAAGGAACTATATATGTACATATTGGAAATGGTCACTGAGATGGACACCATGATACTCAATCCATGTAAATCCATTCAAATGTCTGAGCCCTAGGTCCTGGTCCATAGGCAGTTATGACATTATGACTCAAATAATCCCTAATGGGATCACCCTTAGGAGATCCATAAAAGGAATACCCTATGGACCAAAGTATACTCTCAACATCCATTCATAAGAATAGTGTCACTATTGCTTCCACCCGACCCTAGGAGGAATCCTAGGCATCTTTAAAGGAGAGTGTAATCATCCATCGAGTACAAGTCACATCAATGATGAGGAATTCCATGTCTACCACCATAATCTAGTAATCGACTAGGGAGAGTGTAATCATCATCATAAATCTTGAGAGCATAATCATTCATGAGTATACATCAATGATGTGGAACACCATATCCAACACCATGATCCAGTAATTGAATAGGGAGAGCATAATCATCCCTATATCTTGGGAGAGAATAATTATCCATAAGTATAATCATATTGAGGAGAGTGTAATCATCCTAATAACATGTCAAATAGAGGAGATAGGAATCATCCTTATAACTCAAGAGAGATTAATCATCCATGAGTATCATTAATAGGGATCACATGCCCCAATATCATAATATCAAGCTTTACAACCAGATAATATGAATCACCTTTATAAATCCCAATAACATAATAATCAGAACATACGGGCCACTACTATAAAATATGCCTTTAATAGAACTAAAAATGTCCTTTATCGGTGCTAGATAAGCACTGACTATTAGAGTGACATTAAAATCCTAAGTCTTTTATCAGTACTAAAAAGCACTGATAAAGGACTGTTTATCATCTCATATAAAAGCGTTGATAAAGGGGAATAATTTAGTGTGCTATAACAGAACACCGTAGTACAAAAAACACAACAAAATTAGAATAATAAAGTATGCATATATAATTTTAATGAAAAGAAACCAATTTATGCTTGTTTGCTCAGTTTTGTCAATGTGAAGCGTGTTTTAAACTAAAATGATACTTATATATTGAAAAAACACATTTGGAGTCATACTGCTCACACCATGCATCGGATTGAGGTGTAGCTAATTATTACACATCTCAAGCGACTTATGGATATTTTTTCTAAAGTATCAAAATAATTTTAATGTGTTTTTCTGGTTTTGAGTACATCACTTGTCTTTTTTACTAAAAATTCATTTTGAACTAGAAACACACACTTTGAGTCATGCTGGTCATATCGTGTGTTGGTTTGATGTGATACCAATTCCTACACATCACAAATGACCTATGAATCATTTTCCTAAATTATAAGGGCAATCTAAGTGTGTTTTCTTGGTTTTTATAAAGTGACACTTTATAAACTAAAATATTGATTTTAAACTGATAACGGAAACATTGAGTCATACCAGACACATCATGTATTGGATTGAGATTTAGCTTATTCCTACACATAAAAATGACTTATGGATCATTTTGCTGAAGTATAAAAACAATCCAAATGTGTTTTCATGGTTTTGAGTAAGTGATTTTTCCTTTTTACTAAAATTGATTTCAATTTTAAATAAAAAGATTCACTTGGAGTCATATCGGTCACACCATGATTCGGATTGAGGTGAAGTTAATTCTGACACTTTCCAAATAGATTATGGATTATTATTATAAAGTATAAAAAAAATATGAATTCATTTACTTCGTTTTGAGTACGTCAATTTTCTGTTTTTACTAAAATATCATTTTAAACTAGAAACACGAACTTTGAATCATATCGATCACATAATGTATCAGTTTGAGGTGAGACTGATTCCTATAACATCAAAAATGACTTATGAATCAATTTACTAAATTATCATGAAAATACAATCATTTTTTCTTGGTTTTCAATGACTTACATTTTATGAACTAAACAGTCAATTTTAAATTAATAATAGATACATTGAGTCATATTGGGTACATCGTGTATCAGATTGAGGTGTGTATCATTCCTACACATCAAAAATTACTTGTGGATCATTTTAATAAAATATCAAAACAATTTTAATTCATTTTTTCAGTTTTGAGTAGGTCAATTTTCCTTTTTATTAAAATTGAGTTCATTTTTAAATAAAAAGATGCACATGGAGTCATATCAGTCACATTGTGCGTCAGATTGAGATACAAATTATTCCTACATATCTAAAATGAATTATGGATCCTTTTCATATTGTATCAAAAAATTATTAATGTTTTTTATTATTTTTTAGTAGGTCAGTTTTCCTTTTAATTAAGATTTATTTCATTTTTAAATAAAAATATGCACTTGGAGCCATACTGGTCACACCGCGCATCAGATTGAGGTATGGATGATTTCTATACATATCAAATGAATTATGGATCATTTTCCTAAATTATCAAAATAAGATGAATGTTTTTTCTTAGTTTAGAGTGTGTCACTTATTTTTTCACTAAAATGTCATTTTAAATTAGAAGCACACACTTTGACCTATACTGATCACATCGTGTGTCGGTTTGACGTGAGACCGATTACTACACATAAAAAATGAATTATCAATCAATTTCCTAAATTATTAAGAAAATTTTAGGGTGTTTTATTTGTTTTTAGTTAATGGAATTTTTTGAACTATAATTTCTATTTTAAACTGATAACAAACACATTGAGTCATAACAGTCACACCGTGCATCGAATTGAGGTACGACTAATTCCTACATGTCTCAAATGACTTATGGATCATTTCCCTAATGTATAAAAAAAATAAGAATATGTTTTCTCAGTTTTGAGTATTTTATTTTTCTTTTTTAGTAAAATTAATGTCAATTTTAAATAAAAAGAAGCACTTTGAGTCATACTGATCACACTGTGTGTCATATTTCGATGTGGATGATTCTTGAAAGTCTAAAAGTCTCAAAAAAAACTTAACTGCCAATGTTACTATATTTCCATTGTATTTTTATGTATAACTACCAACAATTCAAATTTACTTTATGTTCTTAGTCAAAAAACCTTTCTCGTTGTTGAAAGTCAGAAGAGAGGAGGCTTTCAACAACGAGAAAGGTTTTCAGCTAATAATATAGAATCAATGTACAATATTGGTAGTTTGACAAAGAAAGGCAGTGAAAATGGGAAATATGGTAACATTGGATGAAAGAATCATTTTATCTCTTTTTTACCTATTGTAGATATTTGAAAGAAAAATATGACTTCCCAAAAGATCTATGAAAAAATAAATAAATAAGTATTAGATAAAAATGATAAGGAAATTAAATTAAAAATAGTAGTTAAAATGATGAAAAAAATTAAGTAAATAAGTAGTATAAATTCACCTTTTCTTGATGGTTGTATTCATTCTTGATGCATTTCCTTGTTTTTAATATCTCATTTGTGGGCTCAAAGTCCAATACCTCATGATAATGAGAAGCTTCGAAAAAATCACCCCAACTCATAAAAAACAATCCACAATTATTATATGAGTAATACTAAAAATAAATAAATTAAACATAAATAAGAAACAATAAATTAATTCTATGGATAATGATTTTACTGTGAAAACATTGTTGACCATAGGGATTTGTCGATGGTAAAGCAATAATGATGATAAAAAATTAAAATAGATCTCTCAAAATAATCAATAAATGAGTGAAGAGGATGAAGAAAAAATAAGATACATTTGATTGAATCTTTGAATCGTTAGTAATAAAGTAAATATATCCTATTAGGTTCATAAAATATTCATTTTGAATAATAAATAAATAAATACACATAATATATTCATTATCAAAGGTGAATGTCTCCCATTTGTGAGAAATCCATGGATAGTAATCATAGATTCCATAGGGTGGAACCAAAAGAAAATGTTAAAGAATGATATATTTTCAGATGGATTAAATTAAAAACATACATACTATTATTTAAATGTGTGATGAAGGAAATAAAGGGAATTTTAATAAGTATTAATGAGTGGGTTTTAATTTAAAAGATATATATATTTTTTTTAACTACAAGACATGCAAGAAATGATTAAATCAATAAATAAAATGTCACTGGTGATCAGAAATTTTCGGTGAACAATTGGAGTAAGAATATACAAAAAACACAATTTTTTTTCCCATGTAGATCCTAAATCATTTGGAGAGGCTTAAAAGGATGATAATTGGATAAAATCTATGCATGTGGATCTTGATCCTAATAAAAACAATGTGAAATGAGGATATTGATCCAAATAAGAACAATTAAGGCTTCTTATGGATCAAGTTGTTTCATATATTGTTCTAAAAAATGTCCATTAGTTTAAAAATACATGACATTTTTAGTTATTTTTTTGTCATAATTCTATAAAACTCTTAACATAAAAGGTCATGGTAATGTATTGTAATGAAACATTTTTTTATGTTATGTAATTAAGATGGTCACATCTATGGGGAATCATATTACCACTAGAAGGATATAAAAATGGATTTAAGTTTATGTTAGTAAACCATAAAATTTAATATAATTAAGAATCCATAGTGAACATATCATTTCATTAAGTTCATAAATCCAAACTAATCATGTTGACTTTAAGTGGGATTTTAAAGGTGTACTGATTTTATCCATGAAAAATAATTTTTATTTCAAAAAAATAGAATCTATTAAAACTTATTTATTAAATTTACTTCAATAAATCTTAATATTTTATTTTATCAAAATTATTTAAATCTAGTGGTATAATATTTATTATTTAATGATTTAAAATATTCTTTAAAATTTAAATAATATAAAACTTTTCTCGTTAAATAAGTTACTTTTCAAAGAAAATATCAAATTTAGAAAAAATTTGATCAATCCTAAAGGATTGACAATAATAAATTATATCAAAGATGTACTCTTCTTATACACCACATAATGAAACAAAATTTTATTTCATAAAACACCATGATTATAAGGCTTTTCTAAGAAAATGACTCATTTTAATTGTTTATTTGTTGTCTATATTTCAATGACCAAAATTAAACTATCAATTAAATTTCATCTCAAAATTGGTTTTTCCTACGTAATATTGTCCAAGGATTATAGAACCTTAAAAAACCTTGATTTTTCTTTTTAGAAAATTTAATTCATATTATTTAAATTCAAATAGAAATATTTCAGAAATAAAAACTAAAAACATTATATTTTTTCAAACGTAGTTAAATAAATAAGACAAAAAATCAAAAATATATAATTTTTTTCCCATTTGATTTTACATATTCATCAGAATAATTTGATTGTTTTATTTCATAAGTGACCCTTAAATTTATCCCAAAACTCATGAAATAGTTCACATTAATCCTAAACAAATCCATTAATTTTACACTATATTTCAGTGCTCGTTATCCTAGGAAATAATTTCCTAAAAAATCATTATATATTTGTTCTCATGTTTTAGATATTTCATCATCCATTTTTTGCAAACAACTTCTAGAATTACCTTTAAATTAAAAGGGGATAACCCTATATTTTAGTTCATCCTCACTCAACCCTCTTAGTTCCAATTTCTACACAACATAATATAAGACCCCAATGATGTCAAATATTTTATCATCCAAGTGATTTGCAATGTAATATTCCCAACCGATGACCAAACCAACTGCTATATGGATGAATTTTTCAAAATTTTATGATTGAAAAAAGGTATATGTCATGGAATTTAGGTATTGTGAGCCTATTATACCTCTCAACAACATGACCCAACATTAGGTTTGATATATTTCAATTCATACAGTAATAATGTTTCCCCAAGGAGAACCACATGATATCGGGGAAGAAGATACTTCAATATATCTAAAAAAATATTGAATTTTGGGTTATTTTATTATAGGATAGTGAAAATATACTTTTTGGGATACACGGATGTGGGATTAGAAGGTTCAGTGGATAAATGAGGGAAATTAGAGATATCGAAAAACCTGGATTTCATTTGAGTTATGGTTGCGTTAAAACTTTGAATCGCCCAAGACATGGATTCGAGCCTTGGAATAGTTAGACCATTGATTCTAGCCTAGATATAAACTTGGATTTGATAATGAGGAGTGTCAGCAATAGTTTGCTTCTTTGGAGAGCTTCAGATATCGCAAACTGGTGTGCGATGGTTAATAATCTTAAAATAGACTATGACACTTTTATCAGCACTAAGTTAAAAGGTATTGATAAAATGAATCTTTATCAGTGTTTTTTAGCGCTGATAAAGATTGATTTTATAAGCACTTTTTATCACTAATAAATCTCTATTTTTATCAACACTAAAAAACAAGTGATAAATACTTATAATACTTTTTTTTTTAAATTCTTTTTAAAAAAGTATAATTATTATATATAAGTATAAAACTTGTAATAATACTTTTTATAAAACAATAATTTTATAATTCTTTAAATATATAATTATTTATTTATAATTATATAAATACTTTTTTAAAAAATAATATCTATATTATTATATATATTTATATAATTATATATATTTATATAATTATATATATATAAACATAATAAATATATTCATTATTAAAATAAATTTATTATAATTTTATAGTTATTTATTTATAATGATATAAATAATTTTTAAACAAATATTATTTATTGATTTATAATTATAAATAAAAATAGTAAATATACATTTATAAATATATTTATTTATAAATATTTTTTTACAATTTTATTTTTAACATTATAAATGAATATTTAATCTCAAGTTAATTCATGTAAAAAATGAGTAAAATAGATCAGTTAAAAATGAGTATAATATTGAAAATTTGGATTGATTAATATAAATCATTAAAAAAATGGATATATATTGAAATAAAGATACATATTGAAAATATTAAAACATAGAAAATATATATATATATAATAAATAATATAAATTTAATAAATTATAAAAAAAAATATTTTTGTTTGTATGAATATAAAAATTCATTAATTACATATATGTGAAATCAATATAATACGTTTGACCTATCTTATAAATTGAAAAATCAAAAAACATTCAATTATGTTCATTACTCGATGTAATTTGTTAGTATTTTTAATTAATGTAAATTTTTAATTATAAACCATTATTCACTAAATATATTACTATTTAATGGAGAGAATAAATAATATTTTGTATTATATAAATCTTATTTATATACATTAATATATACCTATATATTTAATATATATTATTTATTAATATTATCAATAATCAGCTAATCAATAAAATGTTTAATATTTTTCTCAATTTAATTTTTTTTAATTTTTTTTTAATTTTCATTTTTCATATATCTATATATTTAATACATACTATTTATTTTTATTTATAAATTATATATAATATAATCAATTTATTCATTTTTTTCAATAATTATTTAATTGATAATATTTGTAATATTTTTTTAATAAAATCATTTTTTATTTTTTATTTATTTAATTATTTCATTTTATTTATTTAGACCTTAATCAGTACTAAATAAAGTGATGATAAATAATTCCTTTATAAGTGAAAAGAATATAGTTTTGATAAAGGGTACCATTTATTACTTCTAAAAATAAAGCACTGATAAATGGTTAAATTTATGGGCGCTTTCTTTAGTGCTGATAAAGATGTCATTTATCGGTGCTTTTTTCTAGCGTTGATAAATACCAGTACTGTTAAATGTCTATTTTGTAGTAGTGGGATCAATATCCAGATCCCCTGAAGTACCTCTGGGTATACAAATAAATATGGAAATAACATGTCTTAGAATCCAGATCCCAAGAAAGCACATCTGGGCATCCTAAAGAGAAAGAAAGATACCTCTCATTAGGCTCAACAACAACCAACTAGGAAGCACCTTTGGCTAAAATTTTTGTATCAGTAATAACCAAGTGAATGTATAGGAAAAAGAGTGAGGGTGGCCAAACTCCTAAACCCAAAACTATTATCAAAACCCCATGGATTACAACTTCAGCATGGGTTCTAAGGTGACACCTGTAACCATCTCTACCCAAACCCAACATACTAGATCAAGGTCGGTCAAACATCTTATCACCCATTGGGTCCCCTAATTCAAACACTGATAGGCATCCTACTTGGGATCCTTGAGGCATACACATAAGTTAATTCATCCTACGTAGGATCCTTTGCTAGGAAGGTAAGGGAGGAATCCTACATGGTATCCTCAAATGGCACGTTAACAGAGGCATCCTAAAAGGGATCCTCAGAATAGTACATAGGTAAATGGATCCTACTAGGGATTCCCTATATAATAATGTAAGATAAGGAATCCAATAGGGGATCCCTAGTAATAGGGATAAGATAGAGTCATCCTACACAGGATCCTCTAGGTCGAAACGTAAGCAATAAAATTATACAGGGGATCCTAAAAAACAAATGGTCTCCCGACCTCATGGGCAAGAAGGGCATATATATAAAGGGATACATCCTCAAGGGAAAAGTTACAAAATAATTGGTCAAGATAGATAGATCATGCCCCATCTCAGATCAAGATCTCAAACTAGGTTGGTTCGAACACCCTACATATCTCTCATTCATGTCTCTCTCAGGAGATGAATGGATTTTTTTTATTGGAGGAAGAACCTATCCATTTAGATAAATTCTTGAAACAACTCCCAATTTTACTCAAACCATCTCAAATGTTTCAAAAAATTTATCTATGTGAAAAGATAATCAGTATGGACTACTCATGGGTCCAATTCGGAATCCTAAGTAAGAAGATATGAAAAACTCTCAAAGGGTAACAAGAGAGGAGTACACATGATGTGTACCCTAGTACATGACATGTACCAATGAAGTAGTCAGAAAAAATTATCTGAGATCATCTACTAGGTAAAAAAACCATTTTACCTCTTACAAGCTTTCAAAACAAAAAAAATTGAGTTTTTGCTCAAAATTATAGTTCAAAAAAATACAGGTCCTACAATATATCCACCATAAACCTTCTCATCCCTGAGAAGCCTGGTGGTAATACTAGTAACCATTCTCCAAACCTGAGAATCTTCACAATAAGATATCTTGACTTTCCAATGACTAGTCTCATACGGAAAAAAATTGTCTCCTATATGAGAGACACTTAACGGTGACTGATCATGTACTCCCCACCATAGGAATACCCTTATCGTCATCAAAAAAACATCTATGGGGTCAAAGGATCACGAAAACCACCGAATTTCAACTAAAATTACGGTTACCACCCTCATACAACCAATGGTGTACTCCCCATCATATGTCTTACCTCATACCGCTCCTTGAGTGTAACTTCAACAGGTTTCCTTCCACAACTAGGGATGAAAATTTAAAATAAATGAATCCTGATGTAGGTTTGATGGTCTCTCAGTGTATTTAGGATGAATTCAAGATTAAAAATGATCATTTCTAAATAGGATTACACTAAGGTTTTGTAAAAAGGTGTGTATAGCTATTTTGATCCACTCTTACAATAAACGGGCTAACTTTCCTTTAACCAACACTTATCACCACGTCTCCTAACAATGCATCTCTAGGTCTAGCCATGGGTTAACTATATTTTGGTACCCCACTCACTATAAATTTTACATATACCATAAACAGACCTTTTCCATTTAACCACAACTTTCAGGCATCCATGCCCCCCAATAATTCTTTGAAACCATCGGTCCTTAGCTCGCACTCAGCCACTCACCAATTTATGATTCAATAGAACTACATGAAATCGATGGTACCTTTATCACCTGACTCACACTCTAGTAAGTCTCACATTACAAGGATATGATGACCGTGCTATAAGTAACGTAAATCTCATTAATCCAGAAGATTACTTGGAACTCCTCTTTAAAATTGATCACCTCACCCATGCAATAATTTATTCCATGACCACCCTTCCCCCAGTTTCATACAAGTCGTGAGTGTCTACCCATGATCTGATAACATTAGCTTTAGTGGAAGAATTGTTTGACCAAGCTAGGCACCCAAAAAATCATTCCCTTCAAATCCAAACTTGATACCAAGTACCCTATATTCTTGTCAAAAGATGAAGGCATAAACATACCTATATTTCAAAACATGAGAATTAATCGTGCATCAGTTTCAAAACTAGCATATAACCAAGCTCACTACCTAAAAAAGAATCCAAAAAACTAAGTCCAAACTCTTATATAGGTTTTCATCAAACAAAATAGACATTGGCCTACAAGGGTTTGAGTCAAACTAAGGTCCTCTAGGTCTCCCACCTAGCCCTACAGAACAAGTCTCATAATTGGGTCATAAGGTCTAACCACCTATCCCAAAAGATCAACCTCCCTAAATAAGGTGAAGAGAAAATCGACCTATGAGGGTCAAAAAGAAAAAACATAGCCAAAAAGTGCCTGATCCTCACCAAGAATCCTCATAAAGAACTACTACCTGGAGTTCATGATACCAATATAGAAGAGACACTAAACTGACACTCATCGGGAATTTGTATATGGAAATACCCATTGGAGGTCTAGTTTAAAAGAAATTGAAATGGTTCCTATCAGCATTATACTCAATGACCCAACTAGATTACCAAAAATGAGGTGTTAAACACATGGGAATCACATGACCTATCGACCTACTAGGGTCCCTGCACCTCCCATGAATAAAAACAAAGTCATCAATCTCACCACAAAATGCCTCAACATTGATCCACATTACCTTCAATTAGAAATAAATATATGCAATTTATCTCAATTGAGTAGAATATCACCAAAAATCTATACGAGAAAACACCATTTAGGTTCTTGATGACACTTCAAACAATTTCTATTCATCATCAGTAATAAACACACACTAGATGGCCTATATTATGTGAATCCTATTTGTAAAATATGATGCATGAGATGCCTCTTTACTTTACCATACAAGAGTCAAAATCCATCCCTTGACTCTTGTTAATGGGCCAAGATCTGGAGATCTACAATAAATTATAACATCCACACAACATGTGAATCGATCAAGGAGAAAATAAAATATAAATGTAACACCACAGATCAGAATAGAAATTTCATGCCCCGGGAAACTATGAATTCTTACCGAAAAAAGTGTTCTCGACACACTAGTCCAATATCTATCATAGGTTCTAACACATTCCTAATACTCATGTCTACCATATCCTTAATAATGACCAAGAAAAGAATATCTTTGATACCAATTTGTAATATCTTGACCTAGATACCACTAAACTAGTGATCCATGATGGTTTATTATAAGGACTCAAGCATGCCTACCTATACACTAGAGGATTCCAAGTAGCAGTGAGGTCCTAATGTGTTAAAGTGGGGAGATTATGCCCTCATATCAGAGTAAGAAAATAGTAGAAATAGCTATGTATTATAAACAGTGGTAAATAAATAGAGTGTGGAAGAAATAAATAAACTGAAATAGACCATTCTATAATAATAAATGAAAATTCTATAAAATACTAAATAGATATTTCATACATATATCATTGTTCACCCACTCAGTCAACCATACATATACATGAGTAATAAAGAAACTGAAATAAAAGTACAAGGATCTAGTAATAACTACCAACTAGCATACATACCCGGTCACCAAACACTATTGAACTGTAAAAGACCAATTAGAAGAACCCACTCAAGCAGCTCCACTCAATCATGAAATTCTAGGCTGTAGCCCTATACACCATGAAAAATGTGCTCAGACTGAAAAGAAGATATAATGTCTACATGCACACCGAGGTTCATGTGAAGGGGTGTGAAATAATATCAACAGGACACCCCAATGATGAACCTATAAATACGCTTCCATAAGTTTGTACAAATGCAATATGCTCAGCCTAGCTGAGACTTAATTGAAAAGATAGGTAAATCCAATAATGTGAGGCCACATTCGACCCTTGGGTCCGTTATCCTGGTCAACTGGGCAAATTACTATCATGGATATCCATACTTATATGTGTATATATGTATAGTCCCATACCTATACATATATACATAAATATGAATATAAATGAGTAAGGTGAAAAAAATCACATAAAAACTAAAGCATAATATTCTTAGGTCTGTAATCCCAATCACTTGGACACGATGTGCAAGGGAATTGATCTGGACATCATGACACTCAAGCCATATATCATTAAGTCGGTATCTTGGTCCATAATCCCAATTGACATATACCCGCTTCATCCAATAATAGAAATGTCTCTGATCAAGCTATGTCACCATAGGGGTATACTCTTCATAACCCTGGGTTCAACCATACTTGCCTCCAATCACTGTAAAGAATGATTCTATGTAAGTACATTCAGACATCCTATAAATGGTCACTGATCTAGAAACCATACTGCTCATTCCATGTAAATCTAGTCCAATGTCTGAGCCCTAGGTCATGGTACATATGTGGTCTTGACATTGAAACTCATATAATACCTAAGGGGCTCACCATTAGGAAATCTGTAAAAGGAATTCCCTCCTGACACAAGTACATGCTCAATATCCATTCATAAGAAGAGTATCAATGGTGCATCCACTTGAACCTAGGGCCATCCTATTCATCACTCTTAGATAGCATAATCATCCATCAAGTATAAGTTACATCAATAGTGAGGAGCACTATGTCCACCACCACAATCTAGTAATCGAACAAGGAGAGATTAATCATCTCTATCGCTTGGGAGAGTGTATTCATCCACAAGTATACAACAATGTTGTGGAACTCCATGTCCAACATCACGATCCTGTAATTGACCAAGGAGATCATGATCATCCTCATTGATTAGGAGAACATAATAATCCACAAGTATAATAAGATTAAGTATAGTGTAATCATCCTCATCTCATATCAAATAGAGGAGTGAACAATCATCCTCATCACTTGGGAGAGCATAATCATCCATGAGTATCATTACTAGGGATGTCATGCCCATATATCATAATATTGGCTTCAACCATTGGATACTAATAAGAACCTATAGAAATCCTAATAATATATTAATCAAAACTAAATGAATCAATATCCAGATCCTAGGTAGTACCTATGGGTATACAAATAAATATGGAAACAACATGGATCAGAATTCAGATACCCAGAAATTACGTCTGGGCATCCTAACAAGAAATAATGACACATCATGTTAGGATCAATATCCACTAACTAGGAAGCACCTCAGGATAAAATTATTGTATCAATAATAACCAAGTGTAAGTATAAACAAAAGAGTGAGGGTGGTCGAAATCCTAAACCCAACACTATTATCATAGCCCCATGGATTACAAATTTGTAACGGG
This sequence comes from Viscum album, assembly GCA_963277665.1. Taxonomy (NCBI): domain Eukaryota; kingdom Viridiplantae; phylum Streptophyta; class Magnoliopsida; order Santalales; family Viscaceae; genus Viscum; species Viscum album. The sequence continues at coordinate 1,714,308,088 of OY728125.1, forward strand.
TTATAAGGTGACACCTACTACCATATCTATCCAATCTGATGTACAAGATTAGGGTCGGTAAAACATTGGGGCACCCACTGGGTCCCCTAATTTAAACACTAAGAGGAATCCTACTTAGGATCTTTAAGGCATATAGATAAGTGAAGGCATCCAACTTGAGATCCTCTACTAGGAAGCTAAGGGAGGAATCCTACATGGGATCCTCAAATGGAACATTCATAGAGAAATCCTACATGGGATACTTAAAATAATACACAGGTAAAGGGATCCTACTAGAAATACCCTCAGTCAGAATGTAAGCAAAGGAATCCCAAAGGGGACCCCTGGTAACAATGAGAAGATAGATTCATCCTACATGGGATCCTCTAGGTCAAAACATAAGCAGAGGAATCCTACAACAGATCCTTATAAACAACTAGTCACACGGCCTCTTTAGCTAGAAGTTCACATCTCACAACGGAGATGTCCTCAAGGGAAAATATAAAAAATAATTGGTCAAGATAGATATCCCATGGCCCATCTCAGATCAAGTTCTTAAACTAGGTTGGTCTGAACAGCCAAATAATCATTCTCATTCATTTCTATCTTATGAGATGTCTAAATTTTATTACCATAGGAATAACCTCTCCATTTAGATAAAGGCTTAAAATGAATCCTAAGAGTCTTTAAACCATCTCAAGGGTTTCACTATTTTGATCTATGTGAAAAGATATTTAGGATGGACTACTCATGGCTCCAATTCTAACTCATGGGAAAGAAGATACAAAAAACCTCAAAGGGTATCAAGAGAGTAGTACATGGAAAGTTTACCCCAGTACATGGTGTGTACCCTCAAGGACTCTCCTAGGTGTGTACTCTAGACAAACTTGGTATGTAGAATCCTAAGCACACAGTGTGTCAGTCCTATACACGGTGTGTACCCTACATGGGGTAAATTATCGTGTACCTCAAATATCCTAGCCATACATAACACCTAGTTATGTACATCTATATTGCATGCATCCCACATGAGTTTTGTCCATGTACTCTACATGGCATGTTCCCCTTACATAGGTATCTCGATTGGGTACTTGGATACATGGTCGAGTCCCAATACATGGTGGGTAATTCCCATACAGGGAGTATACATTGAAAAACTCATCTTACCCAAGTAGGAACAACACATAGCATGTGTTCCCTAACCCACTGACCATGTAGATGGGTTTTCCCAAACAAAAAAACCTCAAAACACCCCAAAACCCATGTTTTCACCCTAAAAGTAGTAGATCGACCCTCAATGGGTTCTAAGAAACTATAATAGGGGATTAAAACATGAAAATGATTTATATAAGGATATTTACATCAAAAAATAAAAATAGACTATATTTTTGTGGAATCCACTGAAGTTTTTCACATTTCTACGATCCACAGTTGTTGCACGACAATCTGGCACGTCCTGAGCTCCACAGCGGTACCTCTTTCTTCTTCCCTATCCCTCCCTCTCTCTCCCTCTACCATTTTCTTTCTTGGTCATGTGAAGTGGGAGACATAGGGGGTGTGCATGAAAATCAAAATGGGAGAAATAAAAGATAAGAAAATAAGAAAAGAAAAAAGGAAGAAAAATAAAATAAAAGAAAAAGGGGCTCAGGCCCGGCCTAGTGCCCAACTCAAGTTTATTCCCCACCTAGGAAAAACACCATGTTCTGGAATCAACAATGAAGATGAAATTTGAATATGATGCTCCATTAAAAATATATTTCCAAACAAACCTATATGAATAATTTAAAATTTAATTTATTAGATATTAAATATTAATTATTTCAATAAAATTTGAATGGATCATAATTCTACCAAACTCCATTCCTAGGGTAAATACCCTATTAAAGGAAATACATAGTGGTCATAATAAATTATATGAGATCATCTATTAGGTTAAAAATTCATTTTACACATTACAAACATCCAAAAGAAAAAAATAAAATTTATACTAAAAATTCTAGTCCGCAAAATCATGGTTCCTTATAATAAAGGAGGTTAATGAGTGCTCAGATAAATGGAATCATGAAGTGAGCAATTTTATATCAATTTCCATTTCATTAAGAGATATTTGTTAATATGAATCTATTAAATTTTATGTGGTGTATATGCTACCCCTTTGATATATTTAACATGAATACCTATTTATTCATGATGGTAAATATTTTGATATAAGTTTATTCTTTCAAGGGGTTATAATTTGAATGTTACCAAAGTGGTAAGAATCTATTTTACAATCTCACTTTATTTTGGGATTTCCTTTACTATTGTTGATGAAATATTATCATTTATACTTAATAAGATTTAATAATTTTATTATCCTTTACATATTTAATGATTTTCTATATTTTCTTAAAAAATTTCATCTTTTTCGTACATGGATCAAGAAAATAAATGTTTAAAACAGAAACTGACTTTATTTAACTTTAAATTGAATATATTTTTCTTCCATATCCATGTTTTCCAAAATTATTTTACAAAAGTCTTTTTATTTACTCAAATAATTTATTAGATAAATTTTAAGCTATCCTTGACTTCTAAAATGGGTTTAAAGGAATATTTATACTGTTTTTCAAAAGGGATGTTTTTAACAAAAATTTAAAAAGGTTTTTTTAATACATATTGCAATAACGGTCTTCCCTACTATAGTAACCATTTTAAAATTGTACTGTATTTTATACATTTTCAATAGTTTTAAAAAGAAAACAATTTTATGAAATATTATTTTAGTATCTCACATTAATTCCCTTTATTCTTCAAAATGAAATTATTTTATTGTAAAAAACCTTTATTCCCGATAAACTGATGTTCTCCTCACATTTCTTGATTAATTTTGTGATTTTTAACTTTACCTTGAGACAATTACTTTCTTGTTATTATTTTTTATTAGAAATTAAATTTATCTTAAATATCCATATTCTTTGTATCATGGATAGATTATTTCCTAAACTGTATAAATTTTTTACATATGGTGTTTACATTGAAAGTAATTTGATTAACTAGGGAAATATTTATAAATACATATTATTTAATCAATATAGATATTTGATGATAAGAAATATTTATTCATGAATTAAATAAATCATTCAATATATGAGGAATGCTTTGGACATGCAGTGACAGGTGGGGGCTAGAATGATATAGCCCGTCAATGCATCAACAGGTCTCATGAGATAAATAAACTGGCCAAATTAAATGGGTTTTTACAAATAGATTTAAACTTTATTGTGAAAGGTCATGACAATATAGGGATCTTGATGCATGAGATCATGGAGTCCAATAATTAAGCATTTCCTTTATTGACAATTTATTTATTATTATTATCCATGATATTTTCGCATTGTTATTATCTCTGGATTCATTTTATTATTAGTTTGATGATTAAATGAAATGTGTTTTAGTTATTTACCTTTCCATATTGATTATTCCTTATATAATCATGATATTTAAGTTATTTATTAAATGGAATGGGTTTTCTATCATTTACCCTTCTATATTTATTTTACCTTATTGATTCATGATATCATCTGATGTAAGAAACCCTTACTGAGCATTTGAGCTCACCATTATTTTGTTTCCTTTCCTTGGGATATAAAGAATAATTCTTTGAATGATTTAAAGTATTTTAATATTTTTCCATTACTATGTTTTATTTTATATTTATAAATGTAAAATAGGTGTCATGTGTGTATATGGTTCCCCAAAACTACTAAACTGATTAGTCCTTAGGTATTTATAATCTTGTATCTATTCCAATGTAATAAATTAGACACCAGTTCTAGGTTACTGGAATTGGGGTTGTTACACTTTTAATTTTGGTCATTATGAAAAATAACCTTGTTAAATATTTGTCACCTTAGTAAGGGTAAAATGAGTATAATTAGGTTAAAAAATTGTACAATGATTAAAATTTTCTCTAAAGCTTTCTTTTATCGTATTGGATTAGTGGATTTCATCCCTTCTCTTCTAAGTTTCAATAATATGGAAACATGGTACCATTTTTCTTTGATTATGACCTTTTAATTATTTTATGAAAATGATAAATACAAAATGCCTCTCTCTTGATTTTAATATATCTAATATTTTTTAATAATTATAAAATGAGTTTATGTTCAGTTATAACTTTTTATTTTAGGTAATAATTATTTTTTATCATGATACTTTATTTTTAATTTTTATTGACTGAATAATTACCTTAAATGCTTCCACCACACTAATGGGGTATTTGTTAAAGTAATAGAAAAATAAAATAAATGTTTTTAAAAATATTAAAAGTAATAAAAATTGGATGAATTATTGTGTTCCATGAATTTTATAGATAAATAAAACATATTAGTGATGTGTTAAAGGTTTATATTTTAATTAAATTCCAATCAAGTTGTCTTTAAATTCAAACTATGTTAATAGTCTTGAAAATGACTTTAATGGTATCTTATATAAAATAACATTTTATTAAATTAATTAAAACTCATAAAAATATTATATTCATCCAATTGAATGATATATGATCAATAATGTCCAAAATTTTCCATTTATGGGTCACTTATCCTTTTTTATTAATATTATTGACCCTTAAAGTGGAAAAAACTGTGATATTGTTGTAATTGTAAAAAGGGTTAAAGAGGGTTAAAACTTAGAGATAATGGTTAACAATCACCTAAACATAAATTTATTTCATTTTATGAGAGTATTTAGACATATCCTCATCCTAAATTATATATATTTTTATCAATTTTTATCCAATTTAACCTGAAAATTAATTTATATTAATTTAATACTTTAAGTAATTTCAAGGGTTCCACTCCCCTCACTTATAAAAGGGAACCTACTCTCTTCCCTTATTCGCAAATTTTAAGCACTCCATCATAGAAAATACCTAACATAATACCATCATAGATTTTTTTCCCACATCATATAGCTTATTTTATCTCAAAAATACTATCCTCTAAAGGATTAAGGTGTAAACTAAAGGAGGTTACTCAACAAAGAGGTATAAGTCTTAACAGGGTACTTTCAATTTTATTTCTTCTTCTACTTCCTATAAATTTATTGAACTCATTTTAAAATAATGCATCCATTATCATAAATATACTTAGATTTTATTATGATTATTATGAAACTATTTCCACCTCTTTTTCATCCTATGGAAAGGGAAAACATTGTTCGTGTGTACATAAGACTTATCGTCTTTACATAGTGGTGAAATTCGTTTTTCATCACAATTTCACTTGGATGATTATTAAGATGGAAATAATTAATATATATTATATTTATTACATAATTATGGTTCTATAAATACAATATATCATTTAATGTCTTACCCTTCCACCCATTAAAAATTATAACATCACTCATGCGTACGTGTGGACTACCATATCCACAAAGCAATGTGACACAATTTTCATGTATGTATTTCATGGATGATTATAAATATTTATATAATGAATATATATGATATTTATATTTTGATTAAATTTTATAGATGATGTAACCCGGATCAATATGCAAGGATCATAACTACCGAACCAAAATTTATTTGAAAAACAACATAGTTAACACTCAAAAACTATGATTTAAATAAATAACTATTAATAATTGAGTGTTGAAATGTTATAATAAGATCATATATAATATTATAATTATGTATATGGTTCTATTATATAATTTTAATAAATTTTAATTTATTATACATTAGGATAAAATCACTTACAAATCAATTCAAACATAAAGTAAGGGCTTCTCATCTCACATTTGTTTCCGTGAATCATATGTCATATTCACCACTTTTTTCTTTAAGTGGTGTATATACTACCCCATTGATATGTTATATCATGAATTAATTTATATACATGGTATTTAAATCTTTTTTTAATTTATTTCTTTCTGGATGGTTATGATTCAAAAGATACAAAAAGTGGTATGGGGTTTCTTAACTCAATTTTTATTCAATGAATTTTACCAATTCTTCATTGATTGTGTTGTGCCAAGATTATGTGTGAAATGACCATTTATTATTTTATATTTTATTTATACTTTTTCTTATATAATTTTTTTACAAATTATCACATCATGGATTAATTCTCACTCCAGTTGTACGATCTTTGTAAGGGTTTTTTTTAAAATATCATATTATTTTAGGATTGTATATGCTTGAATTTTCATTGAAGGAAATTATATGATCCTTATATATTAAAACCCATAAAGTTTCTTCTACTATGTTTATTCATGGAATTTTCAAGTAATTTTATCATTTTCTTCTCTTGGGTACTTAAAATAATTGGGAAAATGTTTTAAAGAAAAATAGATTATATTTCTTATTTAGTTGGAATATTTTTTGTCTATATACATGTTTTATTTAAAAAAATTAAAGTATATTTTTATAATTTTTTAATATTATTTAAATTCATTTTAACATGTATGAATTTCAATAAAAAAATTAAAAGAAATATTATTTTCATTTTCCAAGGGAGTAACTTTTTACTAAAAGTGTGAACTGTACCTTTATTTTAATGTACACTACACGAACATATTTTCCCACCATCATGAATACAATTTACTTTTAATATTAATTTACAAGTTTCTATGGTTATTTTCAAAGAAATTGTTTTTCCTAATATTCTGAAATTTTTTATATGTTAAATAAGTTTTTTTAAAATGAAATGTGTATTTTACTCAAGTAGTTTTCTAGTGATGTTTTAAAGATATTTTAAAATATGAGAACACCCATTGATGTTATTGGGGATATGATATATTGATTACATATTTATTATTTCTCTATAAGGTTTACTATGATGAAATATTGATGTTTTGTATTCTTGATTCAATACGGATAATTGTTGACTTATAAGGAATTTTTAGTATGAATTTTATTTATCATTAAAAATATGAGGAATGCATTAGATGTAAAAGTGATGAGTGGGGTCCAGTTATAGATATCCCCTCTATGCATCAATAGGTCTCATGAGAAAAATTAGGTTGGCATGATGTATAGGCTGAGGCTGTAAGATGATGTCTTAATAGTTGGGTATTTGGTGTATACTATTCTATACAATGATAAAATATTGGTTGAGAGGCCTTAACAGATGATAATGTATTTGTTGAGAATCCATTATGATAAGATTCCTAATTTCATGGTTAAGAGTACTTGATGATTCATGTCTATAATTATTCTTTACCTTTATTAAGCATCCAATTTTAATTATCCATGTGTTTTCTATGTTAATTTTAGCCACTGATTCTCATTGAACTCAAGTTTTTGATTGAATGGAATGTGTTTTGTTTATCCACAATGCCATGTTGATTATGCCTTATTTACACATGATAGATTCCACTGTATATAACCCTTACTAATCATCTGAGTTCACCCTTTATTTTTTTCCTTTCCCCATGATATGAATAAAGATATTATAAATGATATCAAGGATTCAAGGATGTTTCTTATTCTATGTTTTTCTATTTCCAATGTAATATTGGAATCATGTATGTATCTAATTTTCCAACATAGCTAAACTAATCAATATTACATGCTGAGATCCCATATATCTTTTACTAATGTAATAACGTAAACACTAGCTTAGGGTTTATGGGGTCAGGGTTTCTATAGTTGGTATCAATGTATGTTTAGTAGAAACTTTGGGAACTAGATTTTAAATAATAAGAGAAGTAAGATAATCCCTTATAGTATTTGATAAATTTTACAATTATAGGTATTTTTATTTTATAAATCAATAACCATGATGATTTTGTGCTAAATAAGAGTGTGTCATTGTTTAGTGATGGAACCTAATTTAAGAAATGGAATCAACACCTGTAGTCAAATTAGAGATTTCCTGGTTAATCAAATCAATACAGAATGTGTTAGAATTAAGTAGATCATGTCTATATTAGGTCAGATCACCCAAGTTATGATGAATAACCTTACCCATATAGAATAGTATTTTGTTCCACTATGTGATTCACCTATGTCTAATCACTTTTTATGATATAAGACTATATATTTTTATAAAACTATTAACCCATTGGTTGCTAAATAATGGATTAAGTCACTCCAAAAAAATTCCTAACTTTGGGATTTAGTTAAAGTTAAAAGGTTATTATAAAAGTATATTTTTTGAAAGGAGATACTAATAAATGGTGTTCATTGATCCAGAACACTAAATAGGTTGATGAAATATTAAGCATGTAATGGATAACTTTTGAAGTGATATTATTTGAGAAATAATTTCCTCAAGAACTATGAGATAAAATTGAGAAGAAGCTCCTCAAATAAAAGTAGAAGAAAGAGGAAAGCGAGGAAAACATAACCTGGTTTGTAAGGCATTCTATATACCACATATTTAATCAATAAATTATGATTGAATATTTATTTTATGGGAATAATCCAAGTCTCCAAATAGAACTTGTCTCTCAAACATTTTCACTATATAATGATATGGTATCAAGTGCCATCAGGACATAGAAATAGTTTTCCATGTCATATATTTTCAAAGGAAATCGAGATAAGAATAGGATGACTGAGTACCAAGAAAAAAATAAATGAGGTGAAGGAAAATAAGGGAAGGATGTAACTTCCCACATGTGATAATTTTGGAAAGAAACACTCTGGTACTCACTTAAAGGGAAAATGAGATTGTTTTAAGTGTGAAGAGAATGGCCAGTAGACACGTAAGTGTAAGGGAAAGAAAGAATATACGAGTCAAAAGAGTTTAAATTGTAAGGATATGGGTCACTACTCAAACAAATTACATAATCATTAGGAGAATTTATCTCAAAAAATATAAAAGGAGAAAGGTAAGGCTTATGAAATTCCTACTGCTGAAGTTGAAATCCATTAAGTTGTGATAATAAGTAACATAAACTCATGATTTATTTGATTACATATCTATTTAATATCTTATATTTTTCATGGATATCAAATCATCCATTGAAACTTTGATAAAATAATTATCAATCAAGACACCTAGTAGGAATATAGTTATCAATCTATTTCTATTAAGTCGAACAATTATTCCCTAGTTGCAAAAATGGTTGTTATACTTATGTTTATATTTGAAATAATATTTTTTTGGGGTTTATTAGTTTTATTAGATTTATGAATTAGTATAAAATGCATAAAATAATATTGGAAAAAGATCTTGAAATAAAAAGTTTATTATTTTAACTTCATTTCAAATAAATTTATAGAATTTTAACCCCTCACTGATTGATCATTTAGATGTCATTAAATTTCTCAATACTATATTCTCTATAACATTTTATTATTCAACGGATGTTACTTTTCTCCTCTGTTCCTATATTTTAACTTCCCACTTATGTTATCCTTAACTGGTAACCTGATTATGTGTTATTTCAGGTAACCTTTATGTTTCCAAGTCCCCCACTTCAAAGGAAGTTTTATTATCCCCCTATATGATCTAGGTTTTCAAAAAAGGTATTTTTAAATATTGAACATTTTATGATCATGATAAAATTATGAAGGAACCATTTATTTTTGGGGGTGGGGAGTTTGAATGTAAAATACCTAGATTTTAAAATAATAACTCTACATTCGATACCATATATGATACGCAACCCCGAGTTTAAACAAAAAACAAAATATTATTATTTAAATATGATCGTTATAACCTAACTGTTAAATTGGTGGGTATGAAGAGGAATAAAAAAATTATGAAATATATAATGGTCCTAGTCAATACAAATGTATTCATTAATTATTATTAAATAAGCATTCAAATTTTAGTAAAGACATTTTATGCATAAAAAATGGTTATTATTTATTTTTATGATAAAATATTATAATTAATTTCTACCACTTTTCGAAATTATATTTTATAAAATTAATATTATTTTTAAAATCATAAATTCAAAATAAACTTAGGGTAAATTTTTTGGATATTTATGTAATGATAGAATTATCAGTGAATGGTGAAAATACCGATTATTCAAATACTGTTATTTCTTTTCATTAAATTAAGTAATTAAAAATTAATATTCTATTTTGGATTTGGTCTTAAAGTGAAATATTATACAATTTATTTATAATAATATAATTAATTCCATTTTAATCAACAATATTTTTGATTTTAATATATGTTAGTTTTTTGCTTAAAAATGCATTTTCTAAAAACTATTTTTCATTAAATTTTACAAAATTATATTAAAATTAATTTCTTCCACTTCTAGATATTGAATATTGAAAAATGGATGACATGTTTTCAATTACTAGGATCAATGTTTTTCAATTAATCCCTTTAATTTTTTGTCATTATGAATAGTAACCTTGACAAATCATTGTCACCTTAGTAAGGGTAAAATAGGTAAAATAGGGTTAAAACTTTGGAAAAGGCTTTAAAATTTCTCTAAAACTTGTCTTTATCCTATTTTATGTGTTTAGTTCTTTCATTATCATACAAGTTTCAAAAACTTTCTAACTTGGTTCCATTTTTCCTTGATCATTACCTTTATATTATTTTAAGAAAAGGATCAATACAAAATGTCACTCTCTTGACATCAATATCTCTAATATTATTTCATAAGGATAAAAAAGTATTATATTTTGTTATAAATTATTATTTTAATTATGGTTTAATTTTTTATCATGGTATTCTTTTAATTTTTAGTGATGGATACCTTAAAATATTACACAACACTGATATAGTATTTGTTTTTGTAATATAAAAATAAAATAAATCATTTAAAAAATATTAAAAGTATTAAAATTTAGATAAATTATTGTGTTCTTTTAATTTTAGATATAAATAAAACATATTAGTGATTTTTTAATGTTTTATATTAAAATTTTATTTTAATAAATTTATTTTTAAATTCAAACTAGGTGAATAGTCTTGAAAATGAATTTAATGGTGTCTTATATTAAATAATGTTTTATTAAATGAATTAAAATTATTAAAAAAATAATATATTCAGATAAGTGGATGATATATGGTTATTCATATCAATCATTTTCCATTTATGTGTCACTTTTCCTCTTATATTAACATTTTTGACCCTTAAAGATGAGAAAATTGATATCGGAATAATTGTCAAAAGGGTTAACAAGGGTTAAAACTTAGACATAAGGGATAAACATCACTTAAACTTACCTTTATTTCATTATATGAGATTATATAAACTTATTAACATTATATATTTTACATATATCAATTTTTGATCCACTTTATCCTAAAAATTAATTTATATTAATTTAATACTTTAAGTAATTACAAGGGTGCCCCTCCCTTCACTTATAAAAGGGAACCTTCTTTCCCCCCTCATTCAAAAATTTTTAGCACTATAGCTTAGGAAATGTTAAGACCATGAATTTCCATGTAATTTTTTTTAAATAAATGGGATTTTTACGAGTCCTCAAAAATTGACGGCACGTGATTCTGAGGCCCGGTGTGCCCAGAATCAGTTTTTGAAGTTTTGTTCAGGTACGTTCAGTAAACATACGAGCAGGTTTTTATAACTTTTGAACTGGTGCTTGGAATTGAAATCTGAGGGCACCTTTGAACTCGCAGTGCCGGTTTTCGCTTAAGGAGATCCTTGACGGCAGATGGACGAGGGCGAAAGTTAGTTTTTGGGTTTTTCATGGAAATAATAAAATAAAATAAACACATGTTTTGTTTCATTTTATCTGTTGTAAACCTCCATGTGGGAGTTAAAGTGTGCGGACCACCCGACCTTAACCTCCCATGAGAGGTTATGGTGGTGGGGCCCACCCGAACCTAACATCCCATGAGAGGTTACGGTGGTGGGGACCACTCGGGACTAAAACCCCCATTGAATTGAGGAAAACCTCTCAACTCCCTCATAAATGAGGGAGAGCCTCTTGACCTCCTCCACCTTAATTGTGCCAACGCACATGTCATTAATTGTGCCAACTATTCCTTAATCAATTTTAAACCTTTTTGAATATTATTCCAATGACTTAATAGATTTTATAATCTATTTTCTTGGGCTACCTATTCTTTTGTTGGCAAAGGAGGAAGGATATTTTGAGAGAAAAGCTCTCGCCAATGAAAGAACCTCTCCTTAGAACGAAGAACGTGTTCCTCTTACGAAGAATGACCTCGACTTCGACTTTATTTCTCAGAGATTCCTCCAACGTAGGAAATGTTTGTCTACAATGAATCGACGTATGCCTTCACGCACCAATGTTAACGAACAATGAACAAGGTAGAGGATTTTTGTGTTTGATTTTATATTCCTGTGATTATTTCCTTCTAAAATAAAGAATACGGATCAACTTCTAACTAGTTGATCCGCATATGTTTTCCTTTTTCAGGTTTTGGAATTAATCATTGCGGGAGGGTTTGTTGTGCTTCGTTCTTGTGAGTCAAATGCTACCACCCTAAATGCGGAGGGTGCAGGCAAAACCAACATGGCCCGACTCCTCCGCTGTTCTCCTTTGATCAGTGGTGTTCTTCAGAATGGAAGAAGGTGAAGAAGATGACGAAGGCAACGGCGCCACCACCCGTGGCCCCCATGACCAGTCCCGCCCCCACGACGCTCCTCCACCCTGGGACGAATAGCACAGCCCATCGGCCCCATGCCACCATCGGCCGAATCGGCCCGAGCCGCGTCATGCCCCGGCCGCGCCGCGCCCCGGTCATACCCCACCCGGCCCTCCGGCCTCCCGAGCTGCCCTGGCCGCGCCAGCCCGCCGGCCCTGCATCGTCGCAAGCCGAACCTGACCCAGTCACGCCACACCCCGGCCCACTGGCCTTCCAAACCCCAAGCCGAACCGGCCTCGGTTGCACCTCCTGCTGGCCGAACCGGCCCCGACCGCGCCATCCCGTCCCCAGACCAAGCCACCCCGACCACGCCAGCCCGCGAGCCTCCCGAGTCTTGGACAAACCCACACCCTCGCAGCACCCCAACCAAACTGGCTCGTGCCCTCATGGTGCCCCGGCCGAACCGACCCCTCACAACAACCTCCGAGCCGAGCCGCCCTCACACCAACCCGCAGCCAGTCCACGCACTCGCGGACCTCCGCAACCCCTCGCGACCTACTGGGTTAGGCCTAGCGGGCTGGGCCGAACCTAACGGGATGGCCCACCTAATGGGCCAGGCCAGACCCAATGATTTAGGATGGGTTGACCCAAACCGGGTCGGCCCAGACTGGTTCGGGCCGGGTTGGTCCGACCGGGTCGGACCGGACTCAGGCCCACTACGACCCCTTTACTTTCTTTTGGCCATATCATTGGAACTGGATGTCCGTTTGACAAACCGTCCATGGCCCTGGTAATCATGGAGCATGGCGGTCCCTTTGAGTATACCCCACTAGAGTTTGGGGTTGTCACGACCCGTCCTCGGGGCCCGTTCCGTGACTACCCCAAGCCCGCCTTCCACAGGCCAAGGGCTGGCGACTAGCACCAAAGGCGTAAATCCCGATAAAAATGGAAGGCATTGCCTTTACAAAGTAAACAAACACCACAGAGTAAGAAAGCTGAAGTAAACACTAAGTAAACTGGGTACAACTGTAAGTGCTGGAATGTAAATGGGTTAGAAATACAAACCCAGCTGAAAGTAAAGTACAACTGAAAGGAAAGTACAACAACTGAAAAGTAAAGCAGCAACGCTGAGCCGTCCACTGGAAATCCCACCTGAAGGGTGGGTACAGATAGTCTCCTCAGCTCCTCGGTCCAACCGTCCGCTCTGTGTACGTCCCTCCCAGGGGTCCACCTCCAGGTATCGACTTGCTCCACAAGCCTCAACCACGATCAACGTTGTTCGTCATCTGTATCCAACATAATGTAGTGCGGGCATAGCCCGTGTAGGGGTGAGTGTACGCTACTCAGTAGGGACCCCAAGACCCCCGAAGGTCTCCCAGAATCCACGAAGGATAAACCACAAAGGAAATATAAAATCACAAAGTAAGAACCAACTCTACTTAGGTATATGCCCATACATATACCTATGTCATCAATTCCAGTTCATCTCCAACATCTAAGCCCAAGTTCGATACAGTCCACACAGGATAGTACAACCAATCCCCACAGGATAACACAACTCAATCCACTTAGGAAAGCAAGTCAATCATATCAAAGATAATGATTGAAAGTGAAGACTCAGCTCACACAGGTATACTTCTTCGTATGACGATGGAGATGATCAGATGTAGCCACTAATTCATCTAAGTTGTCGAACCCACAAAGGATACAAGACCAGCTAAGCGGTCGGACCCACAAAGGATACAAGACCAGCTACTTTGCTGGACCCACATAGGATACAAGTACAGAGTCAAATACTGCCAGACCCACGTAGGATAAAAGAACAGTAGTCACGTACTACTGGACCCACATAGGATACAAGAACAGCAGTCATCACCATCGAACCCACATAGGATTTTAGTACGGTTGTCGTCGCTGCCGAACCCACGGAGGATCCCAGTACAGTCGTCATCATCATCGCGGTCAGAGCCAGCTCTAAGGTTCCCGCACACAGTATGCTCGATTCTGGGAGGGTCCACTCCATGAGCCCAAGGGGGTCGATACATCAACTAACACGTAGTCCGGATTTGATGTACCCCAAAGTTTCGTCTCGACAAAAGGAACTCAACGTGACAGACGGCGCGTCAATCGGACGCCCGGTCTGAGAGTTATTGGCTTTTTTGTTCCAGAGGCCCAGTTGGTTTTTAAGTCAAAACCAACTCGAACATACTCCAACTATATCTAAACCTCAAGAGGATTAAGCTAAAAGTTCTGCCTCACTAATAGGAAACCAACAAAGTCAACGGCACGTCAATCGGACGTCCAGAGCTCAAGTTATAAGCTTTTCCGCTCCGAAGGCCCGATTGGTTTTGTGTACGAACCAACTCGGATGTACCCAAAGTTCTTTGAAACCTTGAGTGTAGTATACCGAGACCACCGCCTCGATCCAAGGATCACATCGAAACTGACGGTCTGTTAATCTAAGGTTCGTAGCCCATGTTATGGGCCTTTGAACGAGGCTGTTCGATTTTAGGGGGTTTTGGGCTCGGACCGACCCAGCCCGAGACCCCCTGGGTCAGCCCGAACCGGGTCGACCCGGCCCGGGTCCAGGTAGGCCCACTAGGACATGGCCCGGCCCGACCGGTGTGGCCCGTCCCAGCCGGCGTGGCTCGGCCCGGCGCGAGGATCCGGCCCAGCGTGGGCAGCCCGGCCTAGCGCGGGCGGCCCGACACAGCACGGGCACCGCGCGCCGCGCGAACGCGAAAAGGGGGGGAGCTGCCACCCCCTTCGAACCGAACGGCGGACCCCACGGGGTCCGCCCTGCTGCGCTGACCAGGGGTTTAAACCTCCGGTTTTTCCGGATCTGGCCAGCCGTAATGGGTGGCCAGTTGTGCCGCGCGGGACCGGTTGGTCCCACCTCCTGAGCGTCGGCGGTCGGCGGTTCCGGCCATCTTCCCCTGCTTCGCCGCGGCCAAAGGCCGCGGCCTTGGTCCGACCGGCGCGGCGCGATGGCGTTGCGCCTCTCCGCCGTGGCCCACCCCGTCCATGGCCCTCCATGGTTCTCCAGCGTGGCGTGACGGCGCTGCGCCCCTCCACCACGGCCCCACTCCGGTCGTGGCCTCTTTCAGCCTCAACGGCGCGGTGATATTCCTCGTTCCCATGCGGTGCCGTTGCACTGCACCGCCTTCGTCCCAAACCGCAATGGTGAACATCAACAAAGGGGGAGGAGGATCAGCCATGTTCATGCGGTCCGACCTCCTCCTGTTAAAAAAATGATAACAAGTGGCCCAAATATTAATAATGAATGCAAAGAATAATCACAACGTAAAAACACACCCCTACCTTGAAGTTATCGTACAAAGATCGTCGCGGGAGAACAGCGTCGTGAGGGTGGTTCTATGACGGTGTTGTTGAGCGTCCAAGAAGAGGATGTCATCTCACACCGGCTGCAGAGAAGGGAGAGATTGGCTTGTCTTCTCTCCTTGGTGCTCTGTCATTCTTCACATTCTTCAATGAGAAAGAAGATGTTCTTCAAGACCGCAAGAGTTCTCTCCTCTATCCCACACAATGAATCAACCCCCAATAAAATAAGACCTTGTCTTATTTTATTCTCACACACACATGCCAACATTATTTTGAAATTCAAAATATCTCATTCAATTAATTAACTTAATTGAAGAGCATTTAACAATCAAATTAATTACGAGAGTTGACATGTCATAAATAGGGGAAGAGGGTGTGTTACACAATTAATTTCTAGAGGGGGGGTTTAATGGGGTGTTGGGAAAATTGAAGGAGGTGAGGGCTCATGTGGGCCCCACTCCAACTTCCTCACATCTTTCTTTCCCATAACACTTAAACCATCTGCAGTGAAATAAAAATATAATTGTATAACAAATATATTTTTATTTTTCACATTTTTAACAACTCCTCCTGAGCAAACACACCATTAGAAAAGGTGTTCCTAAGCAATTATTGGGGTTGCGGTTTCATCGGTGCCCTTGGATTTCGATTTCGAGCACTAGTTCAAAAGTTAGGAAAACCCGCTCGTTCATTCACTGAATTTACCTGAGCTAAAATTCGGAAATTGATTCTAGGCACCCCGGGCCTCAGAATTAGGTGCCGTTAGAAACTGTGCAATTGTAAAAATCCCAAAGAAAATAAGAAAAAAAATTCCTTGAAATTTATGGTCTTTACATTACTCCCACCTCAGGGCTTTACGTCCCTATAAAGATACATCACAAACTAGGGGAACAAATGAGGGTACTGTGCACGCATCTGGGCCTCCCGCTCCCAAGTTCTCTCCTGGAGGTTCCCGTGCTACCACCTGATGTGCACTAGAGGAATCAACCACCCACGTAGGACCTGATCCTGTCGATCCTTGATCTCCACCAGGACCTCCACAAAAGTCGCCCCGTCATCAATGTCCAGCTCCCCATGATCGAGGATATGTGTCGGGTCATGCACGTATCTCCTCAGCTGAGATACGTGGAAGATGTCGTGCACCCGGTGCAACTGAGGTGGTAGATCCAGGCGATAATCCACCTCACCTATCCTGCTGAGAACCTGGAATGGTCCGATGAAGCATGGAGATAACTTCCGCCCCGGCCAATTCTCTGTAACCCACATCGAGGTGAGACCCGCAAGAAAACGTGGTCGCCATCCTCAAACTCTAGTGGTCTCCTCCTCCTGTCAGCATAAGACTTCTGTCACCTCTGAGCTGTCCTCATCCGCTCCTGGATGACCTGGACCTTCTCGATCGTGGCCTAGACCATCTCTGATCCCACAAGTGCTGACTCCCCAGGGTCTGTCTAGTATAGAGGTGATCTGAAAGGTCTGTCGTACAATTCCTCCTATGGTGCCATCCCGATGGTGGAGTGGTAGTTGTTGTTGTACGCAAACTCCACCAATGGTAGGTGGTCCTCCCAGCCGTGACCAAAGTCAAGGACACATGCACAGATCATGTCCTCGAGAGTCTGAATGGTCCTCTCCGTCTGACCATCCGTCTGAGGGTGAAAGGTGGTGCTCAGACGTAGCTGCGTCCCAAATGCCTCCTACAACCCCTTCCAAAGCTGGGAAGTAAAGAGAGCATCTCGATCAGAGATGATAGATGATGGCACACCATGAAGCCGTACAATCTCCTGAACGTAGAGGCGTCCCAAGCTCTCCATTTAGCCCTGCTCTCTGATGGGTAAGAAGTGGGCTGACTTGGTGAGTCAGTCGACAATCACCCAAATGGAGTCGTGACCTCTGGAAGTACGTGGAAGTCCAGTCACAAAATCCATAGATATCTCATCCCACTTCCACTCGGGGACCTCCAAGGGCTGTACCAAGACTTCTGGTACCTGGTGCTCCTCCTTCACCTGCTGACAGGTAAGGCATCGAGAAACTCTGCGACAACCTTCTTCATACCCGGCCACCAGTGCTGTTGTCTGAGATCATGGTACATCTTCGCTACCCCTGGATGTACCTCTAAAGGGGAAGTGTGAAACTCCCTAATCACCTCCTCCTGTAAAGTAGCTGGTACCATGGTACGCCCTCTGAAAAGGAAGTCGTGCTCCCCTCCTACAGAGAATCCATCAGGTGCCTGTCATGAGGATATCTGTGCACGCTGCGTCTCACAGTCAACGTCCCCACGCTGTGCCTCCCTGACCCACTGTAGTAGTGGAGGAGTGACTGTGAGTGACTGTAGAAAGGTTTCTCCATCTCTATCCACGAAGGATATCTACAAAGTGGCTATCTGCTATGTCGCCTCCCCAAGTAGTTGAATGCCCGTCCTCCTGCTGAGAGCATCGGCTACTACATTCCCCTTTCCAGGAGTATAGACTATCTCAAAGTCATAGTCTTGGAAAAACTCGATCCATCTCCACTATCTCAGGTTCAGGTCCTTCTGCGAGAAGATGTACCTAAGACTCTGGTGGTCAGAATAGACTTTAAAGTGCTCTCCCATCAGATAGTGTCGCCACATCTTCAAGGAAAATACCACTGCTACTAACTCCAGGTAACAGGTAGCATAGTTTTGCTCGTTCTGCCTCAACTATCATGATCCATAGGCGATAACTGCCCACTCCTACATCAGGACACACCCAATTCCGGTCCCTGATGCATCGCGGTAGACTACGTACCCTACTCCCTCCTCTGGTAGCCTCAATATGGGTGCGCTGGTCAATCTCTATCTCAGCTCCTGGAAGCTCTCCTGACATCTATCTGACCACACGAAGGGTTTCCCCTTATTTGTCAATATTGAAAGTGGTTCTGCAACACTGGAGAATTCTGGCACAAATCTCTGGTAGTACCCATCCAAACCTAGGAAACTCCGCACCTCCGTCACGTTCCTGGGTGGCTCCCAAGATAGCACTGCCTCGATCTTCGCAGGATCCACCGCAACTCCCACCTCAGAGATGATGTGTCCCAAGAAGTGGACGTCACGTATCCAGAACTGACACTTCGAGAGCTTACCATAAAGCTGGTGCTCTCGGAGTGTGTCCAGTACAACCCGCAGGTGGTAGGCATGCTCCTCCTCAGTGGTCGAGTAAATCAAAATGTCGTCAATGAAGACCATGACAAATCAATCAAGGTAAGGCTGAAATATCTTGTTCATGAGACTCATGAACACTAATGGTGCATTGGTTATGCCGAAAGGTATAACCAATAACTCATAGTGGTCATACCGACATCTGAAGGTCGTCTTCTGTACATCCTCGTCCCGAACTCTGAGCTGATGATAGCTTGACCAGAGGTCTATCTTCAAGAACCACCGTGATTCCTTGAGATGATCGAAGAGGTCATCAATCCTCGGTAGCAGATACTTGTTCCCCACGGTCACCTGGTTTAGGCAATGATATTCGACACACAGTCGTAAGCTCTCGTCCGCCTTCTTGGCGAACAAAATCAGGGAAGCCCAGGGTGAAACACTGGGTCGGATGAATCCCTTGCCCTGCAAGTCCTCCAGTTGTACCCGTAGCTCTCGAAGCTCGGCGGGGGACATCTGATATGCTGGAGTGGATATCGGGGATGTCTCGGGGTACAGGTTAATGTAAAATTCTACCTCTCTACGAATAGGTAGTCCTAGAACGTCGTCAGGAAAAACTTCCGCATACTGATCCACCACTACAGGAAAACTCAGACTCTGCATGTCAACTTATCCTAGGATGAGGCTAGCCAACTGATGAGTGATCGGCTGTCCTCTCCTCTGTGTGAGTCTATCCTGTGCTGCAAAGGCTCCCTTCTCGCCGGTGAAGGTGAACCTGCTCCCATCCGTGCGGACACACCTCACCTTGCGCCTAAAACAGTCGACCTGAGCATGGACTGTAGATAACCAATCCATGCCCAATATGACGTCATAAGGCCTTGACACCGCTACAAGAAGATCCCAGCCAAAGCTCTCGCCTCCTAGAGTAATCTCACACTACTGGTACCAGTTCGTAATCATCAAGTCTGCTCCCGTAAAAGTCTCTAGCCATAAGGATCAAGCCAAAGGCTCCGTCAGAATCTCCGAGCTCTGAACAAGGGCAGCAACAATGAAAGAATGACTCTCTCCTGTGTCTATAAGAACTGCAGAAAGGGTGGAGTAGACACAGATAGTACCTCAAATTATATCTGGTGCATGATGGTCGTAGGCCTCTGCTGCCTGAAGCTGAGCCTGCCTCTGCCTTCCAGCTCCCTGTGGTCGGGGTGGACCTCCGGGTGGTGGTGGTGGTAAAGCCTCAAAGCGTCGCCCACCACCTGCTGCTTGGCCAGCTCCTCTGCCTCGTCCACCTGCTCCCTGCGGACCGCCATGGTCGACCCTCTGCCTATGCCTGGGTGGTCCCTCAACCGTCTGCTACTCCTCTGCACGGCGGGTCGGGCAGTCACGAGCCATGTGGCCCTGCCCACCGCATGCGTAGCACTGTCTGCTCCTCGGAATGTTGGCTCTGCGCCGTGTGCCCCACACCTCTGAGCTAGTGTCCTGAGGTCATCTGCCTGATGGTCTGGTCCGCCTGGACCCCTGTGACATCTGTCAACTGCCAACTCTAGAAGACTCAGCTATGTGTCGCCATGCGGTAGGTCTCGCTGCTGGTGTAGGCTCAGCAAGAAATCTCTCTATGAGAAGGGCTCGCTCCAGTACTCCTGCCTGTGTCGGAATGCTGAGGGAGATCATCGATGCCCTGATCTCATGCATCAGTCCCTGCTCGAAGTTCTGGGCCTGGAAGAATGGGTCCCATACCATGTTCGTCGAATAGCGCGAGAGATCGGTAAATATCGTCGAGTACTGGGATACCGTCATGCTGCCATGCCGCAGCTTTAGTAACTCCTGAATGTGCACCGCACTGAGGGTGGCTGGGATGAACTCCAAGAAAAAGAGGCTCTCGAAGTCCGACCAATGGAGAGATGCCTCGTCATGCACCTGGAGCATCAGGCTCCACCATCTGCCTGCTGTCGTGTGCAGGAGGCTCGCTGCAAGGATCACCATGAGGTCAGCTGATGTCCCCACTAACCTGAAAACTTGAACTACAGCCTCCAGCCAATCCACGGCTGCCTGAGGGTCCGTCTCCCCACGGAACCTGGGCGGTCTCTAACGCTGAAACTCATGCAGTGCACTAAGGCGATGTGCACTCTCAGCGGCTGGGGCTGGTGGCATCGGTGGCTCGGCGGGTAGAGGTACCGCCGGTGCCTCCACTGTAAAAGGGCCCTGCACTGAGGCCTCGTCGCTCGGTGGGCTGTCGTCTTGCACAATGCTTAGAACCCTAGCTGGCTACCATCATGGGGCCATCCTGAAAAGAAACAGGTGCGCCATGGTCAATACAGTATACCTGGTGAGCTGACACAAAGTAATCACAAAGAAAACTTTTGAAACACACATGTAATCAGTGTTTTCGTGCACTGAGTCGGAAATCAGAGGTCAGGGTCCTGGTGTACGGATACGTCGGCCGCCACACCAACACTGGACTCCCTGTACAGATAACCACACTCAATACCCTTAACACTATTGCTTCACATAGAAGAAAGATCAGAGTCATGAGTTCTGTGGTAGAACCGAACTCCTCTGATACCAATTTGTCACGACCTGTCCTCGGGGCCCATGTCGTGACTACCCCAAAGCCACCTTCCATAGGCCAGGGGCTGGCGATTAGCACCAAAGGCGTAAATCCTGATAAAAATGGAAGGAATTTCCTTTACAAAGTAAACAAACACCACAGAGTAAGCAATCTGAAGTAAACACTAAGTAAACAGGGTACAACTGTAAGTGATGGAAAGTAAATGGGCCATAAATACAAACCCAGCTGAGAGTAAAGTACAAATGAAAGAAAAGTACAGCAACTGAAAATTAAAACAGCAACACCGAGCCGTCCACTGGAAATCCCACCTGAAGGGTGGGTACAGATAGTCTCCTCAGCTCCTCGGTCCAGTCGACCGCTCCGTGTACGTCCCGCCCAGTGGTCCACCTCCAAATACCGACTTGCTCCACAAGCCTCGACCACGATCAGCACTTTCCATCGTCTGCATCAAACACAATGTAGTGCGGGCATAGCCCGTGTAGGGGTGAGTATACGCTACTCAGTAGGGACCCCGAGACCCCCGAAGGTCTCCCAGAATCCATGAAGGATAAACCACAAAGGAAATATAAAATCACGAAGTAATAACCAACTCTAATTAGGTATATGACCATACATATACCTAAATCATCAATTCCAGTTCGGCTCCAACATCCGAGCCCAAGTTCGATACAATCCACACAGGATAGCACAACCAATCCACACAGGATAACACAACCCAATCCACTTAGGAAAGCAAGTCAATCATATCGAAGATATTGATTGAAAGTCAAGACTCAGCTCACACAGGTATACTTCTTCGTATGACGATAGAGATGATCAAATGTATCCACTGATTCATCTAAGCTGTCAGACCCACAAAGGATACAAGACCAGATAAGCTATCGGACCCACAAAGGATACAAGACTAGCTACTCTGCCGGACCCACGTAGGATACAAGTACAGAGTCAAATACTGCCGGACCCACGTAGGATACAAGAACAGTAGTCACATACTGCCGGACCCACATAGGATACAAGAACAGCAGTCATCTCCATCGAACCCATGGAAGATTTCAGTACGGTCTTCGTCGCTGCCGAACTCACAGAGGATCCCAGTACAGTCGTCATCGTCGTCGCAATGACAGCCAGCTCTAGGGATCCTGCACACAGCATGCTCGATTCCGGGAGGGTCCGCTCCATAAGCCCAAGGGTGTCGATACATCAACTAACACGTAGTCCAGATTTGATGTACCCCAAAGTTCCGTCTCGACAAAAGGAACTCAACATGACAGACGGTGCGTCAATCGGACGCCCGGTCAGAGAGTTATTGGCTTTTTCATTCCAGGGACCCGATTAGTTTTTAAGTCAAAACCAACTCGATCGTACTCCAACTACGTCCAAACCTCGAGCGTAGTAATCCAAAAGGTCTGTCTCACTAAGAGGAATCCAACAAAGTTGACGGCACGTCAATTGTACGTCCGGATCTCAAGTTATAAGCGTTTCCGCTCCGAAGGCCCGGTTGGTTCCGTGTTCGAACCAACCCGGTCGTACCCAAAGTTCTCCTAAACCTTGAGTGTAGTACACTAAAACGACCATCTCGATCCAAGGATCACATCACAACTAACGGTGCGTCAATCAGAGGTCCGTAGCCCAAGTTATGGGCCTTTGAATGAGGTTGTATGATTTTAGGGGGTTTGGGGCCTGGACCGACCCAGCCCGAGACCCCTTAGGTCAGCCCGAACCGGGTCCGGGTCAGCCCACTAGGGTGCAGCCCGTCCAGCCCGGCACGGGCACCATGCGCCGCGTAAACGCGGAAGGCGGGGCGTCGCCACCCCCTTCGAACCGAACGGCGGACCCCACGAGGTCCACCCTGCTACGCTGACCGGGGGTTCAAACCCCCGATTTTTCCGGATCTGGCCGGCCTTAACGGCTGGCCAGTTGTGCCGCACGGGACCGGTTGGTCCGGCCCCCTGAGCGCCGGTGGCCGGCGGTTCCTGCCGCCCTCCCTTGCTCCGCCGCGGCCAAAGGTCGCGGCCTTGGTCCGACTGTCGCGGTGCGACGGCGCCGCGCCTCTCCGCCGCGGCCCACCCCAGCCGCGGCCCTCCATGGTTCTCCGGAGCGGCGCGATGGCGCCGCGCCCCTCCGCTGTGGCCCCGCTCTGGCCGCGGCCTCTTTCGGCCTCAACGACGCGGTGATATTCCTCATTCCCACGTGGTGCCGTTGCACCGCACCGCCTTCGTCCCAAACCGCAACGGTGAACATCAACAAAGAGGGAGGAGGATCAGCCGTGTTCGTGCGGTCCGACCTCCTCCTGTTAAAAAAATGATAACAGGCGGCCCAAATATTAACGATGAACGCAAAGAATAATCACAACGTAAAAACACACCCCTACCTTGAAGTTGTGGTACAAATATCGTCGCGGTAAAACGGCGTCGCGAGGGTGGTTCGATGACGGCATTAGTGAGCGTCTAAGAAGAGGATGTTGTCTCACACCTGCTGCAGAGAAAGGAGAGATCGGCACGTCGTTTCTCCTTGGTGCTCCGACGTTCTTCGCGTTCTTCAATGAGGAAGAATATGTTCTTCAAGACCGCAAGAGTTCTCTCCTCTATCCCACACAACGAATCAACCCCCAATAAAATAAGTTTTTGTCTTATTTTATTCTCACACACACATGCCAACATTATTTAGAAATTCAAAAGATCTCATTCAATTAATTAACTTAATTGAAGAGCATTTAACAATCAAATTAATTGCGAGAGGTGACATGTTATAAAGAGGGGAAGAGGGTGTGTTACACAATTAATTGCTATTGGGGGTTTAATGGGGTGTTGGGAAAACTGAAGGACGTGGGGGCTCGTGTGGGACCCACCCTAACTTCCTCACATCTTCCTTTCCCATAACACTTAAGCCATCTGCAGTGCAATAAAAATATAATTGTATAACAACTATGTTTTTATTCTTCACATTTTTAACAACTCCTCCCGAGCAAACGCACCATTAGAAAAGGTGTTCCTAAGCAATTACCAGTGTTGCAGTTTCATCGGTGCCCTCAGATTTTGATTCTGAGCACCGGTTCAAAAGTTAGGAAAACCCGCTCATTCGTTCACTGAACGTACCCAAGCTAAACTTCAAAAATTGATTCCGGGCACACCGGGCCTTGGAATCAGGTTCCGTCAGAAACTGCGCACTCATAAAAATCCCAAAGAAAATAAGAGAAAAAATTCCTTGAAATTTACAGTCTTTACAGGGGTATAGTTGAGATACGGTCTGGTTGGATCGTGCACGAATCTAGTCGGGGCCCCGGGACTAAAAGGCTAATAACTCACAGACCGGTCATCTGATTGATGTGTCGTCTCTTGTGTTAAGACCCTTATGACGTGGAGGACCTTTGAGATACTTCTTCGTGTGACTTCATGACATTTGTAGTATCAACTAGTAGCTCGTGGAGCATATCCTTCTAGTGACAAGCGAGCAGAGTGCGGAGACCTAGTAGCTGGATGAGACCTGACGACTGCTGACCGTTTGACTCGGTGTGATTCTACTAGCCCAGTAGGGAGCGCCTAGTTGTAGCGGCAGACCCACGTTGGAGGATCGTTCTTGGTGACACGGCAGACCCACGGTAATCTATAGGTGGAGTACCTCAGCAGGTTATGAGGGGGAGCGCCTGGGTGTGGAGGTAGACCCATGGTGGGGAGTGCCTCTATGTGACGCAGCAGACCCACGGTACTCGATAGGAGGAGTACCTCAGCAATCCAAGGTTAGTGGGAAGCACCTCTGTGTGACGCGGTAGGCCCACTATACTCGATAGAGGAGGAGTTCTCATGCAGTAGAGGTTTCAATAATTTTTGGGGGTGTTTCTTGATACTACCCCTAGAATAAAATCTTGGTTGAGTTGTGTCACTACTTTTGTGTTTTCCTCATGATTGAGACGGATTACTTAATAACTTAGGTATATGTATGGCCATATACCTAAGTACGGTTATCTTTTGATTCCTTACTTTGTGGTTTATCCTTGGTGGGTTTGTGAGACCTTGAGGGTCTCGGGGTCCCTAATGAGTATCTTTATACTCACCCCTACATGGGCTATGCCCGCACATTGTTGTGTTGGATGTAGACGATGGACAGTGCTGACTGAGGCTAAGAGTGCCAGGACTGGATGGTACCCAGAGGTTGATCTTACGACGAGTTGGTTCACGGAGGAGACTGACGGTCATGGAGTGCTGAGGAGGCTATTTGTTCTTACCCGTCAGGTAGGAATCCTAGAGGATGACCCAGCAACTATTTTTTTTCTTTCTTCAGTTGTACTTGTACTTCTAGTTCTTTGTAATTTACAACTGGGCTTGTATTTCTGGCCCCTTTTACTTTTCAGCACTCTTTTGTTATACAGTTTACTTAGTTTTTTGTATCCAGCTGTGTTCTCTGTTGTGTGCGTTTATAGGTTATAAAGTCAATGAATTCCCAGTTTTAGGGAATTATGCCTTTGGTGCTAGTCTCCATCCCCTGACCGATGGAAGGTGGGATTGGGGTAGTCACGGCATGGGCCCTGGGGGACGGGTCGTGACAAATTGGTTTCAGAGGAGTCGTTTCTACTGCAGAACTTAAGACTCTGATCTTTCTTTTTTGTGAAGCAATAGTGTTAAGTGTAGTGAGTGTGGTTTTCAGTTCAGTGAGTCTAGTGTTGGTGTGGCGGCCGACATATCCATACACCAGGACCCTGACTACTGATTTCCAACTCAGTGCACGTAAACCCTGATTGCGTGTGTGTTTTCAAAAGTTTTCTTTAAGTCAGCTCAACCAGGTCAACTCACTAGGTATAAATTTTAACCATAGCGCACCTGTTTCTTTTCCGGATGCCTCCACGTAGAAAACCAGCTAGAGTTCTGAGATTTGTACACACTGATAACCCACCGAGTGATGATGCCTCCGTGTTGGGACCTTTTCCAGCGGAGGAACCAGCGGTACCACTCCTCATTGGGCCACTGATTCCACCAGCCCCAACAGCAGATGGTGTACGCTTCTTGAGCGTGTTGCACGAGTTCCAGTGCCAGAGGCCACCCGGGTTCAGGGGAGAGATGGACCCACAGGCGGCTGAGGATTGGCTAGAGGTTGTGGTGAGAGTCTTCCAACTGGTGGGGACACCATCTGATCTCATGGTGATTCTTGTTGCCAGCCTTCTACAGGCAGCAGTAGGCAGATGGTGGATCTTGATTCTCCAGATCCATGATGAGGTGACGCTTCTCTGGGCAGACTACGAGAGCCATTTTTGGGCAGAGTTTATCCTAGCGACTCTTCACGCAGTGCGCATATAGGAGCTAATTTATCTGTATCAGGGCAGCATGACTGTAGCTCAGTACTCAGCGAGGTTCACAGACCTCTCACGCTACTCCACCGATATGGTGTGGGACCCATTCTTCATACCCCAGACCTTCGATCAGAAACTTAGGCGGGAGATCAAGGATTCAGTGATCTCACTCAGCATCCCGACGTAGGCATGGGTGTTAGAGAGAGCCCTCATAGTAGAGAGTTTCCTTGATGAGTAGTCTCTAGTAGTGAGATACACTACCAGTCAGCACTTAGTAGAGTCTTCTGTAGATGGCAGCAGATAGATGTCGCAAAGGTCCAGGAGGACCAAACCTATAGGTGGACGACCGCATGATTCAGGATCGATTGTGTGGGGCACCCGAAGCGGAGACAGACATGCCAGGAGCGGGTAGTGTTACACATGTGGTGGTTAGGGTCACAAGGCTCGTGACTGCCCGACCCTCCGTTCAGATGATCAGTAGATGGTCAAAGGACCACCCAGGCAGAGACAGAGATTTGATCGAGGCGGTCCTTAGGGAGCAGGCGGACATGGCCGAGGAGCAGGTCATGCAACAGGCGGTGGGTGATGTTTCGAGGTGTTACCGCCACCACCACCAGGAGGTCCACCCCGACCGCAGGGATCAGGTAGACAGGGGAGATATCATCTCTAGGTAGCTGAGGCATACGATCATGGCACTCCGGAGATGATTCGAGGTATGATCTATGTCTACTCCACCATAGTTGTAGTATTTATAGACATAGGTTCCAGTCACTCTTTCATTACCACTACCCTCATTCAGAGCTCGTAGATTCCGACGGAGCCGTTGGCTCGATCCTTACGGCTAGATACTCCTACAGGAGCGGTTTCGATGATTACGCACTGGTGCCGGCAGTGTGATCTTACTCTAGGAGGCGAGATCTTCGGCTGCGATCTCCTAGTAGCGGCGTCAAGGCCTTATGACGTCATCTTGGGTATGGACTGGTTATCTACATTCCATGCTCAGATTGACTGTATTAGGCGCAAAGTGTGGTGTGTCTGCACAGATGGGACTAGGTTTACCTTCACCGGCGAGAAGTGAGCCTTTGCAGTACAGGATGGACTTACTCGGAGGAGAGTGCAGCTGATCACTTATCAGTTGGCTAGCCTTACCCTCAGAGCAGTTGATGTGGAGAGTCTGAGATATCCTGTAGTGGTGGACCAGTATGTGGATGTTTTCCCTGATGATGTCCCAGGTCTACCTCCTCGTAGAGAGGTGGACTTTTACATTGACTTGTACCCTGGGACAACACCTATTTCTACACAAGCATATCTGATGGCTCCTGAGGAGATTCATGAGTTGCGGGTACAACTAGATGACTTGCAGGGGAAGGGATTCATCCAGCCCAGTGTTTCACCCTGGGCAACCCTGATTCTATTTTCTAAGAAGGTGGATGGGGGCTTGAGGCTTTGTGTTGACTATCGACGCCTGAACCAGGTGACTGTGAAGAACAAGTACCCACTCTCGAGGATTGATGACCTCTTTGATCAGTTTAAGGGAGCAAAATGGTTCTCGAAAATAGACCTCAGATCAGGCTATCACCAACTCAAAGTTAGAGATGAGGATGTGTAGAAGATGGATTTCAAATGTCGGTACGGCCACTATGAGTTCTTGGTTATACCATTCGGCATAACCAATGCTCCGGCAGTGTTCATGGGACTCATGAACAGGATCTTTCAGCCATACCTCGATCACTTTGTCATAGTATTCATCGAAGACATTCTGATCTACTTGAATACTGAGGAGGATCATGCCTGTAACGTCCCGGACCCGGCCAGCCACCCGAACAGTGCCAAACGGGTTGGGTGTTACTACCTTAGGCACACCTCCCCTGAACGCCAAAGGATGCCGACTAGCAGCAAGGGTCTGAATAGGTATAGTGGGGAGGCTATACCCACTCGGAGGATCATAGTAAGGGTATTGGTCTGAGTATAACAGTAAAGATGCAGCAGAAAGAAAGACTCATCAGACTCGAACCAGACCCGCAGAGCGGAAGCATATCCAAAAGCAATAAACAGTGGAAGCAATATAGGAAACAACTGCAGCGGAAAGTAAATAGAACAGCATGCTGATAACATGTAACTACTACTGAACAGTAAAACATGCATCCAAAGCAGTTCATACACAACTGAATATAAAAAGGGCGCCAATAGCTAACCAACAGTAGCTACAACAAGTAAGATTATTGATACAGAAAAGTAAACACAACAAGGTAAACCCCAGTTAGGTATAACCTCAAGGTCCATACCATCTCCATGCAACAACTAATGTAACCCAGATCCTGAAGCTATCCTCTTTCCTGAACGCAAATCCATAAAATCAGCACGCATCCCGAGGGGCCTGTGCAGGGTATGAGACAAATCTCAGTAGGATACCACCCAATGGTGCGTACCAAATATATTTGTTTAAGCAGTCATGCATTTACCAGGAAAGCATTAATCAGTACAATGCAAAAGTAAATAC
Organism: Viscum album; assembly: GCA_963277665.1. Classification (NCBI taxonomy): domain Eukaryota; kingdom Viridiplantae; phylum Streptophyta; class Magnoliopsida; order Santalales; family Viscaceae; genus Viscum; species Viscum album. Next base: position 1,714,337,356 of record OY728125.1, read on the forward strand.
AAACTCCACTGGTTCTCAACAGCCACCATGGAGTGTCACCTGCTTCGGCCAACGCCGGAATCTCTGTCGTGTAACCCGGCACTGTGTGCCACCTGACACCTCGTGTCTCAAGTACCGACATCCCAAAGGCACGCCCTAAATAGTAACCCGGCACCAAGTGCCTCCAGACACCTCGTGTCTCAAGTATCGACGTCCCGAAGGCATGCCCACAAATAGTAACCTAGCACCATGTGCCTCCTGACACCTCGTGTCTCAAGTACCGACATCCCGAAGGCACACCCATGTCCTGAAGGCTGCTCACCTCCCCCGTGGCTTTCTATGGCAAGCACCCCCAACCAAAATACCTAACCGCAACTACGGGGGCCTCTACCCACACGAGTGGTCAAAACCACCTCATCACGGAGTATCTCTGTGTGCACACTACTCAAAGTCCCGGTGAGAGGTAATCACCCAAAATAGTCCTAAGCCACCAAAACATCTGACACTTCGTGTCCCTACGACCATGTCTCTCAAGTCCGATGGCCTTGCCATCCAAGTAACCCGGGCCATGCCCAACCTGACAGTCACACTGCCTCAATCCGACGTCCATGACGCCCAATCCCGTGGTCAAAACCACCCAATGTAACCCAGGCAAAGCCCCAACCTATGATCAGCATCACTCAAGCGTAACTAGGCCAAGCCCAACACAACCCAAAGGGTCCAGCAAATGCCATTCGGCAATCACATATATAACATATGTAAACAAAAATCATAACCAGGTAAAACAAACTAAACAGTTGAATTGCACTATACCGGGTATTGTCCCATACCATCTCAGAGGTCTTAAATGCCTCTAACAATTTAACAGGCTTTAACAAATTAAACTAAACAGTTTATAACAATAACATTTTAATTTAGACCATTTTGGTGTTCCCCGTCCAAAATTCCCCGACGAGAAACAACCCCTCACCTGGCCCTGCTCACGCAAACTGGTAACCGGGCATACCCAAAGGCATCCCAGAGGTCCCATAAACAATACAGTATGAAAAATCAGATGAAATGGGTCCCGCTCAAAAAACCCGAAAATGCGCCGAAGCCGCGTCACCCAAACAACTACGAAAACACAAAATGAGGTATGCACCACCTACCTGAGACTCGCACGAGGCTACTCCTCTGGTAACACCCACCAATTCGGTCTAAAACGCGGTAAATCTACAAAAGATTCAAAACCACTCAAAGGTCTATAACTCGTTCTAGAACGAAAATCAGACAAAACGGCCAAAGAGGAATCGAGGCCATACTGAGGGGGTTCCAACGCACTAATCGTACTTCGAAACGGGTCTTGGATGGACAATCGGGAGGAGGAAAGGGGTTCGGCTGGCCTAGTTCGCGCATCCGGGCGGAGGAGGGGTGTTCTGCCTAAAAAACGAGGCTACTGCCCGATTTAAGCGAAAAAAAGAAAGTACACGACATTGTAATTTTGGACTACACGCCGTGTATATTTCATTTAACTATTAAAAAGACGGCTGATTCCACCGACTTACTTTCCGAACCTACCGACATGAGTACACGGCGTGTACCTCTGGGTACACGGCATGTACTGGGGTCCTCTTCTCTTCCTCACCGACATACCCACATGCCATGCATATCCCTCATACATGGCTAGACTACACGGCGTGTCCAAAGGGAACAGGGCGTGTCCCTGGTTCTTACCCGGCCAACGACCTACATGCCATGTATGGCCTCAAACGGTCGGGGGTCTACACGGCGTGTTCAAAACTACATGCCGTGTAGTAAGAAAATTATACATGGTCACTTCACGGCATGTACTCAGTGAGCACACAGCCGGTCACTCGCCTACACATACACGGCGTGTACTTAAGGTACATGGCATGTAGTCTTGAAATTTCCAGAAACTCTGCATTTTCTCCAGTTTCCTCAGAAACCCGTCAAAATTCAAACAGGGTCGGAATTTTGAACTGTTCTGAAAACCCAGGTTCTTACAAACTCCCCACATTAACATAGCTCGTCCCCGAGCTACCAAAAAAACCATGAGATAGCACCGAACATGCCCATCCCAGTTAAACAACCCGAACTACCCCAGTCTCAAAGGTTCTGGCTAAATTCCTCAAGGGGGATTACCACCTTAGGAATTGCCTTACCCGGTCACAACCCAACAGAACGTAAAGAAAACAGGGTTTACTAACCTATTTTTCGGAAGCAAAATCCTCCCGTGATGCATCTTCACCCCTGCACCTCATTGGTGCTCCTATGTCGCTTCCGACACCCAAAGTATCCTGTACTGCATCGGTGTACGCCTCTGCGATTTCCTGGTGCCTAGCACCTCAAGTAACCTGCATTCACGATGCCCCGATGCCCACGGCACCTCATGTAACCCGCATCCACGATGCCCCGATGCCCACGGAACCTCATATATATATATATATCACGCACCCGATATGGTGCCAACCCACTGACTAGCATCTAGTCAGTCCACAAAGATCTTGTGCACCTCGTGCACTCAAAACAGACATACCTCTACAGGTCATGCCAAAAAAGAAACAGGGAGATCACGGTCACACCACAATGTACCTCTAACTGTCATCGGATCACCGGCCTGATCAGCCTCTGGCACCTCCACGGCGTGCACTTGGCCTGAAACACGGCTGCCTGACGCCTGACCTCCTGATGCTGCTCCAGTCTCCAGCCACTAACCCCTCAGCTGGGTACCACCGTCTCTGTCACGACCTCCGCGCATAGCTGAACCTCGACTACCCTCTCCAGGTACCATACCTGAACAAACTCCAGACGCTACAGTCTGTCCCGGTCCCTGCCTGCCAGCTATCTGAGAAGGCTTCCTGCAAAACCTCTCCAGATGATCGTCCTGTCCACATGCCCGGCACTCCTTCGGAGGCCTACTACACTGAACTCGAACATGTCCCGACTGCCCACACTGGAATCAAATCATTGAAGAACTCCCACGAGGTGGTCTAGCTGAATCCATGGCCTGACTGCCCTGCGGAGACTCATCCCATCCTCGCTTCCTGCTGTTTGAACCTTCAGCTGAAGCTGTCATCCTGCCCAAGAGAGATTTCTCTCTCTCATTGCCCTCAGCTATAAGCGCCTGATTCACCGCCTCAGAGAAGGAACCCAGCCTGAAGATGTTCACCAGCACCCAAATGGCATGTCATAAGCCATCCTCGAAGCACCTCACCCTAGTTGCGCCGTTGCTCACCATACCAAGTGCAAAGCAAGACAACTCTGTGAAAGTAGCTGCGTAGTCCATGACGGAAATGTCCCCCTACTGAAGACTCAAGAACTCACGAGCTCTCTCTGCCCTCAGTGTCTCTGGGTAGAAGTGCTCAAAGAACCTTCCCTCAAAGTCCTGTCATGCCAGTCCCTCGTGTCTACGAGCCTGAACCTGTACGTCCCACCAACGCTTCGCTGGTCCTCTCAGCATGTACGTCGCCAGCTTGACCCTCCGCCCTAGAGGCGTCTCGAGCTGCTCAAATATCATTTGAATACTCTCTATCCAGTTCTCAGATGCCTGCGGACCACCCTCACCCTGAAAGAGCGGCGGGTGCTGCGACTAGAACTCCCCCGTTAGGTACGCCATAAAAGGCTCTACACCCTGAACGCCGCTGTCATTCCCCTTAAAAACATGTACCAGGCTAGCTTGGAGCTGCTCGTCAAGACACAGCCCGAACGATGCCAAACCCGGCTGCTGTCCCGCCTGCACTGGATCCTGAAACTGATCCTGTCCCTGAGCCTGTACCTGCGGCTTGTGCTCTGCCTGTACCGAATTCTGACCCTAATCCTGTGGCACTGTATCATCTCCTGCCTGACGCTCCACTGGGCCATGAAGTAGTAACCCATTGAATACCATAAATGTTCATATAGACCATATATATATATATATAACAATATATTCTACGCAGATAAGGAAAGCAGTAAAAGGGAGTGCATAACAACTACCCTTACTCCCCCTCACCACAACCCATGCCCCACGGCATCCCGGCCTCATGGCCTCCTTACCCACTCTACAGAGCCAAGTATCGATAGTACCTCGGGCCATGCCCGTCCCGACAACTCACGTTGCCTCAAACCGACGACCGAGTCGTCCAATCTTGACAGTTACACTACCTCAGTCATAGTACTTGCCTGCTCTCGTAAGAGTCAAACCCAAAACCCCGCCACATTCAATTCTACAAAAAAAATAAATCCTGGCATACACATTCCAACAACTAGAAATTCTATCAGGAATTTCACCATTTTACATTTCAAAGCAGATAAAGCATGGAAATTGACTTATTTTATTCACATGGTACTATCACTTTTTAAAGCATACGTGAAATTATGAAATTGAAATACCCTAAAAATGTGCCTATCAAAAGCCAAGAAACAAGCCTTGCCATACCGGGCCAAGGTCCAATTCTCCCATACCACACTGGGTCAAGGGTCACATATCACAATCAAGAACATAACACACCAAGTGAGCCACCGAGGTGGAAATCAGATAAACTGTAATCTGAGCAAAATCAAATAGTAAGTCCCACCCGTGGCAACTAGGTCCATCCCTCGTACCTGGGGCTGCAGGCACCCAAGCACAAGCTTTAAACCCAGTCCCTATAACAACTATCTCCAGTCTACCATATCCCAAATAGTAAAACCAGTAGAAAGAAACGAGAATCCTCAAACTCATTAGTATCCAGTAAAACGCTACAACTAAATCCCTGTTAAGAACCCCTCTGATACCACTTTGTAACGTCCCGGACCTGGCCAGCCACCCGAACAGTGCCGAACGGGTCAGGTGTTACTACCTTAGGCGCACCTCCCCTGAACTCCAAAGGCTGCTGACTAGTAGAAAGGGTATGAATAGGTATAGTGGGGAGGCTATACCCTCTCGGAGGATCATAGTAAGGGTACTGGTTCGAGTATAACAGTAAAGATGCAGCGGAAAGAAAGACTCAGAAGACTCGAACCAGACCCGCAGAGCGGAAGCATATCCAAATGAAATAAATAGCAGAAGCAATATAGGAATCAACTACTGCGGAAAGTAAACAGAACAGCATGATGATAACATGTAACTACTATTGAATAGTAAAACATGCAACCAAAGCAGTTCATACACAACTGAATATAAAAAGGGCACCAATGGATAACCAACAATAGCTACATCAAGTAAGCATACTGATACAGAAAAGTAAACACAACAAGGTAAACCCGAGTTAGGTATGACCTCAAGGTCCATACCATCTCCATGAAACAACTAACGTAACCCATCTCCTGAAGCTGTCCTCTTTCATGCACGCAATGTAGTAAGAAAATTCTACACGGTCACTGCACGACATGTACTCGGTGATCACACAGCCGGTCACTCACCTACACATACACGACATGTACTTAAGGTACACAGTGTGTAGTCTGGAAATTTCCAGAAACTCTGCATTTTCTCCAGTTTCCTTAGAAACCTGTCAAAATTCAAACATGGTCAGAATTTTGACCCGTTCTGAAAACCCGGGTTCTTACAATGCCTATCATTTACATGTAGTACTGGACACACTCCGAGAGCACCATCTTTATGGTAATCTCTCGAAGTGTCAGTTCTAGATTCGAGAGGTTCACTTTCTAGGACATGTCATCTCAATGGAAAGAGTTGCAGTGGATCTAGTGAAGATTGAGGTGGTACTTGCTTGGGAACCACCCAGGAGTGTGACGGAGGTACGGAGTTTCCTATGTTTGGTTGGTTATTACTAGAGGATTGTACCAGACTTCTCCAGAGTTGCAGCACCACTATCATCCTTGACAAAGAAGGGGCAACCCTTTGTGTGGTCAGAGAGATTCCATCAGAGCTTTCAGAAGCTGAAGCATAGGATGACTAGTGCCCCCATCTTGAGGCTTCCAGAGGAAGGCATAGGGTGTGTATTCTACTGCGATGCATCAGGAACTAGGCTTGGATGTGTCCTGATGTAGGAGCGAGCAATTATCGCATATGGTTCACGACAGCTGAGATAGAATGAGAATAATTATGCTACCCATGACCTAGAGTTAGAAGCAGTGGTCTTAGCCTTGAAGTTCTAGTGACACTATCTAATGGGAGAGTGTTTTACTATGTACTCTGATCACAAGAGTCTCAGGTATATCTTCTCTCAGAAGGACCTGAACCTAATACAGTGATGTTGGCTTAAGTTCCTTCAGGACTATAACATTGAGATTGCCTATACTACTGGGAAGGGGAACGTTGTTGCAGATGCACTCAGCAGGAGGTCTGGTATACAGCTGCTAGGCGAGGCAACGGAGAAGCTGGCTACTTTAAAGATATCCTTTGTGGATAGATATGGACCAGCCTTCCTTCAGTCTCTTACAGTCACTCCCCCACTTCTTCAGTGAGTCAGGGAGGCACAACATGGGGACACTGACTGAAAGACACGACGTGTTCAGATATCCATAGGGCAGGAACCTGATGGATTTTTTGAAGGTGGGGAGCACCTCATCCTCTTCAGAGGACGTACTATGGTACCAGTGTCACTTCAGGAGGAAGTGTTGAAGGAGTTCCACACATCCATCTAGAGGTACATTCAGGAGTGGCGAAGATGTAACAGGATCTCCGACAACAGAACTGGTGGCCGAGAATGAAGAAGGCAGTTGCAGAGTTTGTCTCTCGGTGCCTCACCTGTTTGTAAGTGAAGGCGGAGCACCAGGTACCAGCAGGCTTGGTTCAGCCTTGATAGGTCCTAGAGTGGAAGTGGGATGGGATATCCATGGACTTCGTGATAGGACTTCCACGTACATCTAGGGGTCATGACTCGATTTGGGTGATCATCGACCGACTCACCAAGTCAGCCCACTTCCTACCGATCAGAGAGCAGGGTTCAGTAGAGATCTTGGGACACCTCTATGTATGGGATATTGTGTGGCTACATGTATTACCTTCAACGATTGTCTTTGATCATGATGCATGTTTTACTTCCTAGCTATAGAAGGGGTTGCAGGAGGCTTTCGGGACGCAACTTCGTTTCAGTACTGCCTTCCATCCTCAGACGGATGGCCAGACTGAGAGGACCATTCAGACCCTCAAGGACATGTTGCGTACCTGTGTCCTCAACTTCATTTGCAATTTTGAGGATCACTTACCTTTTGTGGAGTTTTCATACAACAATAGCTATCACTCCACCATTGGGATGGCACCATTTGAGGTGTTGTACGGGCGACCCTACAGATCACCTTTGTGCTGGAATGACCCGGGGGAGTCAGCACTAGTGGGACCAGAGATGGTACAGGCTACCACAGAGAAGGTTCAAATCATCCAGGAGTGGATAAAGACTATACAGAGTAGGCAAAAGTCGTATGCTGATAGGAGACGGAGACCTCTGGAGTTCGAGGATGGCGACCACGTCTTTCTACGGGTCTCACCCCAACAAGGTCTACGTAGATTTGGATGAGGTGGAAATTTATCTTCAAGGTTCATCATACCTTTTTAGATACTTATCATAATTGGTGAGGCAGAATACTACTTAGGTCTTCCTCCTCAGTTGCATCGGGTGCATGACGTCTTCCACGTATCCCAGCTGAGAAGATACGTGCACGACCCTTCTCACATCATCGACCATGGCAAGATGGATGTCGACGATGGGGTGAAATTTATGGAGGTTCCAATAGAGATTGAGGATCAAAAGGAGTGGGCCCTTCATGGGTGGTCGATACCACTAATGCGCGTTCACTGGCAGCACAGGAACCTCCAGGTGAGCACATGGGAGCGGGAGAGTCAGATGTGTGCTCAGTACCCCCACTTGTTCCCTTAGTTTCAGTTGTGCCTTACAGGGACATAAATCCTGAGGTGGAGAGAATGTAAAGACCCAGAATTTCCAGGTAATTTTTTTAAATAAATGGAAATTTTACGAGTCTGTGAAAATTGACGGCACGTGATTCCAAGGCCCGGTGTTCCCGGAATCAATTTCTGAAGTTTTGTTTGGGTACATTCTGTAAACGTACTAGCGGGTTTTATAACTTTTGAATCGGTGCTTGGAATTGAAATCTGAGGGCACCGTTGAAATCGTAGTGCCGGTTTTCACTTAAGGATACTTTTACCTCGACGACAGATGGACGAGGGAGAAAGTTAGTTTTTGGGGTTTTCATGGAAATAAAAAAATAAAATAAACACAAGTTTTATTTTATTTTATCTATTGTAAACCTCCATGTGGGAGTTAAAGTGTGGGGACCACCTGACCTTAACCTCCCTTGAGAGGTTATGGTGGTGGGGCCCACCCAAACCAAACCTCCCATGAGAGGTTATGTTGGTGGGGACCACACGGGACTGAAACCCCCATTTAATTGAGGAAAGCCTCTAAACTCCCTCGTAAATGAGGGAGAGACTCTTGACCTCCTCCACCTTAATTGTGCCAACACACATGCCATTAATTGTGCCAACTATTCATTAATCAATTTTAAACCTTTTTTAATATTATGCCAATGACTTAATAGATTTTATAATCTATTTTCTTGGGCTACCTATTATTTTGTTGGCAAAGGGGGAAGGAGCTTTTGAGAGAAAAGCTCTTGCAAATGAAAGAACCTCTGTTTCGAACGAAGAACATGTTCCTCTTATGAAGAATGACCTCGATTTTGATTTTCTTTCTTGGAGCTTCCTCTGATGTAGGACATGTTCATCTAAAATGAATTGATGCCAGCCTTCTCATGCCAACTTCAACCAACAATGAACAAGGTATGGGATTTTTGTGTTTGAATTTATATTCCCGTGATTCTTTACTTCTAAAACAAAGAACGCAGATCAACTTCTAACTAGTTGATCCGCATATGTTTTATTTTTGTGAGTTTTGGGATTAATCATTGTAGGAGGGTTTGTTGTGCTTCATTCTTGTGAACCAAATCTACCACCCTAAACGAGGAGGGTGCGGGCCATACCAACATGGCCCGACACCTCCGATGTTCTCCTTTGATTAGCGGTGTTCTTCGGAATGGAGGAAGGTGAAGAAGACAACGAAGGCAATGGCACCACCACCCACGACCCCCATGACCCGCCTCGCCCCCATGACGCTCCGTAGCCCTGGGCCGAACCGCGCAGCCCGCCGGCCCCGCGTCGCCGCCGGCCGAATCGGCCCGAGCTGCGCCGCGCCCCGGCCCACCGGCCTCTCGAGACGCCCCGGTCGCGCTAGCTCGCCAAACCTACACCACCGCGGCCGAACCGGCCCTAGAAGCGCCACGCCTTAGCCCATCGGCCTTCTGAGCCCCTAGCCGAATAGGCCCCAATCGTGCCACCCGCTAGCCGAACCGGCCCCGTCCGCTCCACCCCGACCCTAGGTCGCGCCGCCCCGGACGTGCCAGCCTGCCGGCCTCCCAAGCCCTGGCCGAACCTGCCCCCTCGCGGCGCCCCGGCCGAACCGCCTCGCACCCTTGCGGCGCCTCGCCCGAACTGGCCCCTCACGGCGCCCTCCGGGCCGAGCCGCCCTCGCGGTGCCCTCCAAGCCGAGCCGCCCTCGTGGTGCCCTCCGGGCCGAGCCACCCTCGTGTCGACCCGTGGCCGGTCCATGCCCTCGTGACCAGTCTGCTCCCTCGCGGCCAGCTGGGCTGGGCCCAGCAGGTCGGGCCGAACCTAATGAGTGGGCCTGCCCAACGGGTCAGGCTAGGTCGACCTTGACCGGGTCGGCCCAGATAGGGTTGGGTCGGGTCGGTCTGACCGATTCGGACTGGACCTGGGCCCACTACAACCCCTTTACTTTCTTTTGGTCATATCATTGGCACTGGATGTCCGTTTAAGGAACCATCAATGGCCCTGGTAATCTTAGAGCATGACGGTCCCTTTGAGTATACCCCACTAGAGTTTGGGGTATAGTTGAGATACGATCAGGTTGGATCGTGCACGAATCCAATTAGGCCCCCGAGACTAAATGGCTAATAAGTCACAGACCGGGCATCCGATTGACATTCATTCTATTGAGTTGAGACCCCTATGATGTGTTGAAACTTTGAGATACTTCTACGTGGGACTTCTTGATAGTTGGACTATTGACCAGTAGCTCGTGGAGCAGATCCTTCCAGTGACGAGCGAGGAGAGTGCGGAGACCTAGTAGCTGGCTGAGACCTGACGACTGCTGACTGTTTGACTCGGAGTGATTCTACTAGCCCAATGGGGAGCTCCTGGTTGTGGCGGCAGACCCACGGTGGAGGAGCGCGCTTGGTGACGTGGCAGACCCACGGTACGCGACTGGAGGAGTACCTCAGCAGGCAGGCTATAAGGGGGAGCACCTGGGTGTGGCGGTAGACCCATGGTGGGGAGCTTCTCTGTGTGATGCAGTAGACCCATGGTACTTGACAGGAGGAGTACCTCAGCAGTCCAAGGTTAGTGGGAAGCGCCTCTGTGTGACGCAGCAGGCCCACTGTACTCGATAGAGGAGGAGTTCTCCAGCAGCAGAGGTTTCGATAATGTGTTGGGGATGTTTCTTGATAATACCCTAGAATAAAATCCTAGTTGATATGAGTCATTAATTTTGTGTTTTCCTCATGATTGAGATGGATTACTTAATAACTTAGGTATATTTATGAGCATATACCTAAGTAGGGTTATCTATTGATTCCTTACTTTGTGGTTTATCCTTGGTGGATTTGTGAGACCTTTAGGGTCTCAAGGTCCCTACTGAGTATCATTATACTCACCCATGCACGGGCTATACCTACACCTTGTTGTGTTGGATGCAAACGACTAACAGCGCTGATTAAGGCTGAGAGTTCCAGGACTGGACAGTACTTGGAGGTGGATCTTACGACGAGTTGGTACAAGAAGGAGGCTGACGGTCGTGGAGTGATGAGGAGGCTATCTGTATCTACCCTTCATGTAGGAATCCCGGAGGACGACCCAACAACTGTTTTTTTTTCCTTTCTTCAGTTGTACGTGTACTTCCAGTTCCTTGTACTTTACAGTTGGGCTTGTATTTCCAGCCCCTTTTACTTTTCAGCACACTTTTGTTATACAGTTTACTTAGTGTTTTGTATCGATCTGTGTGCTCTTTTGTGTATGTTTACAGGTTATAAAGGCAATGCCTTCCCAGTTTTAGGGAATTACGCCTTTGGTGCTAGTTGTCAGCCCTTGGCCTATGGATGGCGGGCTTGGGGTAGTCACGGCACGAGACCTAGGGGATGGGTTGTGATAGGAAATAACTACCCTAATACTATATTATATTCCTTACCCACATTATAGAGCATATGGAATTTCCAAAATACCATCCTTTTAAGGCTTAAGGTGTAAGTCAAATGAGGTTTCTCAACAAAGAGGTATAACAATTAACAGAGCACTTTCAATTTTATTTCTTCTTCTACTTCCTATAAATATATTTTAACCATCCTAAAATAATTAATACAATATCATATGTATATTTATATATTATTATTATTATGGTAAGACCATTTCCCACCTATTTTCCATCATATATAAAGAAAAAATATTTCACGTGCGTATGTACGGCTTACAATTTCCTCGTAGCACTGCAATTCATTTTTCAGCAACATTATATTAGAGTTGGAGTCCTAAGACCATCTGGTTTTACTTTTATTGATTGTATATTATATTTAGTGAATAATAATTTTAAATCTTATTACATATTGTTCATTTTTTCTTCATGTATTTAATGTAATAATGTTCTAATGTATTTTTCAAATTGATAAGGTTATAGAAGTTCCCTGCTAAGATGAGAACCTTAATTCTTTATGACAATATTATTAATATAGTTTTTTAGTTGGATAGTATACTATGATAGGGAAAATAGTATTTATACCATTAGGTGAGAGTATTCGTAAGCGGATGAGGCTTCTTCTCATGAAGTTCGCACTTTGTAATATCCAAGATAGAATATTATGAGAAAATACCCGCTGATAAAAATTACACATATTTTGGTGTTATCAAATATTCTTATCTACGAGTGTGTGTAATGGTCCTTGAACTTTAATATTATCATTAATGTATTTCATGACTCACATGCTTAGATTTATTGACCAAAACCATCACACCATATATTATAAGGAAGTAGGGTATGTTGGGTGCATCACAATTGACATATCATTAATGGATAAGTCAACTAAGGATTTTTTTCCTTCTATATTTATAGAAGCTGATATCTCGTCCCTTATATTGGAATAAAAATACCACATTAAATTCTATTACCATGGTGTAATGATGTGTTTATTTCATATAGTCAAAGAAAGAAGTATCGAGTAAATAGGTTGATGACACCATCGTGAAACCTTCTTGATGAGATATTGTGATAATGGGATTATATTACATAGTGATCATTCTTATGTGGCTATCATAATTGTGACATTAAGTTCTTTCTCTTCAGTTCCTTGATCCATTTCTAGATAGTAATCATGGACATTATGCAAGTCCACATAATTCCAATGAGAGAGAATACTAGAGGGTCACACACTAAGTGTTTCCATTGATCTCGATTAAATTCTATTTGAATTTAATTAGTGGAATAAATATTACTCTCAAGACTAAGGAATAATTTTATTAATTTTATATTGATCACATAAATTAAATAAATATTTATTCTCTGGAATGTGAATAAAAATATATTTTTTTATTTTATTTAATATTTAAAAAATATTTACTCATTATTTTGTGAATGAAATATTTATTTATAAATAAAATATTTATTTAGATATTTAATAAATAACAAGGTTTCCAAACAGACTGAGACCATGTCTAGTGATAAAATAATTATTTACAAGATGGTAAATATTATTTATCAATTTTCTCAAGATGGCACACCAAAAAATATTATTATTATTATTATGTGACATGGGGTTTATTAAAAGTAATAAATTTTATTTAATGGAAAACATGAAATTAAATAATCATTTAACCTAAATCCTAACTCTAAATATAGAAGACTGTGTCTATTGTGTATTGCATCCAAAGATTGATAACAGAGAATATTTTCTCACAATGAATTCTCTCTTGACTCCTTCTCTCTCCCTCCCAAGAACGAGAAGTGCAAGAGAGGTTTCTGCAAGACAAAATAACAACCAATCAAGAATGAACAATGAAAGACATTGGAATCATCATGCTGGAACCCAATGATCAAGTGGTGTTGTTTAGAGATCATAGGAGCATGTGTGGATCACTAATAGAGGGATTATATTCTTGGATCCTCATAGTGTAATAAAGGTAATCTGAAACGGTATTTTCAAAAAATCAACATTCACTAATGAAGAAAGTTCTTAAGACCAGGTATTTATTTCTTAAAATATTAAATAAATTAAATATAAATTTTATGTGGAAGATACTTGATCTTGGTTTCGGGCAATAATTATTAAATGAAGTTTTAATATATCTCCCACCACTGCATGATTCCATTACACCTAGAACCAACAAGTGGTATCAGATCAGTCACATTTAAATTTATAAATATTTATTTGATTATTGATCTATGTAAAATTGTGGGTATATTTTCATTTCATGTTATTCTTTCTTTAATATTATTTGAATTAACATGCTATCGAGATATTAATCAAGTTTCTTCAGTGTTTCAATTTCATAAAGGTTTAATAATAGATGAAAAATGATCAGAGATGCCAGTGGGAAGTGCCAAGTCTTTAACTGGTAAACCTTGGTTACATAGTGTGTAGTTAGAGTAAACACAGTGTGCCCATGTGCATTGTACATGGATGCATTGAGCAGTTAATTACACATGATGCATTTATTTCATACCTCATGTTGACCAGGCATACCCAGCACATGGAAAGTGGATACATAGTGTATTGCTGGCTTGTACACGTAGTGTAGTCCGACTGAGTTAACGTGACAAATCCTTAGACATGTGATTTGAATACCTCAAAACCAAGGAACATGGCATGTAGCTAGACTGTACACACCGTTTATTATCCCATTAAATGAGAGAATAAAAAATTACATTAAATTGAATATTGTTGTATTAAAACCTTATTTTATTGATTGGCACACCAATGTGCGTATGAAAATTTAATAATGGTTTTGAAGAATATTAAATGCTTAATTAATTTAATATAATTAATATGTAATTATTGGTTCTGTTATTTATTTTCTATGAATGCAATAAAATATGGATATCTCCAATTAGGTTAGGTTGATCATTAAGTTGAAATAAAATTAATTGAATAATTAATTAATTAATGCAAGCGCATTCATATTAAATAATAAAGAACAAATAAATAAATGAATGCTAGTTAGTTACTTTTGTGTATTAATTGCATGTATGGTCATTCATAAACTTGAACAAGACCTTTTTAGGCATTTAATTTTTTAATTTAATTTATTGAATGAGTTTGCAATTATTTATTATTAGATTAAATATGATGGCCTATGTGTCATCCCTCCCTTAATTATTATGTAGGACCTACATACCCAATGATATTTATGTAATCCACTTTTAACTAATAATTTAGTTACCCTCACTTGTGTGTGAGTCATACATATATGTAATTAATGGAGTATCCCAAAGCGTGTAGAGTCAGTTCAAGATGGAACCATTATGATGCCAACTTAGGTGATTCACAGGTGGATTGGCAGAATTTTGTAACTCATACCAAGACTGGAAAAAGAAGTTATTTCCCCTAAGGTATAGGTTGATTTAATATATTCTCATTAAATTAACTGTTAGATAAAGATCAATAATATATTATTTATTTATTTATTTATTTATTCAATTATTTATTTTATGGATGCAAGGCCATAGTCACATAAATAAATGAATTAATGTGAAAATATAGAATTTAAATAAATGTATTATGCATAAATGTTTTATCTATCATGGTTAATTAATTAAGTAACATCCACTTAATATTAATAATACATGTAAATGATAAAACAAGATAAAATTTATGCATAGTAAATTAAATAAATTAATTATGCATAAATGTTTTATCCAACATGGTTAATTAATTAAGTAATAGCCACTTAATATTAAAAACACATGTAAATGATAAAAAAAGATAAACTTTATGAATAATTAATTAAAATACCCCACACAAATATTAATTCAGGCTTGAACTTCCATTACTTGAATGAGAATAAAACTCAATAGAACTAAGTGTTTGACCTACCCTTGTTGGGATACTTACATTTTTAAGGGGTTTTTATGAAGGTTTTGGTTTAAGTTAACCATTTTACATAATGAGGAGTATCCCTTGATAAAATTGGTTTAATTTGAAGGAATATGTTGAGGAAATCCAATTCAGGATTTTGGGATAGGGGAGTCCACTCAATGGATTATGGAGCAGCACGACCACAGTTGGAAATTCCATGCCTACCTAAATACCTTCAAGTATCATGACCAACCCTTTTGGGGTTATGTGAAGGGTAATATGGATCCTTTCCACTAGAATGTTAGAGAAACTAGACATTCCTAGTTAAATAGTGAGGGATATTGAAACTTGATAAAATAGTAGGAGATTTAAAAAAATCCATTAATTTATTAATATCTCACCCAATTTGTAATCATGAAAAGTACTAATAATCTGATCTTTTAATTGTAGAATAAAATGGAAATATCATCATCCAAATTATACCTATGATAAATATTGGATAAATACAATCCCCTAAATTAAAGTAAATTCCAATAATGATACAGATATCTTCGAGTGATCCTATACTATGAACAGAAATCTTATGTGCTAGAATCCTCTTTTCCAAATCCACATGATAAGGAGGTGAGTGATGAAGAGTTACTGGTATATGAGAAATATATGAACACCATGGTTGATGTTCAATGTTTGATGCTTTCATTTATTTTAAGTGAACACATTAAGTCTTGTGAAAACATGGATGTGTATAGCATGCTTGAGCACCTCTGTGGTCTTTACATGGAGAGAGATAGACTGGAATGGTTTGTGATTTCAATGGTATATTTTAGAGAAATTTTGGAGAGTTTACCCTATATAGGCCTCATATATTCAATCTTATTGACTACATTGAGTGTCTATAGGTTATAGGGTTTAAAATCCTTGAAGGAATAGGCACTGATCTCATTCTGGCATCACTCCATTAGAGCTTCTCTGGATTTGTGGTGAATTTTAATATGAACAACATTAAGAAGTATCTACCAGATCTTCTCATTCTTCATCAACAGGTAGATAAGGATATGAAGAAAAGCCTTTTTTCCTTATGGTGAATGAACAGAAAGGGAGAGAAAAGAGATTAAATCCCAAAGCTTCTCTAAGCCCTTAAAAGAAGAAAAAGATCAGGTGGAAAGCAAGGGGAATATGATTTTGTCTGTTTCACATGTGGAAAGAAGGGCCACTGGAAGAAAAAAATCACCCAGCCAAAGAAGAAATGCAAAGCTTCAAGTGCAATTGTTATCGAGTGAAATTTATCTATTTCTACAAATTGGGTATTAAACAAAACTTTTGGTGCTCACATATGTATTCAAATAAAGGAACCAAATAGATTCAAAATGATTGATCAAGGTGAGGTAGATCTATGAGCATACAATAGATATAAACATGTTGTTGTAGCTATCAGGGACTACTACCTCACATTACTGACTAGAATGATCATGGTTTTAAAGGGTTTTTATCATGTGTCATCATTTACCAAAAACATTGTTTCTGTATCCATACTAGATATATATGGATTTATTTCCAAATTTTCGAATAAATGTTTCTTCTTTTATAAAGATATAATTTTTTATTGTAAGGAACATTTAAATAATGGATTTATGTGTTATATTACATGAACCAAGTAATGTAAATTGATAATGAAGTTACTTCACATGACACATACCACACCCATATTTTTCATTACCGGATAGGTCATGTAAATGAAAAGCACTTGACTAAATTATATCAAGATGGATATTTAAATTATTTTGAATTAAAATAACTTGGTTTATGTCACACATTTTTACAAGATAAAATTATCAAATTCCCATGTAGTGGAAATAGTGAAAGGGATAAATAGATTCTTGGGTTACTTCATACCAATGTGTGTGTACCATTTCCTATCGAAGAAAGGGGTGGGTACACATACTTTATATATTTTATTGATGATCTTAATATATATGGATATGTCTACTTAATGAGGTACAAGTTATATTATTTTGATAAATTCAAGGAATAAAATAATGAATTTGAGAACCGTTTTGGTTGGAAGATTAAGAAACTCTACTCAAACTATGGTGTATAATATCTTAATCAAGAATTCATTGATTACTTATATGAGTTTTGGATCCTATCCCAACTCACTTCTCCTTATGTGCCTCAGTGGAATGGTGTAAGATAAAGGAGAAACCACACATTGATGGATGTTGTGAGATCAATGATGAGTCATGTGAGTCTTTCATTATCATTTTTGGGATACACGTTACAAACAGTAGCACATATACTAAACTAAGTACCAACTAAATCAATAAATGGTATTCTACATGAATTTTTTAGTGGAAGAAAAACCATGTTATCAAATTTACAAGTGTTCATAAGTGAATAGTTTGGTAAGGCCTTTTTAGGTAACAAAATTTCATCTCAAGAGACAAAGTGCACCTTTATAGGATACCCAAAGGAAACAAGGGGATATTACCTATATAACCCCTCATAAAAAAGGT
This sequence comes from Viscum album, assembly GCA_963277665.1. Taxonomy (NCBI): domain Eukaryota; kingdom Viridiplantae; phylum Streptophyta; class Magnoliopsida; order Santalales; family Viscaceae; genus Viscum; species Viscum album. The sequence goes on from OY728125.1 coordinate 1,714,354,923, forward strand.
TATAGTGAAAATACATGTCATGTACCTTTAGAGGGAGAACAAATCTAAATGATATAGTGGGTACGAGATAGACATGAATGAATTTGAGGCTCAAGGAACACAATAGTTGATACATGAAAAGATTCTACAAAGCCCCGTGGAAGAATAAACCATTCTAGAGACACAAGTATTTTATAGGAGTATAATAGAGGATATATAACTATAACATTATGGTTTTCATGTAACCGAGGATGGTGGCTTATTATTAGCTGAAAATAATTATACTATAACCTACAAGGAATCAATAAGTTTCACATAGGTTTCCAAGTGTCATGAATCCAGGAATTCTGAAATGGATTCCATGTATTAAAACCAAGTTTGGATTTTGGTAGACCCTCTTGCAAATGTAAAGTATGCTGGTTGGAAATGGTTATTCAAGAATAAAATGGACATGGACATACAAGTTAGTACCTATAAGGTGTGTCTGGTTATAAATGGGTTTAAATAATGTTAAAGAATTGACTATGATGTAATATTTTCACCATTTTCAAAACTAAAATCCATTATAATTCGACTTTCCATTGTGGATTACCATGAATATGATATTTGGAAAATGGATTTCAAAACAGCCTTCCTTAACGGGAACCTTCAAGAATATGTCAATATGACACAACCTGAAGGGTTTGTGACTTAAAAGGATGCCAATAATATATGAAAATTACAAAAATCCATTTATGGATTAAAGTAAGGATCAAGGTCATGGAAAATTCATTTTGATGAATCTATATCGGAATATGGTTTCATAAAGAGTGAATGAGATCCTTATGTCTATAAAAAATTTAGTGTAAATGTGGTAATTTTCTTAATAGTATATTCTGATGACATATTACTCATAGGAAATGAAATAACATTCTTACAATCTATTGAGACATAGTTAAATAAATGATTCTCTATGAAGGAATTTGGTGAGGCAACATATATTCTAGGGATCAAGATCCATCATGATATATCCTAGAGGTTTCTCAGCCTAAGTGAAAGTATATATATTGAAAAAGATACTGAAGAGATTCATTATGGAACAATCCAAGAGGGTGTTATTTACAAAATCACATGGAATTCAAATTTCCATGAAAATTCTTCCTCGGACACCTAAGGAATAAAAAATAATGGAAAGTATTCCATATGCATTAGCGATTGGATCAGTTATGTATGTTATGCTATGTATTAGGCTAGATGTTTCCTATGCATTGAGTGTGGTGGGAAGATGTCAAGTTGATCCAAGTGACCACAATTAGATGGAATTCAAGAATATCCTTAAGTATCTGAGATGTACTAAGTATATTTTCCTATCATATAGAGGATATGAGGATCTATTCATCATAGGATATACAAATGATAGTTTCCAAACTGATCAAGATGATATGATGTCACAAACAAGATACATATTCACATTGAATGGAGGTGCTATGAGCTAGAAGAACTCAAATCAAGATGTGGTCATAGATTCTATAATAGAGTCTGAGTATATTGCAGCATCTAAGGAAACTAAGTAATAATTATAGATTCAAAACTTCATCTAAGAGATTGATAAGGTACCTAGCAGTAAATATCTGATCATAGTCTTGTGATAATATTGTAATAGTGGCTCTCACAAAATAGAAAAGGTAACATCAGTGGATGAAGCACACACTTCAAAAGTATCATCTCTTGAGGGATTTTTATCAGAGAGGTGAGGTATTAGTGAGAATTATTTCCACCGAAAACAACATGAAAAAACCTTTGACTAAATCTTGACTCGGCAGAAACATGATTATCATGTGAGTTTTAGGAAACTGAAAGTGATCGGTAGTTGGATCTAGTACAAGTGGGAGTTTGTTAGATTTGGTTTCCTATGAACAACAGATTGTACATTTATTACATGAATATTTGATGTATTGAATATTAACTTAACATATTATTACATATTTTTCATTGTTTCTGCATGTATTTAATGTAATAATGTACTAGATTATTTGTCACATTGATAAGGTAATAGTAGTTCCCCACTATAATGAGAACCATGATGTACTAAGACAATATTTTTAATATAGTTCTATTGTTGGATAATGTTCTATGATGGGACAAATAGTATTTATACTATTAGGTGAGAGTACTTATAAGAGGATGAGTCTTATTCTAATAAAGTCCACACATGGAAATCTCTAAGATGGGAGATTATGAGGAAAAAACTTGCTAGTAGTAATTCTGCATGTTTTAGTGTCATCAGATATTCCTATCTATGAGAATTTTTAATAGTCTTTATACTTTATGATTATCATTAATGTATGTCATATATCACACACTTAGATTTACTGACCAAAATAGTAACGCCATATGTTGATGGGAAGTAGGGATCATTAGGTGTGTCATGATTGACATGTAATTAATGGATAAGTAGAGAAAGGATTTGTCCCTTCCATCATTATGGAAGCTATTATCTCGGCCCTTTTATTGGAATAGAACCACTGAATTAAATTACATATCCATGGTGTAATGACGTGTTTATTTCAAATAGTCAAAGAAAGACGTATCAAGTAAATAGGTTGACGACACCAACGTGAAACCTTCTTGATGAGATATTGTGACAAAGGGATTATATTACATAGTGAGAATTTGTATTTGGTTGTTTTCATTATGACATTAAGTTCATTCTCTTGGGTTCCTTAACATGTTGTTAGACAGAAATATCAAAATTTAGGAAAGTATGTCTGATGACAACAAGAAAGAATCCTAGAGAGTCACACACTATGTTTTTCCATTGATCTAGATTAAATTATATTTGAATTTAATTAATGGAATAAATATCATTCTCATGACCGAGGAATAATTTTTTTCAATTTATATTTATTGTATAAATAAAATAAATATTTATTCATTGGCATGTGAAAAAAAATGTTATTTTATTGAATATTTAAGAAATATTTATTCATCGTTATGTGAATGAAATATTTATTTTTGAATAAAATATTTGTTTGGATATTCAATAAATATCGAGGATTTTGAATGACAAGACTATGTCTGGTGATAAAATTATTATTTTAAAGATGGTAAATATTATTTATCAATTTTCACAAGTTAGATCACCCTAATATAATAATAATATTATTATGTGGCATGGGGTTTATTAAAGGTAATAAATGTTATCTAATGGTTTTAATGAAATTAAATAATATTTTAACTTAAATCTTAACTCTACAAATAGATGGCTATGTCTATTGTGTATTGCATCCAAAAAATTGAGAATAGAGAATTTTTGCGCACAATGAATTCTCTCTTGAATCATCCTTATCTCTCCCTATATAGGACAAGAATCCCAAGATAGATTTGTTCAAGACCAAGGAACAAGAGATCAAGAATGAACAATGAAATACATTTGAATCGCCATGTTGTCACTTGGAGATTTAGTGGTGTTTCTCAGAGATCATTAGAGCATGTGTGGACCACTACTAGAGGGATTCTATCCTTGGATCCTAATAATGTAATGATGGTAATCCAAAAGGGTCTTTTTAGATAATCAGTATACACCAATGAAGAAATTTCCTTAAGTATGGTTATTTATTTCTTCAAATATTAAATAAATTAATTATAAATTTGATGTGAAAGATCCTCTCTCTTGGATTCATGTAATGATTATTAAAATAATTTTTAATATATCACCCACCACCACATGCTTCCAATACATCTAAAACCAAAACATTTTACTTGGATGGTTATAAATATGTAAATAATGAATATAAATTATATTTACAACATAATTATGGATCTGTAAATATAATATATCTTACCCTTCCACCCATTAAAAATGATAACATCGCTCATGCGTACGTGGGGATTACCATCTCCACAAAGTAATGTGATTCATATTTCATGTTATTATTTCATGGTTGATTATAAATATTCATATAATGAATATATATGATATTTATATTATGATAAAAATTTAGTAAATAATGGAACTATGATCAAGATGTAAGTATCAAAACTGTCGGACCCAAAGTTACATTAAAAAGGAAACAATTAACACTCAGAAATGGTAATTTAAATAAATAATTATTAATAAATGAGTGTTTAAATTTTATAAGAGGATAATATATGATATTATAAGTATGTATATGGTTCGATTATAGAATTATAGTAAATTTAAATTTATTATATGGGAGAATAAAATACTTACAAATCAAGTCGGACCTGAGGTAAGATTATCTCGTCTCACTTTTGTTTTCCTGGTACATATGCTATATTCAACACTTATTTATTTCATGTGGTATATATACTATAAATTTGGTATTTAGTATCATTAATCCCTTTATATTCATGCAATTTAAAGTTTCATTTGAAGTAATTTCTTTTATGGTGGTTATGATTTAAAATATACCGAAGTAGTAAGGAGTTTCTTAAATCAATTTTTATTCATTAAGTTATACCACTAGTTCATTGAGTATTTTATTCTAAGATTATATGTGAAATAAAATTTGATTGTTTTATGTTTTATTTCCACTTTTTTTGTGGATATAAATATTTGACACATAATCACTTCATGTATTAATTTTCACTCAAACAATATGATCTTTGTAAGGGGTTTTTTTATAATCTCATTTTATTTGGGGATAATTTATACTTGAGTTTAAATTGAGGGAAATTATATGATCTTTATCTAATAAACAACTTCTATTTTCTTCTACTCTTTTAATTAATTTAATTTTTAAGTAAAATTATCATTTTCTTCTCTTGTGTATTTAAAATGATTTAGAGAATGTTTTAAAGAAAAACAAACTTTATCTCCTCTTGGGTTGGAATATTTTTCATCCATGTTCATGTTTTATTTAAAATGTTTTCATGGATGTTTCTATTATTCTCATATGATTTTAAAGTTATTTTTACCCATTTTGGGCTTTATATAAAATTATTTAAAATGAATCTTCTTATAATTTTCTAAATAATGTACTTTTTACCAAAAGTGTGAAAAAAATATTTGTTTTAGTGTACACTGCATGAATTTCATTTACTCTCATCATGAATACTCTTTGATTTAAAGATTCCTTTATAAGTATCCATGTTTATTTTCATAGAAGATTATTTTCTTAATATTATGGAAATTTTTAGATTTTAAATAAGTGTTTATAGAATGAAAATGGAATTTTACTCAAGAAACATTCTAGTGATATTTTAAAGGTATTTTCAACTATAAAAACAGCCATTTATGTTATCGGGGATATGATCCTATGATACCATATTTATTCTTTCTTTGTATTTTTTATGATGATGAAATATTTATGTTCTATATTATTGATTCAATATGGATAATTATAGACTTATAAGGTATTTTGAGAATGAATTGTATTTATAATTGAAAATATAAGGAATGCTTGGGATGTGGAAGTGATGGGTGAGGCTCAGTTATAGATAGCCCCTCAATTAATGGATAGGTATTGTATACAAAACAAGTCATCATTATGTATAGGCTAATGATGTAAGATTACATCATAATATTTGGATATTAGGTGTATTACAACCCATACAATGATAATGTATTGGTTGAGAGGCGTTAATGGTAAGATTAATGATTTTTTTAGTTGAGAGGTCTTGATCGTGAATATTTAAAATTATGCACTTAATTTATTAAGAATCTAGTTTTTTTTGTCCATGTGTTTTCTATGTTGATATTATCTGTGTATTCTCATTGAACTCAGGTTGTTTATTGAATGGAATGTGTTTTATTTATCCACTTCATCATATTGATTATGACTTATTTAATCATGATTGCTTCTGTTGTATGTAACCCTTATTAAGCATCTGAGCTCACTCTTTATTTCTTTTCCTTTCCCTGAGATATGAAGAAGGATATTATGAATGATATAATGGATGAAAGAATTTTTTTTCTATGATAAGTTTTTATATTTCCAATGTAATATGGAATTCATGTATCTATATAGTTTTCTAAGACAACTAAATGGGTTGATCCTGCATGGTGAGATCCCTTGTATCTTGCACCAATGTAATAAAGTAGACACTAGCTATTATTTGAATATATGTTTTTTTACACATTTTATTCATGGAAAACTAGTAAAAACGCTTTGAAATCCACTGGTGAAATGAATAAATTGCTTAATCCCCTTATAATATTCTTTAAAAAACCTATATTTCATATCAATCCAACTCTTATCTATATTTTTATTTTTAGCGAAAGAATATAATTAAAATATATAAAAAATATTTTAACAACAAATATAAAATTCATATATATATAATAAACATATTAATATGAAAATAAAATACTACAAGTTTTAAATATATCAATAACTAGATATAACAACTTTTAAAACACGTTAATGTATTATGAAATTCCAATAAAAATAAAAATGATAAAATAGTAAACCACTATAAACCATTAATTTTATTTAAAAACTAAGTACCTTATAAATAATTTATACTCTATTAAAATCAATCAAAATTTAAAACATGTGTTTCATGATGAGTTTTAACAATAAAATTATCATAAAATTATATATAACCATATATGATTAAAAATCATATAAAATTAAAATTTATATTATTTTAGAAAAGTTTTCATAATTATTCCTATGATATGTGAGTTCATAATTAAAAATAATAAAGTAAAAAATTATATATTTGTAAATATGATAATCTAATAAAAATATAATAATAGAAATTATCATACAAAAAAATTTGCATAAATATGTCCATGATATGTGAGTTCATAATTAAAAAAAATATTTCATAAATTATGTTTATACAAATATGGATAATTTTACTATATATTTACAAAATTTGTGAAACATTTTATGTCAAAAATTTAATTTTATCAAACATATTTTTAGAGAATAAAATATTTCAAATCTCTATTATAAAACAAATGTTCCAACGCAAGTATGAATCATTTATCCATTGATAAAGAACATGAATTCCTATAAAATATAACATGATCAACAGAGAAAATTCATTAATATAACAGTTAAAAAAATTATTTTCAGGTCCATGGAATTTAGAAATAGGTGCAATTATGTAACACCCCAACCCGAGTTACCCAGAGTTGGTGCATTATTACATAACATTGGCATGATCACAAAAGATCAAGTATAGAAAGACCGATTAGTTTAGTAGCCTTGGAATTCACTACCACAAAAACAGTTTTTCGCAGCGCCCCCCTTTATCAGCGCTAACGAAAAAGCGCTGATAAAGGGCCCCCCTTTATCAGCGCTTGCTTAGTAGCGCTGATAAAGGGCCCCCCTTTATCAGTGCTTGCATAGTAGCACTGATAAAGGGCCCCCCTTTATCAGCGCTTGCTTAGTAGCGCTGATAAAGGGGGGCCTTTATCAGCGCTTTTTTAGCGCTGATAAAGGGTCGGCTTCAAAATAAAATTAAAAATATATTAATATATAAATATAGTTATATTGTTATATAAATATAATATATAATTTTTAAATATATTTTAGATAAGTATAAATGTACATTTACACTTATTATACTTAATATTTAAGATATTTAGTGAAAATGACTTCTTAAAAAATTAAAAAAATATTTTTAATTAATATTTTGATAATCATTATGGAGTAATAGTCATTTAATAACAATTTGAGGACTAAAAAAATTAAAAAAATTAAAAAAAGATCCAAAATATGTTGAAAACGCAACTCAAACTTCAAACGGCCATAACTTTTGATCCGGGTGTCCGTTTGAGCTCTACCACATATCAAATCGAAGCCTGCAACGAGATCTACGTCGCTGTGACTCGGGGGGAACCTAGTCAAGCAATTTTCGAGGCCAAAAGAGGCCCATAAGGCCTCCAAAACTGAGTTTTTAGTCGGGGTACCCCGATTTTTTAACATTTAGTGGATTTTCACCCTCGTTTAAGGGGGTATTATTGGATATTTTTGGTGGGGTATGAATTTATTCCAAGGTATTACATTCATATTGATATTATGTCTTCGAAATTTCATCATTTTTTATAATGCACTGCTATTTATAATCAAATATATAACAATATATTCATATTTTTTAAATATTTACACCTAAAAATTAAATTTTTTAAATAAATAATTAAACATATTTACATATAAAATATATTAGCTTTATATAAATAATAACTAATATCCATTTTATTTAAATTACCAATATATGAATATTTATATACCTATATATTAATCTAACTATATATATATATTAATCTAACTATATATATATTAATCTAATAACTATATATATATTAATATAACTACATATATATATATATATTAGTATTACTATAAATATATATATTAATATCACCATAAATATATATATTAATATCACTATATATATATTAATATAACTATATAAATATATATTCATATAACTATATATATGTTAATATAACTATATATATGTTAATATAACTATATATATGTTAATATAACTATATATTAATATAAATATATATTACTATACGAATAAATATAACTAAATATATATATATAGATATATATATATATTATTACCACTATATATATATTAATATTACTATATATATTATAATATAACTATATATATATATATTATAATATAACTATATATTTATATTAATATAAATATATATTACTATACGAATAAATATAACTAAATATATAAATATATATATAGAGATATCATGAATTGGAAAGCAAATCAAAATAGAGTAGTGGTAAGGGCTTAGGCGCGCAGGGGGGAGGTCTCGAGTTCAAATCCTGGTGGAGGCAGGGGTGCGCGCGCATGGGGAATATTGGAGCAAGCGCTGTTAAAGGGTGGAGGGGGGTGCGTGGGGTGTGTGGGGTGTTGTATAGGGGCCTAAAATCGCTGTAAAAGGGGGGGTTCAAGCGCTATAAAAGCCCCCCCGATTGGCAGTATTTTTTAAATTTTTTAAATTTTTTTAAATTTTTTTAAATTTTTTTAATTTTTTTAAATTTTTTTTAACTTGTATCAGCGCTTTTTTAAAAACGCTGATAAAAGGGTCCTTTATCAGCGCTAAAACGAGAGCGCTGATAAAGGAAGCGCTGATATAGGACCCCTTTATCAGCGCTAAAAAAAGCGCTGATAAAGGGTACTTTTATCAGCGCTTTTTTTAAGCGCTGATAAAAGACCCCTTTTATCAGCGCTTTTCGGAGCGATGATAAAGGGGACCCCCCCCCCCTTATTATCTACGCTGGCTTTATCAGCGCTTTTCTAGCGCTGATAAAGGCCATTTTTAGCGCTGATAAAGGTCGTGTTTGTAGTAGTACACTAGATATATTCATAAGTCTTACATTACATTATAAAGTGAAAAAAAATAAAACAACATCTTTTCTTCACATACCCTCATACATTCCCTATAGGTCATTTATAAAATACTTCTTCACATCCTGGGAAAAATTAAAACATTGAAATGGGTGATCTCAGATGCTCGATAAGGATAAAAATATAGCGGAAACTTTCATAAATAAACATAAACATTTAAGGAAATGTATAACTAAAACAAAATCCTTTTAAACATAAACTTCAGCATAATATGGTGAATATAAAATGAAATAATTCCATTTAATTATTCACATGGATATTCTACTAGTTGAATAATCACATGCAATATCAATAACCACTTTCATAATGATGGAATGCATAATGCCAGACTATCATAACCACATAGTCAAGGCCTTGTGCCAAGAATACAAATAATATTTTGTCAGGGCCTTGTTCCAAGACACTAGTTTGTCTCATGAGACCTACCGATGCATCGAGGAGTTATAGCGGGCTCCACCCATCACTTATTAAGTCCAATTCATTCCTCATATGAACATGTTTAAACATAACATAAACATTTGTATTAAAACTAGCATACGAAATGTCAACACTTTATCCATAAACCATGAATGGTATAAAAATAACACATCCACAGTCAAACATATCACAAAACCTTCAATACAATGTGTAAGTTTTGTATCATAATAAATCAACTTCAAATAAGCTTAAAAACCATCAAAGGATGTTGACATAGATGAAATCAAAACTATTTGAGAGAAATATATCCTTTTTTGAAATCATTTAAAAGTCACATAATTATAAAATAAAACATTTACTTTCAAAATATTCTTATAAGCTTGTAAGGAAAGCTTCGAAGATTTTATAATGGCGGAAAATAGCCGCACCCACTGTATAAGTTAAAAAAAGACATTCTTACCTTAATTCTGTCGAAAGGTTAAAAAATGACCTTGTTTGGAAAATGATGGAAAGATTACTTTATAAACTTATTATAAAAAGTCAAAAAGGGTAAAAATTACTTTAACCCATAGTCTATAAAATATTAAGAATTATTTGAAATACTTTTTTAAGAATCATAGATGTGGATGATAAAGAGGTCCTAGTAGATAATTACGTATAAACAACCTCGGATAATGAAGAGATTTCGAAATAAACCCTTACCTTGTACTTTTCCTTGGTCGAGGGTAGGTTAAACTCCTATATAATGGTGAAATAATTGTTATTAAATTATACAAGAATCATATACATTAATATGATATCATATATGATCTTTTAACATGTCTTTGTTAATAATATCTTAGTATTATCGTCGTTTCGGGTGTTAATGGATTCATTTTTCTTTATATTATTTGTTATGTGAGACATATTTGTTATGGATGGGATGTATATTATTCATATCCAGAATGATATCATGTCTCTAAAAATTATTTTTAATCATCAAATAAAATTTAGTCTTGAATGGATACGATGGGGGATGAATCTCATCGTGTTCGTGGAGACGGTAATCTGTACGTACGCACGAGTGACAAGATCATTCTTTTGATATTAAAATAATATATAATTGGGTGTTATATAATATATAAAAAATCATTATCATGTTATATTTATTATTTACATAAATTACACATCATTATTATACCAATCCAAATAATAATGCATTGAATAACAATTACACCACGACGTGGAGACGGTAAGTCGTACGTACGCACGTATGGTGACATGTCATTCAAGGGATGGATAGAATACTGAATATGGTTGTAAAATATTTATAATAACATCACAGTATATAGTAGATACTGGATTTATTATTTTATAATGGAAATAACAAAGAAAGAATAAGTTGAAGAAGAGAGGAACTTGTAAGAGGGTGGTGAACATATTACCTCTTCTTCGGGTTCTTCCTTTTGATTTGATCAAAAGGTCTCCTTAGGTTGGCTTTCTGATCAAACTAAGGCCTCTAGGTTGAAGTGAGGAAAGTTAAGAGAATATTTGGGTAGGTTTTTGCCGAGCCAAAAGGCTTTGAAGTTGTGAATTAGAGAGAATGGGGAGTTCCCTTTTATAAGAGGGGTGAGGGGCACCTTAGGAAAAGCTAGAAATATTATTTTATAATAACTTCATATTCATTTTATAATGGATAAAAAGTAGATTATTTAAATTTTATGGTAGGGATGGATCTAAAACCACCCAAACAATAGGTTTTAGACAGGTTTGGGTCACTATATTAACCTTATCTTTTAGTTTTAACTCTTAGTTAATTAGTTTCACATTTACCATGTCTCTTTGTATTTTTATATTATATGGTTAATAAACTTACTATAAACTTCCAATATACCCCCAATTGGTCCATTAATGATACACCTATCATTATATAAGTCTCTTTGTCGAACCTTAGATTTTTAGGAATTGAATATCAATTAATAATATAATATTTATTTTAAAAACTCTTTTATATCAATTTTGACACTATTTGGTATTTGATTTTTTTGAAAATCATAAAAGCGTTATTACTTAGAAAAAAATTTATTAAATCAATAATAACATGTCATATTAACATATAAAATTAGTTTTATTCATAAAAAGTCTCAAATTTCATTTGTTTTGATATTTATAATATCAATTATTTTATTATTTCATTAATTAGGTAATTACTGCATCACCATTGTGTCATAAATAAATTAAATTATTTAATGTCTAAAAATTATAAATAAAATACCATTATGTATGAAATATTTTTATCTTTCTATGGAATATTTATAATCGATTTTATCTTATGTATAACCCTATATTAAAAATGTTTTAGTTATTAAACTTTGATTTTAACTCTTTTAACTCTTCTTTGAATTAAATAATAATAAATGTCCTAATCTAATCCAAGTGGACCTAAATGATAATATTTTATTCCTAAGGTTGTTTTTGGTCGAGATACACTTATCCAATAGAATTAGTACATGTTTTAGGGTAATATTAATATCATGTTTACCCTTAATTTCCCTATTTACTTTTAACCGTGGTAAATAAAAGTAAAAAGTTACTATTCACCAAAATTTATTTTCATCTTATTGAACCACATTTTACTCCTTGATATTAAACGTGTCTCTCGGATTTTCTAAATTCCACTCATAGAAGCGGTAAAATTAATTTTTATGTTAATTTCCAAATTCTCCTAGGAGGTGGGTAAAAGACAGTGAAAAGTTCCATAAAGTTTTTATATGTCTAAAACTATTCTAAACTAACTCCAATGAATTACATAGAACTTATATAGGTATTATGTATCTATTTTTACCTTAATTAAATTTAAATAAAATAAATAATTATTTAAATAAAAATTCGGGTTTAAACTATAACTCAGTGTTTTTCACTATTCATCAAAAATTGAAAGTTTTCAGAAAGATACCAAAATTTCACACTAGGCTAATTTAGATATTAAAAATCCAAAAATGAAGCCCATTTTGAAAGATAAAATGTATAAAATTTCAAAAGGTGGGTATTACTATTCATAACAGCTAGTCTGATTGGTTGTGGTGTGTGTTAGAACTCGAAGTTGCGTACAACACACGCTACTGTATTATTCAAAGAGAAGCGTACCGTAGAATCTTGGGGTGTTACAGATGATATTCATTATAACATAAAATTTATTTTCATAAAATATTTAGATTGAGATATCTGCAAAAAAAAAATCACTAATAAATCATAATTCTTCAAATATATAAAATAATTAGTTGTACATAACATTTAGAAATGTAACATTAATCCATTAGAAAAGAAATTATATATTCATAGAATATATATCATGTTCATCAGAAATAAATTATCACCTAGAGATAATTAATTAAACATTCCTTCATAGGAACAAAAATTTATAAATAAAAAGGAATGGTTATTTAAGAAATTTCAATAATAAAAGTTATTCATGTTTGGATTTCATTCAAAACTATATTTTCTTAAATTTTCATCCATAAATCCCTAACTTCCCAATTACCTACAAAACCCTATTTCCAAAAAATATATTCAATCCATATAATGAAAAAGAATACTTGGATAACAGATAAGGGATTTCAGTTGTTATGGGGAGTAGGTGATGTTGAGGGGGAATGGGGTTGCGAGCAGAGGGGTAGGGGGTTGGTGCATAGAAGAGGAATCAGGGTCGGGAGTATGGGTGCCAAGAGATGGGGTTAGTGGCTAGGGGGTTTGACAGTGGGAGAGGGTTAGCTGTCTATATGGTGGCTCCATGGTGGGGGAGTTTTGGCAGCATAGGGGGCTCAATAGGGGTGGATGGGTGGATTGGGACTCGATGGTGGGTGGGGATGGGGACTTGACGGTGGGGGTTCTTAGATCGTGTGGGAGAGGTTTAACGACTATCAGAGGTGGATCAAAACACAGGTGTGGGAGGGGTCTCAATGAAGGAGGGGAAATGGGGAGGGGGATTGATACAAGAGTTGGAAAACCAAGAAATTGCCACTTATTTCTCACTAATAGTGTCAATAGATCTCTAAATAGTGGTCGCTCGAACCCCTCCTCATCAAAAGTTAAATATTCTAGAAGTTCTTCTCCCCGTAACCTCATCCTCATCCTCCTTCTACCTCGACCTAATTTAACCTATCCTAGGTTCATCCATAGGTCAACATTGCTAGCCTCATCTTCCTAACCTCCACATTTTTCGTTTCCCTCGCCTCACCTCGATAACCTTATTCCATATCATCCAACCTCATTAATTGTGAGTGATAATATTTTTTCCATTATGTTGTTTATGTTTTTCATGTCGGATTGAATCATTTTTCATGTTAGATTTGGGTTTTGTCGAATAAAGGCCTTATCCTAATCAATGATGAATTTGGGTGAAGTTAAGAATTGATTGTACTTATTTGATTAAACATTTATATCTATATTTTTTAATATATAGGGAGAAGAGTAGTAATACCATTATAAGCCTCATTCTTAAGCATTGAATAATCTCGAGTTAAGTCAAGAATTCACATTGAGGATCTTTTTATGTTTTGAGTTTTAGATAATCAGTACATAACTAATACATAATAACTCAAATTTATACAAAGTGGATACCACTACAATATTATCCATTTCTTCCACAATATAAAACTTTTAAAAGTAAACATGATTTCTTTTTCTTGATAAAAATATTAATGAATTCTTCCTTTCTCTCACCCATCCTTATACCATGTGAAAACATTTTTAAAACTTGGGATGAGCACAAAAATCTCAGTAAGGGGTATAAAATAAGGAAAGAAAATGTTAGTCCATGAATATTTATAAACCCATGAAATCATAAAAAACTTGAAAAACTTCATAGAAATCATAAATCATAAAGGTAACATGAGAATCCATATCATACTTACATTGTAGCTTTCATAGCTACATAAGGAGTAACCTTCATGGTTGCATTTGGAATACCCATCCTAGTATATTCCCTAAATATATTAGGAGAAACCTTATTGATTAACTCTGTCTCATTACCCAATGCATTGGAGAGCTATCACGGGCTCACCCAACCTCAGTTTATCAGGGATCCACACATATACATAAGAAATTCCCAAGAACCATAACATAATCATAACATATAAAACAAGCATAATGGAAAAATAACATTTTCACATTGAAATAACAAGATAGAATTACAAGATATTGAATTAATAAATCTGTTATCAAAACCATTTTCAATAACATAATACATGAAAATGGAATATGGAATTTATTTTCACTTTAAAAACATTACAGCTTGTGGTGGAAGCTAGATATCAAATAATGGACACAGGGGCGGAAAAAGTTATTGTCACCGCGTTTGTTAAAAAAATTCCTTTTGTAATTTAGTAAAACGCTTCATATAAAAAAGATTCATTTGGAAAACTATTGAATGAAATTAAAATTCAGAGTGGTTTATTATACTCCTTATAAAATAAGGTGGTATATAACATCAAAATATGACTCAATTAATGGATATTGAGACGAAGTCCCTTACCGTGAGTCCAAATCGTCAAGTAAAATATTTATATTCTTGAATAATAAACTTATATTAATTTCAAAATTATTGAGAACCTTTTTCAAGTTTATTATTTCTTTGATATCACTTATTATCATGTTATAAAAATTATATAATTATTTAAGTTTATATCATATGTTTTGTCAATATTTGGTAATTGAGTCGAAAATGAACATGGTTTTGATGTCACTAGTGTCTATGTGGTCATAAGTCCATTATCTCCAGAATAGTATTCATGACATAATCATAACTTTTATATATTAATAATAATTTTTAAAAAAACCATTAATTATGTTTATGAAAATTGAACAACATTATATTCATGGAGATGGTAGGTCGTACGCACGCATGAATAATGTTTTCATTTTTCATTGATCATTATGG
Organism: Viscum album; assembly: GCA_963277665.1. NCBI lineage: Eukaryota > Viridiplantae > Streptophyta > Magnoliopsida > Santalales > Viscaceae > Viscum > Viscum album. The sequence continues at coordinate 1,714,370,581 of OY728125.1, forward strand.
AAATATGTTAATTATTATTTTATCTTTCTAAAATAATAATATTATTATTAAAATCATAATAATCATTTAAATACACTTATATATATCATATAAGTGATGTGGTGAATAAAAATGATTCACATCACTTTGTGAAGGTCATAGTTCACACGTATGCACGAACGATGTTATTGTTTTTATGTGCATGGAAAGTAAGAACATAATTAAAATATTATTATTTTAAAATGATAAATATGTAATAAATTTTACATATGAATATTAATTCTATCATTATAAATGGTCTTGATAGACAGTGATGGAAAATAAACTAAATCGGTCCGTGGAGGTGATAATTCAAAAGTGCGCACAAATGATTAATTCCTTTCTCATTTGATGGAAGTAGATATGGATTTAGGGGATGATATTAACATAATAAAAACTTATTATATTTAGGATACTATATTAATTGTTTAAAATTTTAATAATATGATTTAAAGGAAGTGGAAGAATAAATAAAATAAAAACTCTTAAAAAATCATACCTCTTTTTCGGTTGATCACCTTTGAAGAACACGTTAACACCTATAAGAATTGTATTGTGCCAAAAATAATGCCTCAAGAATGTGGGTAGGGATTCTAGGAATATTTTTGTGCTTATATTGGCCGAATCAAAAGGCTTTGGAAGTGTGATTATTAGAGAAGATAAGGTACCTTTTATAGGAGAGAGGAGGGGTGCCCGTGTAAATTTATAAAATATTAAATTATTTTAAATTATTTTTTTAATAAAAAATCTTACAAATTGAAATATGTAAATGTTAATATGAGGATAGTTATAAATCCTCTCATGAAATAATTTTTTGACATGTATTTATTTTATTTTAAACCTTATCTTTTCAGTTTACCCTTAATTTTTCTATTTTAATTTTAAAATTGGTAATAACATTTTAATTATTAAGATGATATTAATTTTACTTATATGAGATAAATTTACTATAATTGTACAAATAATAAATTTTAGACCTTTTCATATTAACTTTTTGATTTTAAAATATTTTTAGTGTTTTTAAATAATTTAATAAATTACTATTTTTATAAAACATCAATTATGTCAATTTTTACACTATTCATTTTATTGAATTTAAATAAAATATAAAAAAAGAGATAACTTCAAAAAAACCATTTTATAGTTTTATAACATGACATATTCACCTAAAAAAATTCATATGACAAAAATTATGTCATATAATACTTATTTTTCTATTTATAATATCATTTATTTGATTCCTTCATTAATAAAGCAATCACTGCATCATCATTGTATCATAATTAAATTAAATTATTTAATTTTTAAAAATTATAAATAAAATACCATGATGTAAGAAATTTTTTAATATTTATAATGAATATTTATAGTCAAAGATATCACTTATATAAACCCATATTAAAATTTTATAGTAAGAAGATATATGTTTATAAGATATTTTCCTTTACTATAAATTAAAAGTTATAAGTGTCATAATCACACCCAAGTGGCTTCCAAAGGAAAAATTTTCATCCAAATGGTTTTCTTGGTCGGAAATATATAATCCAATATGATTAGTACAATTTTTAGGGTAGTTTTATATTGTTATAATATTATTTTACCCTTATTTACCTGATTTATCCTTTAACTGTGGTAAATAAAAATAATTACTAAATTTATTATTCATCATGTCCAAAAATAAAAAGGGAACTATTTACATAATTTGGACCTTATTATTCCAAATATTTAATCCATTTTTACAAATTCAAAACAATGAAGTTTCAGTAATTAATTTAAAATTAATTCTCATTGTCCAAATGAGAATATGGGTTTTTAAAAGTAAGAACCATCAAAAGATTGAGATGTGTTTATATCAAATTTCAATGTGAAATTAGCTCAAATTATCCAAATTGGATTAAATGATAAAAACTTAATCTGATTACACTTTAAAACCAATTAAAATTACAATCTAACTATATAAAAAATAGACGAAAATGCCTTTTTGAATTAAAATGCACTACTTTTCACTATTCATTAAAAAATGAATTTTGTCAGAAAAATACCAAAATTCAACCAAAATAAATATTTATGTCTCAATTATAAATAAGAAGGTTATTTTGTCAAATATTACATATAAAATTGTCAAAAACTATATTTAAGCATGGTTCTCCATCAAAAGGTGGTAAAACTAGCTTTTAAAAATATTAGAGTATTTTATGCGTAAAACTGGATTTATTCTTCTTTTAAGCATCTAAAATTTATTAGATGAAAGTAAAAACATTTAATAAATATGTTTAAAATAATATAGTTAATTCTTTTCATTCATACCAATATAAAGGCTAGGCAATAACTACCATTTAAAATAATATTACTAATAATGTATAATTTTTTATTATAACTCTGTCTTCTGTGCAACATAATATTTTGGAGAAACCCATTGTTACATGTCAATTAAGATATCATATATAGAGTATCATTTTAAGTAAAATTAATATCTAATTAATAAATATTAATATATATGAAAATGTATTATTTTATAATTACCTGGAATGTTACACCAATACATATAGACAACAGTTGGATTAATTTACCTTGAAACAATCCTCAGTATGCTAAGGGTTTAAAAGAATTTTTAGATTATGCAATTGAAAATTGATCATTGGATAGTAGAATAAAATTCTTTTATCCTGATTATAAATTCAAGATATGGATGAATATAAATGAATTATATGAGCACTTGATATTCAAATAGTTTCCTTCTCGATATGTATATTGAATTTTCTATAGTGAATCCAATATTATAGAAAGTAAAAATAATGACTATATTTTCAAATAAACAAAAAGTGACCTTCCATATAATAATTCAGTTTTAAACTTGATAAATTACACATTTGGATTTACAAGATATAATGAATAATATTTTAATAGATCAACCGAACCTCCAGTTGATCTCAAGTAGGTTAATCTTTCTCAGAAATTCAGTGACCAAAAAATGAGTTTTATGAATTAGTTGAATAGTGAAAAAAACTATATGAAGGGTGAGATAAGTATCCAAACATTCTTTTCCACTTAAGTTGTATCATATTAAGTGTCTCTGTGGAATTATTGATGAAACTGTTGATGAAGCTAATATCCCTGCATCGCTCTATGAGATGAAGAAAATCATCAAAAAATCTATAATTGATTTTACAAAGATATGTGCATGTCTTAATGATTATATTTTTATTGGGGATAAGAGTTTAATAAATAATAATTCATAAGATTCCATATAATTAGATAGAAATTAATGAGAAACAATGAGAGTACAAATGAATTCAATATTAGGAAGAAGTTGAAGAAGTAGACTCTTGAAAAGGTATTGCGTTAATTTCCTATAAAACCATTCTTGAAAAGATTAGTCATGTAATCTAAGACAGTATGCAACATGAAGTGGGATTCTCAAGATAGAAACAATGATGGATTGATAAGAAATAAAAAATATTCAACATCATGGAAGGTGTTTGATTTATTATATCTAATTTTTTCTTCGGTTCCTAGGAATGTATATTTGATATTGTCTTATAATGGCTTTAACCCTTTTGGTAATTTAAGAACTAATAATATCATATGTCTAGTTGTTTTTATCCCCTATAATATACCTCCATGTATGTGTATGAAGAAGACTTATTTTATTATTTTAATTATTATTCCAAGAAATAAAATTCCTGGAAATGATATTGATGTATACCTTCTACCTCTAATAAAAGAATTTTCAAAATTATGGGATGATGTCATGAAATATGTTCTGGTTTGATGAGAAAACTATTAAAAATGATCATTTCTTTAATTAATGACTTTCCTAGAGTGATAAAATTATATATTTAAAATAATTATACCATTTTGGCTTGTCTAGTTTGTAATTTTGATTTTGGACCTCATTAATTACCTCATAATAGAAAATGGAGTTTTATGTGTCATCGTCAATTTCTTTATGCATATCATAAATTTAGGTTTAAAAAGACACAATTCCATGGAGATATTGAATTGATAAAGTCTCCAAATTTTTTAAATAGTTTTTAAATCTTGGGATAATTAATGAATGTCGCTATAGAATTTGGAAATGTGATCAGTTTAAAGAAGGGGAAAGGGTACAAGGTACAATATCTGAAGTAGCTGGAACACAAGAGTGGAAGAAAATGAGTATATTTTTCAAACTTCCTTATTGGAAGTTTAATTTTATACATCATAATATTTAAATAATTCATATTGAGAAGAACTTATGTGATAATTTACTTTTTACATTTCTTAATGAGAAGGGTAAATCAAAGGATCGCTTTAATGCTCATAAGGATTTGAAATTAATGGATATAAAGCATAGTTTGTGGGAAAATGAGAATTTAAAGTATCCTTAAGCTCTTTTTATGGAAGAGTTGTCAACAAACCCAAAGGGGGAGATTGTTGGGCAAAAATCCCTCAAGATATCATTGAAGCATTTTTGAGGTGATTGTGTTCGTTGACAAAGTGGACATCTGTGTTGTGATTGTTGACAATGAAAACCATGACCTACAAATTTTTTGACAAAGGGGATTTCATGGTGGAATGTCGAGTTCAAGATCTCTGGTAAATGATCCATGTTTGATTCAAGAATGTCGATAATGGAATGGATGATCTGGAGGTGGTACAAAAAGAACAGATACAAGGTGGCGCTGTTTTCCAGTGTTTGCCAAATTTTTGGGCCTGAAAATGGATAAATGAAGAAAACTATTTTTGGAAAAGGTACTTGCGCGCCGGGGACTTGGAGTAGAGGAAACTTGCGTGCCATATGTTTTTCAAGATCAGAAGATCAAAATATGGCAAAGGAAATAGGTTTGTACAAGTTTGGGTGTTGGTCGCGCAAGTGTCTAGGAGGACAGAAGACTTGCGCGCCGAGACTGGGTCGCGCAGGTGACTTGCGTGCCGTCGTGCAGGTTGGTCAATTTTCCTATAAATACTATACCACCCCTCTTCATTCTTCACTGTAGTTTAACACTTTGAGAAATCAGAGATTCCGTCGCGTAGGTGTGGTGGTCGCGCAAGTGGTGTGTGGTCGCGCAGGTGAAGTTGCGCGCCAGTGGTTGAAGTTGTGCGCCGGTGTGAGAAGTTGCGCATCGGTTGGAAGTTGCGCACCACTATTGGTTTGGGCGTAAAAGGAAGAGAGTTGCAAAAGTTTCGAGTTGGGGAAGCTTGTGTCGTGCAGGTGTTTGAGGTGGACTTGCACGCCCGTTGTGACTTGTGCGCCGATACTTGCGCACCGAGGTAGACTTGCGCGCAAAGTAAGGTTTATTTCCAGCTGTGATTTTCGGGCTGCATGGAAGCTGGAAGTTTTCCCGATACCTTCAGTTCAAAGAGAGATTCATCTAGGGTGAAAATTGGGCTTCAACAGAGCATATACTTACAGAGGAAGATGCATTCCTTCATGCAAATGAAGAGACCTACATGTCTATAAACTGTGAGTGGATCCTTTCCAGAGCAGTGAGTGAAGGAAGAGGAAGAAGGTGATCCTCTCCACCGGCAGTGATCCAGAGAGAGAGAAACAGGGAGTGACCCTTGGGAAAGTAGTGAGATGGCCCTAAACCTTTTAAAGGTAGTGAGACTGGGACAGAGTGATTGTTCCCAAACTTTGTAATCCACATCTAGTGAAGAATAGTGGAATTTGGTACAACCAGAAACTTGTCGGCGTATGCTCCTTGGACGTATCCCTTAGCGGTGAACCAAGTAAAAATTGTTGTATCTTGTGCATGCTTTACCTTCTGTTTATATTGTGCAATAGGAAAGTTAGAGAAGAGTGTTTTGATTAACAGCGAAACAAGATCAGAACGCGCTTAAATTTTGAATTAGTCATACCCTGATTCACCCCCCCCCCTCTCAGGGTACTCAGCCTAGTGGACCTAACAATTGGTATCAGAGGCAGGTTGATATTAGTTATTCTCTCAATGGAGGTCACAAATCATAAAGGGATTCTGATCTTCGACGGGAACAACTTTCAGCTATGGAAGAATTGGATGCAACACTACTTCCGATCTTTGTGAATGGATGTATTCACAGTAACAATGCATGACATAACAGCTGATATTAATAGTGGCGCATTATCAGAAGTTGAACGTAGAGAGTTGGATACAGATGCCAAAGCAATTAATGCCTTAGGGGGAGCCCTATCCAATCCTATCTATACAAAGGTGATTTCATGCAAAATGTCATGTGCCATGTGGGAAAAGCTATTGAATATATATGAAGGAGATACAGAGGTCAGAGAGGCAAAGCTGCAAGTGTTGTGGAATAAGTATGAATATCTGAAGATGAACCCGAATGAGTCTGTTGATGCATTTTTTGACAGGGTAAATATTGTTGTGGAAGATATGTGAGGTCTTGGTAAAGTCATTGAAGACATAAAGATTGTAAAGTGCATCTTGAGGAAGCTTCCACCTTGGTTCAATCCAAAATATTTTGTACTAGAAGATAAATATCCCAAAGAGCTGACACTGGACAACTTGCATAGTACCTTGGTTGCATATGAGATGAGGAATGATGACAACGAGGCTGTGGAAAAGGGGAAATCCAAAGAAGTGGCATTCAAGGCCATGAAGAAGCTCACCATTGAAGATTCTCAAGAAGAAGAAGAGACAGATGAGGTGATGTCATTCCTTTCTTCAAATTTGCAAAGAGGAAGAGGAAAGTTTAAAGGGAAACTTCCACTAGCATTCTTACGATGTGGAAAGGTTGGTCATCTTGCGGCAAGATTCCCCAATAAGTTTCAATATAATGATAACAATGATGATGAAGTTGAAATTCCCAAGAAGAAGACGTCAGCGTTTGTGAAAGGGAAGAAACAATTCAAGAGAAATTTATTCAAGAAGAAGAATCTTATTTCATAAGAATTTGAAAGTTCAGATGAGTCTGAGGATGAAGAGGTTGAGGAGATAGAAAATTGTAGAGATCGTGGGGTAAATTCCTTGGTGGAGATTGTTGGTAGTTCTCAGAAAAAGGAAGAAGATGACGCTGAAGAAGAAGAAGAAATTGAAGGGGGAGTTGATATGGAAGCCAAATTGGAAGTAGCTCTTGAGGAAATAGACATTTGGAGAGCCAAAATGAAAAAATCCAATAAAGTGGTTTGTGATTCCAAACTCTATATGCAACAATAGGATGAAGAAAAGTAAGAGCTGTTAGAAGAAATTGAAATACTAAAATCCTCAACACCAGAGAGCTCAGAAAATATTGTTGAGCATAAGCTTAAAATTGAGTAACAAAAGAAGGAAATTGATTATTTGACTAACATAGGAAAGGAGAAGGTCAGACGTATCAAAGAGCTTGAAGAAGAAGTGGTCAGTCTATGACGAAAAATGAAGGATCAAGAAAAAATCTTGACCCCCAATGTGATATCAGAAAATCATGCCATTCAGAATACAGAAAAGATGAAAGAGGAGGCTCGTAGTTCAGCAGGAGTGAAGCAGCAATAAATCTCAAATGCTAAGGTTTATTCAGGGCTTGATAAGAAACAAAAATCTTTGGCAGTTAATGTCAGACCGCAAGCACCCGTCCCAAAATTGAAGGTTGATTTGGGCACAAAACAGAATCAGAATATTCTGAGATCCCAAAGGGAAAATCGTAGTGCTGAAGTAACACAAAGGAATGCACCCTATATCAGGTGTTATTTTTGTGGGAAGATGGGACATTCATAGTATGTGTGTTCCATAGCCAAGAGATATAGAAGGGAATAGGAACAGAGGTGGAATCCAAACAGAGAACGATTTTACAGAACATATTTCGAAGGACACTGTTTTTTGTGCGGAGGATTTGGGCACATGTCTAGGTATTGCACTTCGACCATTCAGAGAAATGTGCCAAAGTAGAATCAAAACGTTCGCAAGCAGCAGATCGATAAACCAACAAGTGAGTTAAAAATGCAGAATAGATTTGAGGCTTTGCAAGATGAAGTTGTTCTATCATACTCTAAGAAATAAAAGAAGCCTCAATCCATGCCGAGTGTGAAAGAAAAAGTATGGACTAAGAAGAAGAAAATTGAGAAGGTCGTGGTAGCAGATATTGCCCTTAAAGCATCATATCTCTTTGGTGTGTGGATCCTTGATAGTGGTTGCACATCTCACATGATGGGTAATAAGGATCTTGTTACAGGCATAAAATATGACAAAGAAGGAGTTGTCAAATTTGGAAATGATGAAGGCCTGAAGATTGTTGGCTTAGGGAAAGACAAGTTTGGGGGCAAAGAAATGAGATGTGCTGATGTCATGGTAGTAGAGGGTCTTGGTCATAACTTGCTCAGTGTCAGTCAACTATGTGACTCTGAGCACTCTATCTTATTTACTAAGAAGATGTGTATTATTAAAGGAAAATATAGAGCAGTCATTCTATAGGGAAAACGAATAAAGGGAAATATTTACCTAGTAGGTGGGGAAGAAGATTCATGCTTTTTATCCAGAGAAGAAGAAAACCAGTTGTGGCATAAGAGACTTGGTCATCTATTCCAACCATCTATGGAAGATCTGGTAAAGTGTGATGCTACTAGAGACCTTCCCAAACTATCACATGATCATGTTCATACATGCGATGCTTGTCAACAAGGGAAGATCATCAGAAAAACATACAGGCCAAAGGAACATAAATCATCCAGAGTGCTCGAATTGGTACATGTTGATGTATGTGGACCTATTTCACCACGAGCTATAAATGGGGAAAAGGTAATATATCCTTTTCATTGATGACTATAGCAGAATGGCCTGGGTATTCATCATTACCCATAAGACAGAGGTGTTTAGCTGCATAAAGCAGTATAGGAGGGAATCAGAAAAGATGCTTGGGCAGAAAATTCTGAAGTTTTGTACTGATAACGGTACGGAATTCACAAACAGTCAAGTTGAAAAATATCTCGAGAAACATGGGATAAGGAATCAAGTTTCATCAGTAAGAACTCCCCAACAGAATGGAGTGGTTGAAAAGAGAAATAGGATCATCAACAACATGTCCAGAACGATGCTTATTGATAAAGAACTACCAGAGAAATTTTGGAAGGAAGCAGTTTTGACATCGGTTTATGTTTCGAACAGGTCTTTGTTGTGTCCAAAGTAAGGGAAGACTCTGTATGAACTATGGTACGGAAAGAATCCAATGTTGAAATACTTTCGAATCTTTGGAAGTAAGTGTTTTATTTTCAACAAAGAAAATCACAGGAAGTTTGAGGCACGAAGAGATGAGGGGATATTCCTTGGCTACTTAGGAAAAAACAAAGCATCTAAATGTTTTAACAAAAGGCTGGGAAAAATTGTTGAGAGAAATTATGTCACTATAGTTGAAAATGAATAGAATACTCAACGACCCAGTGAACAGTTCCTGGATGAAAGTGATGATGAGGTAAGCAACACAGGGGGAGAAGAAGTGGCACAGGCTGACTCAGAAGAAGATACTGATGATGAACAAGAAAGTTTCAAGTCTGTGTCTGCAAGGAAGCCAAAGATTCGAGCTGAAACTGATAGGCAGAATATCATTGGTGATCGGAAAGCTCCAGTTCAGACTCGAAGAATGAATTCATTACAGCAAACATCGTTTTTATCTCAGGTGGAGCTGAAATGTTTTTCCGATGCAGCTGAAGATGAAAACTGGGTTCAGGCTATGAATGAAGAGCTTGATCAGATTGAGAAGAACCAGACATGGGAGATTGTTTTGAGGCCAGCAGACAAGAATGTCATCAGTACTAAATGGGTCTATCGCAACAAGATGAATGAATATGGAACTGTGATTCGAAAAAAAGCACGTCTAGTGTGTAAGGGATACTCCCAGATAGAGGGAATAGATGTAGATGAGACATTTGAACCGGTTGCAAGGCTGGAGATAATCAGATTATTTTTTGTCATAGCAGTGCAAAGAAAGTTCAAAGTGTTCTAGATGGACGTCAAATCTGCATTTCTAAAAGGGGTTCTAGAAGAAGAGGTTTACATTGAGCAGCCAGATGGTTTTCTCATTCATGAGGATGAGAACAAATTTTTTAGGCTGAAGAAGGCGTTGTATGGGCTGAAACAAGCACCAAGAGCATGGTACTCAATGCTTGATCAGTACTTGAAGAAGCTTGGTTTCCAGCGTGGTGTAGTTGATTACAATATCTATTTCAACAAAAATAGTAATCAAAGGATGATGGTGCTGGTCTATGTCGATGACTTAATATTTGGTGGATCAGATGAAGCTCAGGGTAGACAGTTTTCCAAATTCATGAAAAATGAGTTTGAAATGTCAATGATTGGAGAGCTAACGTTTTTCCTTGGTCTACAGGTGACACAAAGAAGGAATGGAACATTCATTTCTTAATTCAAATATGCCAAGGAGGTGTTAATAAGGTTTGGCATGGAAAATTCCAAGGAGATGAAAACTCTGATTGCTACCTGGATGAAATTATCAAAAGATGAGGATGGAAAGGCAGTTAATATCACAGAATATAGGAAAATTATTGGAATTTTGTTGTACTTGACTGCGATAAGGCCTGATATTGTTTTCGCCACATGCCAAGCAGCGAGATATCAGAGCAATCCCAAGTAAAGCCACATGATTGTAGTGAAAAGAATACTTCGGTATATCAAAGGCACAGTGGAATTTGGATTGACATATAACAACAAATCTCATACAGATCTATTGGGATATACTGATGCAGACTGGGCCGGTTCAGCGGATGACAAGAAATCAACATCTGGAGGTGCATTCTATCTTGGTGGACTATGTATTGATTAGTTAAGCAAGAAGCAATATTGCATTTAATTAAGCACCGTAGAATCTGAGTATATTGCGGCCACTCAAGCATGCCATAGTTATTATGGATGAAGCAGTAGCTTGACGATATGGGAGTTAAAGTGAAGTCTCCGATCGGAATCCAGTGTGATAACTCAAGTGCTGTCAATCTTAGAAAAAATCCAGTTCATCACTCAAGGGCAAAGCACATTGAGATCAAATATCATTTTCTCAAGGAGAAAGTGGAGCAAGGGCTTGTGAAGTTGGAGTATGTGCCTACAGAGTTCAAGGTTGTAGATATTCTGACAAAGGCCTTACCCAAGGAAGCATTCGAAAGGCATCGACTAGCTCTAGGAGTTCAACCGATTATCCGCACTTAAAAGCGTGTGGATTTGAAACCTCCCCCTATCCCCGAGGTATGATGTGTTTTCCCTAATGTATTGATATGTGTTCTCTACTCTGTTACAGACTGCAAAGGAGTGACCTTTGGGTTCGTTGACAAAGGGGGAGAAAATAGTGATTGTTCAAGGGGGAGACAGTATGGAAATTTGATAAATCATGATTGATACGGGGAGAAGCTGACCAGTGGAGTAGCCAGATAGGGGGAGAAATGAGAAAGGGGGAGATTTTTAAATCTGACGATGCTAGAAGTGATCGATCAAAGAATAGATGTCACGATAGCTGAGGATCATGATAAAAGCATAAGAGTGGTGTTGGAATAGTGGTAAGAATATTTCCAAATCAAACATTGGTCTTCCAACAAGTCCTTCAACAATAGGTATCAGTTTAGTACAAATTGGTATCAGTGATGTATCAACAATTGGTATTAATTTGGCAATTGGTATCAGTTTGGTGTCAATGGAGGGTGTTAGAGTTGAAGTGATTCATTGATGAACTTTTCATTTACTCTTGTTTCTCATGCCGAGCATTTCTCATGTGGGCTTAGAGTATGTGTTGAGTAAATCCTTGATTGCTATCAGAATCGCAATGAGGCCAATAGTGGATGAAGATTCAACGACGTATATTTTTATGGAAGAGTTGTCAAAAAACCTAAATGGGGAGATTTTTGGGTAAAAATCCCTCAAGATATCATTGAAGAATTTTTGAGGTGATTGTGTTCGTTGAGAAAGTGGACATCTGTGTTGTGATTGTTGACAATAAAAACCATGACCTACAAATTTGTTGACAAAGGGAATTTCATGGTGGAATGTCGAGTTCAAGAGCTATGGTAAACGATCCATGTTTGATTCAAGAATGTTGATAATGGAATGGACGATCTGGAGGTGGTACAAAAAGAACAGATACAAGGTGGTGTTGTTTTCCAGTGTTTGCCAAATTTTTGGGCCTGAAAATCGACAAATGAAGAAAAGTGTTTTTGGCGAAGGGACTTGCGCGCCGAGGACTTGGAGTATAGGAAACTTGTGTGCCATATGTTTTTCAAGATCAGAAGATCAAAATATGGAAAAGGAAACAGGTTCGCGCAAGTTTGGGTGTTGGTCGCGCAAGTGTCTAGGAGGACAGAAGACTTGCGCGCCGAGACTGGGTCGCGCAGGCAACTTGCACGCCGTCGTGCAGGGTGGTCAATTTGCCTATAAATACTATACCACCCCTCTTCATTCTTCACTGGAGTTCAACCCTTTGAGAAATCAGAGCTCCCGTCGCGTAGGTGTGGTTGTCGCGCAAGTGGTGTGTGGTCGTGCAGGTGAAGTTGCACGCCGGTGGTTGAAGTTGTGCGCCGGTGTGAGAAGTTGCGCGTCGGTTGGTAGTTGCGCGCCACTATTGGTTTGGGAGTAAAAGGAAGAGAGTCATGTAAGTTTGGAGTTGGGGAATCTTGTGTCGCGCAGGTGTCTGAGGTGGACTTGCGCGCCCGTTGTGACTTGCGCGCCGATACTTGCGCGCCGAGGTAGACTTGCGCGCCAAGTAAGGTTTATTTCCATTAGTGATTTTCAGGCTATGTGGAAGCTGGAAGTTTTCCCGATACCTTCAATGCAAAGAGAGATTCGTCTACGGGTGAAAATTGGGCTTCAACAGAGCATCTACTTACAGAGGAAGATGCATTCCTTCATGAAAATGAAGAGACCTACAGGTCTATAAACTGTGAGTGGATTATTTCCAGAGCAGTGAGCGAAGGAAGAGGAAGAAGGTGATCCTCTCCACCAGCAGTGAGCCAGAGAGAGAGAAATAGGGAGTGACCCTTGGGAAAGCAATGAGCTGACCCTAAACCTTGTAAAGGTAGTGAGCCTGGGACAGAGTGACTGTGCCTGAACTTTTTAATCCACATCTAGTGAAGAATCGTGGAATTTGGTATGACCAGAAACTTGTCGACGTATGCTCCTTGGAAATAGCCCTTAGCGGTGAACCAGGTAAAAAATTTTGTGTCATGTGCATGCTTTACCTTCTGTTTATATTGTGCAACAGGAAATTGAGAGAAGAGTGTTTTTCTTAATAGAAAAACAAGATCAGAACACGCTTTAATTTTGAATTAGTCATACCCTGATTCACCCCCCCCCCTCTCAGGGTACTCAGACTAGTGGACCTAACAGGATGGGTTATGGACCTAATCCATCTTATGAATTTGTTAGGGTGTTGTCACTATTTACTATTACACCTTCTGGTGGGGATTCAAGTAGTTCCGTTGACCAGGAAGCACATCAGTAAATTTCAAGGGTAAAATAAAAGGTTAAAGAACATGAATCTTATAGGAAAATGAAATATCAGTGGTGGTAGGTAATGGAAAATTTCTTAGATTCTATATTTTAAAGGATGATAGGCATAATCCCTAAGGAAATTTCTAGTCTTATAGCTTATCCTGAAGAGGTAAATTCTAAACTCAATCCATGACATGTCAAAATGACTAACTTCTTTATTGCTATGTTGATATTGTATCTTGTTGGTGTTTCTTCTATGAGGGGGAGTTGGGGTAATGTGAGATGAATGTTCTATTTGAATTATGTGGGGTCATATTAGCATGAAATCATTAGAAAACAACCAAATAATAATTTTTGATGTGTAGAAGTAGACATGTGTCAATATGATGTACAGTGTGCTAAAAATGTCAGAATATACAGTTTTTAATGATATGAAAGTCTTTGAAAACATGTATGTAATGGTAAAAATCATATAAAATTATCTCCTATAGGCATGAAATCATAAAACAACAACTTTAGAATAATTTATGACATATAAAAGAAGAAGACACATCAATATTCCATGCAGTGTGCTCAAAATGTTTGAATAAGTAGTTTTTAATGATATAAAAATCTTTAAAAATGTGCATTGAGGGGGTGAAAACCAATAAAACGACATTGGAGTTTAATGATAGTATAGGAAAATGAATTTATATTTATTTTTTAAATATAGTAACTGACTGTACATCAATCTGAGTGGAAGTTTTCTTGGGATTCTTAGAAATGAAATTTTAGTGTTTAAAACTATAAAACCAATGTGTAATGGTAAAAATCATATAAAACAACATCATATTAGAATTAAATAATATGAAATATTCCATTTAATTATTTTATATGTGTATGGGCAGACATCATGTCCATCCAACATGCGGGGTGATTGAAATAACTCAAAGAGCAGTTTTAAAAGATGTGAAAGTTTTTAAAAGCATGACTTGGGGGATATAAACTAATAAAGATTCATTGGGTTTCGTGAAATTATAGGTAAATTACTTTAGATTTATTTTTTAAATATAGTACCTGATGCCGCATCAATAAAATTTATGGTTTTCCCAGGATGACAATAAACGCATTTTTAGTGTTTTAAAACACTAAAACATGCGTATAATAGTTAAAACTATATCAAAACACCTGATATTGATGTTAAATCATAATATATCATCATATAATTATATTTTACATGTATGGGTAGACAATACACCAATATGACATCCAGTGTGCTCAGAATGACTAAATAGACAGTTTTTAATGATATGAAAGTCTTTAAAAATGTATATCAAGGAGCTAAAATATAGAAAAAGGACTTTGGGTGTAATAAGATCATAATTAAATGGTGTTAGATTGATTTTTGAAATTTAGAAATAGACTACATATCAATTTGATTGTTGGTTTTCTTGGGATACCCATAAACACATTTTTAGTGTTTTCAAAATCTAAAACATGTATGCAACAATCAAAACCATAGACTAAGACCTTTTATTGGAATAAAATCCTAGGAAAACTATATTTGAAATATTTATGTTGTGTATGAGTAGAAGGTATGCCCATCTAACATGTAGTGTGCTTGTAATGACTCAATAAGAAGTTTTACAGGATATCAACGTTATTAAAAATGAGTCTTGGAAGGTCAAAACAAATAAAATGACCTATGAGTGCCATGAAATCATAGAAAAATAGACATGGGTTTATTTTTTAATTATAGTAATCAATTCCATATCAATTCATGATTAGGTTTTTCTGGGATGATGGAAAACACATTTTTAGTGTTTTAAAACACTAAAACATGCATACAACGGTCAAAAATCATAGAAAACAGCCTCATATTGTCATTAAATCATAGTAAACCCACCATAGAATGATTTTTGACTTGTACGATAAGAAGACATATCAATATGATGTACAGTGTGTTTAGAATGTTTGAATATTCAATTTTTAATGATACAAATGTTTTTAAAAAAACATGCATTAGGGGGTCAAAATCAAGAAAAAAACCTTATAGTGTTGTGAGATCATAGTAAAATGACCATAGATTCATTTTTGTAATGTATAAACTTAATACACATCAATCCAAGTGCCAGTTTTCTTAGGATTTTTGTAAATTCATTTTTCGTTTTTTAAAACTATAAAACATGTGTATAATGGTTAAAATCATAACAAACAACCACAGATTGGCATGAAATTAGGAGGAAAGTTTCACTGATTTTTTTATGTGTATGAGTATACTAATCATCCATATTATTTGTTTTGTGCTTGAAATGGATAAATGAGTTATTTTAAGTGATATCAAGGTCTTTAAAAACATGCCTTAGGGGGTTAAAACCAAACAAATGGCCTTATAGTTCTATGAAAGCATAAGAAAATAACCCTAATTTTTTTTAAAAATATAGTAACAAAATCCACATCAATATGTGTTTTAATTTTCTTAGTATTACAATAAACACTTTTTAGTGTTTTAAAACACTAAAAAGTGAATGTAACAATCAAAACCATATCAAACAAACTTGAATTGGAACGAAATAACAGGAAGACCACCGTAGAATGATTTTTTATGTGTATGAGTAGAAAACACTTCAATATGACATGTGATATGATCAGAATATCTTAATAAGAAGCTTTTAATTATATGAAAGTCTTTAGAAACATGCATCAGAGGTTCATAACCAAGAAAAAAACATCAAAGTGTTATGATATCAATGGAAAATGACTGTAGATTGATTTGTGAAATGTAGGAACCCACTACACATCAATTCGAGTGGAGGTCTGATCAGGAATCCCATAAATTCATTTTTAGTATTTTAAAACTCTAAATCATGCATGTAATAATCAAAAAAAATAGAAAAAACCTCATATTGGAATGAAGTCATGGGATAACAGTTATCGAATCATGGGTGATGTGTACGAGTAAATATCATGCCCATCCAATATGTGGTGTACTCAGAATTAATCAATAAGCAATTTTAAAATAATCAAAGTCATTAAAAGATTATGGGGTTTAGAACCAATTAAAGATCTTATTATTCCAAAAAATCATATAAAACTAATGTTAGTTGATTTTTAAATATAGGAACTGATTCCACGTCAATCTGAGTTTTGGTTTTCCTGAGTTGATAATAAACACATTTTTAGTGTTTTAAAACACTAAAACATGCATCTAATATTAAAAATAAATTAAAATAGTCTCATGTTGGTGTGAAATTATTGTAAAACCACCTTAGAATAGTTTTTAAAATATATGAACCGATTCCATAGAAAAGTCTTTAAAATCTGTTTACTGAGTAATTTAAAGCACACCGAGTGTCAGTTTAAAAATTGATTAGATTGTTATACACTTATCCCTTTTGAGTTCCAAGTGATGAATCATATCTTAAATAGGTTAGTTTAAGTTTTAAATTCATTGAAGATGATATACTAGTTTTTTATTTTAAAATTTCATCTATTGGATTATCTTAATAACAAATGTAATATGAAAAATTATGAATATATTTTGTTCCTATTATATTTTTTATTTATTTTCTTAAATGTTATATTTTATATTTTAGGTGATATATGATAGTTTTAAGTACTAGATTGACTGTTATGATCTATGACACTCTTCAAAAGGCAGATGTGATAGATTATAGTTTTTTTGGTATGGTTAAACATTTTCATTTATTCTACTATAACTATTATTTATTATGTTCATTTATGATTTCTATCTTATTTTTATTTCATTTTATGACATCATGTGGTTTGTTTCATGTATTATGAGTCTAGAAATGGAGGTGGTTGGACATATTGAAGGTGGTGAGATAGGCATGATGGTCATGGGTTGGTGGTGGATGCTATACTTATTCAATATATATATATATATGATTACTGTGCTTATGGTTGACTAATGGTTTTGTATGTATGAATGATGGTTATATATATGATGGTTGTATATATATTAATATGGATATATGATTGGGTTCATTTTATATTTATGGTTGAGTTCATTATATGACTGAGTTCATTGTATGAATTTTTTAGAAATATGATTTTATTGGTGATTATAAGAAACTGCTGCTAAAATAAACCACCACTAAATATTTAGTGACAGTTCATTTATTTTTTCAATGTGAAAAGTAAAACCACCACTAAATAATATAACAAGAATTATTTTATTTCCCCCACAATTTATTTTCTAAAAAAATCAAACCTTTTCCTAATTCATAACAAACCATCATTAAATGCATTAAAATGACACTTATAGAAACTGTTGATAAATGTACAAAAATGAAACTTATAAAAACTGCTGTTAAATCACACAGAACATGCACTAATTAGTTTTTTATCAGGAAATATGATGTGGTTTATATGAACACTTCTAATTTATTTAGCATCAGTTTATACTGTCATTAGTTGTAAAAAAATATGTCGCGACCTCTCATTTTTTCTATAGTATCGGATGTTGGATTTTTAATTATTTTAAATAAATGTTTTATTTTATTTAAAGTGGATAGATAATGGATGGTTGGAATTTTATATAGAAAAATTTGATAAAATGAGTCCATCTTTTAAAGGGGATCACTTTTTCGTTATTTAAAATTGATGGAGTGTGGGATAAAATTCTTTAGGGGTATTGTCACAAATCAACCTCCACGGGCCATGAACCTAGTCATCTGACCCCATGAGTCTCCAATAATACTATGATTATCTTCCAAACACACCACAATCCTTTATCCACTAGGGTAACTTATCAAAATAATTATTATCCCTACAGGTCAACAAATGTTATTTTAGTGTGTTTTTTCCGCACCCACACACCACTACTACAGATGTTACCTTGTTAAACACTACCATTTATCAACACTAAAAAAATTACCAAAAATAGTATATTTTATGACTACTAAAAAGTGTGCTAACAAAAGAATCACTTTGTCAGTCCTTTTTTAGCACTGATAAAGGGTGACTTTTATCAGCACTTTTTTAGCACTGATAAAAGGAAACCTTTTCCATCACTTTTTAGTGCTTATAAAACCCCCATTATTAATGATTTTTCAGCTCTGACAAAAGTGACATTTATAAAAAAGATATTAAAAATGATATTTTAATATAAAAAGTGTTTATATTGATATATATATATAATATTTTCTGAAATATTATTTATATAATAATAAATATGTATTTACACATAATATATGATAATTTTAGTGAAAATAGTTTATAAAATAATTAAAAATTAATATTATTTAATAATTTTATAGTTAGAGTTGAGTAATAGACATTTAACAACAATTTTATGATATAAAAAATTAATAAACTAATGATGGTCTTTTGAAAAGTTGAAAAAAGATGTTGAAATTCAAACGATTGTAACTTTTGACCCGGGTGTACATTTTGGCTCCGTGAGATATCAAATCTATGATTTCAAATAGTTATATGCCTTTTAAATGTGGGGCGTCCTAATAAATGTTTTTTCTTATTAAATAAAGGTATTAAAGGCTTCCAAAACTGATTTTTTAGTTGGGATGCCCTAATTTTTTAATATTGAATAGAATTTCAGCTTCGTTTAAGGGGGGATTCTTATCTTTTTTCAGTAGAGAATAAATATATTCTCTCATATTACTTTCATATGAATATTATGGTATTAGAATTTATTCATTTTTCATATTGTAGTGTTATTTATATTTAAATATATGCATATATATACATATTTTTAAATATTTATATTTAAAATTTTAATTATATTAATGAATATTTAAATATATTTACATCTAAAATATATTTTTAAATGTCTATGGTCAGTATCCCATCCATGTGAGAAAAAAATTACACATATATTTTTATAGGTATATATATATTCATATGTTTTTATATAGTAAATAAAATGGTTAGATCTTTTTTTAAGTAAAATGGATAATAATCATTTCCATGTGGTTTATATATTTAAAAATATAGTTTTCATGTAAATATTTTTAAATATTTATTTATAAAATTAAAGTTTTATATGTAAATATCTAAAAATATTCAAATATATGTATATATTTAATTATAAATATATAGATAAAAATGATATATCCAAATATATATAAATAAATAAAAATATCATAAAATATAGAAGAAAAAGAGATAGAGTAATGGTAAGAGCATTCAGTTTGCACATAGAGATCCTGGGTTTGAATCCAGGCTCACATAGGTGAGCATTGAGGGGGCCAACGGTCAAGCACTTTCAATGGGGGGATGACACTAATATGGGGGCTAGAGGGTTTCACAAGTGGGTAGAAGTGACGAATGATGGGAGAGTCCTAGAAAAGGTGGAAGTTAGAGCTGAAAAATTTGGGTGGTGTGTGAGAGGAAAACCTAAATATTTAAAAATGTATATTTTTATAGTTTTATAAACACTTTTTTATCACTGATAAACTCACTCTTTATCAATGTTTTTTTAGTGCTAGTAAAGGGCTGTTTATTACCACTTTTCTAGAACTAATAAAAGTGTCAAGATTTTAAAGGTACTCCATACATCGGTGCTTAAAATTCCAATCTATAATAGAGAAGTCTGGGAAAAATTCTCAAGAGATCACTCATCCCAACACTAAGCTAGTCCAAACATGCTTAATTGTGGAGTTCTAATCAGGTAGGCTCTTGAAAATAAAGTCACACCTTATTAACATGTATAATACCATTTAGTCTTTTAAGAATCAATTTTCTAAGGGTGTTACAGTCTCCCCCTTTAAAGCATAACATCCTCATTTAGGACCCCACACCTCAAACCCATGCAGTGTTATTACACTTCTGGGTAGGTATTGGGTATGATGCCATTTTTTCATGAACCAACCTCTACTGGCCATGAACTTGGTCATCTGACCCCATGGGTCTCTTATAAGACTATTTGTCTTCCCATCACTCTATAGAATAATACCCACTATGGTCACTTATCATACTAGTGATATCCCTACATTCCAATGCATGTTCTTTTATTATGTTTTTTCCTCACTCACAGGCACCCTGAGAAACTTCTTAGGAGGAGGAGGTCACCCATCTTAACACTACTCCAAGCCAAGTATGCTTAACTGTGGAGTTATTTTAATATAATCTCCTAAAAATAAAGGTTCGCCTTGTTGGTATTGGTGAAACCATTTAGTCTTTTAAGGTTCACATTTTTAGGGGTGTTACACCCCCAGTAAATAACAACACCCTCATTGTGGACCCCAAACCCCAAACCCAGGTAGTGTCTCTACACTTCTAGCTGGGTATTGGCTATGATACCATTTGTCACGATATGGACTCCAAAGGCTATTAAATTTTCCATCTAACATCATGGATCTCTTGTAATACCATGATTTTATTCCTAGAACACCACATATCAGAACCCCTCAGGATCACTTATCAGACTAATGAATGTCCCCACAATCTAACACATGTTTTTTCAGTATGTTTTTTCCTTACTCACACACATAATGAGAAACTTCTCAAGTGAGAATCACTTAAATTGGGTACCTGATTTGGGTTGTTACATGGCTCAAAGGGTGTTTCCTATCCCCATGGGCTGATAACTGGTGTCGGGCATCAACATATACACCATTGGGAATAATTTTTCCTGATAAATTAAATAAACCAGCAAGGGACTTCCACATGGAAATCCCACATGACTATTCTGTATTTTGGAAGGTCGCATGAAAAAAGTAAGTCATTATAAAATAAAACGGAAACCAAATTTGGAATGATAAAAGTAAATTTCACACATAATAATAAATCATTACCAATAAAACATCTCAAATACATCCCAACATCATATAAATCCAATTAATACAAGACAAAATAATTCTAAATGAGATAAAGCTGATAAGGTTAATATATTAGTTGAACCAAACACCAAAATTAAACCTAGAACCACAACTACCCATCTCCAAGCATAAGTGAAACATATTAACTTACCAATACCAACCAACATGAACAATAATTTTATAGTCAATCACTACATCCATGTATAACCTATACCAAACCTTAAAAGTAAATGGGAATGAGAAAAATATTCCTAGTGTGTATCCTCTACACACCCCATGCATAACCTTTAAGAGTAGATATATTTCTTGATAGTTAGAAATACAAGTCTAAATGTAATATTTTCACCTTTTATTAAGAACCAATTATGTGCTACCATCATTGAAAACATTCAATTTAAAACATAGTTGATATATTTTTCAAACAATTCATTCCTTTAAAAATTTAAAGATAATATAGGAATTTGATATATGAAAACATTTTCAAACCTCAATTCGAAATTCCATTTTATACAAAAAAGAGATAAATGGTTATATCTTTTATAAACCATTTTATTTTAAACAAAGAAGACACATTTACACTATAAAAGGAAAACACCACTAGTAATAAACATTAGTCACAAAATTCATAACAATGGTAATAAAGTATTCAATACAAAATAATCATAAGTCAACTATTATAGAAATAAAAAATGTTATCATCATAGTATAATCAAGAACTAGTGATCATGGGAACACCTAGAATCTCTGTGGATGATCTAAGACAATGATAAAATGGAATCGATCCTATTGGCATGCTAGATGTGATTCAACCACTGTAAAATTCAGTATTTACCTACATGGCCTAATCGAGATTTAAATTCTCAAAGAATGTTGAACACCATACTAAGTGCAACACCCTAGGATTTTGGAATATTTCTTTCCTCTAAATTAATAATATGTTCGATAGCTTGCTCCACATACAATGCCAAACTAAAATAAATCATGACATATTATATGAATATTAATAATAAAACCATAAGAATAATAAAATTTATAGTAAATATAATGATATTACTCAACTAAAATTGCTTACATTTAGGTGATAAATAAATAATATGATTTAATATTAAAAAGGCTTATCCTTTCTCAAAAACAATTAAAAATATTGTATATTTTATCTTAATAAATTAAATTCACCACTTTTAAAATATATTTATATATGAAAAAATATATTATAAATCATTTAGTTTGAAATTTATATTAAATAATATTAAAAACATTTAATGTTTAAAATTTTAGTTTATTTATAAAAATATTTCTTCTTTATATTTTATATTTTCATTTAAAAGTTCAATTTAAAAATTTTATAATTTTAATTTGACAAAAAAATCATTTTTGGATTCAAAATTTCAAAATTAGATTAGGATGAGTTTTTAATTTTTTTTCTAAAAAAGTTCAATTTTGAGGTGAATAATGAAAAATACTGATTTTGGACAATATTATCACTTTTATGACATTTTCATAATACAAAAATTATTACAAAGTTTAAGAAATATTTTTTATATAAAAATGTATATTTTAAAAATAAAATAAATAATTTAAAAATGTAATTTTGAATTTATAATACTCATGTTTAACATTTTGGAAATAAAAGTAGTATTTTACATTAACAAAAAACTATTTTTGATCTATTTATTTTAATTAAGTATCCACATGGTGAAATTCAGTTTTAGATTGTTTTTAATGCCAAATAAATCTTATAAGAATAAACCAACTAATTTCATAGAAATTAACAAAATTGATAATTTTATCATAAAAATGATTTTTATGCTTAAAAATAAAGTTTTTCTAAAAATTAGTTTTTACATGTTACATGCACTAATGATAAAATTAATTTTTATTAAAAATATAAATTTCATTTAATAGAATGGATTTAATATTTGGAATCAATATTTATAAATTAATTAATAAGGTTCATTTTATTTTTAATCATTAAATGTAAATCACTTAGGTAAAAATCAATTACCACGGTAAAAACCAAAAATTATAAAAGTGAAAATAATTAAGAGTAAAAAATATATAAAAAAATTAAAAATGTTTGAAAAATAATATTTGAGGTTTTATTGACCTTATTTAATCCCACACTCTATTATTTTTCACTTTGTAACTACTTTTCATTTCAATCATGTGCTCTATTTATATTAAGAAGTTTTATTTACAAAAATGACATTCCCTACACCTATAAAAGGATCTCACCTCAACCCCATTTCTACAATCGTTATAAAGTATTAACTCACCCAAAACTCTTCCCAAGTCTCTCCTAAAATCTATCCCCATTTCTTGTAATCCTTGGTATTTTCAAAAGACCAATCTAAAGATCCTAAAGGTATTACTTAATAGAGAACATCCAAAGGGAGAGGTAATGTTATCAACCGAATGCTCTTAATTTATTTCTTCTCCCACACCATAAAACCTATTCTATCTATGAAATTATTATAACATCAATATTAATAATATTATAAAATGTTATTATACTAATTTAATATCCATTTTTTACCCTCATTCAAAACTATTCTAAAAATGAAGATGTCATTATACATACATGCAGAATACCGCCTCCCTAAACCGCGTGCTTGATTTTTCATCACCACCTTACATGGGTTGTTTTAAAAGTATATTTCAAGGATTAATATGAAATTTATAACATTATTAAGTTTCTAAAATTATAAATCATTCACTCTTCCAATGGCCCGAAGGCCTTCATTTTTATT
Source organism: Viscum album (assembly GCA_963277665.1). Classification (NCBI taxonomy): domain Eukaryota; kingdom Viridiplantae; phylum Streptophyta; class Magnoliopsida; order Santalales; family Viscaceae; genus Viscum; species Viscum album. The sequence goes on from OY728125.1 coordinate 1,714,394,500, forward strand.
GATTTTTGATAATCCACCTTTCAAGGGGTGAGGTGGAACCCTTACAAGGCCCGTAGGCATAAGTATTACATGGCTCGTAGGCCTTAGATAAATTCATTGTCCATAGGCTTCAAACATTACATACAACCCAGACTAACTACTTGGAACTGCTCCTCCCCAGTATCTTCATCGTGAAATTATCTCTTCACCTTTGCATGGCTGTTCGGCTAGGCTATCCCATGCATGTACAGGCTTATCCTGATGGTAGGTGTCATACCCTCTCATTCTAGCAATCCATGTAGCTTATAATGTGGTGAAATCTCCTTTCTAATCCTCCTTATAGATCTTGTTCCTTGTAGGTTGTCTGTAAAATAAGCATGTCACTCGTGTGAACGTGCAAACGATCAACTCCACAAAAGTTACATATTTCATTTTTCATCTAATATTTTCTTATTTATAAAACCCTCTTCAAATATGATTAACCATATTAAAAAAATATAATTGTGATTTTTTAATAATTATATTATTCCAAAACAATAACTTTCTTAGGCATGATCGCCCATATAATATAACTTGTTATTGTTTGGGTCAGTTTAACCAACTACTTAAACAATGCTATAAATTTATATCAAACATGGAGATACAAACTAAATTTTTGGTGTTATTAGAAATTAATGAGAAGATAATTTTTGGTTTATGGTTCTATAAAGGTTATATTAATATTTATTTTACTATTTACATATCTCCCTTTTATTCATTATAAATTACCTAAACAAGCTCAACATCGACTTTATCATCATAAATCGTAACTAAAATACTTAAGAGATGAAATTAGAACTTTATAAATCATTATAAACCATCTATTAGGTACCATTAATGATATCATAATGATTAAATTTTAATCTTTAAATAGGAATCAACATCTCAATTATGAATTAAAATTGAAAAAAATAATCGAATCTAGTAACATCTGATAATGAAAAAAAATATAAATAACTAATATATTTATAGTAAATAATTATAAATGAAGTTAATAATGATTTATTGATACCAATACTAGAAAAATGAACTATATCTACTGACATATGGTCACATTCATATTATTTTATGGCTATATATTGAGATATATCCATGGGAATTTAAAGAATGTGATTACATGTAGTCTATATCCATAGACATTAATTTGTTTGTGGTCTAATATAGAAATGGGATAAAAATACCATTAAAATAATGAACTTAAAAAATAATGGTTTTTTCATCCTGAATTAAATTCTTACATCCCTCCTCCATCATGAAATCTATCCTCCATCTCTCTTAGTTCTACCCAATCCCATCTTTGTTACCCGATAACTACGCCATTAAGTTTCATTATCACTTGCATGATCCCACATTCATCCCCTTCATTATGCATTCAATTCCTTGTTTTTCCCTCCTCTATACCATCCATCTCCCATTACTCCTTCATTTTATGTGTTAGACAAACCCTACTCCTTCCATGAGTGTATCATGCATGAGCACAACAACCAAACCTAAACCTTCTGCGAGTGGGACCCGTAGGAGCTGACCACTGCTCTTTATGCGAACCCTACTCCTCATGTTCCTAAAACTCATTATCATTCATTCACTCACATGAACATTTTTCGTCATTATCCTCATTTGTTGAAGGATCCTTTGATTTTTTGTTTATCTATTGGATTATCTATTCTATCATATTAATCATAAGTTCCATTTATTTCAATTTGTTCATATTTTCATCATTATTGAATGTCATATGTTTTTTATAGTATTTGGTGTATTTTTACATTATTTATTTTATGAGTATACATTAGAGTTTTGTTTCCTACACACGGGGATTTTATATCACATCCATAATTGTGATTTTTATATAAAAATAAAAATGGTTGTCCAAAATAATTGTATAAATTTTGAGTTCGCCTTTAAAATTTTCCCTTTACACATCATCCTATTTGCTGCCAACTCCTCTATTCATTTATTATCATTTCTCTCCCAAACAAATAAATTAATATCTGTTATATTTAAAAAATCACCAATTATTATCTTTTAATTCTCCCATAAATTTTAAATAGATAGTAGAGGTCTAAAACCTATATTTGAATGGATAAATTATTAATAGAAGGGTTCACAAAGAGTGTGAAATTATTTTAAAACATAGTGACTAGGTAACATGATAAATATTTCGATATTAACATTAACGTATCTTGGTTAAGAATGACCTGAAAGTCCATGTCATGTTGTTCTCCACTCTAGCTATCAAATGCATAGTAATAAATTAGTGAAGGACCCCATACATTAAACATTACATGATAATAGTCTTTAGGATACTTCTGTGATGTGGTTTTATTTATTTAATCATGAACATACTAAATAAATAATTATATTTCACTATAGAGTATAATTTTTTCATGTTATGGAATATCCTAGTTGGTTGGTTATCTTATCGAAGAGGGCTATATATAAAGTCCAAAAACATCATGGTGAAGTTAATTCAATATTTATAATAGAATAATATTTTAAATTTATAGCTTATAATTCGCAGTTATGAAGAAGATAAATGGATAACAATGCATAGAAATAAATAATGAATTAGTGATTTAGGAATGTCTCCTTTGTTCACCATTGTATGTAAATTTTCTGTTTAGATATCGTGTTCTTTCATATTATTTATTTTTTTATCTTCAATTTTACTTTATCATCCATGTTATTTTAGGCTACTTCATTGAGGGGATGGTTATATTATACTACAGAGCCTAAGAGTGTGGAGGGGGGTATCAGTATGACCGATTCTACGATTCGACCTACCACTATGTCACTTTATTCACTAGTAGGTCATCCATTTCAGCCTCCAACCATGCCACTTATATTACCATAACTAGTAAAAAATTGTTTTTTACATTTTATTTTTTATATTTTTAACATCATTTCTTGAGGTGACATCTTTGTAGGTGATGTTGTAAATATGTTTTTTAACACCGGTTATTAAAACTGTCATTAGAAAATTATTTTTTAGGATTTTTCATGTTGGGTTTTTAAAAATAAACATGAAATATCATCTTAATATTGGGTTTTTTAAAAAAAATAGAGGTTAAAAAATAGTTTTTCATGTAGGTGTTGAGAAAATCGACGTGAAAGACTTATTTTTGATGTTGGTTTTTTGAAAATCAATAGGAAAAATATATCTTTTGTAGTACTTTTCTAAAAACCAATGTGAAAAATATTTGTTTCAAATAATATTATTCATGTTATTTTACTCCATCCCTAGAAAATAGAATATCAATAAAAAATCATATAAACCATAAGAAATCTAGAAAAAAAACATAAATCTCTCACATAAAATTTAAGGATGTTGCAGACTTAGTGAATATAATTTTCTTCTAAGAAAAAATCTCATGAGACAACCAAAACATAATCTTAGAAGGAATTTTATATTTTAAAGAAACATTTATAGTTTTATCATGATATGAAGAATTATTCTTTATTATAAGAAAAATGGAATCATTAACATTTATATCAATTAAGAAAACTTTTCATAAAAAATAAATCATGGAAAAATAATAACAAATTCCATGAAGAGATCACCAAAATAAGAAATATTGGATTAATAATGAATATTAAACAAGTTGAGTTGGTTGAATTATAATGACCTAAATAATTGATCCTAAAAATTAATATATATGGAGAATTAAAACATATAAATGACATGGTAAAAGCAAATGTGGTATTATAAATTTTAGGAAAAAATTAAAAATTTTGATGTCACACTGTAAAAAATTGGAATTACACATTGAAGGGATATTAAATTTATATTTCATGTTGGTTTTATAATAAACATCATGAAAAAATATTAAAAATTTCATTTTTCATATTGGTTTTAAGATAACTGATGTGGAAAATCTAGCTTTTAACATGGGTTTTTTTTTCAGGAACCGATGATAAAATTCATTTATCACATTAGTTTTTCAAAAAATTGATGTTAATAATGTTTAAAAACATATAGTTCATTTAAAAATATTTTATTTGACTAGTATTTAGGCTCAAATGGAGGTATGAAGCAAAATTCATGGCAGTCAGAAGTTGGACTTCTCTAAGACTTCATTTAGAGATGATCAACTTATGGCATCCATAATTTTTGACCCGTAAGTCCATTTTAGCTCACCAACCACTAAAATAAAATACTGCCAAATAAACTAAAAATATTTCATCATTATTAATATTGTTTTTCTGAAAACCCAACATGAGAAATTACTTTTAACCTCAGTTCCTAAAAAACCTGATGTTAAAATTGTTTTATGAAGAACTTTAACAGCGGTTTTCAAAAAATGACGTTTAATGTCACTTTTCACTTTTTTTCAAAAAAAAAGGTTAATAATGTTGAAAATGTTTTATTTTATTTCCCAAAATTCTATTTTTGTGGTAGTGGGTCTAAAATAGACTTATGAATCAAAAGTTATTGATGTTAGAAGTTGATTATCTCTAAATAAAGTCTTAGAGAAGTCCAACTTCCAACAGCCATAACTTTTGATCCATAACTTGGTTTGAGCTCCACGACTAGTAAAATCAAAGCTTAGGAAATTAAATAAAAGTTTATAAACATTATTAACATCAATTATTTGAAAAAACTATGTGAAAAAGTGAAATTTGTAACATTTTTTTAGGATGGTTATCATGAAAATGACATGAAAAATGGTATTTTTAATATCTTTTTAAGACGATTATTAAATAAATAATGTAAAAAATAAATAAAAGAGGAATTTTAATATCAGTTATCATATAAATGAAATGAAAAAAAAAATTAATATCTTTTCATGAAGGTTATTAAAAAACTAACATAAAAATCCTTTCGTGAGGACTTTTAACATCGGTTTATCTGGAACCAACATTAAAAGTGGACTTTAAATGTAGATTACTAAATAATTAATGTTAAATGTCCTCAAAAAATACTTTTAAAATCATTATTGAAGAACTGAAATTAAAATGGTGACATTAAAAACCATTTTTGTACTAGTGCAAAAGATCATCCTCCAGTTATGTCATATCCTTATTTTCCATACTCACCTTTTCCATATCCATTTCCACCCATACCCACACAGGATGGGAGTTCTCAAACTTTAATCCCCCATTATGACCCATTCCCACTATCTAATATATAGGTAACTTCTCCTCCATATATCCCACCACCATATCTATATCCACCATCATCTATAGAGAGATATCCACAAGGTTTTTTTCCCTCAATTAGTATATTTTACTTCATCTGCTATACAGAGTACTCCTGTTGTAGATATACCACCTCCCATAGAGGATAATCCTCCTCCTCCTCGTATACACACAAAACTCTAGGGGAAAATAGATCTCCCATATAGTGGAGGTTTTTTAAACATTACTTAAAGTGATTAATGATAAATTCATATATATTATTTTCCTTTACTAATTGTCTATTTTTTATGATTGGTTTCATCCTCTACCAGATGATGTGGTTGTACAAAAATATGATAGGTCTAGTATCAACACACGGTGATTATAGTTCAATACAATGAATATGGAACTGCCATTGGGAAAATGGTAAGGAATGTAAAATTTTTATGGGTACACTTACTAAACACGTCAATATTATTTCATTTCAACTAATAAGTTGTAGGGAAGTTGGACAACAAATAAATAACAATATGTGGGCTGAGATTTGGTTTAGTAATTTTAATAAACTTTTATATATCTTAATTTATAATATATTATTAACAAATATTTTTTCTAATGAATCGTTGATCCAATTTTCCTGATGAGAAAAATGCGAAGTCTGTAAGGCTAATAGAGTTGGGTGAAATATGGTGACCATACAAGTATGACTTGTATACTGGTTGGAAAGAGATAGTTGTTAGTAAGCTTAAATAAATACTAATAATTCTTGTTTTCCCAATATCACAGTACAAAGAGATGATCGGGTATTAGAAGGGTCCAGAGTTTAAGGTATTAGTTAAATTTATATATATAACCATTTATTTAGTTGAAATTTATTTTCAAAGTATAAATTAATTATTTTATTGATATTATTGAAATTATATAATTTTTTATATGGTAAATCTAACAAAAATAAAATAAAATAAAATTGGTATAAAATAAATTCACTCTCGAACACACTTCTCTTCCAGATCATGAGAAATAATGGGTAATTTAATATTTACAATATTCAACTTTATTTTCTTGAAAATTATATTTACTACCTTTAAAGTTTTATTGGTGTGTCAAATTGATTTAATTTTTATAGTTTTATTTTTCTTGACCCAACAGTTTTTCTTCTCATATTACTTCATTAGAATGTTTATTTCCACATCAATTTTGTTATTTATCCAAATAGGATCATGACATAGACATCAAAATATTCTCCACATAAGTTATTGGTAATGATTAGACAACATTTCCATGTCATATCATTATAGAAGAAAAATATTTAAGACAAACCTAGTAAGTGTTCATGAGTTGAAATTGAATTTAAGAAAGTAATTTAATAACTAATGACTATGTAAAAATGATAGTGTTTGGTAGTCCATCATAAGGATTATAATTTTTTAGATGTCCTGTCACAGTATAGTGATATAATCTTGTACTGGTGATACCAAAACCATTTTTTGGATTGAGGCATTAGCACTTGAGATCAAGGTTTATAATATTCCTCATCTTCATGTTCTAATTCTTTCTTTGATGTTTTCAAGATTGGATTAAGAAGTCAGTATCATCTTGAAGATCCTAATTAATATCATTTGTGACATGAACTAAAAATATAATCACCTAGAAATTTGTTTAGTTATTCCATAAACCTATGATACTAATCTTTCTCTCTTTGATTGCGTGAGAAAAAAGAATCAATTTAAAGTTCATAGTTGCAATCAAACATGCAAGAAACAAACCACTGGGGAGTGTCTATGGTAGACTAACCCCCATGGGATTTTCTTTTTTAATGCTTAATTGGGATTCCTGGTGAAAAAAATATATGCTAATGGTTTTATAAGAGATGGTAAAAATGAAAAAATATAATTCCAAACAAAATAACAAATATATCCTTAAGAATAATTGAAATCAGGTTAAAATTTATGAGTTATATGAACATGTTGATGTGTTAGTCATATAGATTGTGAACAAACATCAGAGAACTAAGAAGAACTTCGTGAAGGGTCATGTGAATAGTGGGGAGAAAATTTTGAATGCTGGTTGGTCAATGAGACACTGGGACACCAGTGGGATTTGAGAGGAGGCCTTGTAGGTTTTTAGTTATATTAGTAGTGTTTTAGTAGGGTAGGGACTGTTAAAGAGGGAAAATGAAGAGAAATAAGTGAAACATGAATCATCATCAAAGGGAGGAGGCATCTTTAGTAGGGGTGATTCAATCAGGAGGGTAGAAATGATCCATAGACAACCAAATAACACAAATGGATGTGTAGTGAATATAATTTTATAAAGAAATAATTCCATCAATAATCCTTAAATCACACATAATTAATTAATAAGGCCAAAAACTGGTAATGATAAGAATGTGGGGTGATTGATAATGAAAATAGTAATCTTGTGGGTCTATAGGAATAAGAAAAATGGGTGTCCCTATGATAGTTAGTTTAATTATGGACTATAAGGGTAGAGTTACACAGAAATAGTAAATGAATAGGGAAAACAAAACTAGTAAGGAGACAATAAATCTAATGGCCTTCAACAAACTAATGATGGAATCATCTTATGATCCAAACAGAAAGAACATATAGACATAGAACATATGAGGGATCAATACCTATAATAATGGAAGAATATGTTAGGGTTGTTAATATCATAAACTAGATTAGTAAAATATTTATATATGCATCACTACCATCTAAGAAAGATAAGGTCCATTGTTCCCTCTTAGTTTCCTTATTTGATTATTTTTATTTTTAATGTATGATACACGGAGGATGAGAATGTGCATACACTGAATCACATATGATATGACTAGGAAATTAAAAATTCACATAAGAGACACATATTATAAATAATGATATATAAAATTTTTAAATTTGTTCCAATTTTTCATGTTACACACGGGTTTTTATCTTTTACTTCATTCTGGTTCGGGTCGGTTTATTGGTCATTTTCTCAGGATCCGGGTGTGATGGGTTTGAAATTTTAGGGAATTATCTCACTCATATTATTAACCTATCTTTCCCCCTAGGCTCCCCCTTGAATTTTGTAAGAAAATGTGTATTTTTGGGTGGATAAAACTAGGCGCACGATTTAGCCACATTGTTTACTAAACCATATAGCCAGACCATGGACGGTGTCTAGGTGTTAAAAAATGGTTTTTGACCATTTTTCCATCCATAAATAAACCTAATATGCCCTTATTCTTCCCTATTCATGGTTTCCATCTATATAAGGCCACCAAGCTCCTTCATTCTCCCTTATCACTAATTTTTGAACGGGTTTTTATTGGGGAAACTTCAAGATTCATCAAGTAAGTGAATTATCCCTTGTTCCTTCTTTCTCTTTAGGGTTTCTTCCATCCTTGAAGTTCTAAATTTCTAATAGCTATGGTTTCATCCCTAGGGTCCAATATTGAGTTTCTTGGTTCAATCTTGTGGATTAGGGTTCGTTTTCACTCACTTGTTGTGAAGGTGTGGTGTTGTTGAAGTTTCACACAAAGATTTAGGGTTTTTGATATTCAAGGTATGTGGTTCCATCTCTAAACATAATTATATGAGTTAGTTTTCTTGATTAATTTATTTATCATGTTATTTGAACTATAATTTGGGTGATAAAGTCGTTTTACAAAGATATTAACTTGTGTTTGATTTTTATATCACATGTTTATGTGAAATGGGGTGTATTTTTTATGTAAACCCATTTGGTATTACTTGTTGGTACTTTATAACTTGTGAAATTGGTTTCTTTAATGATGAAAGGGATAAAAATTATGTTTTGGTGTGGTTATAGTATGTGTTTGATTCAAAAAGGGGGATTTTGGGAATGATTTTGGTGTAAATCCATGTTGTGTTTCTTGGGCTTGTTTTATAAGTTGTCAAAATAGTTTATTGAGTAATATAAGAGGTGTAAATCTTATTGGAAAACAGTTTTGGTGGGTTTTTTTAAAATGGATCATTTTTAAGTGAAAGTGATATTTGTGATGTGTACCATTTTGGAAATGTCTTATAAAATTGATTAAAGGATTTATTGAATTGTGAAATAGATGATGTCTTATAAAATTGTTTAAAGGATTTATTAAAATGTGAAAGAGATATGAAACATTTTTTCGGGAAATTCAGTGTGTATATGATGTTTAAATTAAATTTTATTTTTAAAATGGTATTCTATAACTTTTGGAACTTTATTAAGCACAAATGGTAAGCCCTGGTATCTAGGTGGGGGGACTAGGACTAGTATGCTAGTGATTCAGTAAAGGCCTCGTCCATGTTTCACATAGAAATATTGACAATGCTAACACTAACTAAACTATGATGATGTTTGGGGACCACTAGTATATTGGGTTTTACCCTCTTAGTTTCTCATGCATGATAAGGTTATTGGTTATGGTTACTTTTACACCGAGATACGATGTACCTAGGGCCCCATAGCTAGCTAGTGCCTAGGGGTGTTCTCGTGACTAGTGCTCATTGGATATTTTTTACTTACCATTGGAATAAAAAAAATTTTGTTGGTAAATTATTTAGAATGTGCGTTTTATTTAAAAAAATCATTCTTTAATGTTTCCCTCTTAAAAAAACTATTTTTAATTAAAGTTTCATCCCTTTAAAATTGTTACTAGCATTTCTTGTTTATGAAGACTTTCAGTTTTTTTGTCTTATAATGTTTATAGAATGGAACCATGTTGGGTGGAATCCTATTGGTCTTAGTCTGACACCCTACTTACACCCTTGGGTGTAATTAGACTTGGTAATGTTTGTTATAGGTTTGGGTAAAGCTTTTAGAGATGATGGTTCGGGTTACTAGTGTCCCTTCTTGGTGAGGTGTCACGGAGATGGCTAAGGGCGATGCCCCCTTTACATGAGGTGGTTCTTGGGATGTTCTTTTAGTATTTCTTCCCTTGTGGTATTCTTTAGGATTTTTTATAAACATTTTATTTCAATTATGAAATTTTTTTAAGCGTTGTTAGTTTTATATTTTCATATTTGGTTTATTTGTTATTGTTGGTTGTTTAATGTTTCTAAACTCAGTTAAATATTTCCCAAACATTTATTTATGATACCTGGGAACTTGTAAAAAAACATGGGGATTAGGAATGCCCCTCGGGCCATTCCACGAACTAGATCAGGCACCAGTTTGGATGATGACTAGATCTAGTTTGAGAAAAAAATAGTATCAAATGAGGTTCACTCATTTTTTTGGTAAGGTTCTTTTGGGAAATATTATGGGAAGACCGGAGCTAGGATTATCGAAACTCATGCCAACGAGCATGTACCCTAGTGGTATAGAATCCTTCTTGGCATCCAAAAGACCCAGGATTAAATCCAGGTAGGGGCGAATTTCTGGGGGACTGTAGCAGTACTGTAGCAGCGGTGAGACAGTAGCAGAGGCGACACTATAGCGGCGGAGCAACTGTAGTGGTGGTGGTACTGTAGCAGGCACTGTAACAGCATGGTAATGTAGTAGTACTGTTCACTGAGGGGTCCTTTGGGCCAAAAAAATGGGCTTTCAAGCCTTGTATTCAGGCCACTTGGCCTTGGGCCTTTGGGCTATGTCATGGGTCACCCTCTACCCAGTCTAAAGAGGGATTTTCTTTAAATAATAAATTAAGGCTTCGGCCCCAACCTTTTAAAAAAATTATCGAAACATGATGTTATGGTTATGATTAAGGTTCTTGGATAGCACACCTCATGGTGGGACTTGAGTTATTGGGGGAAGTTGGGTTCCATCTAAGCCTTTTTTTTTCTTGTGGTTTCTCGTTGGATGGGAAATGAAATGGGAGTTGGGTCAACAATCTGAGTGCGCTCATAGGGCCTGGAAATCCATGTGGAACTGGGGGAATGGTCTCAAGGAACTCCTCATGATGGTGGTGTGATTGGCATATGTCCACCAACCATATGGCCAAGTCACCCATCGACACTAGTTTCCCCTTTTGTGTGGTTTTGGGTAGTACTTGATTCTGAAAATTGTTTTGAAAATTCTAATTATTTTAATTATGAAAATATGAGTTTAACGTGGTTATGACTTGGTTTTGGAAAGTGTAAAATGGATTTTCATAACATACTTTAAGGAATAATTATAAAAATGGGTTTTTGTAAAATGATTTTTGTGGTGAAATGAAATTTTTTTAATGGGATTTGATTTATAAAACCTAAATATGGAGTTTATTGAAATTGTTTATTTGTAAGAATAGAAATTTGTTTTGAATATAGTTTCGTAATTCATTTTAAACATGAATAAATGAGTTTTTAGTCAAATGATTCTTTATTAAATGAGGTTTCTAGAATTAGTGGAAATATTTTTAATGAGATGGATTTGTTTTATGGGGATTCATTCTTGTATTCTTGGTTTTTATTTTTAGTTTGGTTTGATTCATATTTAAATTTCGAGTTTTAGTGTGCTTTCCCTTAGCGCACAGTTAGTTCGCGGTTTTGGAAAACCATACAGCTTGCTCTAGGTAACTGTACGAGTGTTGGTTTTCATCTAGTTGAGGGTGTAAAACTTACACATGGTTATTCAAAACATGTTTAAAGCATATGAGGAGTAACTTCCTTGGTATAGAACCATATCACGTGATTGGTGCACGGTTTTCTAAACTGTGTGGATAGACTGTGCAGGTGTCCAGATTTTCTAGTAAGGGGTGCATGGTTAGCACATGATTTGGTAAATCATGCAGCCTAACTATACAAAGTGCCCACATGTCTTAAAAATGTGAAAAATTAGGGTTTATGGAAATGGTTTGTAAGATTTTTTTTGGATTTTGATTTTTTATTAGTGGTTTTGAGAAAGAGAAAGTGCGGGTAGAATGTTTTTATTTTGAAAAGAGGAGAGGTTCGGTTTTTTTCTTTGGTATCCTCACTGGTGATCACATGCATGGGATTACATGGGGAGATGGATGGTTAATGTCATGATCAGATGAGTTTTGGGGTGTATATAATGAGGTTTCCTGGTGTGGCATGGAAATATGCATGTGTGAGACCCATGGGATACCATTGGTAAATGTACTAACCGCCAACCACATTTACTTTCAATGAAATAATTTATTTTAAGGAAAATTTGTATTTTTGATGACCAGTGTTTTGGTGGTGTGTCTTATGTGTTTTGGGAATGTGGTTGGGAGATATTTTGAGTTCGAGAACCTCTATTATTTGAATGTTGTTTTGGGTTTTTGTTTTGTTGGTAAGTTGGGTTAAAGTGTTGGTTAGCGGTCTTTTGCAATAAATGTTTTAGGAATCCTTTTTGGTGGTTCCACTCTTGTGTTTGGTTATGGATTTTGGTATTTTTTGACCAATGGCCTAGCTTTTTTGGGTCCTTGGGTTTTCTTATTGGATAGGGTACACCCCCAAAAGGAGTTAATTCACAATAGAAGTGTGGCCATGTGTGATTCACCATTGTTAGACCCTCTAATTGATCAATATAAGGATTTTCTTCTTAATATTTAGAGATTCAATCTACCCCCTCTTCTTTTTCGGTTAAGTGGATCCTCTTGTAGTGGGAGAAATTTTTAGGAAGGTTGAAATAGACCTTAGTCTTATAAGTCACCTGATTTGTCAAAGGTGAATTTTGACATCGTTGTGTCTATAGGTTCTATCTTGAAGTGGTGAAGAGGAATTATAGTGAGGAAAGGTAAATTAGTCCAGAGTTGATGATTTTGGATGTAGTATTTATGGGCCTCTGGGTCATTCATTAGTCTCTTGTAAGAAAATGATTCATGTTAGGCCACGAGTGTAGAAAATATAGTTCGGAGAGGCTATTATGGCTACTTGTGGTAATCTCATGTTTCTTGGAACTCGGTTCAAGGTCCCACTCCTTGTAATGTTTATATCATTTTCTAGGGTCATTTTTGGTGATGTCATGTTGTGTTGTGTTTGTTTTTAACGGAAAAGGTGGTTGTTGTGGATCTTTTCAAGGAATTCACTTAAATGAAAGCATGTTTTCTTGTGGGAATTCTTGAAATTCTTTGTCCTAAATGAATTTGTCTTCCTTGTGTTCTTTATTCTACTATTTCTTGTTCGGGGTGAAAGGCACAATGCATATGCATATTTGAGGCCCCTATCTTTGTGAAGGTTCCATGAAAATGTAATTGTTTTGTGAGATGTGTTGTGTTATATTTATACTATTGTATTGTGGTGTATTTTCTTGTGGCACCAGAAAAAGAAGTTCTGTTCTAGGGTTTTTAGCGCCTGACTGCGAGGCAGGAGATGCTTCAATCATCTGAGCTCTAGACGTAGGTCCTAGAGTGAAGCTAGTACATAGTCAGAAAGATCTAGGGGTGTAAGGTACCTTGGTTTAACTTCTATCTCCAGTGTGGGATGTGGAGACAGTTTGAAGTTTTGATGAGGAAGTTTCTTGTCAAGATTTCCTATGTGGTGGAAAGGAAAATGTGGACCCTGTCCCTCAGGGTTTTAATCCATGTCGGTGGAAGAGTCCCACCTTGGTTACAAGGAGGTAGGGTGGTTTTGTCTTCTCAATACCCCAACACTTGACCCATGTGGGTGTAACTCTTAGTATGGTTTTTCATGTATGAATAACCTTGTAGGTCCATTTTAACCTCAGTTTTGGTTGGACTCATCTAAGGATGGTAATTCTCTTGGGAGTGGTGAACCATGTAATGTATTTGTGGGTTTTGGAGTTTTGTTGAATGGGCCTCTTGAGGTGGGAGAATAAGTCATGTGGGAAGCACCCAAGCTAGCCCATGTCAGGTTTCTTTTGTCATCCTGTGTTAGTTGGTTAAAATGGTTGGTTCTTATGCTGGAGAGATCCATCATGGGTCTTATATAAGTTCTTTTTGAATAATTATAATTTTAGTCTGCCCCTTAGGGTGAGGAGTCTATTCGGACCTCCCCCCATTGGTGTCCCGGTTCTATATCGGGAAATTAAGTTGTCTCTTATAGTGGGGAGTCCATCCGGACCTCCCCATGTTGGGGTTCTGGTTTAGTCTCGGGTGTTAGTTTGTTTCTTATGGTGGGGAGTTAGTTCAGGTATCCCCATATCAGTAATTTTGTTGTGTTCTTGGTGTTGTCTTGGTGGTAGGTAGTCTTGTTCGGAGATATCTAACCCCCAACTTCTTTTATGATTAAATGTTGGATTTGGAGAACACCTAATAGTTTTATTGAAGAAAGGTTGTGGTAACCTCGTTCTAATATGTTGTTCATTTCAAATGTACTACTTGAGATTCTTGGGAATGTCTAATGTTCTTTTCTTGGGATGTTGGTTTGAGAGTGGTGAGAGTATCCTTCCTTTTTTTGGTCAACTGGAGGTGTTTTGGATTTTGGGGGCAGGTGAACCTTAACAGGGAGTCCATATTGGTCTCCCAAATTATCTCGTATACCTCTTTTCCAGTTGGTGGTGTCCTTGTTGTTCTTTCGTTTGGAATTCGTTGGGAACCCCCTTTGAACATGAAAATGGTATAGGTTTTGTTTTTTCATTTGGCCCTGTCGTGGATTTATGGGGGGGGGAGCATTATGGTGTAGATAATTGTCATTCCCAAGTTTTTAACTTTTACTTCGTTCCAGTTCGGGTCGGTTTCTTGGTCGTTTTCTCAGGATCTGAATGTGACAGGCTTTAAATATTGGGGCATTATTTCCCTCCTATTATTGGTCTATATTTCCCCTAGGTTTCCCCTAGTCCCCCCCCCCCCCTTGAATTTTGGAAGAAAATGGGGATTTTTGGGTGGATAGAACTGGGCACATAGTTTGGCCACACTATTTTCTAAACCATGCAGCCCAACCGCTCACATTGTCTAGGTGATAAAAATGGTTTTTGACCATTTTTCCTTCCAGAAAAAAACCTAATACCCCCCTATTCTTCCCCATTCATGGTTTTCATCCATGGGTGGACTCAAAGCTCCCTCAAGCTCTCTTAGCACCAATTTTTGTAGGGGTTTTGATGGGGGAAACATCCAGATTCTTCAAATAAGTGAATTCCTCACTCATTCCTTCCTTCTCTTTAGGGTTTCTTCCCTCATTTCTGGAGTTCTTAATTTTTAATAGCTGTTTTTTCTTAACTAGTGTCCAATATTGAGTTTCTTCATTCAATATTGTGGATTAGGGTTCATTTTCACTCACTTATGGTGTGGTTGTGGTGTGATTGAAGTTTCACACAAAGATTTGGGGTTTTTGATATTCAAGGTAGGTGGTTCCATATCTAAACATTATTTGATGACTTAGTTTGCTTGCTTAATTTCTTTAGCTTTTTCTTTGAACTATATTTTGGGTGAAAAAGTTGTTTTTAAAAGATATTAACTTGTGTTTGATTTTTATATGTCTTGTTTATGTAAAATGGGGTGTATTTTTTATGTAAACCCGTTTAGTATTACTTGGAGAAGCTTTATAAATTTTGAAATTTGTTTCTTAAAAGATAAAAAGACTGAAAATTCTGTTTTGGTGTGGTGTTAGTGTTTGTTTGATTCAAACATGTGGATTTTGGGAATGATTGTGGTGTAAGGCCTTGTTGTGTTTCTTGGGATTGTTTTATAAGTTGTCAAAATGGTTTCTTGAGTGATATAAGAGGAAAAAATATTGTTGGAAAACTATTCTGGTAGGTTCTTGTATTTAAAATGGCTCCTTTTGAAGTGCTAGGGTTGTTTGTGACGTGTACCATTTTGTAAATGTCTTATAAAATTGTTTAAAGTATTTATTAAATTGTGAAAGATATGATGTCTTTTAAAAAATTTTAAAGGATTTATTGAAATGTGAAAGAGATGAGAAACATGTTTTTGGGATTTTTGGTGTGTGTATGGTGTTTAAAAGAAATTTTATTGTGAAAATGGTATTCTATAACATGTGGAACTTGGTTGAGCACAAATGGAAATATCGGGTATCTAGGTAGGAAGACTTGGACTAGTATGCTAGTGATCTAGTAGTCACCTCATCCCTGTTTCACTTAGCAAGAATGACGATGACAACACTAACTAAACTATGATGTTGTTTGGGGACCACTAGTTCTTTGGGTTTTCACCTCTTAGTGGCTCATGCATGAGAATGTTATTTGTTATGGTTATTTTTACACCGAGATACAATGTACCTAGGGCCCCATAGCTAGCTAGTGCCTAGGGGTGTTCCTGTGACTAGTGATCATTGGATATTTTGTACTTACCATCATAATACGGTGTGTTTGGTTTCTAAATCCATAAGAATGTTTGTTTTTTGTTAAAATTTGTTCATTATTTAATGATTACCTCTTAAAAAATAGTTTTTATTTAAAGTTGCTTCCCTTTAAAATTGTTACTAGCATTTCCTGTTTATGAATACTTGAAATCTTTTTGTCTAATAATGTGTATACCATGAAACCATGTTGGGTGGAATCCTATTAGGATTATTCTCACACCCTACTTACACCCTCAAGTGTACGTAGACTTGGTAATGTTTTTTGTGAGTTTGGGTAAAGCTTTTAGAGATGGGGGTTTGGGTTACTAGTGGCCCTTCTTGGTGTGGTGTCATGGAGATAGCTTAAGGGCATTGTCCCCTTGCCATAAGGTGGTTCTTGGGATATTATTTTTGTCTTTATTACCATGTGTTAGTCTTTGGTCTTTTCTATAAACCCTATAATTCAATTCTAAAAATTGTTTAAGAGTTATTTGTTTTAAATTTTCAGATTTGGTTTATTTGTTATTGTTGGTTGTTTTATGTTTCTAAACTTGGGAAATTAATTCCCAAACCTTTATTTATGATACCTGGTGTCACAACTCGACCCTACCCGGGATCGGGCTGCAACTACCCCAAGCCCTCCTCCATAGGCTAGGGGTTGGCGACAAGCGCTGAAGGCTAAACAACTCGGGGAGGCCTTTTCCTGAGTACCTGTACACACACACACGCAGCACACTCAATGCAAAAGTACAGAGTAAAAGAAAATACAAGTAAAGAAAAGGGAAAATGCTATAAATAAACCAAAAAGTGCATCTAACTCTAAAAGTAAAAGGTAAAAGTTGAAGGTAAACTGAAAAGAAAAGAGGCAAAACACGCACCCAACTAGAAAAGTGCCACAACCCGGAAATAGGTAAAAAAAAGGAAACAGCTGGAAGGATCCCCCACCTGGAACCCGACTCCGACCACCGCACTCGGTCCAAGCTCCTGAACTTCTAAGATCCACTAAAGTCATGACCAACCTGTCCGTCGTTTTCAAGGGCACACCAAGTGTGGGCAAAGCCCAAGCAGGGGTGAGTATAAAAATACTCAGTAGGATACCCAAGAAGGCTCGAGGGAGAAACAAAGGAGGTACCGAATGGTGAGCAATAGAACGAATAGGGAAAAGTAAAGGAGTACAACAGAGAGAGTGCAGAAGAGTAACAGTAGAGAGTCCATCTCGACCCAACAAGAGAAAGGAGGTAGACTCGTCCAGACACAAGGAGCTGGAAACGGTGAGAAGATGAACTTCTCGTCGAGTCTTCGCTACCTATAACAGGAGAGTAGACTCTTCCAACCACGAGAAGCTAAACACGGAAAGCACGTGGCATACCCCGTGCGTCTTCACCTCTCCTGGAGGGAGAGTAACCAAGCCCAAGAAGTGGGAACTGGGACAAAGTATATATATATATATGCTCAAACAAGAAGCCCAAACAAGATCGTAAGGGGATCTCCATTCCGTAGCTCAGCCCAAGAAAGGTGAGTAGCCAACAGTCCCAGAAGTAAACACCATCATCGATGCCCAACATCCCACACGTCTTCCCCAAGCTGCAAGTCAAGGGGATCAAATCACCACACCTCGACACTATCCGCTTTGGGTGGCACTGACTCACTCGCACGGTTTTAGGTCACGTCACAAGGACGCGTCTCGGTGGGGAAAGCACCCCTCGTACTTGAGAGTTCGGGTTAAGTCACCCCACACCTCGTCACTATACCATATTCGAGAGGTCTGCTCAAAGTCAAAGTTGTCACATCACTGAACCGTACAAACAAGGTTCCCGCTCCAGTAGTCACGGAGTAAAGCCACAGACTAGCCTAGTATAAAGGAGTGAGTTTGAGATACCAACGGGTGACCCACTGCCCAGCCCTATTGGAGGGAAATCCATAGAAAGATATCGAGTGACCCACTTCCCAGCCCTGTTGGAGGGTAAACCCTAATACATCATCAGGAAACCCACTGCCCAGCCCTGCTAGAGGGTAGACCCAGAATAAGTCGACAGGAGACCCACTGCTCAGCCCTGCTGGAGGGTAGACCCGGAACAAAACGACAGGCGACCCACTGCCCAGCCCTGCTAGAGGGTAGACCTGGAACAAAACGACAGGATACCCACTGCCCAGCCCTGATGGAGGGTAGACCTAAAACAAGACGACAGGTGACCCACTGCCCAGCCCTGCTGGAGGGTAGACCCTCAAGAGTTGTCGGGTGACCCACTGCCCAGTCTCTGTTGGAGGGTAAACCCTAAGAGGTAAATAAGCAACCCATTGCCCAGCCTCGCTAGAGGGTAAACCTGGAACAAGACAACAGGCGACCCACTGCCTAGCCCTACTGGAGGGTAGACCCTCAAGAGTCATTGGGTGACCCACTGCCCAGTCTCTACTGGAGGGTAAACCCTGAGAGGTAAATGAGCAACCCACTGCCCAGCCTCGCTGGAGGGTAAACCTGAAGAAGCCGATGAGTAACCCACTGCCCAGCCCCGCTGGAGGGTAAACCCGGATATGCTCTGGCCATTTCTACTGGATGGTAAAACACTGGCCAACAGAACTCTGAGTGGGTATCGCGCAACCACCCAACTCCAGAACAAAACCAGGGGAAACCACTCAACCCTGCTGGTCTAAACCAAACGAGAACAGAGCCAGGGGAAAACTCAACCCTGTTGGTCAACAGACGATAACCGAAGAACCCTCTACGTCACGAGAGGTCAAAAGTTCGTAAAGCAGAACACGTCACGCACCTGGGGACCACACGACGCATGGCCCCAAGTCAACCCCAACCAAGCGTACAAACGTTCTCAGGTACAAACAACCACATGTACCTCCTAGAATTCTCACATACTCCCAGAGTATGCCATGTCTCCAGCCCAAAGGCTAACATGCACACAGCCCCCAACGTTAACGTGAAGGCATAACGTAACAACTCCAACCTTCCACCTCAATGGCTGAGGCACAGCCAACAACATATCTGTAAGCATTACTTCACTCACACGAGAGTGCACGTGATCTCACGCCAAGGGTTCGCTTCCGAACATGGAAAGAAGAACCGCCACTAGAGAACCTTTCATATTTCCACATTTAATAAGATCACGTAAGAGGATCCACTCACCTGAATAGATTACACCGTTGTAATCCACATGGAAAAACACGCGAGATAGACTATTTACTCGCCCGAAATGGTCAACCGGTGAAAAAGGAACTATTCACCGTAACCAACCCGTGTGGGGCCCACCCCAAGATCCCGAAACTGAACAAACGGATCACACCACTGTGATCCCCTCGGAAAAACACACGGGATTGACTACTCAATCACCCGGAACGGACACCCGGTAAAAAAGGTCTTATTCACCATAGCCAGGTCGGGTGGGACCCACACCACATCCCCGAAAAAGGTCGGGCAAACTGCGCCATCGCAATGCTCTCAGAAAAAAAACGTCAAATTGACTGCTTACTTGCGTGGAATGGATGTCTAGAGAAAAAGGTGTGATCCAACATACCGAACATGAGCGGTGTTGTGTGGGACCCGCATCCCGGTCCCAAAGCACTGCCAATGGATCGCACCGTTGCGATCCTCTCGGAAAAGTACACAAGATGAACTATTCACTTGTCCAAAACGGACACCCGGTGTTAAAGCTGGGAATCACCGTCAACACCCGAAACGGCCCTCATGGGGCCCGGACCAGCGTGCGGAATTAGAGCGGGCAGACTGCGCTAATACGACGCCCTCGGAAAAACTCCCAACATCGACTGCTCGTACGCCCCGAACGGACGTCCGATGAAAAAGTCGTTAAATGCTGCTCGCAGCTCGAAGGACGGGCCGTGGGGCCCATGCCTCAACTCCGGTTTCGATGCCCGAAACCATACTGGAAAACTCCACCTCAACGCCAGGGTCGCAACACCACTGACGGCGCTCAATTTGGACATCAGATGTGTCTGCGCCGTCCAAAACAAGAATCCCCGGAAAAACGTCAATTCACTTAAAGACACGTCGCACCTCCGAGGCCCCTCATTTCGGGAATTAAAAATTCACGAAACCATCTCAAAAAGTCCGCCTTGATGCGAGGTCCGCGCTGCCACTGACGGCACGCAAAACAGACGCCCGTAGCTCAAGATAAGGGCATCCGAAGTTGGAGGGGAAAAACCCCTTGGGCCGGACCGCCCAACCGCGGGTCTGGTCCACTCCGTCGCGGACTGCTGGCCGCGGCCCGCTGCCACCGACCGGCCAACATGACCGGTCCTTCCACGCGGAGACCCGCCTATGGCGGGTCTTGGTCTCCCGCCGGGGTCGCGCACCGCGACCCCACCTCGCCCGCACCGGCGAGGTGCCGCCCGGCCGGCCTCCTCCGCCGCCTCCGTCTCGGACCGCCGTGTTGTGGCGCCGCCGCTGAGCCCACCACCTGCCGGAGCCACTGCCTGGAGCCGCTCCGCCTGTCGGAGCTCGCCGGACCGCCCTGCCGACCACCGGAAACCGCTGGTCCGTCCATAACACCCCAAAACCACCCCGAAACTTCGCCGGACTGCTGCGGACGCCTCGGAGCTCGGAATTCAAATCCAAAAGATGCGTCGGAAAGCTCAGATCGAGCTCTACTAATCTATGTGATTTGATCAAAGATCGTCCAGAAATTATACATTATAATGTGGGCTCAAAGAACGCGGTAATTTAAAAAAAACGGAAATAAATCCTCCTACCTCTTGGGCGTAGCCCGATGCTTCGCCGTTGACCCGCCGGAGTGGTCGCGCCTCGTCGGAGTCGCCTCGCCAGAGCCACCTCACCGGAGTGGAGGAGGAGAGGGGATAATCTTTCCAGGGGAGGGGGAAATGATGGAGAACATAAGGGGGGAGGGTTAGGTTAATTAAATAAATTAATTAACTTAAACACCCTCCCGTGGCCCCGTATCTGAACTCCTGACGAGGTCGGGATTAAGCCTCCCCTAGGCTAAAAACCACGATCTGAGTGCAACTGAGGTCTCAGAATTTTAATCCGAGGCCCAGTTCAAAAGTTATAAAATTTAACGACTGAAGCCGTTAAATTACGAAAACGCCCCTGGGGCCATTTTTCACAGACGGGCCGCGCCCGTGAAATTTACACCCCTCCTAGGGTAAACGGCACACTACAAACTCAATGGTGCCCTTGGTTTTTCAATCAGAGCCACCGTTTAAGAGATACTTGAGTTAATCCATGAAACGAATAAATTAATTATTTAATTTATCCATTTGACGTTCCGATAGCTAGCGAGGGGTCCAAACGTCCCGTGCCGACATGTTTTATGTCTTTAATAGGGTAAACACCTCATTCCGGACCCATCCGTACACTCAGAATTCTGATCTGGATTACCGTTTAGGAGTTATCCCATTTATTTGGTGTTCCCAGTGTGAACGCACGGAAAACTTAATTTCGGCCACTCCGGGGCTCGGAATCGTACGCCGTCTAAAGGCGCTGATCTGTAATAATATCAAGAATATTCCAAAGTCTTTCACAGAAAAAACTGGGTTCTTACACCTGGTCTCTTTTCCCAACCTATGGGGATCAGTAGTACATCTAGGTCCATGCCACAGACTTGGTCGGCTGTTGGTTTGGATGATGACTAGATCTGGTTCATGACATTTCATATAAATAAAGTAAATAACATGCATAAATGATAGAGGAATCCACTCAATGAATTGGTAATACAACATGATTATCTTATTTTATATGAAAATGAACATTTTATTGGGTATTTCACTACAAAAATAAATACCTATAGAAATAACCCTCTGACTACATGTTCACATGAAAGAGTGATGTTATATGAAACCAAATTTGGATATGAAAGTGGAAGTGATATAAGCTGGTAGGATTAAATAAATGAAGTGGAAATATTAGTAGGACTATGTTATTGGTAGATGTTATGTCCATGAATCAATTATCTAAAGTCAAATGACTTGAAATCAAAATACATGAGAAGAGATTTTTAAACCAAAGAAGATATTTTTTCTTGAAAATACATTATATTATGAGATAGTTTCTCACATTAATAACATTGTATGTTTTCAATAATTAAATGTGTTATTATTTATATTAAATTTTACATTTTTGATTAACTATAATATTGATTTATTTATTTATTTTACCATAAAAGGGAATTGAATATTGAGGGTCACATTCCTTACTCTACCTTGTTTTGTATAAGAAATAAAAATAGAGATGGTATCATGGTAAATAATAACACCTAAGAAATGATCGTAAGTATATTTCAATTTATTTTATTTTGAATAAATTTAATTATTTATATTATTTTATCTAAATTTAATTATTTATATTATTTTATCAATTTAATTTATGTTATATATCACTCAACATATTTCTTTAGAGGCATTGTTAGAAAAAGAACCAGACAACTTTGTCCCAAAGGATCATCTGCATTAGGTATTAGGAGAAGAACATCTTGGCAAGATATGTTTTCAACTTGGGAAGAAGATTATACCATCAAGATACTGGCCTTTCAACACCATTTCTATGAGTATTATTTCTAGTATGGTCATAGAGGAAAAAATTGAATTTTCAATCAAACATGAAACTTAAAAAATAATAGAAGACACTCAGTTTCAAAATATGATAAATGAACAGATGATGAAATATATATCTTCTCTTTCTTTTACACTTCAAATGGAGGGTTCCATGGTTATTTATGCTTTCTTTATGATGATGTGTTTGGTTTTTGAGGATTAATCTACTCCTAGAATTTATTTATGTTATGATGTTGATGCTGATGTAGATGTTGATTCCCATGATGATGATGATATTAGTTTTTTTATAGGAGATATTGATGTGGGTCAGATTGATTCTGGTGATACTAATATTGAGGGTCATTTCTGATGTGAATTGTATTATTGGTTTATAGATTGAATTTTATTATGTAGTTATTCCCTTTTATTATGATGATATTAATATTGAATTTTGTATTGTTTCTATTGGAAATAGATTGAATTCCATTGATATTGAATACTGTAGATATATTGAATTGTATTCTGATGATATATTGGATTCTTCTCTTGTTTTTTTTTATAGGAGTGGAGTGCTAAGAAGCTGGTTATTTTTCTAACTAGAATACCAAAGAAATGTCAATGGGACTTTCCCATGGATTTAGTACTTAAACTGTGATCATGGTTATAACTTTGGCCCACACAATAGCCTTAGCCCAGTTGGTGAGGACTCAGAAAGTGAATCCAAGAGACCCTATATCAAATCTAGGCAAAGACATATTTTTGGTATTGTAGTAGGTACTATTTGATACTATAGTAGCTAGAACTATTCATGCACTTGGGCTTCCGGGCCACCGTTTTGTCCTCAGGTCCTTCAAGTCCTTAGGGACACCTAAGGCCTTCAGTCCAGTAAATATTTCAGGCCAAATAGAGGCCTTCCGGACACCTCAAGGACTTTGGGCCACCTCAAGACCTCGGGCCACATGAAATTGTGCTTAAATGGACCAGACATACTCTACAAGGAGTAGGCTCCAAATGAGGATTCATAGAAGGGTGCATTCACCAGAGAAGAGATAAAAGATTTGGAATAATGATAGGGTATGGAAATTTCTATTGGGACTATAATATGCATGAATTTGAATCCTAACTGAATAGTTATGAAAAGGTGGAGAGTTAACATCATGTTGTAGATGCTGTAGATGATCAGTTACTAGTAGTTATAGTCTGGATGACTTCCTCTATACCTTCAGGTCATGTAATTTCACGAAGCTGGCGGTCCATGAAAGGGTTCTCCTTCAACCATTAAAAGGGGGATTATCAAAAATGAATAAAAATAGAAGGCCTTTGGTCCATTCAAGGTTATAACTTTGGCCCTATTGTCACAGAAATAGGAGTCACAACCAACTAGACCGTGGATATTACCTATAGCCATAATTTTTTTCCTATATCCATGGTTTTTTACCATGACTATATGTATATTTCTATCTATATATGAATAAGGTTATAAAATATGTGATTATTATAGTTATTTTTTTTATACAGGAGGTTAGAGAACATTTGGTTAAGTGGGAATAAAAGGTAAGGGTGATTTGTCTCAATTTCCTTTCTCTGAGACTTGTTTTTTATATACCTAATTTCATTTAAATGGTGTGAATATTGACTATTAGATATATATATATATATATCTTGAATTATCTTTTATTAATGGTGTTTTAAGTTTAATTTCAAGCCCTATATTTTAAGGTATTTTTATTAAAATGTTTCTAAAGTCGTAAAGGATATTGATAGCTCAAAACTTATTTCATTGAGTTATTATATTTCTTATTATATTCTTAGGTTCTCACACCATAAAATTGTATTATATTTTATTTTTTCTTCTTATATTGGGAAAATAAATTTTAAATTCAAATATCCTTCCATGATGGATTTCCTTCTCATAAAAGTATAACTTTGTTAGTAATAATTCTCATCCTTTACAAGTAATCTTTTTGTCTTCCATATCCATGTTCTATATTCCTGCTAATGTTATAATTTATATTTGGAAGCCCAATTATCTGTTATCTCTTTCAATATTCAAATTTTCCATTTCCTCTATTCAAAAAGAAGTTATATTACCCTTTTTATGATGTGGGGTTTCAAAAATGTATTTTAATATATTAAAATGTTTTCTTACCATATTCCTTTGTTTGATCTTTCAATCCACATTTACTTGAGAAAGTATTTATGTACTTTTCAAGAATTCACTATTGGAATTTGTTTTTAACAGTCAATTATTTAAAAAAATATCACTTCAACTTTTTGAAAATGAATTTTCAAAGTGATCATAACCTCATATTTTATGCCAAAGATAAAATCATTTTTTAAAAAGTCTTTTACAATTTCACTTCCATTTTTCTCTTTATCAATAACGGTTTAGTTTCCATGGAATTTTTTTTAATGAATCACCCTATAAATGTTCTTATAAAATAATTTTTTGGGGTGATTTAATTTTGGGTATCAACCATTTACATTCTTTAGGTTAATTTTAGTGATACCATCTTGAAATGTTAAAAAACCCCAATTATTCCATGGGTTATTTATGATGTGATGAATGATTGTTTTCAATTACCATACATATATATGGATTATTGATGATTGGGTTATTATATCCCCCTCCAATATAATGGTTATGTTTTTATATCTCATGAGATAATAAGGTTGTTCATGGACATGATCACGTTATGATTTGTTCATATGATAGTTCCTGGACATGATAGTATATATTTGGGTTCACGTGATGGTTCATGGACATGATCACATACAGATTTGTTCCCATGATGGTTTATGGGAATTATTTTCATATATCTTTGTTCACATGATTGTGTATATACATTATTGTGTTTTGTTTTGTTCACAAGATTATGCATGGTCATGATTGCTCTTAACTTTTTTCACAATATTACAAATTCTCACACATGTGTTTATGCCATATTTTTATAACATGTTCTTATTATTATGATCCATGGATCATTTTTATAATATATAACTCTTATGATGTCACATATTTTCTAGTAAAACCCATCCAACTAGGCTCTGAATCAGACTGTGGAAAACCCAAATGGCATTCTCGATCCCCACGAGATAGCAACTAGTACCCGACCAATCAACAAAAACCTAAGGGAACGATTTTCACAACCAAAAACAAGATACATGGAATATATAAAAAAAATAAAACCATAACATAAATATTACATAAACAAAATAATTCCAACAGAATGGATACAATAAAAAGTGGCATGATAAAAACCTAAGGTACATGTCCAGAAACAACCAAAAAGGATAACCAAGAAAACTTCCAAGAAACTACTCTGCGTGATATGTGGGAAAAATCCCACCATCTCACCACTAGCTACCAATACCCAACCAAAATAATCTTCACCACATCATTGAGACTCTTTTATCTTTATTGTATTGTATAAAACAAAGTCTATACAACCCTAAGGGAGTGTGCAGAGTGTGAGTGAAATAGGCTTAGTATGATCTCACCCTGGAGTTTCATAACAATTATTTTTTCAATAATCCTAATATACTCAATTTAAAAGAAAATATGTCATGATAATAAATTACACATTTTTATATCAAAATCATGTTAAATAATTCCCATTTTTCACAGTTCTAAAATAAAATTAAGCTAATACAATTTCAAAGCATAACTTAAATAAACCATTACACTTATCAAATAATGAATCATATAATATCAAATCCATAATAGTTCAAAATCCAATGAACAATGGTAATAACCCCTAAGATAACAAAGGTTGGGCTATCAAGGTCACTCATACATCAATCACAAACAATGACTAGTTCACACTCAAATCCCGAGATTCAATGCAACCATAATCTATAGGTGGAGGAACATCCTAGAAATATACTCCCCTATAATGTCAAAATCAAGTTCTTAAACCTAGTTTATATATGATCTAGGAGCATAATAACACGTTAGAAAGTAACCCCCCTTACAATTATAATGGAAAAGTACCAACACTAAACCCTCCAAATGGGTACTTAAAGCTCCCATGTGTAGTATATATTAAATTAATTTCAAATTTCTTATCACATTTCACAAAAAAATCCAAAAAAAAACCATTTCATAAAAAAAATATGCTTTGAAAACCCATTTCACAGTTCTTTGAAAACACCTTTCTTTTACCAAAACATGGGGGAAACCATCTTTTCTCAAAAACCATATTTACATGTTCATATCAATAAATTAAAGTATGGTTCCAATTCATTTATAAAACCAATATCATTTAGGATTTATAGAATATGGCATAAATATGGAACCACCTACCTTAAACTCGGGTCGCACACTAACCGCAACGGGATCCACAAACACTAGGAGGAAAGGGAATATAATAATGAATGGGAGGAGACCCTCAACACTGATTCTCACACCTTGGAATAAATTTACCAAATGAAAAGGGTTGGAATAGAAGTTAAGATATCACATACCTCAAGAGAACACAAGATTTTCACCCAACTCAATAAGATTAAGTCTCTAGGAGCCAACACATGGTAAAAAAATTGATGATGGACAAATAAATTGGGAAAAAACACCAAAATTAGATCATCCAAAGTAGAATGGTTTTCTAAATATTTTCAAAAATCTCTTCCAAAAACCTCTGATTCAAACCCTAGATCCAAAAAAGAGGAATGAGGGCTTAATAGAGTAGAAAACTAATTCAAAAATGTATTAAAACCCTCCTCGCAATGATCCTCAAAGTTTACATAACTAATCATAATGATCTCCAAAAAAATGTGCATCCAAATTGGAAATTTGAATTTCTATATTGGATGGAACTATAACATTATACTACTAACTATGCCTATAGTGGCCTCAGTGGTACTTCACCACACCACTCGACACGACCAACCAAAATGGAATAGTGCAGAAACCTTGTCCATTTTGGGCAGGCCACGACCACCCTTATGTCGTGGTGTGTCCTTGTTGGTCATGGTGGATAGGGTAAACACCCATGAGACATTCCCAAGGCCACATATTACTCTGAGTGTGGTGACTATTCTCATGGTGTGCAAGAGACACCAAAGTGTGAAATGTCTTGGACCATGTCATGGTCCAACCCGTTTTTCCCTGTAAAATACCCAACACCCTATTTAAGCCCCCAAGACACACCAAAACATCATGAATCTTAGAAAGAACCAACTCAAAGCTCAAAACAATAAATTTTCCTCATGTCAGGATGTTAGAACCTCCCCTCAATAGCAATTTATATCCCAAAAAATTCATGTAGAAGAAGGAAGATCCATGAAAAGATGAGGCCATTTCTCTTTCATTGATGATTCCCACCCCCATGTTTCATTAGAATCTGATATGTTCAGTCATAACACCTTGACCAAAGGGATAGAAATTATACATAGAACTTTCATTTGGGGAGAAATGATCTCAATGGGTTTCTTCATAATAGAGGAATCTAACTTCAACTCAATCTCCTCCCAATTTAGAACATGGGAAGGATTATGGTGGCACGTATTAAGCCGAGATACATCATGAATATATATCAACTAAAAAAGTAATATAACTAATAAAAAACATTCCAACTCACTCAATCATCTTAAACTTTCCAATATATCTCAGATCCAACTTCCCTTTTTCTCGATCTAATGGTGACCCAACTAAAGAGAAACATTAAAGAAGACCTGGTCACCAATGGAAAACTCTAATAGATGATATCGATGATCCAAATATGATAT
This sequence comes from Viscum album, assembly GCA_963277665.1. Classification (NCBI taxonomy): domain Eukaryota; kingdom Viridiplantae; phylum Streptophyta; class Magnoliopsida; order Santalales; family Viscaceae; genus Viscum; species Viscum album. Next base: position 1,714,422,984 of record OY728125.1, read on the forward strand.
TTTCAGACAAAAATATGTAAAAAAGTCTCAATTTATATCCTAAATCCTCACTGATGTCTCCTAAATGGGAATCAAACCCACAAGAGATGTCCCACCCACCTTTGACCAACAAAGAGGTGACCTAAATGAGTAAACATACAAGGTCTCAAAGGGTTACATTATGATTGGAAACTAGTAACTGTTGTTATAAGACAACTCAAACAGTCCCAGATAGTTATCCTATGATCCACTGAAATCCAAGACGTAGGCATGGGGCATATTCTCTAGAATCTAAAAAAGCACACTCTATCTAACTATTAGTATATGGATGGTAAGTTATACTCAGTATAAATTGAGTCCTCAAAACCCATTGGATACTCTTCTATAATCTAGAATTGAACATCGGATATTTGTTAGAAACAATAGTATATGGTACCCCATGTAACCTCACAACCTCTTATATATACATCTTACTCAGATATTCAACCTTGGTGGTGTCTCTAATTAGAATGAAATGAGCTGATTTCATCAACTGATCGATCACCAACCAGATAAAATTATTTCCTCAAATTTAAATGGTAATCTAATAATGAATTCCATGGAAACCTCATCCTATTATCATTATGACACTAGAAGAGGTTATAGTAGACCTTAAGGCTTTAGTTGATATATCTTTATCTTCTAGTAGGTTTGATAGTGGCAAACATAATCAATTGTGTCACACTTCATACCTGACCACCAGAAAAGTAATATAATGTTATAATACATTTTCATCATGCTAGGATGAATAAACCATAAAGAATTATGTAAATCATGTGACACTAAATTCATGGTGGATAATGGTATGACCAGCTGATTCCCAAATTGAAGAAACTCATTGAAAGGGAAAGACCAACCCGAAATGGTCTCCCTACTATATAGAGATTCCTTGATCCCTCTAAACTGATCATCCTTCTACTATACTCAAGGAGATATTATGATAACTGAGAATTAGTTATAAACATGCCTAATCATCCTCTCGTGTGTCCATATAAAACTATGTGAAAATCCCCATAAGGTTTCACTCCTATATCGATTCCAAGACAGCCTGAGATGGGTACTTCTTACTAAGAGCATCCATGATGACATTCCCCTTTCCTGGAGTGCAGGAAATGTCAAAGTAGAATGTTTGAAGGTACTTCACCCAACGTATCTACATGAGGCTTAGGTCATTATAAGAAAAATTAAACTCAAACTCTTGTGATCAAAAAAGAGTGTGTACCTCTCCCCAAATAGATATTATTTCCAATACTTGAGTGCATACATGATAGCAATGGGGTGAAATTCATGAGTGGGGTAACTTTTCTCATACAGATGAATTTTATAAGAGTTGTAGGCCACAACATAATCATATTCCATAAGTAAACATCCCATAATATCACCAAAAGAATCCCAGTATGACACATAACCCATACCAGTTTCTAGAAATAACATAACAGGAGATGATGTCAGAATATTTTAGCTCATAAAAAGAGGTCTAACACTTAGAGTCCCATTAAAATTTTACCCCCTTATTGGTAAGGTAAATTAAATTTGTTTTCAACTTTGTTAAATCCTTTATAAACTATCCATAGTTTCCATGTAGACCTAGGAAGCTCCATATCTTGGTGAAGTTTTGTGGTTCTTCCCATGACAAGACAACCATTACCTTTTTAGGATCGACTGAGAGACCATGTTTTAAAATCACATATCCTATGAACTTTACCTCTTGGATCTAGAAATTTCATTTCAATATTTTTCCAAATATGTGGTGAATCTTAAATATTTCCATATCCAAACTCAAATAGTTCTCATGCTCACACTAAGATCTTGAATAAACCAGGATATCATCCAAAAATACCATGATAAAGGTTTCGAGATATTGATGGAATATCTGATTCATCAAAGCCATAAACATTGTATGAGGATTATTAATTCCAAAAGGAATTATAAGATATTAATAATGTTCATACCTGCTTATAAAAGTAGTCTTCATGATATTTGACTCCTAAACTCTGATCTGGTGATACCGATCAATTTTCAAAAACCACTTTGCCCCCTTAATTGATCAAATAGGTCATCCACATGGGGAAAAGGGTAATTATTCTTAATATCCACCAATTCATTTTTAATATTCCACACATAGATGAAAATAATTATCAAAAATCTTATCATAGATCATGGGGGCCACCCACGGTGAAATAATGTGATGAATAAATCCCTTATCAAGAATATTTTGCAACTGAATATTGAGGTCTTTCAGCTCAGAAGGTTCTATATAATAAAATAGTATATAAATCAACTACATACCCAACACCAAATTGATCGAGAAATCTACCTCCCTCTATAGAGGAAGTCCAAATAAGTCATCTTAGAAAGCCTTAGGGAAATATCAAACAACCCAAGGAAGAACAAAAGTAGATGAAATATCATTAGGGTCAAATTTAATGGTTTACATTAGACTCCTGGCCTTTTGGTGAAAAGGTCTTTCATGACTATCCCTTAAATCCCACTCTCTCTAAAACACACAAGATCTCTCATCGATAGAAAAGAACGTGACACGCTGATGATAACAATCAATCTCATCTCGATGATAAACTTCCTAATATATCCTAATGATGATGTCAAAAAGATCTATATTGAGAACTGGGAAGACCAAGACTAAATCTACATCATCTATCTAAAGAGAACAAGATAGACAATAGAACCCTTTCTCTTTCATATTCCCAAGAGGCATTGTAATCTACATACCAAATTAAATGAGCTCCATTAAAATGTTTATCACATCCACAAAATAGGAAGATATAAAAGTGTGTGAGGCACATGTATAAAATAGAGCATTAGTTATAGGAGATGCAAAAAATATAGTACCTCTCACTATAGTCGGACCTGCATTATCTCCCACTAGAAACTCATACACAAGGTAAATGTGATTCACTTTCAAGGCCTATGGTTGGAGCCTTTTGGAATTTAAATATTCTAACTACACCACAGTGGCCTTTGGAGTTGAAGATCCCTACCCATATCATGGAATAGATAAATCCTAGAAGAAACACTATAGATGGCCTCGGTGGCCACAAGCACTGCAATTCTATATGGGTGTGCCCAAGACCATTGGGTATAGACTACCTTTCCATACAGATAACAAGTATGGGGTGCACTAATGGTTTCTGCTGATAGTGTATAGGAGGACCACTACTAAGAACCACATCCACCACCCTTTAGATTATCATGACACTTCCTCTTCTTTCCTTAAATATAATTGAAACTGGCACTGGGTGGAAGAGAAGAGCCATAGAGGCCAATATTGCCTATCATATAAATTTATGTCATCATATATTTTCTAACTATGTTAGCATAGGTGATAGGATTAAACATATATACCTATAATAATAATTCAGTTCATAAACCCTACAAGTTTTTTTGAGCCCTCATTTGATCATTCATCATCAGCTGTGAAGAAAAAAAAACCATATCTGTGTAACGGTTGGTATATTTTGACACTAAACACTCTCCTTAATATAAAGAGAGGAACTCCAAATACATAACTATCATTAGATATTTTGGGTACAAATATTGAAATAAAAGAGACTTGAATCCCTTCCACTCTAATCCCACATATCGGTTTTTCTATACCATAGAATCCCACCACTACATGCTAAGACCCTCGAGCTTTAATAGTACACAATTCTCCTTAAAAGACTCAATTTTCTCCAAGAATTTTAAGACTTTATAGATCTTATCCAACTAATCCTTTACCATTTGGGGTTCATTTTTACCTTTAAAATAAGGGGTCTTCTTGCATAGTAACTCTCATGCATTGATCTATGTCTCCTCTAGCTCTTGGTTTCACCTCAATAGCTTGGTTATGAACCAGTGGTACATTCTGGTCCACAACACAAATTGCTCGTATGATAGCCTCTAAGATATTCTAATCCATGGGAGGATTCCCTTAATGAGTATCTCACGTTTCACCCTCCTATAGAACCCTCAGAAGATGTCTCAAAGGCCTGTTTATACATACCAAAAGTAGAAATAAATGATCAAAAAATGAAACAATCTCAGTTTAAACCAGAAGAATATAAAAAAACTGAGATCAAGGTCAAAAACCAACACAAGAGACACACATCCCAACATCCCATGACTAATTAAGTCTCATCACGACAAGAGCTGGTTAGGAACTCACTGAAACCAACCTATCAAGTCCTAACAATCTTATATCCTGTCAACCAACTTCCCAATAATGATCATAACCATGTTTTGATACAAAATTGTCACATCCCAGCCCAGAAAAGTTATCCAACCAGGATCTGAACTGGGCCATGAAAAGACCCTAAGGGTGTTCCTGATCCCCACGGGTTGGTGATTAGTACCCAATCAATCAGCAACAACCTGAGGGAATGATTTTTACAACCAAAAATAAAATACATGGCATATATATATATATATATAATGAAAATCAAAAGATAAATATGTCATAAACAAAATAGTGTCAACATAAGGGATATAACCAAAAGTAGCATGATAAAAACCCAAGGTACATGTCTAAAAAAACCAAAAAGGATAACAAAGAAAATTTACAATCAAATACTCTGCATGATATGTGGGAAACATCCCACCATCTCACCACCAACTACCCATACCCACCTAACATAAGTCTCACTGCCTAACTGTGGCACCTTTACCTTTCCTATGTTATGAAGATAATTGTAACTTATGATAAGTCTATAAATGGGTCTAAAGGGATTCAATTATGGGGAAAAGTTCACAAGTATTATAAAAAAAGTTACTTATGTAGGTAGTCCTCAAATACACTAAGCCTTTCATTCTTGGGATAGTTTTATTATCATGAGATGTAATGTTTAAATTTTAGAAATGATATAAAATAATGTTATGTTTATATTGGATTATCTCACTTGGTATCAATGCCTATGTGTAAAGTATTATTTTCACACTGGTCTTGGTATTGTGGGTCTGGGGTTCCTCAGTTGGTATTAGAGCAAGTTTTAGTAATTTTGTAGGATCAGGGTAGTTATTTTGAGGATTATAATGAGAAAACTTTAGTGAAAACCCAAGGGATAAGTCTAAATGTAGGATAACATCTTAAAATTTTAGTGAAGTTTTGAGTGTATGGTTTTCCTTGCAATAAATTCCATATCTTGATACTAAAAGCGAATAAAGGATCTAGTACAGATGTACTTAGGATTAGTAACCCTAAAGGGGTTGTATTAGGTATTAACTTAATCATCACTTAGTGCATGAAAAAGAGTCATAACTACACACCTGGTTTGAAATTAATAAGGGGTGAACTTTGGTTGATCACATTCACTTTATGAGTTATTGCAAAGGATTTTTTATGATGTGGAATTAGGTTAAGAAGTAGAAGAGAACCTACCTTAAAGAAACCAAGATTAAACTGAGAGTGATTTAGGTTGAACTAAAAGCTAACGTGGTGATTTCAAAGAGTAATATATTTCGAGGTTGATTTTTCCATGAGATTGATTATGATAATTCTCTTATGATATTAATTTTTCATCACTCATGTTAACCCATTTTGGTTTTAGTAATGGATAGGGAAAGTATAAATCTAGTTAATAATGGGTTTCATGGGAAATGAAGTGATTTTCCTAATGATAAATCTAACGAGATGGGAGTAGGAGTACATAATCTTTTGAAGATTCTCACTAAACTCTCTCAACCTATGAATAATAAAAAAGATCGCGTTGAGCTCTTGAATGCTCCATGGAAGGAACAACTTACTACTCTGATTCTTTCCTGTGGAAATGTTCACCTTCCATTAGTGTCTATTCTAATCCACCTATTGGTTATCAATGAATCAATGTTATGTAAAATATATTTTCCATTTTAAAGTGATCAGAACATGAGAAGGGTTATCTAGTAATTTAGAGTTTGGATGGTGAAGTCGACCAATGGTGGACTCTCATTAAAGCATACAATGGAAAAGGAGGAAGTAGACACTATGAAATGGGTGGAGTTCAAGAAAGTATTCTTCACCAAGTACTTTCCTCAATCTCTTGACATTAAAATGGAGTGATAATTCCTAGAGATAAAAAAAAGGAGGATGAATCCATTGGAACTTATGAGGATAACTTTACAAGACTTTCAAGGTATGCCTATAGTTTTATTACTAACTCTAAAATTAAGATCAAATGATTCTTTAATGGATTAAAACCAAGTCTTCAAAAGGAATTATCTACAAGAGACTTTTGTAGCTAAAACTAAATTGTTCGATGTGAACTTAAAGTGGATATAGAAACTCGAGACTCATTATTTCAGAGATAATAAAATTAAAATGGAGTTTCATGGAAATTATAATGATAAATAACATAGGGGAATGAAATTCCAATCACGTACATGCCAAAAATATGGGAACAAGTATCCAAGTGATTGTCAAAAAGGAAATGGAGAATGTTTTGAGTGTGAAAGGCTTGGCTATAAAGCTCATGATTTTCCTAAAGGGGTGAATAGTCCAACCGATGAAACATGTGAGGCAAAGGTCCCAAATAATGCTCCACCCACACATCAATGTTTTTTATGCAAGGATTTTATGCATTTTGAAAATCAATTCCATGACTCAAAGTCTAATGATCATAATAGGAATGACTAATCTCTAAAACCATGGGAATATAGATGAACCTATGTGATGACTATCATTGAAGTGTATTTTGGTAATTAAGTAACACTTATCCTCCACTCTATAGTTTTAGATGACTTATTGGAATTTGATTTTTGGGACCCTAGTATATTTAGGAATTTTGTAAGAGAATTAAATTTCCACCATGATTATTTGACTATCGTATTGTGATTTTTCCCCAATATTATGTTTATGGGAATATACTTCATATGAATCTTATTAATTCTTCTTTTAGAGGAATTTGATGAGGTTTTGGGAATTGATTATCTCTCTCTGCATAGATCCCACTCCAATTATGGGAATAAGGATATCATGTTTCATATTTCAAACCAACATATGATCATCTATCAGTGAAAGGATGATCATAAACTCTCTAGGAAAACCAATTCCATTGTATGAGTCATGATACCAAGTCATGAGTGATGTTTAGTTCTAATTATTAGAGAAAACTCAATATTATAATTGAACTACTGTGAGAAAAAAGATACATGTAACAACCCAAAGTATTCCAATAGAAAATTCCCTTCTTATATCTATGTCATAAAAACACAAAATAAAGAACTACTAAGTGATAAGTGACCTTTAAACATAATTTTGTCACCCCTATGCTTGGAATTTTAAAAATCTGACATACACGGTTGTGCTTAAGATAGTTTTTGGTGTCTAATGAAACAAAAAAATTTTTTGGTGAATAGTAACCTACCCTTATGAATAGTAATATGACCCTTAGGAATAGTAAATAAGAGTAATATTGCCTATGAATAATAAAATAAAATTTAGACATCATAGAAAGTGATAATTTGACCTTAGTAAACGTTTTTGGTATTTTATAAGTCATAAATAAATAATTATAATTAATTAATTAATTTAAAAGAATATTTATTCCCCTAGAATTTATTCATAAAGTATTGAATAAATTTATAATAGTTTTTAGATAATTTTATAATACCCTATGTAATTTTTGAAAGAACTATAAAATCAGTTTTAATCTTAAAAACTGTTTTTTTAAGTAAATTATGATTTTATTTAAATAATAAATTAATAATATTTAGAAAATTATTTTTGAAAAATGGACTTCATTTTTGGATTCTACACGTCGAAAAATGGTTGGGGTAAATATTTGGGATTTTTCTAAGATACTTGAATTTTTGATGAATAGTGGAATCCGATAATTCACAATAAAAGCTAAATAATGTATTAATTGAATCATCGATGATGTTCTGCTGATGTAAGCCCACTTGGTTCGGGATTACATTATAAAATTACTATTATTGGTCATCCAAGACTCACTATTCCTTGTTCTTGGTGAAATTAATAAACTAATCAATTTTACATTAAGGAAACCCCTCTCCCCTCCACTATAAAAGCCACCCTTCACTCCCTCTTTTCCTCACACCTCTCAAGCTCCAAGACTTCTCTAAACTCTACCCAAAAACCTTCCCTAGCTCATCCCCCACGTCCAAAAGCTTCTGGTCTCATCAAAATACCAAGCCTAGCTTCCTTAAAGAGGATCTCAAGAGAAGGATTCTAAAGGTAATTTCTCTCTCTCTTCTCCTTTAATTTCCTTTCAAGTTCAAGTTCATTTCTTGATCTCTCCCTACCTATCTTCATCCAAATTGTTCTGTAAATCCAGTATTATATATATACTGTAATATTATGATTCTAATGTTATATTATATCACCCCACACCCTTTCCCTCTTCCTTTTATTTTATTAAAGAGAACGTTGTTCATGTGGTGATAATTTATCACCTTTAAAAACGACATGTTCTCTTCTTCCATTTCTACCTTCAAATCTGGTCATGAAACCATTTTTATGGTTGAACCAGAATATTTTATATGTATTATGTTCTATTTTAAGTTCTTAAAATAACCTATTGTAACAGCCCGAGATTTTATGAAAAATATTCTTTTTAATTTTATTAATGTCTTGTGTTGTACGCTACACCAAAAGGAGCTTGCACAACACACATCCTTGACTTGCCTTGCATTACACGCAATCGTGACCTTCCTCGATAGCATGTATAGTACGCAATAACGAGTTTCACTAGACAACAATATGCTATTAAAATATTATTAAAACTAGTCGTTATGAATAGTAATAACCACTTTTTGAAATTTTGTAAATTTTATTTTTCAAAATGGAATTCATTTTTAGATTCGTAATATCGAAATTAGCTTAGGGTGAAATTTTGGTACTTTTCGGATAACTTTCATATTCTGATGAATAGTGAAAATTACTTTTTTAATCGAAATAATTAATAGTGATAAATTATTAATTTGAGTGGTTTTAAAGTATATTTAGAATATATTTTTACAATTTAATACAATGTTGGTCATTGGATGTAATTTCACATTTAAACCAGTTATAAACTAGTGTCAATCTTTTGATAGTTATTATCTCTTAAAAACACGCTATTTGTTTTGACGACGAGAATTAATTTTTAAATTAGTTAATGCAACTGATATGTTTTTAATTTGGTAAAATAGACATCATTTTTGAGTTCATAATATCAAATATAGCTTAGGCCTAATTTTTGGTATTTTTCTGAAAACTTTCAATTTTCGATGAATAGTGAAACCACTAAGTGGTAGGTTAAAAACTGAATTTTGCACAAAACTTAATTTTACCGCTTCTGTGAATGGAATTTCAAAAATCCGAGAGACACGGTTAATATCAAGGACTAAAATGTGGTTCAATGAGATGAAAATAATTTTTGGTGAATAGTAACTTTTTACTTTTTTTTACCACGGTTAAAAGTAAATAGGGTAATTAAGGGTAAAGATGATATTATTATTACCCTAACACATGTCCTAATTCTATTGGATAAGTGAAATTCGATCAAAAACAAACTTAGGAATAAAATATGACCATTTAGGCCCACATGGATTAGATTAGGACATTTATTATTAATTTATTTAAAGAAGGGTTAAAAGAGTTAAAATCAAAGTTTATTTACAAAAACATTTTTAATATGGGGTTATACATAAGATAAATTCGACTATAAATATTAATTAGAAATATAAAAAGATTTCCTACATAATGGTATTTTATTTGTAATTTTTAGACATTATATAATTTAATTTATTTATGACACAAAGATGATGCAGTAATTATCTTATTAATGAAATATTGACATAATTGATGTTATAAATACCAAAATAAATATAATTTGAGACTTTTTATGAATTACACTAATTTTATAGGTTACTATGAAATATTAGTGTTGATTTAATCAACTTGGTTCGAACATATAATTCTGTTATGACTTTCAAAAAAATCATATATCAAATAGTGTCAAAATTGACACAAAATAGTTTTTAAATCAAATATTATATTATTAATTGTTATTTTATTCCTAAAAATCTAAGGTTCGGACAAATTACTTAGATAAGGATATATATGTTAATAATAAACAATGTGGGGTTCGTTTGGCATGTTATAGTAAGTGTATTAACCATATAGTGTAAGAAAACAAAAAGACACGGTAAAAGTTAAATTATTTAACTTAGAGTTAAATCTAATTGATAAGGTTAAAATAATAACCTAAACTTGTCTAAATCCTATTGGTTGATAGGATTTCGACCCATCCCCACTTTAGCTCCGAAATAAGACCCTTCGTAACCATTATAAACCGATTTTGACTTTAATATAAAATAATATTTTGAGATATTCCTAAGGTGCCCCTCTCCTCCCTTATAAAAGGACACCTCCTCCCCCTCCTCCTCACACCAATTTGAGCACTCAATCTCGGCCAACCCCTGCCAAAATCCCTTCTACACTTCCCTAGAATAATCCTAGAGGTTCTGGTCTTCCTCAAAGACCAATTTTAGTGCCCTAAGAGGAGGTCTCAAATAGGCGCTTCAAAGAAGAGGTAATTTCCGTTACCAATTCTTTCACCTTTATTTCTTCTTCCACTTCTTCTTATTAGGTTGTTTCATTATGAAGTAATAACATTAGTATCACTAATATACTGATATGTTATTATAAGTATGAAACAATCCTAATTCACCATCTATCCATCCTACGGAAAACGAAATCACCGCGCGTGCGTACGTTCGGAATACCGTCTCCACGCTGTGGTGTAATCTGTTTTTCCACCAACACCTTACATGGATGGGTATTATGGTGTAAAGAATAACTATACATAGTTATTATAACATCATAATGATTCTGATATATTGTATCATCCACTCCAATTCAATTCAATAATTATGGAAATGATATCATCGCTCGTGCGTACGTACGGACTACCGTCTCCACGACGCGATGAGATTCATTCTCAATGATTAACCATTCATGAATGATTATAAAGTATATATAATAAGTACTAATGAAATATATTACATAATAATGATACTGGATTTATGTATATTTATATGTTTTTCATCTACTTACTTCCATTCAAGACAATAAGGAAAGAAAAACAGCGTTCATGCGTACGTACGGACTACCGTCTCCATGAACGGTGTTTTTCATTCCATTTATCTATCTATTATATATATATATATATACTGAATATATATGATATATAAATCATATTTTATATTCTGGATGTAAGTAAATCATGATATAAGTAATAATAATGTCAAGAACAACAAGTCAAAACACCTACGATAAATGAAACGATTTTACCCAAAACGCTCTTTAACATGGAATTTACAAAAGAACGGGTAAAATAAAGTCATAAGTGAACCAAATATGATATCATAACAATTATTATGATTCTGGAATAAGTCAATGACATTATTTAAATCATTATACAGGAGGTTCGGACACTTACGAAGCAAATCGGACCTAAGGTAAGGGAAAATCTCACAATCTCAATTTTTATCCGAGATTGTTTATACTTTGAAATTTACTGGGGTGTATTTTATCATCCAAATCCATGTTTCCTCAATATGTAATATTATTTCCATCCACCTACAATTATTTAAATCCAATTTTACCCTTCGGTGAGTTTTTAGTAAAAGATATGAAAGGAATCTTTTGTCGTTTTTCGTACGAGGTACTTTTTGACTTTTCCGACAAAGTACGAGAAGAATGTTTTTTTTAACTTAAACGGCACGAAAGGATTTTTACGGTTTTATAAAGCCTTATTTTCATGAAGATTCCTCCAAAAGATTTCATGACTGTTTTCAATAAAATCTCTTTCTTTTAAAATTGCATGATGTTTTGTGAAAAGAAATTGATTTTGAAGAAGAAAGGATATTTTCCTCAAGAATTCTTTTCAAGCGTTTTATCAAAATTATTTTCCATCTAAGATAACATAGGGTTCTGTTTCTATCCCTATTATTACATTGATTTGGTTATGTTGTGATGGAATTATTTTTTTGAATTCCTTTATCGTATATGAATTGTTTTATGATGTCACGATGTTTACGAATCCCATTTTTACTACATGGGTTTTGAAATGATGTATGATTTATGATTTTGTGGCACACATAAGAATGGTATCATTATGAGATGGGTGGGACCTATATCTCCCTCCAATGCATTGGGTAAAGATTTTATATCTCATGAGATAGACATGGCTGGAATGGTAGGTTATACCGGTTCAGTAAAACAGGACTGAAACGAGGGTTACTCGATTCAGAAAGGGACTTTGTCCACTAAGATAGTCTTGGCAATGAGTCTTGACTAACAAGAAATGATTCTCTATGATTATGTGTGCATGCCACTAAGTTTCAAGTTTTATGTTATGATTATGGGGATCTCATTTTCACTACTATGATTTATCCCATGTTATGAAATTATGCTCTCTTTTGCAGGTTAAGATTTCCAAAAGTTATGTTCTTATGAATATGATGTGATTGATTTTTCTTTTGTTTACCCTTACTGATCATTTGAGCTCACCCTTTTATGTTTTCTTTTCCCCAGGATATAAAGAAAGGTTTTAGGTATAAAAAAAAGGGAAGATCTTTATGGGAGATATTGAAGATCTTTCACCACGATTAGAAGATTACGTTCCGAGTTTCCAAAGACACTAAACTATTACGATCCTTGTGTGTGTGTTTTTGTTATGTACTAAGTATTCCGCAAATGTAATGTAATGTCAATGTACGTCAGGATTTGGGTCTCTACAGTTGGTATCAGAGGAAAGGTTTAGTAAACATTTGGAAACTAGGACGCGAAAACGTTAGTGAGATCCCTAGAGATATTTCTAAGGTATGTCTAGGGATGTCTCTAAGGTTAAGTATACGTATAGGTTATAGTCCTAGAATTGCGCTAACGATATTAGAATTTATCCTAAGATGTTAGATATTGAGGGTACTCCCCCTTTATTATGTTGTTTTCCCTAGCATGATTTTTTCCTCTCACACTATTCTTTTTGGGTTTTAGAAAATGGCTGGAAACAAGATGATTCACGATAATGGAGGATATGATGGACAATGGAATGATATTCTTCATGAGAAACCAAATGAAATGGGATTTGGAAGTCCAAACATCATTATTATACCGAATCAGCAATCTCATAATATGATCAATAAAGTAAAATTTGGTAAGTTTCCTGACTCGGCTAATAAGAGAAAGATGGAGTTTCATGATGATCATAGAGGAAAGAAAGTTCAATTTCCCCTATGTAAATCATGTGGGAAGAGGCATCAAGGAGAATGTTTCAAAGGAACTGGAAGATGCTTTGGGTGTGGAAAAGGACACAAAGCCAGTAAGTGCAAAGGAAAAGGTTCAGTTAGCACCAGGGATGAGGATAATGGTATTGCTACGACATCAACAATGGTTAAATGTTTTAAATGTGGAATGTACGGGCATTATGCAAACCAATGCCCTAAAGGAAAGTCTCATGAAGAGAATAAGTATGGTTGTATGGGTAGTATTTATGTTGATGATCATGAAGAGACTACAAATGATATGTGAGATGAAAGAATTGTTGAAGCTCGGTCAATGGTTTAAGAATGTAGTGGAATGATTACATGTTTATCATGTGTAATGTTGTGATCTCATGGTACTATGGAATAAAGAGACATCTAAGGATTGTTACACTGTTGTATTTCCTTGAGTTTTGAAAGTGTATGATTAATGGTACCAGTATCCATGAAAGGTTATTCAGATATTTTTGGAATGCGCATAATGAAGGGATAAGGAGAAAATTAAATGTTCGATAGTATTCATGAGCTCATGACTGATATAAGGAGAAGGTTATATCATGGTTTGAGTATATAGAATTTTTGGATTTTGGTATATGGAAAGAGTTAACTTGTGACATCATTCATGTTTTCACTAAGGTATTCAAGAGAATACACGATTAAGGACTTTGAATGTTTGGAATGTGACCAACAAAACATATCTTATGATATATGGGGATCGACGATGGTGTTAAATCTCTGGTAATCGTTTTCACTATGTTATGAGATTGGACTGCAGTATTATGGATAAGCCTAAAGGTTGGAATGGATTATGTTGGACATAAGTTAGTATTGTTTAAGGATAGAACTTTTTTTTGATATTATTTATGTGATGCTATAGTAATGTAGTTTTAGAAAAAGGAAAACCTGCAGGACGGGCGACAGCCCATCGCGTCGGACAAGGCTGTGGAAATCGAACCCACAACCAAAGTGCGACTGGCCTTTATCGCCTACCACTGGCCTACAGAAAGTCCCTGTTTAGTAGAAACTAGTTTTATTATATTAGGCAGTATGATATATGAATTATAAGTCCATTTTAGGAACCATATATGATTAATCTCACTATAGAATGACTTATGTATATTTAATAACTTTTTCTAACCTTTTGTTTAAGACAGATGGAATGACCCATCATTCTATCACATGATCTGATAACACTTCACGAATAACAAATTCAACTTCATTTATTTAAGAGATGAAGTGGAAATTGTTCAAGGCACGAACAACAGTGAGATTGTACAAAAATAAAGTAAGTATTTATTCTAATTCAAATTCTTCAACTTTAGGGAAACGATCTTGAAAACCAAAAATGTTGTCCTAGTGCTCTTATATCTGATTAATCAGATGGTACCTTAGATCATCACAAATTTATGGATTTGTGATTGTTGTCTTTTCCATAGCCATGTTCTCTACCACTCTCCATCAGAACATGATGGTTAGATTTTTCTTCCATATCCATATTTTCACCTATGTGGAAACACAGTGATTAGTTTATTTGGGTAATCGTTACGTTTCATACTTTCATTTTTAAAGATTGTTTTTGGTATTCCTTTTTACGATGTGGGTTTCTATTAAAGAAACTTTCGAATAGTAAACCATTTATAACCCAGACGAATTTCGAGGGCGAAATTCATTTTAAGGGGGGTAGAATGTAACAGCCCGAGATTTTATGAAAAATATTCTTTTTAATTTTATTAATGTCTTGTGTTGTACGCTACACCAAAAGGAGCTTGCACAATACACATCCTTGACTTGCCTTGCATTACACGCAATCGCGACCTTCCTCGATAGCATGTATAGTACGCAATAACGAGTTTCACTAGACAACAATATGCTATTAAAATATTATTAAAACTAGCCGTTATGAATAGTAATAACCACTTTTTGAAATTTTGTAAATTTTATTTTTCAAAATGGAATTCATTTTTGGATTCGTAATATCGAAATTAGCTTAGGGTGAAATTTTGGTACTTTTCGGATAACTTTCATATTCTGATGAATAGTGAAATTACTTTTTTAATCGAAATAATTAATAGTGATAAATTATTAATTTGAGTGGTTTTAAAGTATATTTAGACTATATTTTTACAATTTAATACAATTTTGGTCATTGGATGTAATTTCACATTTAAACCAGTTATAAACTAGTGTCAATCTTTTGATAGTTATTATCTCTTAAAAACACGCTATTTGTTTTGACGACGAGAATTAATTTTTAAATTAGTTAATGCAACTGATATGTTTTGAATTTGGTAAAATAGACATCATTTTTGAGTTCATAATATCAAATATAGCTTAGGCCTAATTTTTGGTATTTTTCTGAAAACTTTCAATTTTCGATTAATAGTGAAACCACTAAGTGGTAGGTTAAAAACTGAATTTTGCACAAAACTTAATTTTACCGCTTCTGTGAATGGAATTTCGAAAATCCGAGAGACACGGTTAATATCAAGTACTAAAATGTGGTTTAATGAGATGAAAATAATTTTTGGTGAATAGTAACTTTTTACTTTTTTTTACCACGGTTAAAAGTAAATAGGGTAATTAAGGGTAAAGATGATATTATTATTACCCTAAAACATGTCCTAATTCTATTGGATAAGTGAAATTCGATCAAAAACAAACTTAGGAATAAAATATGACCATTTAGGCCCACTTGGATTATATTAGGACATTTATTATTAATTTATTTAAAGAAGGGTTAAAAGAGTTAAAATCAAAGTTTATTTACAAAAACATTTTTAATATGTGGTTATACATAGGATAAATTAGACTATAAATATTAATTAGAAAGATAAAAAGATTTCCTACATAATGGTATTTTATTTGTAATTTTTAGACATTATATAATTTAATTTATTTATGACACAAAGATGATGCAGTAATTATCTTATTAATGAAATATTGACATAATTAATGTTATAAATACCAAAATAAATATAATTTGAGACTTTTTATGAATTAAACTAATTTTATAGGTTACTATGATATATTAGTGTTGATTTAATCAACTTGTTTTGAACATATAATTCTGTTATGACTTTCAAAAAAATCATATATCAAATAGTGTCAAAATTGACACAAAATAGTTTTTAAATCAAATATTATATTATTAATTGTTATTTTATTCCTAAAAATCTAAGGTTCGGCCAAATTACTAGATAAGGATATATATATTAATAATAAACAATTTGGGGTTCGTTTGGCATGTTATAGTAAGTGTATTAACCATATAGTGTAAGAAAACAAAAAGACACGGTAAAAGTTAAATTATTTAACTTAGAGTTAAATCTAATTGATAAGGTTAAAATAATAACCTAAACTTGTCTAAATCCTATTGGTTGATAGGATTTCGACCCATCCCCACTTTAGCTCCGAAATAAGACCCCTTGGAACCATTATAAACTGATTTTGACTTTAATATAAAATAATATTTTGAGATATTCCTAAGGTGCCCCTCTCCTCCCTTATAAAAGGACACCTCCTCCCCCTCCTCCTCACACCAATTTGAGCACTCAAGATCGGCCAAACCCTGCCAAAATCCCTTCTCCACTTCTCTAGAATAATCCTAGATGTTCTGGTATTCCTCAAAGACCAATTTTAGTGCCTTAAGAGGAGGTCTCAAAGAGGCGCTTCAAAGAAGAGGTAATTTCCGTTACCAATTCTTTCACCTTTATTTCTTCTTCCACTTCTTCTTCTTAGGTTGTTTCATTATGAAGTAATAACATCAGTATCACTAATATACTGATATGTTATTATAAGTATGAAACAATCCTAATTCACCATCTATCCATCCTACGGAAAATGAAATCACCGCGCGTGCGTACGTACGGAATACTGTCTCCACGCTGTGGTGTAATCTGTTTTTCCACCAACACCTTACATGGATGGGTATTATGGTGTAAAGAATAACTATACATAGTTATTATAACATAATAATGATTCTGATATATTGTATCATCCACTCCAATTCAATTCAATAATTATGGAAATGATATCATCGCTCGTGCGTACGTACGGACTACCGTCTCCACGACGCGATGAGATTCATTCTCAATGATTAACCATTCATGAATGATTATAAAGTATATATAATAAGTAATAATGAAATATATGACATAATAATGATACTATATTTATGTATATTTATATGTATGTCATATACTTACTTCCATTCAAGACAATAAGGAAAGAAAAACAGCGTTCATGCGTACGTACGGACTACCGTCTCCATGAACGGTGTTTTTCATTTCATTTATCTATCTATTATATATATATATATATACTAAATATATATGATATATAAATCATATTTTATATTCTGGATGTAAGTAAATCATGATATAAGTAATAATAATGTCAAGAACAACAAGTCAAAACACCTACGATAAATGAAACGATTTTACCCAAAACGCTCTTTAACATGGAATTTACAAAAGAACGGGTAAAATAAAGTCATAAGTGAACCATATATGATATCATAACAATTAGTATGATTCTGGAATAAGTCAATGACATTATTTAAATCATTATACAGGAGTTTCAGACACTTACGAAGCAAATCGGACCTAAGGTAAGGGAAAATCTCACAATCTCAATTTATATCCGAGATTGTTTATACTTTGAAATTTACTGGGGTGTATTTTATCATCCAAATCCATGTTTCCTCAATATGTAATATTATTTCCATCCACCTACAATTATTTAAATCCAATTTTACCCTTCGGTGAGTTTTTAGTAAAAGATATGAAAGGAATCTTTTGTCGTTTTTCGTACGAGGTACTTTTTTACTTTTCCGACAAAGTACGAGAAGAATGTTTTTTTTAACTTAAACAGCACGAACGGATTTTTACGGTTTTATAAAGCCTTATTTTCATGACGATTCCTCCAAAAGATTTCATGACTATTTTCAATAAAATCTCTTTCTTTTAAAATTGCATGACGTTTTGTGAAAAGAAATTGATTTTGAAGAAGAAAGGATATTTTCCTCAAGAATTCTTTTCAAGTGTTTTATCAAAATTATTTTCCATCTAAGATAACATAGGGTTCTGTTTATATCCCTATTATTACATTGATTTGGTCATGTTGTGATGGAATTATTTTTTTGAATTCCTTTATCGTATATGAATTGTTTTATGATGTCACGTTGTTTACGAATCCCATTTTTACTACATGGGTTTTGAAATGATGTATGATTTATGATTTTGTGGCACAGATAAGAATGGTATCATTATGAGATGTGTGGGACCTATATCTCCCTCCAATTAATTGGGTAAAGATTTTATATCTCATGAGATAGACATGGCTGGAATGGTAGGTTATACCGGTTCAGTAAAACAGGACTGAAACGAGGGTTACTCGATTCAGAAAGGGACTTTGTCCACTAAGATAGTCTTGGTAATGAGTCTTGACTAACAAGAAATGATTCTCTATGATTATGTGTGCATGCCACTAAGTTTCAAGTTTTTTGTTATTATTATGGGGATCTCATTTTCAATACTATGATTTATCCCATGTTATGAAATTATGCTCTCTTTTGCAGGTTAAGATTTCCAAAAGTTATGTTCTTATGAATATGATGTGATTGATTTTTCTTTTGTTTACCCTTACTGAGCATTTGAGATCACCCTTTTATGTTTTCTTTTCCCCAGGATATAAAGAAAGGTTTTAGGTAAAAAAAAGGGAAGATCTTTATGGGAGATATTGAAGATCTTTCACCACGATTAGAAGATTACGTTCTGAGTTTCCAAAGACACTAAACTATTACGATCCTTGTGTGTGTGTTTTTGTTATGTACTAAGTATTCCGCAAATGTAATGTAATTTCAATGTACGTCAGGCTTCGGGTCTCTACACCTATGGCCATATTACTAAGTGAAAAGTTAAAACGAGTTCGTTGTGATCCAAAAACCGCTCAAATTAACCCAAATAATCTTCATTTAATTCTTATCTAATGATTTGTCCACATGGATCTAATATAACTCATTTTAAAATCATTAAAGCTTCTGTAATATCATTAATAACATGTAATATCATTTCTGGATGTTTACCCATGATCTACCCAAACATCAATTTAAGAATACAAGTGGACCGCACAAGAAAACCATGAAAACGAACATCCCCGATCAATGTTTTTAAACTCTATAAGTCATCCAAAGGAACATAATGTAACATAATGAAACCAGAATGAACCCTATTAATGTACACATGGTTCCTGAATTTCTAATTAATGAATATAATGTCATTATACAGGACATTAAAGAGAAGGAGGCATTCGAGTACAAGGTAAGGGGAAATCTTGAACCCAATTTTCTTCCTTCGGGTTCTCCCTCTTTCACTCCATTTTTGATATGGTTACTCCTCAAAGATCATTTGTTCATCATTTCCTTTAATTTTCTGGGATATAAATTTTTTTCACTGGTTTTTATGTCCATAAAATGTTTTCCAAAAGAACTCTTCTTTCAAGATCTCACATTTTACCTCTCATTCAAGGTTGATGGTTCTTGTATCAAGTATGTTGTTCCCTCTTTATTTTGGGAACCCGAAGCTTATGAATGTGTTATTATGAGATGAAACCCATTCCTTTCCATGGGTTATTTATGTAATGTTTGATATGTGTTCTATGTGGCAATCATGATAATGATAATGTTATGATGTGACGGGTGTGCCCGAAATTATATAGCGCAATATGAATGTTTAAATGTGACGGGTGCACCTGGAATTATATAGAGCTCCAATGCATTGGGTAAAGTTATGAATCTCATGAGTAAATGTGAAATGATGTGTGAACATGATGCTAGCTTTGTTCAAAAGTATGTG
The DNA here is from genome assembly GCA_963277665.1 of Viscum album. Classification (NCBI taxonomy): domain Eukaryota; kingdom Viridiplantae; phylum Streptophyta; class Magnoliopsida; order Santalales; family Viscaceae; genus Viscum; species Viscum album. The sequence continues at coordinate 1,714,443,098 of OY728125.1, forward strand.
TGGTAGTTAACCACTAAGACATGATGTTTCATTTTTATGCATTGCCACATTTCAAGTCTTTTACTTATGCTCCTCTCATGATCATGATATTTTTCCTATGTTATGATTATGCTCACCCCATGATGTATTATTCTTATTTATCCTCTTACTAGGCTTTTAGATAACCCCTTTTGATGTATATCCTTAGGTGGCTACATGTACTAAGGAGAGGACAAGTTCCACTAAGAAGCTATTGAAGAAGAAATTAAATAAATGTTTATGGTTGATGTTGTATTTGTTATGTATTGTCCTAGTTTTCCCAAGAAACTAAACCTCTGGATCCTCCATGTGTAATACTATTATGTCTTTTATATTTTTAATGATGTAATAGTAATGTAAGAAAAGGCCGGGTCACTATAGTTGGTATCAAAGGAAAGTTTTAGTTAATTTGGGAATTAGGATTAGTGAACCCTAAAGAAAACCTCTAGCATGAGACTAAGTACAAATATGCACACAAGGATATTTACCTAGGGATCCCATATGTTATGTTTTTGGTATAATTGTTTAAATGAATAATTTATTCATGACTTTTTTACTTATGTTTTGTTCTAACCTTTTCTATTTTAGAAAATAGTGGGAACCAGGAGAAATCAGTCCAACAACTCTTGCGAAGGCCAATGCAACGATTTCCCGAACGACATCCCCAATGATTTTGGAGGTGGAGTTAAAAACTTCATGGCGATGCTTACCCAATTATCTCGGGTTATGAATAATAACCATAATAATGGGGAACGTCCTCATTCACCAAAGAGGGAGAAACTAGCTATCGAATGTTTTATGCGGCAATGACCACTGACGTTTTGTGGATCTTCTGATCCACTAGTTGCGGAATAGTAGGTCAACTCCATGGAGAAGATATTTTCTGCTCTTCACTGTTCTGAGATGGATAAGGTGACTCTAGCCATTTATCGTCTAGATGGAGAATCTGATCAATGGTGGGCTTTAATTAAGAACACCAAGCCAAGGGATGAAATTGAAGAGGTGGAATGGGAAGACTTTAAGATAATGTTTCTTAATAAGTACTTCCCACGAACTCTTCGCACGAATATGGAGATAGAATTCATAGAGCTCAAGCAAAAAGAAGTAGAATCTGTCACAACCTATGAAGCAAATTTCACAAGGCTCGCAAGGTATGCTTCGGGTTTTGTTATCAACAGTGATAGAAAAATTGATAGATTCTTTAGTGGATTAAAACCACATCTTCGAAAGGCTCTTTCAATTCGAGACTTTGGGAGTTATGAAGAAGTTGTTCGGTGTGCTCTCAAAGTGGAGATGGAGTATGGATAATGGTCCCATGGCTATGGTGATAAGAAAAGAAAGATGTAGTTTCAAGCTGGTGGATCTAGTGATAAATAAGGGAAGAAAACACAACGACCCACATGCCAAAAATGTGGGAAGTTGCACCATGGGAACTGCCTCAAAGGTACGGCGAAATGATTTAAGTGTGGGAAGGAAGGACACCAAGATCACGAGTGTCGAAAAGACATGAAAAAGAAGGATAATGTAGCCGATGAAAGGAGAGAACCACTCGTGGTTCAATGCTACAACTGTAGGGAGCTAGGGCACTATTCAAACCAGTGCACTAAACCTCAAGCTCTCGAGGGTAATCAGCGCCAACAACCACCAAAGCTAAAGGAACAAGGGAAGGCTTATGCCATCACTACTGCGGAGGTGGAACATGATAATGAAGTCATACAAGGTACACTTCCTATTCACTCAAGAATGGAAAAAGTCTTATTTGATTCTGGTTCTACGCATTCCTTTATATCTTACAAGTTTGCTAGAACTATAGAATCGAAGTCCTGAAACTTTGAAGTAGAGATATCTGTAAAAACACCAAGTGGTGCAATCATTTCAACCCAAGTGTTTGACTCTTCTTATGTTGACGTATGTGGGAAGATTCTTCCGGAAAATATCGTAATACTTCCCTTGGTGGAATTCGACGCTATAATGGGAATGGATTGGCTCTCGTTATATAGGGCACATACCAACTGTCGGGAAAAGGAAATATATTTCCATATTCCAAACCATCCCATGCTCCTCTAAAAATGCAAGGAAGATCATGAATATCCTTTGAAAAATCCTTCAATGGTGTGGGTGATGATTCCCTATGAAGAAGCATACCTCTCCCAAATGGTTGAGTCGAAGGAAAGTGCCAACCTTGAGGAAATGCCCATCTTAAGGGAATACGGCGATGTATTTCCCAAAGAGTTACCTTGAATTCCCCCAGATCATGAGGTAGAGTTCTCAATTTAACTCATACCCGGAGCTACACCTATCTCGAAGTGCCCCTATAGGATGGCTCCTATCGAACTGGAGGAGTTAAAGAAGCAGCTGTAAGAGAATCTGGACAAAGGGTTCATATGCCCTAGTGCATCACCTTGGGGTGCACCAGTGCTCTTTGTGAAGAAGAAGGATGGAACCATGCGGCTGTGTATCGATTATCGGGAACTCAACAAGATCACCATAAAGAACAAGTATCCTCTCCCAAGGATTGATGACTTGTTCGATCAGTTAAGAGGAGCTCAATACTTCTCAAAGGTGGATCTTCGTTCTGGATATCATCAAGTAAAGGTGAAGAAGGAAGATATTCAGAAGACTGCCTTCCGTACAAGGTATGGGCACTATGAGTTTTTGGTGATGCCCTTCGGACTTACTAATGACCCTACAATCTTTATGGATTTGATGAATAGAGTCTTTAGACATTACCTCGACAAATTTGTGGTAGTTTTTATTGATGATATTCTCATTTACTCCAAGAGTAAGGATGAACATGAAGAACATCTAAGACTTGTGTTGGCGACATTGAGAAAGGAGAAGTTGTACGCCAAGTTTAGAAAGTGTGAATTTTTTATGAATCAAGTCACGTTCTTGGGACATGTGATCACATGCGAGGGAATTTCTGTGGACCCTTCAAAGACAAAGGTGATTGAGGAATGACCCAGGCCCTCCAGTGTCACAGAAATCCGTAGTTTTCTTGGATTAGCTGGGTACTATCGATGTTTTGTGAGAAACTTATCACAATTGTCAAGCCCACTAACTAAGTTAACAAGGAAAGGGGTAAAGTATGTATGGACGGAAGAATGTGAGGGAAGCTTCAAAGAGCTAAAGATAAGGCTGATCACTGCACCTGTACTCACACTACCGAAAAGTGGAGAAAGTTTTGTGATATACAGTGATGCTTCAAAGAAAGGCTTGGGTTGTGTACTCATGAAAAATGATAATTTGATATCATACGCCTCACGACAGTTGAAGATCCATGAGTAGAACTACCCGACGCATGATCTAGAGCTGGTAGCCGTGATTTTTTCCTTGAAAATCTGGCAGCACTACCTTTATGGTGAGAAGTGTGACATATACACCGACCACAAGAGCCTAAAGTATATATTCACACAAAAGGAGCTCAACATGCGTAAAAGGAGATGGTTAGAGCTAATCAAGGATTACGATTTCTCTATTCACTATCATCCTGGAAAGGCGAACAAGGTAGCTGATGCTCTAAGAAGGAAAGAACCTGCTACTCTATCCATGTTGAGGATTGAGAAAGACACTATCTTCTTGGATATGCAAAGGATGGATTTGGGAATCGTAAGATCAGGGGATACATCCTACCTTGCCCAAATGATTGAGCAATCATCCATCCAACAGAAGATTAAGGAATCACAAAGGGATGATGTGGAGATACAAAATAGGGTGAATGCAGTAAAGGAAGGGAAGTTGCAAGAGTTCCATATCGACGATGATGGTGTGATTCGGTTTGGAATGCAGCTTTGTGTGCCTTCATCACCCGGAATAAAGAAGGAGCTATTGGATAATGCACATAGCTCAACTTTCTCTATTCATCCTAGAAGTACCAAGATGTATCGTGATCTCCGAGAACACTTCTGGTGGGATAACATGAAGAAGGAGATTGCGGAATATATATCAAGGTGCTTGGTATGTCAGCAAGTTAAAGCTGAGCATCAAAAGTCCAAAGTTTCGATGCATCCATTGCCTATACCCATGTGGAAATGGGAAAATGTTACTATGGACTTTTTCATGGGTCTCCCGAAAACGTCAAGAGGAAATAATGCGATCTGGGTTGTGGTTGATCGACTCACCAAGACTGCCCATTTTATCGCTATTCGGGAAGACCTCTCACTTGAACATCTTGCAAGGATATATGTGAAGGAAGTGGTGAGACTGCATGGTGTTCCACTCTCGATTGTCTCTGACCGTGATCCAAGGTTCACATCTAAATTCTGGAGGAGCCTTCAACATGCTTTGAGTACTGAATTAAATTTCAGCACGGCCTATCACCCCCAAACTGATGGCCAGTCTGAAAGGACTATTCAGATGCTTGAAGATATGCTAAGAGCCTGCTCTCTTGAATTCAAAGTTGGTTGGGATCATCATCTCCCATTGGTTGAATTCTCATATAATAATAGCTTCCACTCGAGTATTCAGATGGCTCCGTATGAAGCTCTTTATGGGAAGCATTGTAGAACTCCAACCTGTTGGGATGAAGTTGGAGAACGAAAGCTACTTGGTCCCGATCTTGTTCAAGAGATGACAGAGAAGGTTCAAGTCATCCAGAAACACATCAAAGCTGCTCAAAGTCGGCAAAAGAGTTATGCTGACAATCGTCGAAGGGACTTGGAGTTCGACGTTGGAGATAAAGTCTTCCTTTGAATATCTCCATGGAAGAGAGTCATGAGATTTGGGAATAAAGGGAAGCTAAGCCCAAGGTACATTGGCCCCTTTGAGATCCTTGATTGTATTGGAGCTGTGGCCTATCGTCTGGAACTTCCACCAAAAATGGCTCAAGTTCATGATGTGTTTCATGTATCACTACTGAGGAAGTACATACCAGACCCCTCACATGTACTAAACTCAGAGGTGGTACAGCTGGAAGATGATCTCTCCTATGAGGAGCAGCCGGTAAAAATTTTGGATCGAAGTGATAAGTTTCTACACAACAAGACAACCCGCCTTGTCAAAGTGTTGTGGAGGAACCAAAAGTTTGAGGAAGCAACTTGGGAACCGGAAGAGGCAATGAAGGAGAATTACCCTCACCTATTTGTGTAATGTAAAATTTCAGGGGCGAAATTTCTTAAGGGGAGAAGAATGTAACGACCCAAAGTATTCCAATAGAAAATTCCCTTCTTATATCTATGTCATAAAAACACAAAATAATGAACTACTAAGTGATAAGTGACCTTTAAACATAATTTTGTCACCCCTGTGTTTGGAATTTTAAAAATCCGACATACACGGTTGTGCTTAAGATAGTTTTTGGTGTCTAATGAAACAAAAATAATTTTTGGTGAATAGTAACCTACCCTTATGAATAGTAACCTACCCTTATGAATAGTAATATGACCCTTATGAATAGTAAATAAGATTAATATTACCTATGAATAATAAAATAAAATTTAGACATCATAGAAAGTGATAATTTGACCTTAGTAAACGTTTTTGGTATTTTATAAGTCATAAATAATTAATTATAATTAATTAATTAATTTAAAATAATATTTATTCCCCTGGAATGTATTCATAAAGTATTTAATCAATGTCTAATAGTTTTTAGATAATTTTATAAGACCCTACGTAATTTTTGAAAGAACTATAAAATCAGTTTTAATCTTAAAAACTGTTTTTTTAAGTAAATTATGATTTTATTTAAATATTAAATTAATAATATTTAGAAAATTATTTTTAAAAAATGGAATTCATTTTTGTATTCTAAACGTCGAAAAATGGTTGGGGTAAATTTTTTGGATTTTTCTGAGATACTTGAATTTTTGATGAATAGTGGAATCCGATAATTCACAATAAAAGCTCAATAATGTATTAATTGAATCATCGATGATGTTCTGCTGATGTAAGCCCACTTGGTTCTGGATTAAATTATAAAATTACTATTATTGGTCATCCAATACTCACTATTCCTTGTCTTTGGTGAAATTAATAAACTAATCAATTTTATATTAAGGAAACCCCTCTCCCCTCCACTATAAAAGCCACCCTTCACTCCCTCTTTTCCTCACACCTCTCAAGCTCCAAGCCTTCTCTAAAATCTGCCCAAACACCTTCCCTAGCTCATCTCCCACGTCCAAAATCTTCTGTTCTCATCAAAAGACCAAGCCTAGCTTCCTTAAATAGGATCTCAAGAGAAGGATTCTAAAGGTAATTTCTCTCTCTCTTCTCCTTTAATTTCCTTTCAAGTTCAAGTTCCTTTCTTGATCTCTCCCTACCTATCTTCATCCAAATTGTTCTGTAAATCTAGTATTATATATATAATTTAATATTATGATTCTAATGTTATATTATATCACCCCACACCCTTTCCCTCTTCCTTTTATTTTATTAAAGAGAACGTTGTTCATGTGGGGATAATTTATCACCTTCAAAAACGACATGTTCTCTTCTTCCATTTCTACCTTAAAATCTGGTCATGAAACCATTTTTATGGTTGAACCAGAATATTTTATATGTATTATGTTCTATTTTAAGTTCTTAAAATCACCTATGGCTATATTACTAAGTGAAAAGTTAAAACGAGTTCGTTGTGATCCAAAAACTGCTCAAATTAACCCAAATAATCTTCATTTAATTCTTATCTAAAGATTCGTCCACATGGATCTAATATAACTAATTTTAAAATCATTAAAGCTTCTTTAATATCATTAATAACATGTAATATCATTTCTGTATGTTTACCCATGATCTACCCATACATCAATTTAAGAATACAAGTGGGCCGCTCAAGAAAACCATGAAAACGAACATCCCCCATCAATGTTGTTAAACTCTATAAGTCATCCAAAGGAACATAATGTAACATAATGAAACAAGAATGAACCATATTAATGTACACATGGTTCTGGAATTTCTAATTAATGAATATAATGTCATTATAAAGGACATTAAAGAGAAGTAGGCATTCGAGTACAAGGTAAGGGGAAATCTCGAACCCAATTTTCTTCCTTCAGGTTCTCCCTCTTTCACTCCATTTTTGATATGGTTACTCCTCAAAGATCATTTTTTCATAATTTACTTTACTTTTCTGGGATATAAATTTTTTTCACTGGTTTTTATGTCCATCAAATGTTTTCCAAAATAACTCTTCTTTCAAGATCTCACATTTTACCTCTCATTCAAGGTTGATGGTTCTTGTATCAAGTATGTTGTTCCCTCTTTATTTTGGGAACCCAAAGCTTATGAATGTGTTATTATGAGATGAAACTCATTCCTTTCCATGGGTTATTTATGTAATGTTTGATATGTGTTCTATGTGGCAATCATGATAATGATAATGTTATGATGTGACGGGTGCGCCCAGAATTATATAGCGCAATATGAATGTTTAAATGTGACGGGTGCGCCCGGAATTATATAGTGCTCCAATGCATTGGGTAAAGTGATTAATCTCATGAGTAAATGTGAAATTATGTGTGAACATGATGCTAGATTTGTTCACAAGTATGTGTGGTAGTTAACCACTAAGACATGATGTTTCATTTTTATGCATTGCCACATTTCAAGTCTTTTACTTATGCTCCTCTCATGATCATGATCTTTTGCCTATGTTATGATTATGATCACCCCATGGTGTATTATTCTTATCTATCCTCTTACTGAGCTTTTAGCTCACCCCTTTTGATGTATATCCTCAGGTGGCTACATGTACTAAGGAGAGGACAAGTTCCACAAAGAATCTAGTGAAGAAGAAATTAAATAAATGTTTATGGTTGATGTTGTATTTGTTATGTATTGTCCTAGTTTTCCCAAGACACTAAACCTATGGATCCTCCATGTGTAATACTATTATGTTGTTTATCTTTGTAATGATGTAATAGTAATGTAAGAAAAAGTTGTGTCGCTATAATACATCTCTTATGTTTCAAAGGATAACATCTCTCTTAAAATTATATATTGATTCATGTATATCTTTTAGATACCCTTTGATATTTTAATTAGTACGTTATAATTAAAATTGTGAGGATTCAATTTATTTGGGGGGGATGTAACACCCTGATATTTGGAATATATATTTTTATCTAAATTAATATTATGTATGATATCTTACTCCACTCACAACACCGAACTAAAACAAGTCATAACATATTTGAGGAATATTATTATGAAAATAATAGGAATAATAAAACCTCTGGTAAATAAAAAAAGATATTACTCAACTAAAATATCATACATTTAGTATATAAACAAATAATATGATTTAACATTAAAAAGGATTGTTCTTTATCAAAAAAGAATTTTTTAATTGTCAAATATTTTATCCTGATAAATTGATTTGACTACTTTTAAAATTTAATTATATTTAAAAATATATATGAACACTAATTTAGTTTGAAATTGATATGAAATAATATTGAAAACATTTAATATTTAAATGTTTGTTTTTTCAATAAAAATAATGATTATTTTTATTTTACATTCTCATTTAAATTCTAAATTTATAATTTTTATAATTTTAATTTGAAAGAAGAAACTTTATTTTTGGATTCATAATGTTATAATTAGATTAGGATTAATTTTTTTAGTTTTTTTTAAGGTTTAATTTTGAGGTGAATAATGAAAAATGCCTATTTTAAAAAATATTACCACTTTTATGACATTTTCATAATAAAAGAATGATTTAAAAGTTTATAAAACATTTTAATATAAAAATATATATTTATAAATCAAAATAATTCATTTAAAAATAAAATTTATAATTTAAAAAACTCATATTTAACATTTTGGAAACCTGAGTAATATTTTACTTTAACAAATAACTATTTTTGGTATATTTCTTTGAATTAAGTATCCATAAGCTATAATTCAGTTTTGGAAAATTTTAAAAGACACGTAAATATTATATGTTTAATAATAAACCAATTAATATCATATAATTCAATAAAATTAATAATTTTACCATAATCATATTTTTTATGCTTAAAAATACACTTTTTCTAAAAACAAATTTTACATGTTACATGTGTTAATGTTAAAATTAATTTTTTTTACAAATAAAAAAATTATTTGGTAAAATGGATTTAATATTTGTAATAATTATGTCCAAATTATGTAATAAGTATCATTTTTATTTTTATTAATTAAAAGTAAATTACTTAGGTAAAAATTAATTATCACGGTAAAGACCAAAAATGGTAAAAATATTAGAGTAAAAGATTTAAAAACATATTTAAAACTTGTGTGAAAATTAATGGTTAAGGTATGGTAAATATTAAATTATCAATAAATCCATTATTGTTCAATTTGGCTCTACTTTCCAAGTGAAATGTGTTCCCTATTTACATTAAGAAGTTATATTTACAAAATAGTCATTCTCTTCACCTATAAAAGGATCTCACCTCCACCACATTTATCCACTCATTATAAAGAATTATATTGAAAAAAATATTCCTTATTATATACTAAACTCTATTAACACATACTATAATCCTTGTTCTTTCCAAAATACCAATCTAGGGAGCCTTAAGGTGTTACCCAGGAGAGAACATCCCGAGAAAGAGGTAATGTTCTCAAACAGACTCTCTTAATTCTTCTTCTACCCCCTAAAACCTATTATATCCATGAAATTATGATTATATAAATATTAATAATATTATGAAATTCTATTATACTAATTTAATATTCATTTTCTACCTTCCTCTAAAACTATTATAAAAATGAAGATGTCGTTATGCGTACATGCGGACTACTGACTCCATGAATGGTATGTTTGATTTTTCATCATCGCCTTAAATGGTTGGTTATAATAGTATATTTAAAGTATTAATATGATATTTATAAAATTATTAAGATTATTTAATTATAAATCATTCCTTATCTTCCTCTTGGTCTATGGAAAACAAATGTGTCATACATGCATGCGTGCGTTCTACCTCCTCTACAAAAGTGACGTATTTCATTTTTCTTATAGTCTTTTATTATTTATAAAACTATATTAAAATCTAATTAAACATGTCAAAACATATAAATGATTTAATTATGCTTCTTTAATAATGATATTATTTCAAAATAATCAATTTCTTAACCATTCTCACCCATAGATTATAACTTGTTCTTCTTTGGGTCGGCTTAACTACCTAGTTGAACAATGCTATAATTTTTTTATCATGGGTGAATATGGAAACATAAAAACTAATGTTATTAGACATTAATGATCAAATAATATTTTTTTGGTTCATCAAATTTTATATTAATATTTAAATTATTATTAATATTCCACCCTTTTGTTCATTATAAATTATCAAAACTAGCGTGTCACTGACTTCGTCTTCATGGTTTGTAACTATAATACTTATGAAATAAAATTTAAAACTTAAAAAAATTATAAAAAATATATTCTATTAACATTAATGATCTTGTAATGAGAAATTTTAATCTTTAAATAAGAATTGACACTTCCATTATGAATCTAGTACTAAAAAAAATAATCGAAGTTGGTAACATCCGATGATGAAAATGAAATATAACTACAAAGACCCAGTTTTTTCCTTGTAAGACTTTGAAATATTTCTATATATATTTCTAGAGCTATGCACTAAGACGATGTGAAATTCTGAGACAATGTGTGCTCGAAATTAATTTTATAAAAATATTAAATGTATTTTATATTTTCATGTGTGATACCTCAAAGAAAATAAGACAAATCTTAAACGGATGTTCATATCAGAAATTTGAGGTCATAGTTGAGTCTAGAATGAGGTTTTTACCCTAGAAATGACATAAAATGGGTCAGCATGGGGTTTTTATATCCCTCACTCATTGGCAGTACGTTCAGTGAGTTTAATTTATTTATTTATTTAATTAATTAATCCCATTTGACTGAATCCATTCCTATAAATGTGTCATCATGGAAAAAATTTCAATTTTATCCTCATAATCCTAGAATTCTCCCACGATTCTCTCATGGCTCTACTATTGGCGGATTACATCAAACGATGATGAAACTCCAGATCAGATCAGATCAGGATGCATTAAACACAACAAATTATCTCAAATCATTAGAGAATGAGTTATTAATCAACGAATGATCCATAATAAAGGTAGGACTTGTAAATTAGTGTTTTTATGCCCTTATGATTATATAGTTCGAGCAGATTGGCCCCTTCAATCGATCTGCTCCAAGTTGCAGCCTTTTCACACGCCTGGGTACTGATTAATTAGATTATCTCAATTGTTTTCTAACCCTGATTTCTCGTTCTTGATTATTGGAAAAGAATTATTGGGAAACAATATTTAAACCTTTTTTATTGTGATTTTACCCCTTTTTTATTCACATTCGTCACTGGTTAGACCCCGAGGCCCCAGTTCGACAATTGACAAGTGGTACTGAGCCCGATCGGACCCCCAGATTCATAGTGGTTTCACGAACAAGGAGCAGATTGACAATCGTATCACATATCTAGAGTATTTTCAAGTTATGGATATTTTTTATTGTGATTTTATATCAAGTAATTGAAGGTTGAATGTGTGGTGGTGTGCAAGATGTGCGACAGATGTCTGAAGAACCTACAGATCTAATTTTCATTGAGTAGTAGCTAGAATCCACGAATCACGGATAGATCTACCATTTTCGGTCGAAGATAAGCTGAAATAGAAAGTAAAATGGATAAATTCAAGAACAGATCTCAGATATGGATTTCTGGAGAAAACTCAACTGCACGCCATGTACAAGGATAAACACATGGTGTGTATCCCCTCAACGATTGAAACTAGTGTTTTCAGAAAACTTAAGGATGACACGGTGTGTATTCCTCCTACACATCATGTACCCCTTCCCCGGATGGACAACTCATGTGATGGATCGCACGATAAGGACGTTGTGTGGGAGTACATCGCCAATTTATATAGGAGGCACCCCGTGTGAGGCAGCATGACATGAATAGAGTACAAGGGGTCTGGTACACAGACACGGCGAGCAGGACACAACCCTGGTCCTAGTTATCTTAAACATGCCCTATAGTTCACCTACACGGTGTGTACAACTACATGGGGTGGAGTCATGTGCTGTCTAGGTACACGACTAGGTGGTGGAGTGGGACCACACACTTTTTGGGTCTCGTAACACGCCGTGTACCCCTAATTCCTTTTTAAGGAAACCTGAAACATCTGTATCTCTTTCATTTGAACTCGTATTTTTTCCCATGAGTATACTATCCTATGTGTTTTTTCACATAAAATGTGATGGTAACCTCAGTTGTGGATTAAGATATATGATGTGGAATATTCATGGCATGATTCTTATTGAGGTGAAACTCGATGACGATAGTGATTAGGCTGGATCACCAGAGGCTTCTTTGAAGTGAACCCCCTATAGAATAGGGTATGGGTCCTAAGTGATCATAGTGAAACCCCCTATGGAATCAGGTCGTGGGTATTTGAACACTATATCGGAACCCCCCATCAGTATGGGAATGGGTCCTATACATCTACCTTCCGAGTGGAACCCCCTAATCAGATAAGGTGTGGGTCCTCGATAACTCTAGTGGAACCCCCTTATTATACCAAGTCATGGGTCCTCAACTTCCAAATGGACTATGGAATAGGGTGAAAGTCCTAGATTATTAGAGTGACCCCACCCCCCATCATTATGGGCATGGCTCCTCAACCAAACCGAGTGGAACCCCCCATCAGCATAGGGTGCAGAACCTAATGACACTAGAGTGGAACCCCCCATCAGTATGGGTGTGATTCATCTATAGATGCTTACTGAGTGGAACCCCCTAATGTACTAGGGTGCAGGACCTCTACTTTGAGTTTTTGGCCCCATGACTATGTGCCATAATGATGAGCTATGGTTAGACTTGGATGGATACATCTGGGAAAACACATGAGATGTTGGGCATCTTTGATGGACTTTTGGAAATGTTGGCTACTCTTCATCTTTGGATGATTTGTGAGATAACTTCTACAAATATGGCTTTTATCAGTGCTAGAAAAGTGAATTAATAGCGCTAAAAAAGCATTATTAATTGAGGAAAAGATAAAGGGGGTCCTTTTTATCAGCGCTCAGAAAAGCGCCGATAAAGACCCCTTTATCAGTGCTTTTTAAAAGCATTGATAAAAGTAAAAAAATTAAAAAATAAAAAATAAATAATAAATAAATAAATAAATAATTTATATTTGGGGGGGATCTTTTAACAGCGCTTGACCCCCCCCCCCCCTTATCAGTGCTTAGCGAACCCTCCCACTCCCGCGCGCTGCCCTTGCCCGCTCATCCCACACATGCACGCGCACTTCCTTGCTTCCACCTGAACTCGAACCCGCGACCTCCCCCTTGCGCGCCTACACCTTTACCACTAATCCATTGCATTTTTTCTATTAAATGATACATCTATTTATTTATATATATATAGTTTTATTTATTTGTATATTAATATAGATTCATATTAATATAAATATATTTAGTTATATTAATACATATATGTTTATTCATATATTAGTATATATATTCATTCGTATATTAATATATATTTATATTTATTTATATATATATTTGTAGTTACAATTTGTTATCCATATATATATTTGTATATTAATATATATTTATAATATTAGTTTTAAATACATCTATAAAATATGTTTTTATGTGTGTTTATAAATAAATAAATAAATACATATATACATATATACAACACACACACAAAGACACACACACACATATATATTTAAGAATAAATACATACATATATATATATATATGTGTGTGTGTGTGTATTTGAAAATCCATATAATGTTAAAACGACCATAAATTCTAATATAGAAGCCTGTTTCAACTCCACAACTAGTAAAATCGAAGAAAATGAAACAATATTTGATATGATATGTGGTACATGCCTAATGGACATCCGGATCAGAAGTTATACATGTTTGAATGTTAATAAATCAGGGTATCCCGACTAAAAACTCAGTTTTTGGAGGCATTCTTGGCCTTTTTTTGGCCTTGAAAAATGTGACAGAAGCTTTTCTTGGGTCACAAGCACGTAGATCTCATCGCAGGCTTCGATTTTATATGTTGTAGAGCTCAAACGGACACCCGGATCAAAATTTATGACCGTTTGAAGTTTGAGTTACATTTTCAACTTATTTTAGATCTTTTATTAATTTTTTTGATTTTTTGTGTCCTAAAATTGTTATTAAATGATTTTTAATCGATAATAATTAGCAAATTAATAATTAATTGTATTTTTTAAAATATTTTAAATCCATTTTCACTAAATTTCTTATATATTAAATGTAATAGTCTATTTATGCATATATTTAAAATATATATATTATATTTATATCAATATAAATATACTTATATAACAATATATTATTTTTCATGATTTTTTTTTTTTGAAACATAAAATTTATCAGCACTAGGAAAAAGCGCTGATAAAGCCCCCCTTTAACAGCACTACTAAAAAAGCGCTAATAAAGGGGTCCCCTTTAACAGCGCTAAAAAAAGTGCTGATAAAGGGGGGCCTTTATCAGCGCTAAAAAAAGCACTAATAAAGGGTCCCTTTTAACATCGCTTTTTTTAGCACTGTTAAAGGCCCCCCTTTATTAGTGATTATTTTTAGTGCTAATAAAGGCCCCCTTTATCAGCGCTTTTTTTAGCACTGATAAAAGGTTAGTGCTTCCCTTGCCCATTTTTGTAGTAGTGGATGGAGATCCCCTTACTCTCTCATTTGGACTTCTTAAATGAGAATATATATATATATATATTCTTCATTCATATCCAAACCTTTTATTTGGTTACTCTTCTTCCCAGAGAGGTGAAGATGTGTGGGGTATGTCACATGCTTACCCTGTCTAGCTTCTCATGATCGGATGAATCTAATATTCTACTATATGTGGAGAAGACTCGAAAGTTAGTTCATATACTCACCATTTCTATCCCCATGTTTTTGGATGATCTTACTTTCACTCTATTTTTGGGTTGAGTTATTCTCTTTGAATTTATTTTGTATATATTTTCATTATATTCCTATTATATCTCTTACTCTCCCCCCCCCCTTCAGCTTTCGAGGTGTCCTACTAGGTATGTATACACTCACCCCTACATGGTATTTTCCTACATGTGTCGTGTCTTATACAGATGATAGACAAGTCGACTGTGACTTTAGAGGAGCTTAGGGATACTAGGTTTTTTGGACTGCATACGGTAGTCATAGCTTGGGATTCAGGATCTGGGCTCTCTCAGTAGTTTACTTTTCTCATTTTTTCAGTTTGGGACATATTTCTTTTTGGGTGTGTATTTTTCCCCCTTCACTTTTCAGTTACACTACCATACTTTTTTACTATCTAGATGTTCATACATGCTTGGTTTAATTTATATTAGTGTTGCATATTTTACTCATTACCTTTTTACTTTTTCATCAAGATGTCTATGTGTGTGCATTTAGGTACTTAGGAAAAGGCCTCACCATGTTATTTATGCATTCAGTGCTGGTCGCTAGCCCCTGGCTTATTGAGGTAGGCTTGGGGTAGTTGCGGATTGAGCCCTAACTTGGGTTGGTTCATGATAGATTGGTATCATAGGTGTCTTGATCCTTAAGATGTTATTCAGACTAATCCCCTTACAAGGATTTGGTTGGGTTTGGGGAAACTATGTCGAAGAGTCTCGAGTGTGGATCTTAGGCCAGGGAATCTAGTGATGGTGTAGCAACTGACACATCTATTCACCAGGACCCTGACCACCTACTTGTTGAATCGACATGCCGATACATTTGTTGTATAGACCAATGGTACATTCATTATATAGGATTGAGTCTTTGATTGTCTTTATTGAGTAATCTACCAATTATTGTTGTGTATATATATATATGCTCATCCGACCATGGTACATATTGATAAATCTTAGGATGCCTCTACAACGATAGCCATCCAGGATACCAATTCTGGTTTATGATGAAGACCTGATGAGAGATGAGGTCTCAATTCAGATTCCATCTGATAACCCCTTCCTCCAGGTGGGAAGGTAGCATCACCTACACCTATTGAGCAGCATATCATCCTAGCAGAGTAGGCTGAGGATGCATGGAGACTAAGCGTGCTCCCTGAGTTCTGGTGCCAGTGGCCACTGAGGTTCTGCAGAGAGTTATATCCTCAGGAAATAGAGGATTGGATAGAGTTGGTGGTCCATATATTTAGGCTTGTTCGAACCCTGATAGATCAGGTGGTTTCACTAGTAGCTAGCCCTTTCCATAGAGAAGCTAGGTGCTGGTGGATCCTTATTATACATATGTACGATGAGTCGACACTCTTGTGGACTGACTTCCAGAAGCTATTTTGTGAAGATTAATACCCCTCCATCTTTTTATCATTTCATATCCATGAGATTCTGGAGCTACAGTGAGGGTTGATGATAATGGTTGAGTACGCAATGTGGTTTATAGACCTTATGCAGTACTCTCTTTACATGATATAATATGGATACTTCTGAGCATGAAACCTTGATAAAGGACTCCGTAGAGAGATTTATTCTAATGTAATTCCCTTATTCATCCCCATCTATGTTGGGGTACTAGAGTGAGCACTAGTTATAGATAAATTTATGTTAGAGGGATGTCGGATAGTTAGATCAGGTAGTGGGTGTCATAAAGTTGAGTCGTCTGCAGTAGCTAGAAGATGCGAGGTGTTTGGATCTCAGCGTAGGAGACCTCCTTGTGATCAGACTCATGCATTTGGTCATAGGAAGCATAGAGGACCATGGAATCCCACAGAGGGGAGGTTCTTTACTTATGATGGGTGAGGTCACATGGAGAGAGATTGCCTGAAAATACATGATAAGCTGCACATGAAGATAGTTGATGGACCTCCATGGAAGAGGCAACACCATGATTAGGGACCTACCAGGTGAGGACAGGGTAGTCCCTAGGGAGGTCAAGCTTGAATGGGAGTGGGAAGATCTATGGGTGGTGGATTCCTCTACAAGATCCTTCCACCACCACCGCTAGGAATCCCACCTCAGGCTCAGGGAGGTGGCAGTCAGGACTGCAAACAGTCGTAGGATTTGGATATCTATGATCTCACAATGCACAAGATGATAATAAGTATAATATTTGTGTTTTATAATCTTTATTGTGTATTATTATATACATGTGTCATCCATTCCTTTATCTCTATACTCTTGGTATGAGAGTTGGAGCTCTGAGTTGAGGTGTTAGCCCAGTAGCTTCGTCTTGAGGTTCCTACAGGAACATTTATTCTATATGTTTCATCTGTCAGTAGTGCAAGCTATCACTTGGTGGAGAGTGGTTCACATGGGACCTTTCAGTCTTCACGATGGAACCCTATGACATCAACTTGGGTATGGATTGTTTGTCCATGGTTCAATCCTATATCGACTTTCACCGAAGACAAGTCAGATACCTACGCACTAGTGGGATAAGAATCTCCTTTTTCAATGAGAGAAATCTCATGGTAGGGAAAGTGGTTTATATGAGAAGGAGGTTGAAGCCTATCACCCATCAGTTAGTGAGTATATCACTTGGTGTAGCAAACTCTTTAGGAATTTGGGTTCCTTAATTTGTGTAGGATTACATGGACATCTTCCCTGAGTATGTTTCAAGACTACTTCCAATGTGGGAGATGGATTTTTGCATTGAATTTCATCTAAGAACCACTCTAATATCTTCTATGTCATATCTCATGGCCCCTACCAAGCTCTAGGAGATTCAGTTGTAGTTGGAGGACCTTTGAGGGAAAGGTTTCATCAGACCTAGTGTGTCCCCCAGGGAAGCTTTATTATTGTTCATGAAAAAGACGGGCAGGAGTTTGTGGCTTTGTGTGGATTATCATCGCTTGAACCAAGACATGATAAAGAATGAGTACCCATTAACGAGGATTGATGACCTCTTTGATGATTTTTGAGGCACAAGATGTTTCTCAAAGATTGATCTCATGTTCTGATACCAAAAATTTATGGTTCACAATGCTGATATTCCAAATTTAGATTTCTGATGCCACTATGGACACTATGAGTTCATATTGATACCCTTTGGTATGACAAATCCCCCTGTAGTGTTTATAGATTTGATGAACTAGTTATTCTGGTGGTACTTGGACCAGTTTTTTGTTGTATTCATTAAAAACATACTCATCTACTCTACATCATAGGAGGAGCATACATAGCACTAGAGGATGGTCCTAGACTTTCTTTGAGAGAACCAGCTTTATGGAAAGCTCTCGAAGTGCCAGTTTTGGATTCATGAGGTTCACTTTATATGGAATGACATTTATGAGCATGGTTTAGTTTTGGATCCGTCAAATATCGTTTCGGTGCTTGCTTGGGATCCACCCAATATCATGATAGAGGTGAGAATCTTTTATGGTTTGGTGAGGTACTATAGGAGGTTTATGGAAGACTTCTTTAGAATTGCATCCCCTTTTACTGCCCTGACGCAGAAAGGGAGGCCATTTACCTGATTTGAGTAGTTCCAGAGGGCCTTTAAGGAGTTGAGGTTGAGGAAAACGAGTGCTCAAATGTTGAGATTGTCAGAGGAAGGCATAGAGTTTTTAGTGTATTGTGATGCCTCAAGATCTGGGCATGGCTACATGTTGATGCTTCGATAGACAGTTATCACATACGGGTCGAGGAAGTTCAAACCCCATGAGAAGAACTATATGGCTCATGAACTAGAGTTGGAAGTATTAGTCTTAACCATAAGGATGTGGAGACACTACCATATAGAGGAGTTCTTTGTGGTTTACTCAGACCACTAGAGTCTCGGTTACATCTTCATGCAGAGACATGAACCTGATATAGTGATGTTGGTTGGAGTTCTTGTAGGACTATGACTTTGAGATAGTCTATACTCTTGGGAAGATAAATGTTATAGAATATTCCCTTAGTAGAAAGTACCACATATTCTTGGTTCAAGAGGCTTTAGATTAGTTAGATTCCCCACAGCTGACCCTGGTGGAGAAGGAGGGTACACCTTTTCTGCAG
The DNA here is from genome assembly GCA_963277665.1 of Viscum album. Taxonomy (NCBI): domain Eukaryota; kingdom Viridiplantae; phylum Streptophyta; class Magnoliopsida; order Santalales; family Viscaceae; genus Viscum; species Viscum album. The sequence continues at coordinate 1,714,462,095 of OY728125.1, forward strand.
TCAATGGTGTTGATTCATTCACTTCTCCAACATGTGAGAGAGTCCCAGCTAGGATATGTTGACTACAAAATCTTATGTAATCATATATCCATATGTAACTCACTAGATGGATATTCTAATCAAGGTAATAACATCATTTTTCTCTTGGGGTGAACAATGGTTTCGGTCATGATATGGGAGGAGGTTATGCGAGAGTTCCACATGTATCCCCTTGTTGTACATCCTTGTGTGTGGAATATGTATAGAGACATTCAGTAGTAGTTTTAGGGGTCCATCATGAGAAAAAGTGTATCTTATTTTGTCTCTCAGTTCCTCACCTATCAGTAGGTGAAGGCTGATCATAAAGTTCTGGAAAGTTTGATACATCCCCTTGAAATCCCAAACTAGAAGTGGGATCACTAGTGGAAATACGGGCTTTAACGTCATCGTAATAACGTCGGTTTTTTAAAAACCGACGCGAATAGTATATGCGGGGAATTTTTGGCGTCGGTTTTACACAAAACCGACGCCAAAAATAATTATGTGTTTATTTTCCGCGTCGGTTTTTAAGAAAACCGACGCGGAAAATATTAGTATACATATTTTCCGCGTCGGTTTTCCTGAGAACCGACGCGGAAAATCCTGTTATAATCGGTTTTCCGCGTCGGTTTTTAGAAAAACCGACGCGGACAATCCGGTTGAAAGCGATTTTCCGCGTCGGTTTTTCTAAAAACCGACGCGGAAAATCCTGTTCTAATCGGTTTTCCGCGTCGGTTTTTAGAAAAACCGACGCGGAAAACCTATTCGACTATATTTTCCGCGTCGGTTTTCCTGAGAACCGACGCGGAAAATAAATTTTTAAAATGTTTCGGCGTCGGTTTTCATGAAAACCGACGCCGAAACTCATAAAAAAAATATATTTCGCGTCGGTTTTAATGAAAACCGACGCGAAAAGTCTTTTAAAATTATTCACGGTCAGAAACCCTCATTTTGTTCGTCCGTCAAAATCGAGTTCCGCTGTGGCGCTTCGGACTCCCGACGACCTTCGAACTTGATTTGCGATCTTGAACGGCCATTGTTGAAGGTTTTTTGTCGTCTGCACGATTTTGGGTATGTGTTCTTCCTATTTATCTCTTGTTTCATATCCCATTGTTTATTTCTTTATCAATAACCCTATTTTGCGTGATTTTGATTATTGGTTAGATTTTAGTTGTAATTTATCATTATTTTTTGTTTGTATTATCATTGTTGGTGTAGATTTGATATTGTTTGTTTTTGGAAGTAATTATACCGGTCGCAGTTTGGATTTAACATCTCAATTCGGGTTGAACTTCAAATTTTTTGTTTATATTATCATTATTCCTGTTTAAAATGATCTTTCATTACATTATGAAGTACTATATTTTTAATTCCATTTCCATTTTAATAAATTATTCTTCAAAAAAATAATTTTATTGTGTTAAATGAATTCACTCACATTTTTGCATGTAGTTTGTTGTTATTTCATTACTTCTTGAGATTTACCATGCCAAATTCCTCAATTCTTTTTGGTTCTCATCATTTAACTAAGACATGAATAATTACCACTATCTATTATGTTAAAAAAATTTGAATAATTATTTTCATGCCATTATATAATAAATAATTTTTCTTGCAATGTCCATAATACGACTAGAATCATAATGTATTGTAATCTTCGTAGATAATTATATAATCATTATCCCTCTATTAATGTTCAAAAATACCTTTCCACTTTCATATGTGGGGTAAGATTCATGCATTTTTAATAAATGTCCTCTTAAACTAATCTCATTCCATTGATTATATTTATTCATCTTTCTCTCCCTCTAAATAATAGTCATGAAATGATTTACTTCTCCCTCTAAGTCATAGGCTGCAAATAAAACATTCTCATGATCTAATCTTTCATGGATGGATAATATATTTCTCTTCATGTTGATCCATTCCTTGACATGTTTTGCTGCAATAGACCCATGGATGGGGGTGTAAGTTGTCACCTACAATATGCAATGGAATTTTTATCCCTCCATAATGAATTTATATGTTCATAGTTCCCTATTATAAAACTCATGGATTGAGGGAGTTGAGTTATCATAGTCACCAAAAATTGTATCATGTCTCTTAATACACATTGTTTTAAATAAGGATAGTTATTGCACTATTTTTCACATTAATTTTTCCATGATTCATTCATGTTACATCAAATGAATAAAAAAATAAATATAGTGTGATCAATAGTAGTCATAGTGAGAAATCATATTATCTTGTATGTCATTCATATAATATTTATATCATGAAACTTTATTTTCAAAAAATGAAACCTTTGATTTAACCATTTTGTCCTTGTATTTCAATATAACACACATGTATATAATATTAAAATTAACTGTTTACTATATTTGTAAACGTGTTTCATATTTGATGTCTTTTATCTGATTATCAATAGTTTTTATGGAATATGTTTTTGTTTACAATTTATCTGATAGATATTTAAATGTTTTTATGTTTTAATATATTCATCAATTATATTGTGATATCAGGTATTAATGGATCATAATTGGATTTATCTACGAAGAACTACTAGTGAATATGAAAGAGGAGTTGACAATTTTTTGGAATTTGTTAAACGGCATAATCAAAATATTGATTTGATTTTCTGTCCATGTGTGAAGTGTGTAAATATGAGAAAGTTAAACTTCAGAGAAATCAAAGATCATCTCATTTGTTATGGTTTTAGCCTTAATTATACACGTTGGATCTTGCATGGTGAAAGAACTGAAAATTCAACATCCAATGTTGATGACGATATTCATAATGAGGCAGAGGATCGTATTGAAGAATTAATTCATGATTTAGGTGTTGAAACCATCGAAAAAACACCAACTGTTGAACGATTGTATGGAGATTCTGAGAAACCATTATTCCCAGGTTGCAGTAAATATACAGTGTTATCAGCAGTTTTGAGATTAGTTAACTTAAAAGCAAAAAATGGGTGGAGTGATAAAAGTTTCTCCAGTTTACTTGAGCTTTTAAAAGAGCTTCTTCCAGAAGGCAATGGGCTTCCAGATTCCAATTATGAGGCGAAGAAAATATTATGCCCAATGGGATTGGGGTATAAAAAGATACATGCTTGCCCCAATGATTGTGTACTATATAGGAAAGAAAATGAACATTTATCAAGTTGTCCTACATGTGGAACATCGCGCTATAAGATGGATGAGAAAGTCAACTCAGATTCATTTTCAGGTGATGTCATGTAACGTTATGAAAAATCAATTTTTTTACTTTCCAATGATATCATCCAATATTTTTTTCAAACAATTCTGATAATTCAATTCTGGTTTATTTTTAGGTACCAAAATCAAAACTCCATCTAAATCATTTTGGTACCTTCCAATTATTCCTCGTTTGAAGCGTCTATTTGCAAATTCAAATGATGCAAAAAGGTTAAGATGGCATTCATATGAGCGCATTTCTGATGGTAACTTACGTCACCCTGCCGATTCACCACAGTGGAAGAGTTTTGATAAAAAATTTCATGATTTTGGAAGTGAAGTTAGAAATCTCAGAATGGGATTGTGTACTGATGGAATGAATCCATATCGGAGCCTCAGTAGCCAACATAGTTCATGGCCTGTTTTGCTGGTACTTTACAACTTGTCCCCACATCTATGTATGAAGAAAAAATATGTTATGATGAGCTTGATGATTTCTGGACCAAAACAACCAGGAAATGATATTGATGTGTATCTTACACCATTGATTGAGGATTTAAAACTGCTATGGGAGAAAGGTGTTACAGTTTTCGATGCATACAAGAAAGAGTATTTTCTTTTGCGTGCTATGATAATGTTCACTATAAACGACTTTCCTGCGTATGGAAACTTATCTGGATATAGTGTTAAGGGACATAAAGCATGTCCAATTTGTGAAGAACAAACTTCATATTATCAATTGCAGAATGGAAGAAAGACAGTGTACATGGGACATCGAAGATTTTTGCGAATTGATCATCCTTATCATAGATTGAGAAAAGCATTTAACGGTTTACAAGAATACAACCTCCCCCCTCAACCATTGTCAGCTGAAGAATATTATGACAGAGTGAAAGATATTGATTCAACATTTGGAAAGAGAAAAAGTTCTGGTTTACAAAAACATATCTGGAAGAAGCAGTCTATTTTTTTCAAACTACCTTATTGGAGATTTTTAGAGATAAAACATAACATTGATGTTATGCATGTTGAGAAAAACATATGTGATAGTTTGATTGGAACTTTGTTAGACATAAAAGGAAAGACAAAAGATGGATTAAATGCTAGATTGGACTTGATATTAATGCGAATACGTTTGGAGTTAGCTCCCGTTGTGAAAGGAAAAAGAACATATTTACCTCCGGCTTGTCACACATTAAGCAAGATTGAAAAGATGAATTTTTGTCAGTGTCTTCATGGTATTAAAGTACCCAGCGGTTTTTCTTCAAATGTGAATAATTTTGTGTCATTGAAGGATTGTAAATTAATAGGTATGAAATCACATGATTGTCATGTGTTAATGCAACAAATTCTACCAGTAGCAGTGCGTGGTATATTACCGAAAGCTGTCAGGAAGACAATCATCAGGTTATGTAATTTCTTTAAATCCATTTGTAGCAAAGTCGTTGATCCAAATTTGTTAGATTTGTTGGAGAATGAAGCAACTCTTATTCTTTGTCAACTAGAAATGTATTTCCCACCCACATTTTTTGATATAATGGTTCATCTATTGGTTCATTTGGTGCGTGAGATAAGAATGTGTGGGCCTGTTTATTTAAGATGGATGTATCCTTTTGAAAGATATATGAAAATTTTGAAAGGATATGTTAAAAATCCTTATCGACCAGAGGCCTCTATTGTTCAAAAATATGTATCAGAAGAGGTGATTGAGTTCTGTACTGATTATTTGAATGAAGTGGAGCATATTGGTCTCCCTCTATCTCGACATATGACAGTTGACAGAGAAGGTAGAGGGGTTCGAGGCTTAAAGGTAAAGTTCATTCCACGTGATGAAGTGATGCAAGCACATTTATACATTTTGAACAATACAGATGAGGTTCAACCATATATATCCTCACATATTGCTGAATTAAAGTTACGATATCAGAAAAGAAATGAAAAGTGGTTGATGATTGAGCATAAGAAGACATTTGTTTCATGGTTTAAAGAGAAAGTCACCTCAGATATATCTGTATCAGAAACATTGAAGTGGTTATCAGGGGGACCATCTTTTAATGTGATCACTTGGTCTGGTTTTGATATCAATGGCTACACATTTTACACAAAAAACCTGGATGACAAGAGTACCGTTCAGAATAGTGGTGTGATGGTATTCGCTGAAGCAGTGCATTTTTCGAGTGCCAAAGATAAAAACCCAATTTCTGCATCAACATCATATTTTGGAGTTATTGAAGACATATGGGAAATTGATTATATTAAATTTCGAGTCACTATTTTTAAGTGCAATTGGGTTGATAGTAATAGTGGCGTGAAACATGATGAATATGGGTTTAAACTGGTTGATTTGAAAAGATTTAATCACAATGAGGAACCATTTATCTTGGCGACACATGCAAAACAAGTATTTTATGTCATTGATCCGTCGAATGATCAGTGGTCAGTTGTTTTGCAAGGGAAAAGATATCATTTGGGTGATGATGATGATTCTGATGATGCTAGTGATTTACATGAGCGTTATTCATCTATTATGCAATTTTCAGAGGATTACAATGAATATAAGACAGACATAGTGCATGCAGTACGTACCGATCATGATGAAGGGACGTGGGAAAACACTAAATTAGTCTCCTAATTTTTCTGGTAAATATTTATATTTTGTGTCTATTTTTAAAACTTACAAATGCATGCCTCTATTTTTACATATTTATTTTTCATTTCCTTGTTTCTAATTATTCAGTTTTCTAATGATATGCAGGTACCCAAAATTTCATTACACTTTCTAGTAGCAATGTCAAATACAGATAGAGATGAGAAGTTACCGAGGTATATCTATTTTGACATATTATTAAATATTCAGTAATATACATATTTAATGAAATAAAACTGTTAATTTATTAAAAAAAATTGCAGGACTACTGATGCGTCCTCGGCGGAGGAGACTTCTCCAGTTACTACTGAAAAATCAAGTTCTCTAGTTGGTAAACGTGGTATTACACGTTTACCAAAACTATCACTCGCTCGTGATGATAACAAATTACACATCCGTTTTGATGATAATAATAATGCAGTTGGCCCAAATGCAGTTCAGTTTGTCAGTTATATAGCGATGCAGAGCCGTTGCAGGATTAGTATTTTATATCCTGATTGGAAGTCAGTGGACAGGACGGCGAAGCAACAGCTTTAGGAGGCCGTGACGGTAAAATATCTTTATTTATTTATTTTATCTCATTTTTTTAATATTATATAGTTTAAATGACATATTTTATTTTTTCAATTACAGATGACATTCAATTTTGAGGAAACCAAAGAAATTAGGAAAAGACATCTCTCTTTAGCGGCGGTTCGATGGAGAGATTTTAAAAACAAACTGACGAAAGATTATGTTTTTGGAAAGAGAAGGTTTGAAAGCCCGTGTCTTAAGTATCCATATATAGATGAAGAAACATGGAAGCGATTTGTTGACAGTCGTCAGGAAGAGAAATTTCAGGTATTGTAATTGTTTTATATTTTAAAATCTATGCTATATTTTCCTTATTACTTATGTGTTTATTTTTATGTAACAGGCCTCCAGAAGATCTCATCAGGAGATCCAGTTGAAAAACGTATACCCTCATACTTTATCACGTGGAGGATACTCGTATTTGGAGCAGAAAATTATTGAAGAAAAATTTGAAGCATTAAGAGCTCGATCAAGTAGTGGTTCAGAAGAGGTCCAATATGGTCCTCCATCTCCTCCCACTCGCCATGAGAAATGGAAACGAGCAAGAAGAAGAAAAAATGAACAATATCTTACAGACGAAGCTCATCAAGTGGCTGATAGAATTGTAAGTAAATATTAATTCTTTGTTAACAATTTTCCTTTTTTATAATTTATAAACACTAATATAAATTTTTTATTTTTCATTTCAGGATGAACTTCAGGAGAAAGAGACACAGGGCTCTTTTATCCCTGAGGGTAGGATGGATATCCTAGCCACTGCTTTGGGAAAGACTAAACACCCCGGCCGTGTTAGAGGATATCAGGTGGGTGTTAGTATTCGGAAGGTTTTTGGTAAGAGTAAGCAACCAAGAGACCCGGAAATTGAATCCTTAAAAGAAGAGCTGCAGGATATGAAACGGTCTATGGGTGATCAAATTCAAGCAGCAGTACAGAAGGCTTTATTAGAACACTTGGCAAGACAGTCACAGTCTGCTCATCCTTCCGAGGTATATTATTTACTGTTAACAATTTTTCTTTTCTATAAATTATAAACACTGATATAACTTTTTCATTTTTCAACATTCTCAGCCTACTCACTCAGACTATCATGCCTCATATGCTTACCCAACACCGTCTGGGCAGCCTTCTGAGGTATATTATTTAATGTCATCAATTTGTCTATTTTATAAATTATAAACACTGATGTAACTTTTTCATTTTTCAACATTCTCAGCCAACTCACCCGGACTACCCTGCCTCATCTGCTTACCCTGCCCCGTCTGCGCAACCATTTGAGGTATATTATTTTATTTAATTTTTAATCAATTTTTCTATGTTATAAATTTTAAACACTAATATACCCTTTTCATTTTTCTGACTTCTCAGCCTGCTCACCCTGACTACCCTGCCCCACCTGCTAACTTTGAGCCTCCACCTCCTCCATCGGATCAAACCTTATATTGTGAGTTGTTTGCGGGAGATCCTCATGTACATATTGTTGCGTTAGGACAAGTGTATTTTTTGGGGGACTCGGTACATCATCAGCCTATGCAGATGGGTCAGGTTAGAGTATCAGTACTTGTTATTATAGATCCTACTGCTCTACTACCATTTCCTACTGCGGAGATCACCAGTGTTGGGGAATGCATGGGCCAATTTTTACTTTGGCCAACTGCACTTCTTCGTTATATTTCACATGAGGTATGAGTTTTTTTAACTAGTAATTAGAAATGATTCCAAATTACTTATAATGTTTTCTGACATTTAACTTATATAGGAATATCTGAAAGCAAAAGAAACTGTACAAATGCAGCAAAATGTTCAGAAACAGTCGGCTGTAGATACTTCTGATATTTCTTCTGGGTTGAAAAGATTATCTCAGTGCTCTTCTTCCTTGAATTTTATCTATGAGTTTCGGATGACGTCCTATATATGTGGAAGAAATTATAAATTGAGAATATTGAAAGAAGATATCATGAATTTAGTTAATTTTGAAGAGATCGGGCTGAATGTGGTGCAGTTGTTTTCCATGTAAGTAAATTGACGTCTGAATTGCTATTTCTTTACTAAAATATTGTTATGTCATTGACTAACTATATTTTCTTTTTAAATTAGGTATCTATACAGGATTCTTTTACAAAATGAAACTACAAGCATTTATAGCTTTATAGATCCAGAGTACATTTCCTTGGAAGTCAAACATGTGAAAAATGATGAAAGAGTTCAATATATATCCGAGAGATTATCACAAACAGAGATTCAGTGCTGGTTTTTGCCATTTGTTGATAAGTAAGAATATCAACATAATTTTGAACTCATGATCATTATAATGTCATTAATTATGAACTTTTTGTATTATAGGGGGAATTGGATGTTAGGTGTATTTTGCCCAAATGAATGCACCTTATATTGGTTTTGCTCTTTATTAGGAAAAGTGCGTAAACCGTTTTCCAACTTATTAAACAGGTAAGTTGTTTTTTTATTTTTAGAAGTTTGTTATGTTTAATTTTAATTGTTTACACAAGTTTTATTAGTTCTTATATAAAAAAATGCAGTTCATGGAAACATTTTACAAATGAAAAGAAACCAACGAAAATCAAATATGTGGAAGTACAGGTAATTAGTTTTTATATTTTTGTTATATATTGGGTTTCATTATTAGTTAAATGTTTTATAACTGTAGTTTCATCGTCAAAATGGAAGCGTTGAATGTGGTTATTATATTCTACGATTTATGTACGAGATAATCACAACTGGGGAAACTACTGATTTTCATAAGGTTAGTTGTATTAACTTTTTTATATATTTTCATCCACTTTCTTCTATTTATTAATTTCATATCATTCAATATTATTGTAGGTATTCAATGATTCACAGTCATATTCTCAATCTGATATGATTCATATTCAATCTACTTTTGCGGACTATTTGTTAAGTCTGATTAAGATTTGAGGTATGTATACAAATATTTATAAATAATATTATATATGGGTTTAAAAAACTAACTCTTATGATATATTAGGTGTTTGAACCTACTAATAATCAAATGAATGCTTCAACAATAACAAACAATGAGCATGTCATATATTTCAGGTACGTGTATTTTAATTCTGCTTTACTGAGTTTTCTCAAGTGCCTCTGCAAAAACTGTTTTATTGAATCTACTAATAATCAAATGAATCCTTCAACAATAACCAACAATAAGCATGTCGTATATTTCAGGTACGTGTATTTTAATTCAGAATTAGTTATTATATTTCTTTTCATTGTTATTTCTTAAAATCATTTTTCTGTACAGTGACAAATCTGTAGGGTGGTACTTGGATCATGAACATAGAGATTCGTATAGCGAAATAACATTCACAAACACTAAAAATTGTCTCCCTTGAATGCACAGCAATATCTTCTAGGCCTTTTTATTTTTTATGCAAATAAATATCGAAAAATGATTGCCGAGAAGCATATCACATAATACCTGAAACAACTCTTAGTGGGTTTGCACAAAGATAAAATAGAAGGCGTCAATTTTTAAGGTATGTTTCTTTATGTCTCTTCAATCTGCATTTGATTTCAATTTTCTAACCTATTTTTTGCACTCAAACTTATTTCTCTGTTATTCCATAACTTAAACAAATAACAATAGTGAATGGGTAATGCACGTCTATACAGAGCAAATATAAAAACCTGAGGTTGGGGGTGGTGGGGATCCTATGGTGAAAAGACACCCCCAACATCTTCAGTGGGGGAGGTGAGGAAGAGGTTGCATCGGCTGAGTGTTCCTGGAATTTTGATCAGGAGTCGTAACATTTCATTTTGGTAATTTACTTTGTGAAAAAATGAATGATTCAAATAAATTACACATTTTCATTTAATGTTTATTCATTGCACTAATAACTTGGATTGATTTTTTCACTCACATCTCCTTAGTTTCATTACTGTTTTGACAGGATTGGTGCTATCTATGGGAGGAAACTTACAATGATTGATACTGAGTATGGTTAGATTAAGAAAATGCACCATGTAGGTACGTGTATTTTAATTCTGCTTTACTTTGAGTTTTCTGAAGTACTTCTGTTAAAGCTGTTTAATTGTTTTTGTATACTTCGTTATTTTTTTTCAGGGTTCCGATTTGTTTGGAGGAGAAAATATATGTATTTTATTTAAAAAAAAAAATTTACGGCGTCGGTTATTTTAAAAACCGATGCCGAATATTTTTAACAAAAAATTATATACGGCGTCGGTTTTTTTAAAAACCGACGCAGAAAGGGTTTTCCGCGTCGGTTTTTAGAAAAACCGACGCGGAAAATCAGGTTGAAAGCGGTTTTCCGCGTCGGTTTTTAGAAAAACCGACGCGGAAAATCCTGTTCTAATCGGTTTTCAGCGTCGGTTTTTAGAAAAACCGACGCGGAAAATCCTGTTATAAGCGGTTTTCCGCGTCGGTTTTTCTAAAAACCGACGCGGAAAACCTCTTCGACTATATTTTCCGCGTCGGTTTTTTAATGAACCGACGCGGAAAATAATGTCTAAATGTAGCTTCGGCGTCGGTTTTATAAAAAACCGACGCCGAAGCTCATAAGCGAATTATTTTTCGCGTCGGTTTCTATGAACCGACGCGAAAACTCTATTTTTAACGTCGCCTATAAAGACGTCGGTTTATAACCGACGTTAAAAATTAAAAAAAACCGACGCGAAAAAGTGTTTTTGCACTAGTGGATGACATATCCATGGAATTTTTCATAGGGATTCCATGCATATAGAATATCCATGACATCATCTGGGTGATATTTGACTGATTCACGAAGTCATCACACTTCCTTACTATCAGGGAGCAGAGTTCAGTGGAGAGTTTGGGGAAGTTGTACGTGCGGGAGATCGTTTTCTTTCCTAGGGTGCCCTCGACGATTGTCTCTGACCATGATGCATGGTTTATGACACGATTATGGAGAGGCTTACAAGAGGAACTTAGGACCCATATGAGAATGTGTACAACCTTGCACCCCTAGACCGATGGGTAAACCAAGCACACTATCTAGGTATTGGAGGATATACTAAGGGTGTGCGTGTTAGACTTCGGTCATAGCTGGGAGGATATCCTACCCTTGGTATAGTTTGCATACAACAAAATATATAAATCAACCAATGATGTGACACATTTTGAGGACCTGTATAGGAGACCTTGTAAGTCACCCTTATGTTGGACAGAGATTGGTGAGACATCTCTTGTGGGCCCAGAGATGGTACAGGTGACGATGGAGAAAGTCCAGGTCATCTGTGAGTAGATGAGGAAAACCCATAACAGACATAAATATTATGTATATCATCATCATAGTCCCTTGAAGTTTGACAAGAGAGACTATATTTTCCTAAGAGTCTCCCCATGATGAGGATTATGGAGGTCCGGTGGGGGAAGAAAGTTATCCTCGAGGTTCATCAAGTCGTTTGAGATTGTGTATAGGGTTAGCGAGGTTGCTTACAACCTCACCCTACCCCCACAGATGGAGTGGGTGCAGAACATCTTTCACATGTCATAGATGAGTAGATACGTGCATGACCCTATGTACTATATCGACTGGGGATAGTTGGACATCAAGGATGGAGCCACTTTTTTGTAGAACCCAGTGGAGATCAAGGATTGATAGGAGAGGACCCTGTATGGATAGACCATCCCCTTGGTTCATATGATGTGGTTGCACAGTAATGTGTAGGATAGTTCCTAGGAGGAGAGCCTAGTGTGGGCTCAATATATTGGGTTATTTCTCTAGTTTTTCTTTTCAGGGACAAAAATATTGAAGGAGGGAATGATATAGATACCTAGTTTTCACCTTGTTAGACTTTGAAAATATATATATATATATATATATATATATATATTTAGAGCTATTGACTAAGACGGAGTGAGATTACGAGGTGTGGTGGGCCTAAAGTTAATTTTATAAAAATATTAAATAGATTTATATTGCACACACATTATACCTTAAAGAAAATGGGATAACTCTTAAATAGAACTCGTATCAGAAATATGAGGTCATAGCTAAGTCAGGAATATGGTATTTACCCTAGGTGAAACATAAAATGGGTCGGCACAGGGCGTTCAGATCCCTCGCCCATTGGTGGTGCATTCAGTGAGTTTAATTAATTTATTAAATTAATTAATTAAACCCATTTAACCAAATATGTTTCTATAAATGCATCATCATGGAAAAAAATTTCATGGTTAGCCTCATAATCCTGGAATTCTCCCATGACGCTCTCTACCCTCCTTCATTGGCGGATCACATCAAATGATGAAAAAACTCTAGATCGGATCAGATCAAAAAGCAGCAAACGCAACAGCTTCTCTCAAATCGTTGGAAGATGTGTTCTTCATCAATGAATGATCCATAATTGAGGTATGACTCATAAATTGGTGTTTTTATTCCCTTTTTATTAAATATTTTGAGCGGATAGACCCCTTCATTTGATATGTGATAAGTTGCAGCGTTTGTATTTGTCTGGGTACCGATTAATATGATTATCTCAATTGTTTTCTAACCCATATTTCCCTTTCTTGATCATTGGATAAGAACATTTGGACAAAGATTTTTAAAAAATTATTCTTGTTATTTTCCACCTTGTTTCTTCACATTCATAACCGGTTGGACCATGAGGTCCCGGTTCAACAATTATCAGGGGGTACAGAGCCCGATCGGACCCCCAGATTCATAGCAGTTTCACGAATGAGGATAAGACCAACAATAATAGCACAAATATAGAGTGCTTGTGAGATATGGGTATTTATTTAGGTGATTCCAGATCAAGATATCAAATATTTAAGGTGTGGTGGTGTGTGGGATGTGCGACAGACATCCAAAAAAACTATTGATCCTATTTCTGGTGAACGATGGCCGGAATCCACAAAACATAGCTAGATCCACCATTTTTAGCAGAAGATAGGCCGAAATCGATGGCAGAATGGACATATTCAAGCACATATCATATATATAGATTTCTGGTGAAAACCTGAATACACATTGTGTATAAGGATGAACTCATGGTGTGTATCCCCTTAACAGTGGTAGAGATTATGGTTTTTATAAAACTTAAGGATGACATGGTGTGTAGTCCTCCTACACGTCATGTACCCCTTCCCAAGATGAAAAACTCGTGTGATTTATCACACGGACATGATGTCATGTGGGAGTACACAGCCAGGTACATGTTCGTGTACCTAAGTACATAGACATTATCTTGTCACAAAGGTGGTACCTCATGGGAGGCAACATGTCATGTACAGATTACATGGGGTCCGGTACACAGACATGGAAAGTAGGACACAGCCCTGGTCCCAGTTAGCCTGGAAACATAATGTAGTCCACCTACACGGCATGTAATATTATATGGGGTGGATCCATGTTCTAGATAGGGAGACGACCAAGCGGTGGAGAGGGACCACACGCTGTGTGGGTTTCCTGACATGCCATGTATCCCAAGTTCCTTTTATAAAAAGCTTCAAAAGTTCATATATCTTTCATTTGAAATCATATTTTGGACTACGTGTAGCATATCCTGAGTGTTTTTCTGCATATAACACAATGGTGACCTCATTTGTGGATTACGATATATGATATAGAATGCTTCAGCATGAATCTTACTTGGGTGATGCTCGATGACAGTAATGATTATATAGGATCACTAGAGGATTCTTCCAATTGAAACCCCCTATCTGATAGGGTGTGGGTTCTCAATTATTAGAGTGGAACCCCCCAATGGTATCAGGGTGTGGTTCCTTGACCAATAGATTGGAACCCCCATCAGCATAGTCGCGAGTCCTCTAAAACTACCTTTCGAGCAGAACCCCCAATCAGATAGGGTGTCATTCCTCGATGACCAGAGTGAAACCCCCTTGTTGTACCAAGGCACGAGCCCTAGACTTATAAGTGGAACCCCTATAAGATAGTGTGTGGATACTTGATGATTAGAGTGGAACCCCCCATTAGAATGGGTATGGGTCCTCTACCTTACTGAGTGGAACCCCCTATCAGCATAGGGTGTGGGTCCTTGTGGCCCTAGAGTGGACCCCCCCCCCCATCGGCATGGGCACAGGTCCTCTACAGATTCTTATTGAGTGGAAACCTCCTTACATACTAGGTTGAGGGTCCTCTACTTCATGTTTATGGCCCCTTGACTATGCGGAATAATGATGAGGCATTTTTAGACTTGGAAGGATACTTCTAGGTAGGCATGTGAGATATTGGGCATCATTGATGGACTTTTGGAACTATTGGATACTCTTATTCTTGGGATAATATATGAGATTAAGATCACATTACTATATCATTTGGGCTTCTTTATTGAGAATATATATATATATTCTTCCTTTATATCCACACCTTGTATTTGGTTACTCTCTTTCTAGGAGAGGTGAATACGCATGGGGTATGTCATGTGCTTTCCGTGTCAAGGTTTTCATGGTTGTATGAGTCTAATCTCCTACTATAGGTGGAAATGACTCGATGGGTAGTTCATATACTCACCGTGTTTAGCCCCTTGTGTTTGGACGAGCTTACTTTCACTCTCTTTTGGGGTTAAGATATTATCTTTTATTATATCATGTATCTACAATATTTCTATTCCTATTGTATCTCTTACTACTCCCTCTTCAACTTTAGGGGTGTCCTATTGGGTATGTATATACCCACCCCTACATGGGATTTGCCCGCACATGTCTTGTCTTATGTAAACGACGAATAGGTCAACCATGACTTCAAATGAGGTTAGGGATACTTGGTGATTTGGACCACATACGGTGGTCATAAGGGATTCAGAAGCTGGTATCCCCATGATAGTTATTCTTTCGGTGTTGGTCGCCAGCCCATGTCCTATGGAGGCGAGCTTGGGGTAATTGTGGCTCAAGCCTTGGTTTGGGTCTGGTCATGACAATAACTAACTAATATATTTGTAATAAATAATTATAAATGAAGTTTATAAAAGTTTATAGGTATAAATATGGTTCTAAAATAGGTGATTGATCAGGTTACTTTTTTTATATAGGATATTAGAGCACGTTTGGTTGAGCAGGAATAAAAGGTAAGGGTTTCTCATCTCAATTTATTTCTTTGAGACATGTTTTGTTTATGCACCTAATTTTATTTAAATGGTTTTTATACTATATATTAGATATATAATATCATGAATTGTATTTTATTCATGGTATTTTATGAATAATTTCAAGCTCTCACTTTCAAGGTATTTTTATTAAAATGTTTCTTAAGTCGTAATGTATATTGATAACTCAAAACTTCTTTCTTTGAGTTATGTTATTTCTTCTTCCATTCTTGGTTTATTCCACTATAAAATTGTATTATATTTTATATTCTCATCCAATCTAGGGAAAAATTAATCTTTAATTAAAAGCTCCTTCCATGATAAATTTCTTTCTCATAAAAGTATAACATTATTAAAAATAATTCACATCCTACTCACGTAATCTCTTTTACTTCAATATTCATGTTTTATATTCCTGGAAATGTTATCCTTTATATTTGGAAACCCAGTTATGTGATATATATTGTTATCTTCACATTTCTATTTTCATCTTTTCAAAATTAAATTTTATTACCCTTTTTACAAAGTGGGATTTTCAATAAATTTATTTTAATATATTAAAAAGGTTTTCCATTCATGTTATATTGTTTTATCTTTCACTCCACATTTATTTGAGATAGTATTTATGTTTTTTAAGTATATAATATTGAATTTTATTTTTAAAAGTAAATTATTTCAAAAAAAATCACTTCACCTTTTTGAAAATTACATTTCAAAGTTATCATAACTTTATCTTTTGTGCCAAAGATAAAAGTGTTTTATAAAAACTCTTTTACGATTTCACTTCCATTTTATCTTTATCTATAAAGGATTTATTTACATGGATATTATTTTCTATAAACCACACTATAAATGTTATTATAAAATACTCTTTATTGGTGATTGAATTTTTGGGTATAAACCATTTTCATTCTTGAGGTCAATTTTAGTGATACCATCTGGAAATGTTATGAAACCCATTTTGTCCGTAGGTTATTTATAATGCAATGAATCATTATTTTCTACTAGAACATGTATTTATAGATAATGAACGGGTGGGGTCTTATATCAACCTCTAATTCATTGGTTGTGCTTTTATATCTCATGAGATAATAAGGTTGTGTGTGGACATGATCATGTTATGCTTTGTTCACATGACAGTGTGTGGACATGATCACATATAGCTTTTTTCACATGATGGAATGTAGACATGATTAGATATTGATTTATTCATGTGATGGTGTGTGGAAATGATAATATATAGATTTTTTCACATTATTATTCATGTACATTATCACGTTTTTCTTTCTCACATGATTGTTATTGGACATGATTTCTCTTAACTTTGTTCATGGTATCAAGATTTTCTATGTCTATTCTTATGTCGTATTTTTATGTAATATGCGTGTGATTATGCTCCAGGGCTGATGTTTGTCATCTCACACACCTATGTCATGGTACATGTTTGTTCAATTGAAATTATATTTTTTCGTACCATTACTTATGGATAACTATTATTGTTCCATGTTATTTTTAATAAGATATTTCTCCTCTACTCATGTTTTATCATATGCTTGTGATCTAAACTTTGACAAAATATTGATTATTTTTTACCTTACATAGAATTTGAGCTCACCCATTTATTGTGTTTCCATTCCCCAGGTTATGATGATGAATATAACTTATGAGAATCTTGGAAATTTTTCTAGATGGGTTCAATTATGGAGAAAAGTTTATAAGTATTGTAAAACAAGTTACATGGGTAACCAGTCCTCAAAGGAATCAAACCATCTATTATTGGGATTGTGTGATTAGTGTGAGATGTAATGTTTAACTTATGTAAATGATATAAAATTAATTTATGCTTATCTTGGACCATATCACTTGATATCAAAACCTGTGTTTAAAATTATATGTTTTTAGTATTAGACCTGGGAGTGTGGGTCTGGGGAATCTCACTAGGTGTCACTAGCTAGAGCATAATAATAAACTAGTGAAATATGTAATCCCAAATATCTTAACTAACTAATATTGGTTCCCCATGATATATATATATATATATATAATAGAGGTGATCCATAATATGAAACTAAGTAAAAAAGTATACTAAATGAAAATTGTCACACACCCTCATCTCCGAACACACGTCATAGAAGCATCCCGTTTCTCAAGAATAATATATCACAAATTTATAACAAACATGTCCTCTAAATGGGACTTTTACATAACTTGATTTTATATAACAAAATAAGGGACACACTTCAAGGATGATTTTACATCAATAAAAACCTTTTAATAAAGTGACAACCTAACATTTACATCTTTCTTTGAGAAAACATTTTATGAAATCATCTTTGAAAAAAAATCACATAACCATCATCAACATCACTCAACAAACTAATCAAAAAAGGAATAAAAATACCTTTAATAAATCCAATAAAACCATTAATTTGAAAGAAAAACCTCTAAAAATGCTTGGAAGAGCCCTTCTATAATTTAAAATAAAGGATTCTTTTGAAAATACCCACAAGGAAATTTTATCAAGTGGTATATTTGAATCCTTGAAAAATATAGATTTAAACTAAATTTGATACATGAAAACCATTTCATAATATTTTGTTGACCATGTTAAAGAATAAAAATAATTTATAAGACTAATAACTATACATAATACAATTCTTAGAATATTAAAACGTGGATTTAAAGGGGAAATCAATCATGGTTTTAAAATTAAAAAAAATCCATGGAGAAAACCTACCTCAAATTCACTACTTTTACTAGACACAGTGTTAGTCCATCTTAATAAGGAAAGAATATCCTTAGAGGACCAAGAGGAACCCTAAATCAAGTAAACCCCTAAATAAATTCGATTAATTTGAAAACCTAGGTTCCCATGACCATTATAGGGTAAGAAAATTGGTGTAGAAGAGAGAAAAATTGGAGTGGAGAATATCTCGATGAAGAAACTAGGAAGAATCACTATCCTTTGATGAGAAATAACCATGTAAAGGATAGAGAATGAGGTAGAACCCTTAAGGGTCAATGCCTGGTAGATACCCAACCAAGAGGTATAGAAATTAGATGTAGGATCACTTAAATAGAGTTTATAAAATAAAATTTATTCATGTTTTAATGGGATATATGATTTTTCTACATGGTTTAGAAAACCATTCAGAAACTGTGCAGATGCTATTGGAATCACATTTTTGAATTATAGGTGATAGTTTCATAGTTTTGGAAAACAGTTCCCAAATCATGTATCTTGTAAACATTCCCAAAAACTAAAAAAAACTCACCCTAAACACCTAGTAAAGCCACCCAATGATTAGTGAATGAAATATTTATCATGTAGTGACATCGTGGGTGTCGCAGTTCTTTTTTCCATACCACTGTATGCTTCTAGAATGTCTTAAGAGAATAGGGTGATAAAAGGATAGATGTAGTTAAAATTACTTATGGCTGTTTAAATTTATGAAACTAAGGAATACCTTGACATCCAAAAAGACAAAATTTCTGACAATTATATGATGAATAACATTTTGAAACTCAATCAAATCTCATGAAGGGCCTTAAAAACCACCAAGAAAATTGGAACTCCTTCATCAATGATAATTGAGTGTAATATAAGCATCAAAATACAATAAATATAGGAAAAAAAAATCCATATCAAATTATATGAAAGGATCAAGGTTAGTAAAACTACAACTCATTGCAAGGTATGGTCAGGTTGGGGAAACTAAAAAACTCACCCAATATTTTTACACCACTACAACCCCCAAGGAAACAAAGGAGTAGAAAAAGAAGGAATTTCTATATTGGTCTATCCACAATATCAAAACTCCATTAATACACTAACTCTATAAAACACCCACTTACTCCCAAAAACTAGTAAGAACAAGATCATTAGAGAAGAAGAAAACTCAGTAGAAGAAAAAAGGTTTGCAAGGGATATCATTAAAATTTAGAAATACCATAATATGATGTCATATCCAACAGGTTTTAAATGTTCCATAAAGTTCAAGATATTAAGATTTTTTATATCACCACAAATAAAGATAATAACGATAGACTAGGTAGGAAAAGATAAGGTATGGTTGGAAATACTTCAAACAAAACCTGCCCTGACAAGAAAAAACAACTCCAGTCTAGGGGTGAAGGTGGAAAAGGGAGTTATCTGGGACCCCATTATTGAAATACTAGATCTTGGTGAACCCATATGAATAAAAAAGACACCATATAAGGCATAAAATTAGATAAGGATAACATTTATCCCAATTACTGAAGCACACACCCAGTAATTCTCATGCACAACCACTCAATAGAAAAGCCGCATAATGAGGCTAGAATCCCATCAACACAAAAAAAGTGTGACCAATAATCGAGGTGTAAGAAATATAAAAATAACCAACACTATATAAGTAACAATCAATGGGTTTTTCAAAGGAATACATCAAAAAAAATATTTCATTAAAAGCTTTAGCAGCATTAAACTCTATAAGCATAAATCCCAAAATAGATAATCATCAGCTTCCCAAAACTGAGTTACTCCTAGAAAATGATGGGAATCGCCCTATGTATCATACATAGAGACAAACCTTCACCCTTTAATCATGACCGTTATTGGAATAATTATCTAAATAACATGAAACATGAATCCTATATAAACCACATGATGAATCCAAATGCATAAATCCACCAAAATAAACACACTACAAAACACCATTTTCTTTCAGAAACCACCTAAACAAATTTATGAGTTTAAAACATAATATATAAAAGTAAGTACACCTTGAAAAAAAATTCACCCCTTATTAAAAAATAACAAACCAACCCTCAGAATATTTTCATCTCATTTAAAAAACCAAACAAAATTCATTTCACAATTCCACTATAAACTAACTCCTAATTTCCTACTAAAGTATTTAAAATAATTTATAAAATTCCACTGTCTATATTCAAAATACGACCGAAACTTCATTATAAAATAATCTTATTTTGAAACACACCACAAGTTTCAAAATCATTCCATAATTAATCTATAAAATTTGGTTTTCAAAATCAAAACATTTAAATTACTTTCTAAAAACTTTCACAAATTGAAACCACAAAAGTGACTCAAAAGAATTTATAAGACCCCACAATAAAAACTTTAAAACATTTTAGACATCACATCATTCTTATTAAAATAAAACACTTATGAACTCATATTATTTAATCTATAACCAATATATTTTATAAAAAATATATTTAGAAGAATCATCATAATATTAATCATCTTTTTAACATAATTTATACTATATGTGAAAACAACTTTTATCACTCAATCATTCAATATCCACTATTGATAATACTAAAAATTTTAAAACCATTTTAGAATATTTCAAATAAATTTTCATAAACCCACACAAAAAAAATATAAAAATTCTATAATTAAAAAATAGGTTTCCCAAAAAACTAAATTTTATTGTATATTTTAAATATTTTAGAATCATATCTATGTTTAGGAAACTTTTCCTCTTTTAAAAATAATACCAATAATTTTATCACTAATTCCAAATTATTCTAAACCATATAGAATCTCTCAATTAATATTAAATCAACCATGAATGAGAATAAATAATTTTTAATCCTTAGGGAAATAAAATTTCAAAGACGCAAAAAATTTACCACTGCACACAGTTTGAAAAATCGTGCACCAACAGTGCAATGTCCACTAGAAGATATTAATATTGGTCAACATGTTCCATGCACGAGGTTCAATACCATTCATAGTAAACCAATCATCCCAGGATATCTTCCCAATTCTTCTTAAAAATTATAAATTTATTAATACAACCCATAAATATTCAATATAAAGCAATAATACTCAAATAAAGACTAAAAATATCAAAAATAATTGATAAACAAGCATGAATTCAAGACACATCAATCACATACAACCTTGTAAAATCAAGGTTTAAATGAGAGAAGTATTGGTGAGACACTAATTTTCATATATATACCTTATGTTCTGATAGTCATATCTCATCTCTACTATGAATCCCCAAACAAAAACCAAGATTTGATACCATTTTCTCATGAACCAACTCAGAATACCATAGACCTAGGTACCTGATTCGGCCTGTGACATGGCCTAGAGGGTGTTCCCTTTCCCCACGGACTGTAAAATAGTGTCAGGCATCAATATACACACCATTGAGAACAATTTTTCATGATATATTAAATAAACCAGCAAGGGACTTCCACCCAGAAATTCGGTATGACCCATAAATACTTTTTAAGGACAAATGAATAAAGTGAGTTATTTTAAAATAAAATAAAAATAAAAAATATTATAAGAAAATTAAATATAACACATGACAAAAAATCATTACCAATAAAATATATAAAATACATTATAACAATATACAAAGTTATCTAATACATGATAAAATAATTATAAAAGAGAGAAAGTTGATAATGTTGATTCATCAATCGAAAAAAACACCAAAATAAAAACTAAAACCACAACTACCCATCTCTATGAACAATTGAAACATCCTCACATACCACCACCAACCAAACCAAACAATAATATGATATTTGGTTGTCGTATCCATATAGAACATGAACTGAACCTAAAATATAAATAGGAAAGAGAAAAATATACCCAATAGGTATCCTCCCAAAATTCCATGCATAACCTTTATGAATAGATTCATTTAATGATAGTTTGAAATTCAAGTATAAATGTAAGCTTTTCACATCTTATTAAGAACCAATAACATGCTACCATCATTGGAACTAAGATATATATATATATAATTAAGGTTATACTTCATATGAAAAAGGGTAAAAAGTATACTAAATGAAAATTGTAACACACCCACACCTATGAAAACACTTCACAAAAGTATCCCATTTACAAGAATAAAAAGTCACAAAGTAATAACAAACATGTACCCTAAATATGACTTCTCCATTACTTTATTTCACACAATAAAACAAGGGTCACACATCAAGGGTAGTTTTATATAGAGAAACCCCTTTTTTAGAGTGCTAACCAGGCCTTTAAATTATTCTTTAAGAAAACATTTTATAAAATCGTCTTTGAAAAAAAATCACATAACCATCATCAACATCACTAAATGATAAAGAAATAAATAGATATAGATTTAATAAATCCAATCACATCTTTAATATTATATCCTTTCACAATTTTGGAAGATCCCCACCATACATTAATAAGAAGGATCCCTTTGTAAATACCCACATATATTGTAACGTCCCCTGATCCAGTACTCTCTCACATGGCCAAATCAAGTTGGTTACTGGACCTCAAACATGCCTCCTTGTATTCCAGAGGTTTCTGACTAGCAGTGAGGGTGTAGAGAACATAGTGGGGAGATTATACCCCATGGTACAAAGTTATACTACAATGGAAATAAACAAATATAATAAATATCATAGTAAGTGAAAATAGCAGGAACAATACAACATACAACTAGAAGATAAAGGAAGAACCCATACACCAAATAATAGTGAACCAGGTAATGATAGGCTGGAATGTAGATAAATATAATACAAAAGTAATATAAATAAAATATTGTGCTGACACAAATAAACTCAAAATACCCTAGTCCCAAACCCATTTTCGGTCCTATCTCCAAGCTCCAAGCCATCTAAAAAGAAAAACTCAACAAAATGGTCCTTTTCCCTTACCCAAACATACATCCATTTAATCTGCTCGATTACCAAATGGCAGCTCGAATAGGGTGTGAGTAAAACTCAGTAGGTCTACATAACCATGTATAAACAAAACCAGTATGATAGTAAGTTCATGCACTAAGGTGATAAACAAGTATATTAATTAAACAATTAATACAATATAACAATTAACCAATTTTGGAACCATGCCAGAATATCTTTAAGCATGTATCACAACCATTCCAACCATAAACACATGTCCATGGAATAATCACATAACCAGTTCAAGCCCTATAATAATTACAACATAACTAAGTCAATCCATTTATATAATCATTTCATCATAATCAAGCAAAGCCATTTATGTAATCATTTCACCATAACCAGACCAAGTCCTTTATATAAGAATTTTCATATAACCGAACTGAGTCCTCTATATAAACATTTTAGTATAACTTGACCAAGTCCTCTATATAATAATTTTAGTATAACTGGACCAAGTCCTATATATAATAATTTCAACATGAATCACAAAACAAGTCATAGTGGTAAGAATAACACAACATAATATCATAAGCCACAATGGTCAATTCAGCCAATTATCATTTTTCTTTTAATTACCCACACATTCATTAAATTATATATTAAGTCATTATCATGATAGTGTAAACACAAATTTCATAACAATTATCACCAATCATTTCAATAATAAAGTATTCCATTTTCTAAGGTGAATCTATCATAAGAAAACATGTAACACCCTGACCCCAATTACCCAGAGTCAGTGCATTATTACATAACATTGGCATGATCACAAAAGATCAAGTCTCGAAAGAACGATTAGTTTAGTATTTTTGGAAGTACTAGATACATTCATAAGGTTTAAATTACATCATAAAATGAAAAAAAAAACTACAATAGCATTGTTTCCATAGACCACACTCATATCCCCTCAAACTATCCCTATATGTCAGTCATAAAATACTTCTTTGCATCCTGGGAAAAATAAAACATAGAAATGGGTGAGCTCAGATGCTCAGTAAGGATAATAATATAGCGGAAACTTTCATAAATAAGCATAAACATTTAAGGAAATGTATAAGACTAAAACAAAATCCTTTAAAAATTGAACTTCAGCATAATATGGAAAAGATAAAATCAAATAATTCCACTTACTTACTCACATGGATATTCTACTAGTCGAATAATCACATGCAATATCAATAGCCACTTTCATAATGATGGAATGCATAATTCCAGACTTTCATAACCACATATTCAAGGCCTTGTGCCAAAAATACAAATAATATTTTGTCAAGGTCTTGTGCCAAGACACTAGTTTTTCTCATGAGACCTATCGATGCATCGAGGAGGTATAGCGGGCTCCACCCATCACATACTAAGTTCAATGCATTCCTCATATGAAAAGGTTTGAACATAACATAAACATTCGTATTAAAACTAGCATACGAAATGTCAATACTTTATCTATAAACCATGAAAGGTATAAAAATAACACATCCACATTCAAACATATCACAAAACCTTCAATAAAATATGTAAGTTTTGTATCATAATAAATCAACTTCAAATAAACTTAAAATCCATCAAAGGATGTTGACATAGATGAAATCAATACTTTTTTTAGAGAAATATCTCTTTCTATTTTGAAATCAATTAAAATTAATATAATTATAAAAGAAAACATTCATTTTGAAAATATTCTTATAATCTTGTAAGGTAAGATTTTATGATGTTATAACGGCAGAAAATAGTTATACCCGCCGTATAAGTTAAAAAAAGACATTCTTACCTTAATTTTGTCGAAAAGGTTATAAAGGACTTTGTTTGGAAAATGATAGAAAGATTCCTTTATAAACATCTTATAAAAAGTAAAAAAAGGGTATAAATTACTTGAACCCATAGTATATAAAATAGTAAGAATGTTTTGAAATATATTTTTAAGAAACATGGATGTGGATGATAAAGAGGTCCCAGTAGATACTTACGTAACTCGGATAATAAAGAGATTGTAAAATTAACTCTTATCTTGTACTTTTCCTTGGTAGAGGGTAGGTTAACCCCCTTTATAATGGTTAAATAATTGTTATTAAATTATACAATAATCATATACATTAATATGATATCATATATGATCTTTTAACATTGCTTTGTTAATAATATCTTAGTATTATCGTTGTTTCGGGTGTTAACAGATTCGTTTTCCTTTATATTATTTGTTATGTGAGTCATATTTGTTATAAATGGGATGTATCTTATTAATATATAGAATTATATCAAGTCTTTAAACATTATTTTTAATAATCTAATGAAAAATAGTCTTGAATGGATACGATGGGGAATGAATCTCTTCGTGTTCGTGGAGACGGTAATCCGTACGTACGCACGAGCGAAAATATCATTATTTTGATCTTAAAATAATATATAATTCGATGTTATATCATATATAAAGAATAATTATCATGTTATATTTATTATTTACATCAATTTCACATCATTATTATACCCATCCAAATAATAATGTATTGAATAATAATTACACCACGACGTGGAGACGGTAAGTCGTATGTATGCACGTATGGTGACATATCATTCAAAGGATGGATATAATAATGAATATGGTTGTAAAATATGTATAATAACATCAAAATATATATAAGATACTGGAGTTATTATTTTATAATGGAAACAATAAAGAAAAAGGAAGTGAAAGAAGAAAGGAACTTGAAAGAGGTGATGAAATATTTACCTCTTCTTCAGGTTCTTCCTTTTGATTTGATCAAAAGGGCTCCTTAGGTTGGATTTTTGACTACATTAAGGCCTCTGGGATGAAGGTAGGATAGTTGAGAGGGTATTTGGTTAGATTTTGGCTGAGACAAATGGCTTTGAAGGTGTGAATTAGAGATAAGGGGGAGTACCCTTTTATAAGAGGGGTGAGGGGCACCTTAGGAAAAGCTAGAAATATTATTTTATAATAAAATCATTTTCGGTTTATAATGGCTCCAAAATAAATTATTTAAGGTGGGGATGGGTCGAAAACCACTCAACCAATAGTTTTTAGATGGTTTTGGGTCACTATATTAACTTTATCTTTTAGATTTAACTCTTAGTTAAATAGTTTGACATTTACCATGTCTCTTTGTATTTTTATATGGTTAATAAACTTACTATATAATTTTAATAGAACACCAATTGGTTCATTAATGATTCACCTATCATTATATAATTATTTTGTCCAAACCATAGATTTTTAGGAATATAATATCAATTAATAATATAATATTTGTTTTATAAACTATTTTATGTCAATTTTGACACTATTTGGTATTTTGTTTTTGTTAAATTAATAACAGCATTATTACTTCAAAACAATTAATCTAACCAACCCTAACATGCTATATTAACCTATAAAATTAGTGGAATTCATAAAAAGTCTCAAATTATATTTATTTGGTTATTTATAATATCAATTATTTTAATCTTTCATTAATACGGTAATTATTGCATCATCATTGTGTCATAAATAAATTTAATTATTTAATATATAAAAAATATAAATAAAATACCATTATGTAGGAAATATTTTTATCTGTATAATTAATATTTATAGTCGAATTTATCTTATGTGTAACCCTATATTAAAAATGGTTTAGTTATTAAACATTGAATTTAACACTTTTAACTCTTCTTAGAATTAAATAATAATAAATGTCCTAATCTAATCCAAGTGGACCTAAAGGATCATATTTTATTACTAAGGTTGTTTTTGGTCAAATTAAACTTATCTAATATAATTAGGACATGTGGTAGGGTAATAATAATATCATGTTTACCCTTAAATACCCGATTTATTTTTAACTGCGGTAAATAAAAGTAAAAAGTTGCTCTTCACCAAAAATTATTTTCATCTTATTGAACCAAATTTTTCTTATTGATATAAAATATGTCTCTTGGATTTTTTAAATTCAACTCATAGAAGCAGTAAAATTAAGTTTTATGTAAATTTGCAAATGCTCTAGGAGGTGGGTAAAAGATGGTAACAAGTTCAATAAAATTTTTATATATCTAAAATTATTATAAACTGACTCCAATGAATTAAATTGAACTTATATAGGTATTATGTAAATATTTTGACCTAAAATAAATTTAAAAAAATAAATAATTATTTAAATAAAAATTCAGTTTTAAACTATAACTCAGTGTTTTTCACTATTCATCAAAAATTGAAAGTTTTCAGAAAAATACCAAAAATTCACCCTAAGATAATTTCAATATACTGAATCCAAAAATGAAGTCCATTTTGAAAGATAAAATTTATAAAATTTTAAAAGGTGTGTATTACTATTCATAACGGCTAGTTTGATTGGTTATGGTGTGTTAGAACTCAAAGTTGCGTACAACACACGCTATTTTATTATTCAAAGAGAAGCGTATCGTAGAAGCTTAGGGTGTTACAAAACACCTGAAGTCTCATGTCATGCTAAATCACACCTTAATCCATTATCCATATCTTTATTATACAAGGGTAGGATCACCCTATGGATAGTCGTAGGCTAGTTCTCAACACCATTGGACCCAAATGGATCTAAGGAATAATCTAAAACATGATTTATCATCACCCATTATTCACTTAATTAATGCATACATTATGTCAGTGCAATCACACCATATTTCACATACTTAACCAGTTAGAAATAGACAATAGGGTTTCATTCTAGACCACGTACCTTTAATCTAGTGATCAAAACAATGCTTCCAATAGGTAACACCAACAAGAATGAAGGTGAACAAAATCCCAAGGATAACCTAGATCACACAAGATCCAAATAAAAACTAGATTCAATAGTGGTTAAGAGATTATATCGCGACAATAGAGAACAAGAGAAATAGAGGGTAAAACCAAAGAAAACCCACATACCAGATATTGAAAACTTGATAGAGACATATGAAAGTAAAGAAAGCACTCCAAAATCGCTTGGATTTTCCCTAGGGTCTGAGGGAGAGAGTTTCACCATGAATGAAATAAAAAAATTCACACATCATTGTTTAAAACTATTGATCGAGTGAAATTCATGACATTAAATCCTTTCGCATCATGTATTTATCAATTTATTATTTACACTGAAAAATGTGTCACCTCAGGTTAAAATAACCCCAATTGACCATTTCACATCATAAACTAGTTTCATGAAGTGTAAGTGTTTCAAATTCTGAACCAGTTCATGACATCTGATCAGAAACATTTACACATCGTGTAACATGTTCATAGTGTGTAAATGTCTAGTAGACAGCTCTCAACCCAGCTTCTGCAGGAAAATCTCAAACCACTTCAAAATAATTCCAAACAATGTAAAACCCTTGTAATCATTTTGACATGCTTAAAACCTAACTCCGTTAATTCAAAAAAACATATAACCCTAAACTTTAGTTCATTTTACCTAGAAATTACTCTACATCCCCAAAAAGAGACTTGAACACCAAGGTTTAAAGAAGAAATAAAACCCCACTAAAAGTGGTTCAACCCAAACTCAAAGAGGGATGTCCCTAGAAAAAAGGCAAGATCTTACAACCCCACCACCATAAAACAGCTCATCCCCAAGCTAGTCCTAGCATCACTATGGGGTCGTAGCGAACAAGTTTGGTGTAAAAACTCATATTTTCATGAGGGTATGGATAGTTTTTTTTTCAATTTGATTCTTTTATTTTATCTTGGTAATCATGAACTATGGACTACGAAATATTTGATGAGCGTTCGATGATTTTTCAGAGCCCGAAGCTCTGGGAATTGGGAAAACATGTTTTGTTGCAGGATTACTGCATAGTTAGTACTAACTGTTTGAGGTAACCATGCAGGGATATCAGTGGCCTGTAGGAGGTCACACAGTTGTTTGAAACCATGTGGTACTTGGTGCATAGTCATGTGATTTGTCTCAAACAAACTGTAGTAGAAATTTGTACGGGTTGCACACGGTTACCCAAACTATGTTTTTAGCCCATGTGAGGTCCTCCTTGGATAGTGCCATGGTGCATGATTCATGCACGATTTGGCCAATCATGAGCACAAACCATGAAATCCTATAATAATGGGTGATTTTATGAAAATTCCCTTAATGAAATTATTTCTTAAACCCTTCTTTTCCTCCTCCCATTTCAAGTGGATGAATATTTGTTCTTCTCCTATAGCTCTCCATCAAGCCTCATCTAGATAATTTGATAACTCATAGATCTGGACACCGAATCAAGATTCGTCAGAATCATTGGATAGATTTAGGTAAGATCTCAGATCCACTTCCTTTTTTATCTAATTTTATATTCCTATCAGTTGTGCTATTTTGGTGCAATCTCATTCACCCTATTTTTAGGTAGATTATATGTTCTTAATTTATCTTCCAAACTGCTTTGAATCTGAAGCTTATATTAGATAAATGATTCATATAATACCCTAAGGTAGGGGATATATATTTTATTCTCAAATGTTTTGGTGGTTTCATAGCCTTTTTTTGTGTCATGCGCCGGCCTTTGTCGTGCGTTACCTTAAAATGATTTCTTTATTTCTAAATTGATATACGAATGATTTAATACTCATGAGATAGCTTTTTAAGTAATTAGAGGATGAAAACTTCAATAATGGACACCCCTTGGGTGTTCCATCTTGAAATCCCCCTTTATATTTAATTTATTAAGCGATCAGAAAACCTTCTAAGTGTACGACATGGATTTTAAATGGTTTTCCCTCCTCTTTTACACAATTTCTTAGTTGCCAAAGCACCTTCTAAGTGATTGGATCATTTAAAATAGAACTTTCACACCTTGTTTAATTAAATGGTAATTTTATATATAATAGATTATATTTATGATGGTTTTATTTGCTTAAATGAATTAAATGGATTAATTGTAATAAATTTTAATGGGTGTAAAGGCCACACCTAATGATGCATGCTTTATTATATGATTTATATAAACTGTGATGCTTTGGTTATATTGGATTTTATGATTAAAATTAATATGATTTGATTACTCAGTTATTATTATTATTATGAAAAATATATTGAGATTGGTTGTGGAATTATGGTTAAGGGACTTGTTGAGCATGATGTTTCACTCTCCCTTACATTTGGGTGTTGAGCATGATGTCTCTTGACATTATACTGTTATTCAGGTGATGGGAATGACGTTCCATGTTCCTATGTTTAGGGTGTTGGGCATGACATCTCACCCCACCTATCTCGAGTAATGATCATGAAGTCTCACATTAATTATGAGATTCAGGGCTTGTACCCTATACTTGAGCCTATCATCTCATTTAGACTGGTTATGGATGTTTGAGTTATACCCCATTCCATCCATAACCTATTATCTAGGTATATTCCTACTTATATCTGTACGTAATTAGTTCATATAGGTGGATAAAATATATAACTATACTATATATATATATATATTATTACTATGTATATGTAGTTATAAATTAGACTTATTTTGGATTATGCTGAAGCAGGTAGATCCCACATAATGTTCTTTGGGAACCTAAGCTAGCTGGTGTTTATTTTCAGAATTTTTTATTATTCATTATTACCTACACACTTCTGGTTCTATTTACTTTTCTTGGATTACCTCTAGACACCATTGGTGGTGGCCTACTAGGATTTTATCTCACACCCTACTTGGGATGCCTTTGGTGCCTAAGTAGATTACTTATCTATAGGTATGGATAATTGAAAGCTCCCTATTAGAGATTATTTATTTTCTTTACTTATATCATAGATCATGAGAGTATAGGACCAAGAATATGCTCGAGATACTAGTGGAGAAGTCATTTGTACTTTTTGTAGTTTTGTATAGCATGTTTTATATACCCATCCCCAGTTTCCCCTTTTTTTATACCAGCATTCCATAACATTATCATTGTATATGAATCATCTTGTTGTATTTTGATACTATTATAGTTGTTGATTATTTATTCTTCCGTAGTTGATTATTATATTTTTTGTACTCTACTTCCACTACAGTGGGTTATTGGTCTATTGTTATTGTGTCTGCTTATATATGATTCTTCTATTGTCTGTTTATTTACTATATTCATTATGACACTCTGATATGAGGGTTTAGTTTCCCCACTGCACCACCTTTACACTCTCGTTACTAGTTGGAAGCATCTGGCATATGGGGAGGTGTGCTTGAGGTCATTTGACCCACCGACTCGGGTCACGGGTTAAGTGGATCCCAGGTCGGGATGTTATAAAGTGGTTTCAGAGTTTGTTTATTATTATTATTGTTACTTGATTCCACTAAAACATGTTATTGGTCCTTTCATATTATGGTCTTCTTTTACACTACTATATTTATCTATATACCATTATTATTATCATCACCAGAGGGTATAGTCTCCAAATTATCACCTCTTTACACACTTGCTGCTAGTTGATAACCTTTGGCATATGGGGAGGCACGCCTAAAGCCTAGTGGCACACCGACCCATAGCACTGTTTAAGTGAAATATGGGTCTGGTTGATACATTTGGACACTATGATTTCATATCAGACTCCCTCTCCTAGGTATCCTCTTGAGCATGCCCATGTTATCGCTACACTCGAACTAGAGGTATAGTCTTTCCCCAGAGATACTTCTCACTATAGTCCACAATCCATATTGGATGATCCTCAAAGGATGCATATACACTAATCTTGACATCATAAACTTCTACCACATGATAAGGGTCTGAATGATATATTCAAAGATGATACACATGAAACAAATCATACATTTCATTGTAGCGTTGTGGAAGGGCTAATCTATACGCCACTGGATCGACCCTTTCCACTATCTCAAATAGCCCGACAAACCTGGGTGCTAGATTTCCTTATTTCTTGATATGGTGTTTCCCCAACCCAAGAGACACCCGAAGAAAAACAAGATCACCCACCTCAAACTCCAGAGGTCATCTACACTGATCAAAATAAGATTTTTTTTCTACTTTTCGCAGTCACCAACTGCCACCTGATCAATTGAACCTGCTTAGATGTCTCCTATACAAGACTAGGTCCAACATGCATTGACTCACCTACCTCTAAAAAATAAATTGATGAACGATGCAAACTTCCATAAAAATCATTGAAAGGTACCATTTGGATCGATTCCTAGAAGCTGTTATTATAAGAGAACTCCACAAGTGCTAAATGATGCTCCCATGAACCACCAAAATCCAAAATAAAGGATCATAACATATCCTCTAGAATCTGAAGAGTCCATTTATATTGGAATTCAGTCTTTATATGATAGGTCGTACTAAAAAGGGCCTTCAATATTAGAGCCTTATGAAGACCCTTCTAGAACTTATACATGAAACTATGATCTTTATCAGAAACGATGCTCCTTAGAACACCATGAAACCAAACTATCTCACACTTGTAAATACTATCCAGATCAACAACTGTGAAGGTATACTTGATAGTAAAAAAGTAGGATACCTTCTCCATTCGATCTATGATCACCCATATTTCATCGTTCATATGATGTGTCCTGGGTAATCCTATAAAAAATCCATAGTGAAATCATCTCATTTCCATTCCAAAATGGTCAGAGGTGGTAACAACATAGTAGGCCTCTAATGCTCTACTTTCACCTACTCACAGGTGAACCATCTCTCCATGAAGCTCACTGCCTCCTTCTTCAATCCTAGACACTAGTGGTGTCTACTGGGATCGTGATACATTTTTTCAAACTTGGGTATACCACCCATCTAAAATCAAGAAACTCTCTCATTATCTCCTCACACAATCTCATAGGAACCCATACTCATCCACAAAAAAAAGAGAATTTTCATTACCAATAGACCATCCTAGTGGTATATCCACACCATATATGATTTATCTATAAGATAAGCCCTCGGGATTAGATAATTGTTCAGTTTTTATCTAGTTAAGAAGAATAGGTATAAAAGATATTGAAATCATAGCTACTTGTCCCCGAGAATCCTGAACATCTGGATGTATGTCTTTAAATAGTGTCATCGTCTACCACTCATCATAGGACTCTCAAACTTCTTCCATCTGCATATTCTATCTCAAGGGACTGGTAATGAAATTTCTATTTCTTAGGGTATAAGCTAGCTCAAATTTGAAAGACTGTAGATACTCAACCCACCTCTTCTAAAAATGGTTTAGGTCTTACTAAGAATGGTTGTACCTGAGGCTCTTGTGGTCCATGTGCACTAAAAACCTATCACACAAAAGATAGTGTCTTCAATATATCAGGACATGTACCACCACTGTTAAATCTAGATCATGAGTAGGATAATTCCTCTCATGCGATATTATTTGTCTAGAGTAATAAGAAACCACTTGGTCCTCCTACCTCATAACTACTCTAAGTCCAACTCCTGATGCATCACAATTATGGTATATGCCTTACTTGGAACAGGTAAGGTGAGGATTGGTGCAAAGTTCATTTGACTTTTCGGCTCCTAAAAATAGCTATCGTAAGCATCCAACCAAACAAAATTCACTCCTTTCTTGATCATCTTGGAAATTGATGCTTCCATATGGGAGAAGTCTGAGATGAAATGATGATAATTATTTGATAAACCCAGAAAACTCAAAATCACAAAGTTATTCTTATG
Source organism: Viscum album (assembly GCA_963277665.1). Lineage (NCBI taxonomy): Eukaryota > Viridiplantae > Streptophyta > Magnoliopsida > Santalales > Viscaceae > Viscum > Viscum album. The sequence goes on from OY728125.1 coordinate 1,714,495,897, forward strand.
AATCTTCCAAGATACCATAGCTACAACCTTCTATGGGTCCACTAAAACTCCATCCTCTGAGATGACATGGCCAAATAAGTGCACGTTATTAATCCAGAAACTTCATTTAGTTATCTTAGCATAAAGTCGATGCATTCTCAATGTACTCAAGACAATACCAAGATGTGGGGAGGGATTTTTTGCTAACTCATATTACACTAATATGTCATAAAAAACACTAAAAACTATTCCAGAAAAGGATGAAACGTCTTATTCATCAATCCCATGAATATTACGGGTGTGTTCTCCATACCGAACGACATCACCAAATATTCATACAAGGCATACCTTCTCCTAAAAGTAGTTTGAGGTATGTTTTTGGTCCCACACTCAATTGGTGTTATCCTAATATCAAATAAATCTTGGAGAAGGTCTAATCACCTCTCAGCTAATCGAATATATCATCTATGTAACACCCCAAGATTTTATGGTATGTCACTTTTTAAATTCAATTTCATTGATAAATTACATTAAACGGAACACCGAGATTAAAGAAACAATTAAAATATTATTATTTAATGGAACATATATTTTATATTAATCACTATTAGTGAAATATATTAATGAAACATATATTTTATATATTCAATAATTTTTTAAAATTAATACAACTAGTTTTACAGGCTTAAGATAATAATAAATCCAATTTTAAGCATAAAAAGCTATACATATTTTTAAAGGTGGTTTTGTCGCATTTTGATGTAGAACCTATTTTAAATATAAATATTGAAACTTTTATAATTTTTATTTGAAAAAATAAAGTTTATTTTTGAAATATTAATATAAAAATTATCTTAGGGTAATTTTTTGATATTTTTCATAGAAGTTTCATTTTTTTGATTAACAGTGAAAAAATATTGAATTTTAATTGGAAAACCCTTTTTAATATAATTTATCTATATAGTTAAATTATATTTAAAATTGGTTTTAAAGTATAATTAGATCAATAATACATAAATAAAACCAATTTAGGTCATTTGAACTAATTTCACATTGAAATTGTATATAAAACATTTCATTCTTTTGAACATTTCACTTTAAAAACCCATTTTTTCATTGTGTCTGCATGATTAATTTTAAATTTAATTTTTCCAATTATGTGAATTTAATTTGGTAAAATGGATTATTTATTCATAATAATAAGGTTTAATGTATTTTTTAATTTCAATTTCATTTTTAGATTAAAATAGTTACCATGGTAAAAAAATTATTTACTGCAATATAGGTAAAATAGTGACAAAGGTAAAAGTTAAAAGGTAAAAGCTTAACATACCTAAAAATTACAAAGTTTAATATTTGGTTGAGTTATTGATCGAACATAACCATCCAAAATATAATTAATTAACAATATAATTTGTTTAAATTAATTCCACCTCAATTTTGTTGGCTTTAATTATAAAATAATCATTATTTTAATTAGTTAAGCCCACCTCTCCTCAAGTATAAATACCACCCCTCACCAACCCATTTCGACTAAAAATCCTTGAATCTCATAAAATAACTGAAAAAACCTCTCCTCATCACTCATACCACATCCAAGTTCCTCTGGTCTCACAAAAAATACCCAATCCAAGGTCTTCAATAGTCTCTCAAGGTGGTTGTATTCAAGAGGTAATTTTCTCAAAACACCTCTCTTATTTTCAATTATTCTTCTACTTTATCCTCATATACTTCATCCATCAACAAATAATAATTACATAATAATTTAATTAATGTAATTTTGTGTTTATAATAGAATATATTATATCCATCCTTTTTATTACCTCCTCTTATTCAAATAAATGAAACTATTGTCCAGGTAATGTTGGTTAATCGCCTTTGTGAATGATGTATTTGTTCATTTTCCATTACCGCCTTCATGGTTTTTTATAAAAAACAATTATGGTTAAATAATATTTTAATAGGTATATTATAACCTATTTAATGTTTTGTAACTAATATATTCTCATAATAGTAAATAAAACGAAACTATTATGTGGTGTTCAGAAAAAATGCCAAAATTAACTAAACAATTTTCATTAACATTTTATCTAATGAATCATCATCATGTAAGAAATAAAAATAATAAATGGGGATATTTAAAACTATTTATGTTCATTAATACCATTTCATTACACTTCAGGAGTTTTATTTCCAATTGAAAATAAAATCCATAATTTTACATAAATGAACCGATCATGAAGCCATGAAACGAACACACCCAAAACCATGAAAATAATGAAATATTATTAATGAATGGGATATAAGATGTTATAAAATAATCACATAAGGTATTATAAATATGAATATAGTTCTATAATTAGTTAATAACATTATTAAAATCATTATACATGATATTAAAGTATGTGAAACTAAAGAGAAAATTGAGGTAAGGTTTTCTCGTCTAACTTTTACTTATGTGAGATATATGCTTTATTCACTGCTTATTTTTGTTTTTTGGTTTATATACTGATCTGTTGATATTTTATATCATGAATCTCATTATTATCATGATATTATAAGTTTAATTTATTGTTATTTCTTCATGGGGATTATAATTCAAATGTTTCAAAGTGGTATGGGACACGTTGGAATGTTTAAAGATTATTTTCCTCAAAAAAAATCAAAGATATCATTTAAATTATATTCATCTATGTAAAAATACCTTTTTGAATATTATGCTTCATTGAGGTTTATATCTTATGATACCATATTCCATATTTTATTGAATGGTTATTTATTAGTTTGACTAGGGAGGTAATATTTTATACTATTTACTATATTACTCTGGATGGTTTTTTATTGTGTTTACTTAATGGGGAAAGTTATTTACATTTTGTATTATAGTTTCAATAAAAATATATATGTTTATTATGTTTCAAAACTTTCATATGATTATTGTAATAGACTTAGTAAGTGACAGACAGGGCCCACTATAGACCCTCGATGCATCGGTAGGTCTCATGAGACATACTAGACCGTGTTTTGGATAAGGCCTTACCCATTCATATAGACTAATTGGTCTAGGATTTGATGGTATGATTTAGACATCCCGCATTATGCATTACCTCATTATGAGATTATTTATTTATATTTCATGTTATTATTCGATTAGAATAATATCCATGGTTATGTTTTCTAACTCATGTGATTATTTATGTGGTGTTATTTGATCATCGTTTATTATAACCATATTATGTTCAAGTTATTGATTAAATGATATATGTTTTAGTTATTTTCCATGCCATAATATTATTACTCATTTATGATTTCTTCCACTGTAATTAACCCTTACTGGACATTTGATCTCACCCCTTTATTATGTTTTATTTTTCACCAGGATTCCAAGATGTTTATTATGACTGATAGGAAGAGATGATCTAGAAGAATAATGGTATCCTCAAAGTATTGTCTATGTTGTATTTAATATTTTATATTGTAATGTAAGGTTAAAGTATATATCTAGTTTTCTAAAACAACTAAACTATTTAGTCCTTGGAAAAGTGATTCCTTGTATATTGTACCAATGTAATAAATTAAGGTACCGACTCGAGCCTACTGGGGTTGAGGTCATTACAGTTGGTATCATAAGGAGGATTAGTAGAAACCATGGGAACTAGATTTAAGAAAACATAGATTAGAGAATATAACCCTATGACTGACTTTGAGGATAAGTGTAAGTATAGAATAATATCCTATAAATTTGGTAATGACCATGGATAACCTAGGTTAGACCTAAAGACTCGTGTATTGATAAGAATGTGTCATTATTAAGACATAATTTTCATAATATTAGCTCACTCTGATTAGTGTAGTTTGATTCTTACAATTTACTTTTTATTTTTAATCAGTGGTGGGAACTTGAATGAACTAGTTTAACATTGAATGTTATAGACAATGTGTGGTTGAGAAACCAAATGGGATGATTACTAGAGTAAAGGATATCGTGTTTATGCCTAATCAGTTATCATGATATATGATTACAAACATGCACCATCACCAACTCTCAGACTCACCAAAAGAAGATAAGGATAGAAGTTTTTTTAGAGATTGAGTGGTGAAGATTTTGGAGAAAATAAGATTCAGTTTAATATATGTTGATAATGTTTACATGAGATGTTTTGGGAGTTTAAATAAGGATACAAAGTAGTGATTTTTTAAGAAAAATTAAAATTTTTGAATAATAGTCTCTCTAAGGTATTGTTGATGGTTGAATGTTTCAAATGTCAAAAGTATGAGAAATATTAAAACCTATGTCCTAGGGGGGAATCATGAATATAACATCCCGCCTTTTTATCACATAAACTTTCATTACATTATACAAAACTGAGGATCTTTAAGGTTTAGTGTCTTGGAAACCAGGAACTTAAAACATGAAAACATAAAACATTCTTCTAAAACACTTGAAAGGCTTCTCCTCATGTTCATCCTAGGTTCATTACTGCATCACATAACCTGGGAGCATACATCAAAAGAAAGGGTGATCAGAAGGCCTAGTAAGGGAAACAAGGGAAACATTTAACATGTGAACTTGAGATACATCAACTATGTCATGAACAAGAAATTTAAGGCATGATAAAAAAATCATGTGGCATATCATAATAAAAATAACATTTTCATAACTTGAAGATGTGGATAAATAATTTAACATAGACAATCATGAACATATCACCAAGGTCCATCCCCAAGGTGTCATTTGAAAATTACCAAGGTTATTCACCAAGGTATCGTGAAAATTATAATCTCTAGTGGTTACATCATTACCCAATGCATTGGAGCGCTATCAGGGCGCACCCTTAAATTTTCCTTTATTATCATGTGAGCCACATATATAATCATAAAACATTTCATAAATAACCCACATAGCATAAAATAAATGGGTTTCATTTCATAATCATAACGTTTTAAAAACTGCTTTAAAGACATGATCTTTACGGCACTTTAAAACCCACAGAAAAGGAAGGTGGGTCTCATGTATGTAAATCCCAGAATTTAAAATAGAACATTTTGGTATATATGTGAATACCCCTTTAGAAGAAAGAGCTTTGAGTATTCACTTAATAATATAAATGAACTTTAGAAAAAAAGAGAGACATTTTGAGACGGAAATTCTGCAGCATAACGGCTATGTTACGAGGTTTTAGAAGACATTAAAAAGAGAGGTAAAATGGGTCAAACATTCATAAATGACCCATAAAATAGTATATGGACAGAATAAGAAGGATACATGATCATGGTAATGAAATTTCAAGGACATGCCATTTGAAATGAAAAACATGGACGGAAGACAAAAATTAGATTTCTCTTATGAAAGTTCGGCAGCCTAACGGCGTTACTTAAACTTCAACAAAAATGATTTGAAAAGATCAAATAGGGTCTCTCATCGTGTGAACATAAGAGTTCAGTATGATAGATATAGAGATAATTCCCCAACATAACAAGAATGAACTTAAAATAATTGACATGAAAGTAGAACTTCAAAACGAGAAGGGTGAAGAACCACTTAAAAATTCGGCAGCCTAACGGCGCCACTTAAAACTTCAAAATACTGAATTGAAGAGATCAAATGGGGTCTCTCATCATATGAACATAAGAGTCCAGTATGATAGATATAGAGATCATACCCCAACATAAAAAAAGGAAGTTGAAAGAATTGACATGAAAGTAGAACTTCAAAACGAGAAGGGTGAAGAACCACTTAAAAATTCGGCAGCCTAACGGCGCCACTTAAAACTTCAAAATACTGAATTGAAGAGATCAAATGGGGTCTCTCATCATATGAACATAAGAGTCCAGTATTATATATATAGAGATCATACCCCAACATAAAAAAAGGAACTTGAAAGAATTGACATGAAAGTAGAACTTCAAAACGAGAAGGGTGAAGAACCACTTAAAAATTCGGCAGCCTAACGGCGCCACTTAAAACTTCAAAATACTGAATTGAAGAGATCAAATGGGGTCTCTCATCATATGATCATAAAAGATCATTATGATAAATTTATAGATCATACCCCAACATAATAAAAAGGAACTTGAAATAATTTACATGAAAATAGATCTTGAAAAATGAGAAGGGAGAAAGAATCCGTTACAAAAATTTCGGCAGCCTAACGGAGCCACTTAAAACATCACAAAATGAAATAATGAGAGTAAGAGGGGATCTCTCATTATATTAACATGAAAAGGGCATTAAGAGTAGTATAAAAGAACATCCTTCAACATAAGAACATGGATCATAAAAGTAATGACATCAAAGAGATTACTTGAAATGAAAGAGAGAGGTCGGATCCCTTACCTTAAAACGTGACTCTTGAAACTCAAAGGTTTGGACCTTGAGGGCTTGGGGGCACCTTGGGAGGACTCCTTGGGAGGTAATGAGACCAGAAATTCGTTGGGGAAGAGTGGGGAGTCGAATGGATGAGATGAGGGCTTGGTATTTATAGGGAAAGTGAGGGGACAAGGCATTAATGGCCAAGGGACACCTCACATGTGCTTTTCTCAAACCCATGTGCTCTCCCTTGGCATTTACCATGGAGTTAGGCCACATGGGGCCCACAAAACAATAATTCATCACACTTGGACGGCCAACCCTTAAAATATCTCATGAAATCATCATGACACAGCTATGATGTCATTAAACATACCGAAACCCTAAAACTGCATTTTTACTATTCACTGAAAATTCAACTTTCTCAGAAAAATCCCAAAATTTCACACTAACCAAATATCAATGCTCTGATTTCAAAAATGAACTCCATTTTATAAAAATAATTTTCTAAATATTTTTAAATTTATTTTTAAATAAATACACTATTCACCGAAAATTCATTTTTTCAGAAAAAACCCCAAAAATTACCATAACATAATATCGGTGCTCTGAGTTCAAAAATGAAATCCATTTTATAAAAATATTTTCCTAAATATTTTTAATTTAATTTTTAATTAAAAAACACTATTCACCCGAAAAAACTAATACTTGAATAATAATTTATGAAACCGTTATTTAACCATTTTATTGAATCACATTACTTAATCAAGGTGCCTAGATTATATTAATACTTTCTTTAAGTGAGATTACTAATCCATTTGGACACATTACTAATCCTAATCATAAAATCACTATTCATAATTTACTATTCATCAAAAATTAATTTGATCTTATTAGTCTCTAAATTTTTTACTGAACATTATTGTAGAAGACCATTTTTCGAAAATCATTACACATTTTTAATTATTTAAGGTTTACACAACCATTTTTAAAATATCATTTTTCTAAAATTCATCAAAAATATGCATATTATATTTATCCGGTCATTTGAAAATTCATAAACTTCATCATAAGAAGAAATCCCAATTTTTATTTAAAACAAAGGATTACACAAGGCAGTTACGGTCTCCTTACATAGCCCCTTATCACACCAGCATAGGACCTAAGTGTAAGGTGTGCTAAGGTGAGAGAATCTGAGGGAGGCTCGGCCAACATCACACGAGTAGTAATTTCTATCAGTTTTAACTTCTCACGAAGGCGATCCCGTTCTAGCTTCACACGATGAAGTTCATCTTGGGTTTGGTCCAGAGTAAAGCCCAGTGGTGCTACCTCCTTCCCAAGTTCTGTTAGATGGACTTCGATCGGTCCAAGACTACTGGGTGAGGCCATCGAATCTTCTTTCTATATTAATTAACCAAGATTGCTTGTATTTAGAGACAATAGTCAAAACGTTTAGTTTCCAGTGGTCATATTGACCAGTGGTCAAATAACAATCAAAAACCAACAGTCTCATTTTAATTATACTCATGTTATCAAATGAAACATTTTTGTTGAGTATAAAAATAAAATAAAATAACACATAAAATTAGGAAACAAGATTTATTTAAAATTTCGGGTCGTTACAATCTTCCCCCCTTAAGAAATTGCGTCCTCGCAATTTTTTTTTTTAAATTAGGTTTTGAAATTTCATTGAAAGTCCCACATCTGAAAAGGAGTCAGTAAAACTATTACTTTAAAAGAAAGAAAGGGAAGTACGAAGGTCACCCGAGTTAGCCCACACTAGGATTCCATGTAGGAAAATATGGACATGGAGGAGAAAACAAAGGGTCATGTTCTGAGGGAGAGTGACAGAGAACATGATTAGGAGAAAGTTAACCATAAGAAAATCCCAAACTTATGATGTGTGTAAACGATCTTTGATTACCTAGTAGGAAACGTAAACCAACAACATTTTTGTTTTACGTTCCTTTTCATAATTTTGAGGAATTCATTTACAACATAGAATAAGAACATAAGGAAATATATCTACCTTCATATAGAGTTTCACCTTTTAATAAGTTTCTACCAAAACTAATCTTTTCTCCCAAACGATGAGCACACAAAACTACTTGGTCTCATCAAAACACAAGAATCATCTTCTAGAGAATCACATAATCCCCAAAAGATTAACTATCTATTTCTTCTATCTTTAAACATTATCAAAAACAGAAAGGGTATGGTTAAACAACTCTTCAAAAAGGAAGAATCCCATAGGAATGGAAACTACTTTTAAATCTTCAAAGTTCCATGGTACTACCCAAAGTTCATCATAGACCATCCCATAAATAACGGTCCTTAAAATTCCTCAAAATAAAACAAACTAAGATTGAAACCCAAATACAAGAAGGATTTGATAACATAGTCTTCCAAAATAAACTTCATTGTTCATCTCCAAACAACATCAACCACTCCTAACATCTAAACTAAACATATTTTACCCAAGATAGGTTAATCATTCCCATAAGTAGCTTAAATTACTATAAGTCCACCATAAATTTATTGATTCTTCAAAATATAAGTCAACCTTACTCCTCAATGAAAATACCATAGTAATCTATTTACCTCGATCATATAGGGTCCCTAAAATAGTGAACATATTCCAAAATAATAATCATCTTTTAATCCCCTAATCACCTCTGTCATATTAATACGACAATCGTTGCATTTCCTATCACATTGGTTTTTGGGACATGTTCTTCCATTTCCCGCCATTAACTAAGAAAAGAAACTATAATTAGGGGCTTATTTACTTAGCTAATAATCATGAAAAGGAAACTTTAAGCATAAAAGGATAAACATGTAGAATAAAAGTATATCCTAACTTGTGATCCCCTAGGTTCCAATCTAGGTTATCCATGATCATATATTATTATTTGAATCCTTATTTTGTTTTATCCTTGTTCCTTTAATAATGGTTCATACTAAGCTTATGAATTTACCAAAGCATATCCCCCGGGAGTGTCGTAACCAAGAGTGCAGCAAGGCCCGTTGTCGTGTACCAATTCCTGTTCGAGTCTAGCTCAAAGCGGTGTTTTCGGGTTTTACCCCTATGTACATATGTGCTAGATCCACCTCTACCTGCTCGTATCCAGACAGGGATGTATTTTCTTGGAAACCCCTTACTCAATACTCACCAAAATACCAGGAAGATTTCCTATATTTAAACTTTTCTATAGGGTTCTTCCTAGATTTTTCATATCCTAATTTCCACAAATAACTAAACCATCCTTTGATACCAACTATAACATCCCGCCTTTTTATCACATAAACTTTCATTACATTATACAAAACTGAGGATCTTTAAGGTTTAGTGCCTTGGAAACCAGGAACTTAAAACATGAAAACATAAAACATTCTTCTAAAACACTTGAAAGGCTTCTCCTCATGTTCATACTAGGTTCATTACTGCATCACATAACCTGGGAGCATACATCAAAAGAAAGGGTGAGTAGAAGGCCCAGTAAGGGAAACAAGGGAAACACATAACATGTGAACTTGAGATACATCAACCATGTCATGAACAAGAACTTTAAGGCATGATAAAAAAAATCATGTGGCATATCATAATAAAAATAACATTTTCATAACTTGAAGATGTGTCTACATCATTTAACATAGACAATCATGAACATATCACCAAGGTCCATCCCCAAGGTTTCATTTGAAAATTACCAAGGTTATTCACCAAGGTATCGTGAAAATTGTAATCTCTAGTGGTTACATCATTACCCAATGCATTGGAGCGCTATCAGGGCGCACCCTTAAATTTGCCTTTATTATCATGTGATCCACATATATAATCATCAAACATTTCATAAATAACCCACATAGCATAAAATAAATGGGTTTCATTTCATAATCATAACGTTTTAAAAACTGCTTTAAAGACATGATCTTTACGGCACTTTAAAACCCACAGAAAAGGAAGGTGGGTCTCATGTATGTAAATCCCAGAATTTAAAATAGAAAATTTTGGTATATATGTGAATACCCCTTTAGAAGAAAGAGCTTTGAGTATTCACTTAATAATATAAATGAACTTTAGAAAAAAAGAGAGACATTTTGAGACGGAAATTCTGCAGCATAATGGCTATGTTACGAGGTTTTAGAAGACATTAAAAAGAGAGGTAAAATGGGTCAAACATTCATAAATGACCCATAAAATAGTAGATGGACAGAATAAGAAGGATACATGATCATGGTAATGAAATTTCAAGGACATACCATTTGAAATGAAAAACATGGACGGAAGACAAAAATTAGATTTCTCTTATGAAAGTTCGGCAGCCTAACGGCGTTACTTAAAATTCAACAAAAATGATTTGAAAAGATCAAATAGGGTCTCTCATCGTGTGAAAATAAGAGTTCAGTATGATAGATATAGAGATAATTCCCCAACATAACAAGAATGAACTTAAAAGAATTGACATGAAAGTAGAACTTCAAAACGAGAAGGGTGAAGAACCACTTAAAAATTCGGCAACCTAACGGCGCCACTTAAAACTTCAGAATACTGAATTGAAGAGATCAAATGGGGTATCTCATCATATGAACATAAGAGTCCAGTATTATAGATATAGAGATCATACCCCAACATAAAAAAAAGGAACTTGAAAGAATTGACATGAAAGTAGAACTTCAAAACGAGAAGGGTGAAGAACCACTTAAAAATTCGGCAGCCTAACGGCGCCACTTAAAACTTCAAAATACTGAATTGAAGAGATAAAATGGGGTATCTCATAATATGAACATAAGAGTCCAGTATGATAGATATAGAGATCATACCCCAAAATAAAAAAAAGGAACTTGAAAGAATTGACATGAAAGTAGAACTTCAAAACGAGAAGGGTGAAGAACCACTTAAAAATTCGGCAGCCTAATGACGCCACTTAAAACTTCAAAATACTGAATTGAAGAGATCAAATGGGGTCTCTCATCATATGATCATAAAAGATCAGTATGATAAATTTAGAGATCATACCCCAACATAATAAAAAGGAACTTGAAATACTTTACATGAAAATAGATCTTGAAAAATGAGAAGGGAGAAAGAATCCGTTACAAAAATTTCGGCAGCCTAACGGCGCCACTTAAAACATCACAAAATGAAATAATGAGAGTAATAGGGGATCTCTCATTATATTAACATGAAAAGGGCAGTAAGAGGAGTATAAAAGAACATCCTTCAACATAAGAACATGGAGAATAAAAGGAATGACATCAAAGAGATTACTTGAAATGAAAGAGAGAGGTCGGATCCCTTACCTTAAAAAGTGACTCTTGAAACTCAAAGGTTTGGACCTTGAGGGATTGGGGGCACCTTTGGGAGGACTCCTTGGGAGGTAATGAGACCAGAAATTCGTTGGGGAAGAGTGGGGAGTCGAATGGATGAGATGAGGGCTTGGTATTTATAGGGAAAGTGAGGGGACAAGGCATTAATGGCCAAGGGACACCCCACATGTGCTTTTCTCAAACCCATGTGCTCTCCCTTGGCATTTACCATGGAGTTAGGCCATATGGGGCCCACAAAACAATAATTCATCACCCTTGGCCTGCCAACCCTTAAAATATCTCATGACATCATCATGACACAGCTATGATGTCATTAAACATACTGAAACCCTAAAACTGCATTTTTACTATTCACTAAAAATTCAACTTTCTCAGAAAAATCGCAAAATTTCACACTAACCAAATATCAATGCTCTGATTTCAAAAATGAACTCCATTTTATAAAAATAATTTTCTAAATATTTTTAAATTTATTTTTAAATAAATACACTATTCACCGAAAATTCATTTTTTCAGAAAAAACCCCAAAAATTACCATAACATAATATCGGTGCTCTGAGTTCAAAAATGAAATCCATTTTATAAAAATAATTTTCTAAATATTTTTAATTTAATTTTTAATTAAAAAACACTATTCACCCGAAAAAAACTAATACTTGAATAATAATTTATGAAACCGTTATTTAACCATTTTATTGAATCACATTACTTAATCAAGGTGCCTAGATTATATTAATACTTTCTTTAAGTGAGATTACTAATCCATTTGGACAAATTACTAATCCTAATCATAAAATCACTATTCATAATTTACTATTCATCAAAAATTAAGTTGATCTTATTAGTCTCTAAATTTCGTACTGAACATAATTGTAGAAGACCATTTTTCGAAAATCATTACACATTTTTAATTATTTAAGGTTTACACAACCATTTTTAAAATATCATTTTTCTAAAATTCATCAAAAATATGCATATTATATTTATCCGGTCATTTGAAAATTCATAAACTTCATCATAAGAAGAAATCCCAATTTTTATTTAAAACAAAGGATTACACAAGGCAGTTACGGTCTCCTTACATAGCCCCTTATCACACCAGCATAGGACCTAAGTGTAAGGTGTGCTAAGGTGAGAGAATCCGAGGGAGGCTCGGCCAACATCGCACGAGTAGTAATTTCTATCAGTTTGAACTTCTCGCGAAGGCGATCCCGTTCTAGCTTCACACGATGAAGTTCAGCTTGGGTTTCGTCCAGAGCAAAGCCCGGTGGTGCTACCTCCTTCCCAAGTTCTGTTAGATGGGCTTCGATCGGTCCAAGACTACTGGGTGAGGCCATCGAATCTTCTTTCTATATTAATTAACCAAGATTGCTTGTATTTAGAGACAATAGTCAAAACGTTTAGTTTCCAGTGGTCATATTGACCAGTGGTCAAATAACAATCAAAACCCAACAGTCTCATTTTAATTATACTCATGTTATCAAATGAAACATTTTTGTTGAGTATAAAAATAAAATAAAATAACACATAAAATTAGGAAACAAGATTTATTTAAAATTTCGGGTCGTTACAATGAAGATAATCAGAAAGGTTATACAAGTAATGGTTATACTATTGCTGATTAAGAGACTAAAAATGAAAAATCAAACAATGGAGTTATTAATGAATAAGATGATGAAGTATAGTTAATGGTTTAGGAATGAAGTATAATGATTAAAGTTATTGTGTATTTGGATTCAAGAATTATTTTATCAATGATTCTTTTGTTATATAAATCATGAGATATATATGGATTGTACTATGGTGCTTCTTCTTTAGGGATTTGATAGCACATGTCGAATGGTACCGATAACCACGAAAAGTGATTCACTGGAAGGTTTCTATTTTAGAAAGCACGTGATTTGGGGAAGATAAAATTAATATTTGTTTGATGTTGAGATAATAATGATAAAGATATATTTATGGGATATTATTGGTGACCATGAAAGTGGTTAGTGATTTGATGGCTTATGTTGGGTTTACTACATTTTTTGGATTTAAGGAATATATTCGACAACCTGATATTTTATTTTTGGAAGCATGCATGTCTTAATTTAGGTTTTAAGGTGATAAAGGTATTCATTTATATGTTATGTGATATTAAGAGTTACATTATTCTATTTGGGGAATCTAATTACAAGTTGATTTTGGAAATTTAGTTTCCTTCCTTCTAAACTTTTGGCCATTTAATTTGGACATACATGTTTTGGAAGGGTCTTAAGATTAGTTGCGTATGGAATGAATTAAGTAGAAATTTGGATATTATTGTTTATTAATAATATGTGCTAACAATTTTTGTTTTATTAAATATTTATAGTTCTATGGAATGACTTGTGTAACTTATGATTCATAAAAGTTCTTCAAGTATGAAAAAATCATCTTGAATATCTATCTTCTAGGATAATAAATAAAGTGGGGATAGATCGAAGAATAACCAATGTATAAAATTATGATTATAAATAAAGTAAGTTTTCTTTATCAAGTGTTTATTAGAATAGTAAAATCATATATAAACTCTATGAAAGGAATTTTGAATGAAAAATTCTATTCATTTAATTTTCTTATTGAGAAATAAATGTCCTCTTTAACCCATCATATATTTATGGTTTTGTGATGGTAGACTTTTTGATGACTGTGTTATCTATCACACTCCATTAGAACTTGATTATTTGATTTATCTTATGTGTCCTAGTTTTCACTTCACACTAATTTTATTCTATTCGAAAGCCTAATTTTGTGTTGACCTTCTCATTTCCCTTTCCCTCTTATTAAGTGGGTGTTTTAGGAATCTTATTTATAATATGGGTTTCCCATAAAAGAATTTTCAAGTATAAAACTTCAATTTTTGAAGTAAAATTTCAAATTGGGAGGAAATAATTTATTAAAGGAGGGGAGAATTTAACACCCAATATTTTATGGTATGTCTCTTTTTAAATTAAATTTATTTGATATCTTACGTTACACCTAACACCAAGCTTAAAAAAACTATTAAAATATTATCATTTAATTATGATGGTTATCACCGAGTGGTTGGAATGGAGGTAATGAATGAGATTAAATAAATTATGAAAATATAGTTGACACATGTTTATAAAATTAATTAATTTATTAAAAATTAATTATAAATGATAATAAAATCCAATTGAACATAAAGGAAGTTTTTTTATAAAAAACTAATTTTTATGAACATAATGAAATTTTAACATAATAAATTAAATTAATAACTATTAGTAAAATATCTTAATGAAACATATGTTTCATATATTCAATAAAATGTTTTTAAAATTTTAAAACAATTTTTATAGACTTAAGAAAAGAATAAATCCAATTTTAAGCATAAAAAGCTATATATATTTCTAAAGGGATTTTTGCCGCCTTTCCATGGCATACCTATTTTAAATATAAATATTGAAACTTTTATAAGTTTTAATTAAAAAAATAAAGATCATTTTTGAAATCATAATATCAAAATTATCTTATGGTCAAATTTTGGTATTTTTCAGAGAAGTTCCATTTTTTTATGAATAATGAAAAAAATGAATTTTCATTGGAAACTAATTTTTCATTTAATTTATTTATATAGTTAAATTATATTTCAAATTGGTGTTAATGTATTATTAGTTCAATAATAAATCTATCAAATCAATTTAGTTCATTGGATCCAATTTCACATTGAAATTGGATATAAAAACATTTTAAACTTTTTAACTTTTCACTTTAAAAACCCGCTTTTTATTGTGTCTATAAGATTAATTTTAAATATAATTATACTAATTATGTGAATTTAATTTGGTAAAATAGATTACATATTTTTAATAATAAGTTGAAAATTAGTTTTTGAGGTCAATTTTATTTTTATATATAAAAATATATCATGGTAAAAAAATTATTTACTGTAGTATAGGTAAAATATTGACAATGGTTAAAGTTAAAAAGTTAAAGATTAAGATACCTAAAAATTACAAAATTTAATGTTTGGTTAAGGTATTTATAGACCCTAAACATCCTCTAAATCATTAATTAATAATATAATTCATTGAAATAAATTTCACCTCAATGCGGTTGGCTTTAATTATAAAATAATCATTATTTTAATCACTTAAACTCATCTCTCCTCAAGTATAAATACCACCCCTCACCACCCTATTTCATCTTGGAAACCTTTTATATCCTAAAACATCTTACACCTCCTCACTCCCCCTAATTCAAAGTGATTTTTATATTACAAAAAGACCAAATTCAAGGACCTCAAGGGCCTCCAAAGAAGGTGATATCCAAGAGGTGATTTTCTCAAAACACTGCTCTTATTTTCATTTCTTCTTCTACTTTATCCTCACCTCCTTATTAAATCAAGGATTAATAATTACATAATAATGTAAATTATATAATTTTATTTTTTTAAAGTAATATCTTATATCCATACTTTTTATTACCTCCTCTTATTCAAATAAACAAAACTATTGTCTAAGTAATGCTGGTTAATCACCTCTGTGAATAAGGTTTTTGTTTATTTTCCATTACTAATTTCATGGATGGTAATAAAACTATTTTTCTGGTTAAATAATATTTTAATCGGTATATTATAACTTATTTAATTTTATATAACTAATATATACCCATAATAATAAATAAAATGAAACTAGTCTGTGGAGTTCTGAAAACCCCCCAAAATTAATTAAAAATTTATCATTAACGTTTTCTCTAATAAATAATCCTCATGTAGGAAATAAAAATGATAAATGGGACCATTTAAAACTAATTAATTTCATTAATACCATTTCACTACACATCTTGAGTTTTATTTTCAATTAAAAATAAAATCCATAATTTTATACAAATGAACTGACCATGAAATTATGAAATGAACGCACCTAAAACCATGAAAATAATGAAATATTATCAATGAATTGGTCATAATATTCTATAAAATCATCACATAAGGTATTATTAATATTAATATAGTTCTGAAATGATTTAATAACACTCTTTAAATCATTATACAGGAGGTTAAAGTATGTGAAACAAAATAGAAGCGTGAGTTAAGGATTTGTGTTCTCACTTTTACTTCTATAATATATATGCCTTATTCACCACTTATTTTTATTGTGTGGTTTATATAATACTACTTTGAAATGTAATAACATGAATATACTTATTATAATGATATTATATGTTTCATTTAATGTTATTCCTTCATGGGGATTATAATTCAAATGTTACAAAGTAGTGTGAGTCACTTTGAATGATTATAGATTATTTTCCTCAAGAATTTTTCAAAGATCTAATTTAAATTATTTTAATCTATGTAAAAATACTTTTTTGAATCTTATGCTTCATTTAGGTCTATCTATTATGATACCATATTCCATATTTTATTAAATGTTTATTTATTTGATTGCCTGGGGATGTACTATTTGATACCATTCATCATATTACTCTGGATGGTTTGTGACTATATTTACTTAATGGGGAAATTTATTTATATATTTTTATTCTAGTTTCAATACAAATATATATGTTGATTAGGTTTCAAAAATTTCATATGAATAATGTATTGTATTCAGTAAGTAACGGGCGAGGCCTTCTATATCCCCTCGATGCATTGGTAAGTCTCATGAGAAAAACTAGACCAAGTTTTGACAAAGGCCTTACCTATTTATATAGACTTCTTGGACGAGGCCTTGATGGTATGTTTTAGACATTCCGAATTATGAATTACCTCATTATGATATTAGTTATTTATATTGCATGTTATTATTCAATTGGTAGAATATTCATGGTTATGTTTTCTAGCTCATGTGATTATTTATGTGGAATTATTTGACCATATTTTATTCCAACCATATTATGTTCAAGTTATTGATTAAATGACATGTGTTTTAGATATTTTACTTGATATAATCTTATTACTTATTTATAATAGTTTTCACTTTACTTAACCCTTACTGATCATTTGAGCTCACCCCTTTCTTATGTTTTATTTTTTCCCAGGATACCAAGAAGTTTATTATGGCTGATAGGCACGTATAAGCTAGGAGAATAATGGTGTCCTCAAAGGATTACCTATGTTGTATTTTATATTTTATACTATAATGTAAGGTTAAAGTATGTATTTAGTTTTCCAAAACTACTAAACTATTTGGTACTTTGGGATGTGATTCCTTGCATATTGTACCAATGTAATAAAGTAAGGCACCAGCTCTGGGCTACTGGGGTTAGGGTTGTTATAATCGATTAACAGAAGGGGATACTAGTTTTTAACTATCATCTAGTTTAATCTATGATAATCAACACAGAAGAGCAAATCCCCTTCAGCCTTCTTAGTGAAAAAACACAAGATAATCCCATGATAACGTACTAGGCCATATAAAACCCTTGGATTATAGATTTTCCAACTGAACTTTCAACTCACAAAGCTCTACTGGTGTAATAATCTACAAAACCTCTATAGTGGCCAACCCTATCACAAGGATGACACTCCAAATAAGGATGGGACACTAAGACCACTTGTAGATAAAATTTCCATGATGATAGCACTAAATTGAAGCACTATCCTAATATGGATTTACACTAACTTAACTAGTTTTCCCATTGGTTCATTGGCGAAAACTATCATAGTAGTAGTTCTTTACTCCACAAGAAGAGCTCTTAGTTCGTCCTGCTAAAATATCCTAACCAAATTTCAGCATCTCTCTCAGATTCCCTTCTATGATGAGAAACTGATTTATCGCATTCTAAAATCTACACAAGAGAAAACATTTATTTGTAACTAGATTTCATAGAGAAAAACATCCTGAAAACGTCTCACATAGGATATCTCACCAGTAGCTAATGATGGAGAAAATCATTGTAAGTCGGTGAAATGTCTAATGTAGTCCATCACTAACATACTATCATGTTTCAGATTCATGAACTCATGAGCCTTCTCATCCTTCAATGTCTTAGGATGGAATTGTAACCAGAACTTCTCCTTGAATTCCTTCCATGATAACTCCTCTTGTTGCCCATCTTTCTCTTGAACATCCCAAAAAAACTTGGCAAGTCCACAAAGAATGTATTCATAAAGCTTCACCCTAATATTTATGGTTGTCTTGAGGTTCTTGAAGATTATATAGATTGACTCAATCCATAACTCATCTTCCTAGGGGCCTCCCTCCCCAGTGAATGAAGGCAGATTCTACAGTTGAAACTCTCTAATCAACTCATATATCGAAGGTTCAGTGTGAATAGTCTCCCTTTCCATGGATCGCATGACCCTCAAGAAGTTGTCAAAAAAATGAATATCTTAGGAACTACAGGAAGCTCTGGTTCAGCTATGTTAGGATTGTGTTCATTTTCTCTCTCCTGATTCTCAATTTGAAGATGATAAGAATACATTTTTTCCTACAAGAAAAATTCACTCCTTTGAACACTGGATAATAAAAAGGTCATCCTCAACGAGTTAAAAAAATAAAGAACCATTGGATCGTGGTGTCTCAAAACATGAATTAACAATTGAATTATCATGATATAATAGTTCTTTCATTTCATTTGTAAGATATAATAGGTATCTCATTTAATAGTTCATACAGGAAAATATATCACATGTAATAAATATGTCCTTATCATAAATAATTCATACCGATATATATCCATGTATGCCTATCATGATGCATGCATAATCATATCGCACCATAATAGTCCATGAGTATAAATATCAAGAAATAACATCACACAACATGTGAATCACCCAAGGTAAAATAACATCAATTGTAATGAACAAACATCATGAACAATAATCACATCCCTCACTACTCAGATTTTCCCCCATAAATAGGTTAACTACTCCCATGAACAAGCTCATTACCAAGTCCCAACACATCTTAATCTTCTTTCTACCTTTCCCAAATAGTAAAGTAACAAAAAAGAAAAACATACTCCCCTGATAACACTTTGTAACATCCCCTAATTCGGCACTCTATCATGCGGCCAAATCAGCTTGGTTACTGAACCTCAAGTGTTCCTCCCTATATGACAGAGACTAATGACTAGCAGGGGAGATATAGAGAACATAGTGGGGAGACTATACCCTTATTACTGAGTTACAATATAGCAGAAACAAATAGATATAATAAATATTAGAGTAACAAAAAATAATGGAAACAGTACAACGTGAACTAGAAGATAAAGGAAGAAATCATAAACCAAATAATAGTGAACCATGTAATGATAGGCTCTAATGTATATAAATGTAAAATTTTATTAATAAAAATAAAAGACCATGCTGAAAAAAATAAAATCAAAATCTCCCCGTACTGCATGTTGGCCCATCTCTAAGCTCCAACCCATCCAGCAAGTAACAATCAACAACAAGGTCATTTTCCCTTGTACAATCCTACACCCGTGTATTCTTCTTGGGTACCAAACAACAACTCTAATAGAGTGTGAGTAAAACTCGGTAGGTCGACACCACTGCGTCTAAACAAAACTAGTTTGATAATAAGTGCATGTAATATGGTGTGTATTATTTAAAAAAATAATACAATATAACAATCAACCTACTTTATAACCATGACATAGTATCTCTGAGTATGTAGCAAAACCATGCTAACCATAACCACATGTCCATGTAATAATCACATAATCGGGTCAAGCCTTATAAGCATTACAATATAACAGGTCCAAACCCTTTACACAATAATTTCAACATAATCGGGCCAAGTCCTATATATAAGCATTTCAGCATACCCAAACCAAGTCCTCTATATAATCATTTCAGCATAATCGGACCAAGTCATCTATATAATCATTTCATCATAACTGCACCATGTATTATATATAATCATTTTAGCATAACTAGACCAAGTCCTCTATATAATCATTTTAGCATAACTGGACTAATAACTCTATATAATCATTTCAACATGAATCATAATACAAGTCATAACGAAAATAATAACACAACATAATATCATAATCCACAATGGTCAATTCAACCAATTACCATTTTCCTTTCAACTACCCACCCATTCATTAAATTGTAACTTAATCTGTTGTCATGATAGTATACACATCAATTTCATAACAATTATCACCAATCATTTCAATAATAAATTAATCCATTTTATAAGGTGAACCTATCACAACCAAACACCTAAAGTCTCATTTCATTATAAATCATACCTTAATCCATTAGTTAGTTCTTTATTATACAAGGGTAGGATCACCCTACAGGTAACTACAAGCTTGGTCTCAGCACCATTGGACCTAAAGGGATCCAAGGAATAATCCAACACATGATTTATCATCACCCATTATTCTATTAATTAACATGAACATTATGTTGGTGCAATCACACCATATTTTACAAACTTATCCAATTAGAAACAAAATATATGGTTTCATTCTAGAAAACCTACCTTTAATCTGGAAATCATAACAAAACTTCCAATAGGTAATGCCAACAAAAATGAAGGTGAAGAAGATCACAAGGAAAACCTGGATCACACAAGATCCGGATAAAAATCAGATTAAACAGTGGTTAAGAGATTACACTATGACAATGAAGAGCAAGCAGAAGAGAAGGGGACACCAAAGAAAAACCACTCATCAGAGATTGAATGCTTTATCAAGGTGTTTATAAGGAAATAAATCAGTCCAAAATTTCCTAGAGTCACCCTAGGGTTTGAGGGATAGAGTTTCACCATGAATGAAATAAAAAACATTAGCACGTCATGGTTTAAAACTGCTCAGCCCATGAAATTAATGATGTGAAATATTTTCACGTCATGTAATTATCAATTTGTGAGTTACATTGAAAAATGGATTGCCTTATGTTAAAATAACCTTGATTGACCATTTCACATTATGAACTAGTTTCACGATGTGTAACTATTTTACTATATGAACCAGTTCATGACGTCTTCTTGATAAAATGTACACATTGTGTAACATGTTCACGGCATGTAAATGTTTAGAAGATAGCTCTCAACCCAGCTTTTGTAGGAAAATCATGAACCACCACCGAAGCCTTTCAATCCACAAAAAACTCCCTTAATACCTTTGACACATTTAAAATCAGACCCCATTAATTCAAAAAAACATAAAGCCCCAAACTTTATATTATTTTCTCTATTAATTGATCTCTATCCCCAAAAGAGACTCAACCACCAAGGTTTAAAGAAGAAGGAAAACCCAACAAAAAGTGGTTCAACCAAAACTCAAAGAGATATACCTAGAAAAAATATGGGATCTTACATTGAAATTTTATCAAACAATAGGCATGCATCCTTTGAAGAAAACATATTTAAACTAAAGGA
This sequence comes from Viscum album, assembly GCA_963277665.1. NCBI lineage: Eukaryota > Viridiplantae > Streptophyta > Magnoliopsida > Santalales > Viscaceae > Viscum > Viscum album. The sequence goes on from OY728125.1 coordinate 1,714,517,854, forward strand.
GATACATGAAAATTCATTCATAATCCATTGGTGACCATAAGAAAGAAACCAGATCCCTTAGAAGACCAATAACTATAAATAATGAAATTCTTAGAATATCAAAGCATTAATTTAAAGTGGAAAGCAATCATGGTTCTAAAATTAAAGGTTCATGCATGGAGCAAACCTTCCTCAAATTCATCAATTCTTTTTAGCTAAAGTGTTAATCCTTCTTGAAAAAGAAAATATATCCTTAAAGTTCCAAGAGAAACCCTAGATCAAGTAAACCCTCAAATAAAATAGATTAAATTGAAACCCTATGCTCCATGATAATTATAGGGTGAGAAAATGGGAATATAAGAGAGAAGAAGTGGAGTGGAGGATATCTTGATGAAGAAACCAAGAAGTATCACAAACCTTTGATGAGAAATCACCATGAAAAGGGTAGATAATGTATGTGAGCCCTTGGGAGTCGATGCTTAGCAGATACCCAACTAAGAGGGGGAAATGGGAGGTTGAATGGCTTTAATCGAGTTTATAAAATAAAAGTTATTTAGGTTTTAATGGGATGCATGATTTTTTTTGCATGGTTTAGCAAGACATGCGGAAATCATGAAGATGCTACTAGAAACACATTTTCGACCTATAGGTGATAGTTACACGATTTGGGAAAACAGTTCTCAAACTATGAAACTTGGAAACTTTCCCAAAACCCCAAAAAAACTCACCCAAGCCACCTAATGATAAATGAATGAAATATGTATCATGTAGTGACATTGTGGGAGTAATAGGTAGAGTGCACCACATTTTCCACACTTGATCAACACATTTTTCATTTCACACAAGGTTCCTTTATTTTTTTTTTTAGAGATCAATTGGTTCGTACAGGTTCAAGCCCAATGGTGTATTTGGTTGGTCAATCCAAGCCACAGAACATGCATGATCTAGACCATTGATATAATCATAAATGATCCAATGGAAACATATTTTCATTGTGTGGGTATGATCAATGCCACTTATTCGATCAAGTGCGATCCAACATACATAATTAAATCCCAATAAGACATGTCTTTCTAGAATAGATGTCCATCCAAATTCCAAGGGTATGGTAGCTTATCTGAAGGGGAATTCCAATGCTTATAAAAGAAGGATCCATAGAATGGAAAATTCATTCTCAATTCATTACACAATTCGAGTTCTTCTCACTACCTTCTATGAGCATAAAAGATCATTTTTTGGCATGTACCAATAAATTTTTTCCGATAACTCCCTTGATTAACTATTAAAAAAAGGATTTTATTAACATATGTTAGCATTTTAATAAAAAAATTATATATATATATATATATATATACTAAAATATATTTTTTATTACCTTCAATAGAAGCGTTGATAAAATTGTACCATTTATTAACAGTTTTCTTAAAAATATTAGAATTGTCAAGCAGCCGCTGATGGTGGCTACAACATTCAACAGGGGTGGACTGCCCACCCCCACAAACCCCCCTCCTCTACCGTGGTACACTACCAATAAAAGGCAATAAATCCCACTAGAAAATAGATCATGGTTTAGAGAAGGGAAATTTTGGAATCTTTAATTAAATACCTATCATTATTTTCTGCTCACTTTTCTCCTCTCTTCTAATTTTACTTATTTCAATTTTTTTACAATACATTATCAACTTGAACGCTCAAAGAGGGAGAAAGGTATTTTTTTATTTTTAAATCTTATTCACACTGCCTTGTTAGATGGTTCTAATTATTTATTCTTTTTATCATAAACCTTATTTTTACCACCTTATTGGATGGTTCAAATTATTTATATAATATTATTTATTTACCACCAGATTGGACGACTTAAGTGGTTTATTTTATTACCACTATAAAGGTTAGGTTGTTGCCTGTTCAGATAGTTTTAATTTATTTATTTATCACCAACTGATTAGATGGTCTAATTAACAAATTATTATATGCAAGAAAGTTTTAAACAAGTAATGCGCTATATTGATTTATTTATTTTAAACCCCTATGTGAAATATTTATAAACCGATTAAGGTGGGATATATATATATATATGTGTGTAATATTAAATGATAATATTAATCCAGATTTTAATGTTTTTTATATTTTTTATTTTCTTTAACTTGAATGTAAATTATTGTTGTATTCATATTTTGAATAATAATAATGTTTTTTCTCTCACATAGGGATCATCATGTCAAATCTCTCAAAACTCAAATTCCCTAATCTTGATATTACCGGAAGTAATTACATGTCGTGGATGATGGATATTGAAATGCATCTCAAATAAATGGATATTATAGAAACAATTAAAGAAAATAATTCACAAACCCTCCAAAATAAAGAAAAGGTGATGATCTTCCTCAGAAGACATCTCGATGAGGGTTTGAAATGTGAATAACTTAATAAAAGAGATATATATAAGCTATAGAATAATTTAAAAGAGAGGTATGATCATCAAAATGAGGATATTTTTCCAATGACCTGTGATGAATGGAATGATTTATGCTTCCATGAATTTAAAAGGGTTAGTGATTACAATTTTTTCATGTATAGGATCGTATCATAGCTAAAGTATTGTGGTATTGAGATTACATATGCTGGTATGATTGAAAATACATATACAACATTTCATGTATCTTACATCACCCTACAACAGCAATATTTATCACTTGCGAGGGTATATAAAATATTCTGATCTCATATCATCATTACTTGCAGCAAAGAAGAACAGTTAGATTTTGATTAGAAACTATCAGTCTCATCCTACTGGTTTAGTAGTAGTATTTCCTAAAGAAAATGTTATATTCTCGTGGTGGATGTGGTTTTAGTGGAATGAGTTGTCAAGTTCATGGTTGTAACCATGGGCCTGCTTGAAATAAATATCATGATCAAGGAAATATCAGCTCCAATACTCCAGGGAATCCGGAAGATTCATATTATAGGTGTGGTTCTAAGGTACATTGGTCTTGAGTTCTCTGAAAAACACCAGAGCATCTTTGTAAGATCTATAAATCATTTCTTGAAGTAAATAAGAATAAACCACACATTGTTGCGACATCCTATAAAGGTAAAGAAAAGGAGGTGAATTTTACTAAGAATAAAGAGTCATCAAATGATGATTTCACTTACCTCAAAGTGGGTGATTTTACTTGTAAATTTGATGAGATGATAGCTGGAAATAGTTCAGAAACATTATAGTCATTATGATATATGATATATTTTTTTATATATGATTTATATTTTGATCATTGTATTATTTAAATTTCACAATGTGTTTCTTATAATACTATTATCATTATTTTGAAGCATTGAAATGGATTGATTAAATGGGACAGATATTTTTATACCAGATAGTGGAACAATGCACACAATTCTTAAGAAAAAAAATATTTTTTTAATCTTAAATCAACAAAACCAATTGTGAATAATATATTAGGTCTTACAGATCTGATATAAGGGATTGGTGAGGTGATTTTTTATTTACCCAGTGGGACATGATTTTTTATAAGAGAGGCATTGTTTTCCCTAAAGTCCAAAAGAAACTTATTAAGTTTCAATTATATATACCATCATAGGTATGATACTCAAACTATATCTGAGATAAATGAAAAGTATATGTGTATTACTATTAATAAATCTCGTAAGAGTTGTTTACTAGAAAAAATGATAATATTATCATATGGATTTCATTATACATATATAAGTGCAATCAAAACACATATAGTATTAAAGAATGGACCACAAATTGTTAATTTGTGGCATGAGTGATTAGGTCATCCTGGTTCATGAATGATGTAAAAAATAATTGAAAGTTCTCATGGACATTCAATGAAGGTCCAATAGACCTCTCCACTAAGAAACATTCCATGCGAGACTTGTTCGCTTAGAAATCTGATTATGAGACCATATCCAGCTAAAATTAAGCTTGAAACTTCAGCCTTTCTCGAATAAATTCAAGAGGATATATGTGGACCAATTCATCCATTGTGTGGGACATTTAAATATTTTATGGTATTAATTTATGCATCTAGTAGATGGTCACACATATGTTTTCTCTCAACATGTAATGTTGAATTTTCACGTTTTCTTGCTCAAATAATTAAATTGAGAGCACAATTCCCTAATTATTTCATCAAGAAATAAAGTCTTAATAATTATGGAGATATTACCTCTCAATATTTAAATTATTATTGTATGAAGATGGTTATCACTATAGATCATTTAGTCGCGCATGTGCATACACAAAATGGTTTAGTTGAGTCATTGATAAAATGCCTCCAGCTTATTACTAGACCGTTAATAATGAGAAAAAAAGTTGTTGAGCTCATGAAATATTTCATGCTTTGACATAAATTCACATTAAATCAAGTCTATATCATAATCACTCTCCACTCCAATTGGATTTTGGGAAAGATCCTGACATCTCCCACTTAAAAATCTTTGGTTGTGAAGTATATGTACCAATTGCTCCCCCACAACGTACAAAGAAGCTACCTCAAAGGAGGTTGGGAATATATATCAAATATGAATACTCTACCATCATCATTCATATTAAACCAAAAAATGTTGATGTATTTATATCATGTTTTGATGATTGTCACATTAATGAAGAAATATTCCCAATATTAGGGGAGAAAAGAAACAAAGGGAGGAGATTTCCTAGAATGTGAAAACGTTATCTTTTCTCGATCCTCCCACCTTCCAGTGTGAGATGGAAGTGAAAAAGATTTTACATTTTCAAGAACTAGAAAATCAATCACCTGATATATTTACATATTCAAAGGGCATGACTAAATCACATGTACCAGCTATAAATGCATTTGCTAGAATTGATGTCCTAGAGGCACAATTATATAATGATGTTACCGAAATCTAAAAAACACACATAAAGCATAAAAGACCAATTGGATCCAAGGATATAAATCCTAAAAAAAATAGAAAAGGGATGAGTATAATTGAAAACCCCATTATGGAGGCATGTGTTCTAGAAGAAACATGTAATTTAAGTGTTCTTAAGAAAAAACATGATGAGAATCATAAAGAGAATTCATAGGATATAGAAAACCCTAAAGGTTTTAAAAATAATGTAATCTCTCTTAATTATAACACTGCAGGTGATATATAGAATTGAAGTATTATGGAAAATATTGATGAAATATTTTCATATTCTATGTCATGTGATGTAGAAAATGAATACCTTGAACCAAGGTCTGTTATGGAATGTCAAAAATGGCCCGATTGGAGTAAATGGAAAGACACAATGCAAGTTTAATTAAATTCAGTTATTATGTGAAAGGTTTTTAAATATATCATTCCCACACCAGAAGATATGATTCCTATTGGATATAAATGGGTTTTTGTATGTAAGCGTAATGAGAAAAATGAGATTGTAACATACAAAGATTATCTTGTCACATAAGGGTTTTCTCAGAGACATGGAATTGATTATGAGGAGATATATTTTCCTATTTTGGATTATATTACTTTTTAATATCTAATCATCCTTGTAGTAGCTAAGAAGGATAATATGCATCTTATGTATGTTGTTACAACTTATTTATATGGGTCTATAGATAGTGGTATATACATGAGAATCCCTAAAGGATTAAAAATGCTTGAAGTACTGAAATCAAAACCCAAATACATGTATTCAATTAAATTGAGGAAATCCCTATATGGATTAAAACAATCTCGGTGTATGTGGTATAATAGTTTTGAGTGAATATTTGTTAAATAAAGGGTATGTAAATAACCGCATACGCCCATGTGTTTTTATTAAGAAAACAACATCTGGATATGAAATCATTGTTGTTTATAATGATGATTTAAATATCATTAGAACTCCAGAAGATATCAATGAGGCAATGATAAACATAAATGATGAATTTGAAATGAAATACCTAGGAGAAACCAAGTATTATATTGGATTACAAATTAAGCATATTCCAAGTGTTATATTTTTGCATCAGTAAAACTATATTGAAAGGGTCTTAAAACACTTTAATGTGAATAAATAAAATCTTTTAAGTACTCTAATGGTCATTTGGTATTTAAATATCGAGAAAGATCAATTTTGACCTTGTGAAGAAAATGAGGAATTGGTTGGTCCAGAAGTACCATACCTCAGTGCTATCAGAGAACTAATATATCTTACTAACAGTACTTGTCCTGATATATCTTTTTCGACTAATTTATTGGAAAGATTTAGTTCAAACCATACAAGAAGGCACTAAAATTGAATTAAACATATTTCTTGTTATCTTTATTGCACTATTGATTTGAATTTATTCTATTCTAACAAATTATAAAAGAAGATGATCGGTTTGGCAGATGCAGTTTATTTATCTTATCCACATAATGTGTGATCACAAACTGGTTATGTGTTCATAGTTAGAGGTACTACCATATCTTAGAGATCACAAAATCATACACTCATCGCAACATCTTCAAATCATGCAGATGTGATATCATTACTGGAAGCATGTAGAGAATATGTTTGCTTGCAGTCTATGACTCAACACATTCAAGCGGTAAGTGGATTGCCTATGGATAGTATCCCAAAAATTTTATTCGAAGATAATACTACGTGCACCACACAATTGAAGGAAGGATTCATCAAGAATGATCAGACAAAATGCATACTACCAAAATTTTTCTTCTTCACAAAAAAAAGTTAGTAAAGAACAAAGATATCAACATGAAATATGTTCAATCCAGCGGCAACGTTGCAGATTTATTTACAAAGGCACTACCAATAATTATCTTTAGAAATCTTGTACATAAAATAGGGTTGCGTAAATTGTAAAATTTGTAATGTAATTTGACTTTCAGGTTGATTCTATATGATTGTACTCTTTTCCTTATTTCAATTTTTATCCCACTAGGTTTTCTGGAAAAGGTTTTTAATGAGGTTGTATCAAAACATGTATGACATTGGTAAGAGTGTACATCTCAGGGGGGAAGTGTTAAGCAGCTGTTGATGGTGACTACCACATTCAACAGGGGTGGGCTGCCCACCCCCACTAAACCACCTCCCTCCTCTATCATGGTGAACTACCTATAAAAGGCAGTGCACCTCCCCCGGGAAAATAGATCACAGTTGAAAAGAAATAAATTTTGTAATCATAAATTAAATATCCTTATTTTCTACTCATTTTCTACGCTCTTCTAATTCTACTTGTTTAAATTTTGTTTTGAATTAGATTTAGTTTACTACCATTTTAAATCAAAGACAATATAGGTCTAACATCATCACCCTCATGTTTCCCCTCACACTACCTCTCCCTCTTGAAAATGGGGGTCATCTTCCTCATTCCCAAAGCCCCTGCCCTAATCCTCCAAGTCCAGGTATGGTTGGATGTTCTCAATTCCCTTATGGCTCCATTGGGATCAAGGAAGAACTTATGCATACAATTATTTTTACAAAACCTTTCTTCGAACCTCTACCCCTTATCCTCGTACATGATTTTTCAAGAATAAAGGATTCTTGAACACCACCTTAATAGAAGAAGAGGTTTGAAGTCATCCATTTGGTTTTTGATTTGCATTAGTTGGAATTTGTTTACAATCATACCAAGGTTTGACTGAATTCGGTGGTATTGGAAATGATAGGGTTCATTGATTTCAATATGGGTCTCCTGGATTCCACCCATGTCCTCCTTAACTTCGGCACAAAATTAGAATTTTACCGGTGTTAGATTCAACAACCTTACAACATATGAAGAGATGGATTGTAGCAGCTACTTTTTTAAACTAGGTTTTTAATTTTATTTACAAAAAAGGGATAGGGTTTGAGGTATTTTAAAAAACGGATCTCGAGATGCATGAACCCTGTTCATGCATCTCCCCTCACCAGGATGCATAAACGGGGTCAACGCTTCCTATGTGAGGTTTCTGAAAGAAGAGTGAACAACATTCACTCTTCCTCCAGAATTTTTTTATTTATAAATATTACTAAATAAATATATATAAATATATATCTAATTAAATATCATAATAAATATTAATAAAAACTAATAAATATTAATTAAATTCAAATTAAATATAAATAAATATTAATTAAAAATTAATCAATGTTTATAAAACATGAATAATGATTAATTAAATATTTATAAATATTAATAAATATTGATAAATATTAAATAAATATTCATAAATATTGATAATATGAATAAATATTCATAAATATTGATTAAATATTAAATAAATATTCCTGAAAATTAATAAATATTAATGAATGTAAACAAATATAAATAAATATTAACAAATATAAATAAAAAACCAAATATTAATAAAATATTAATTAATATTAATTAATTATTAAAAATTATTATTAAAAACCACTAAATATTGGCAAATATTAAAAAATATTAAATAAATATTCATAAATATTAATAAAATATTAATAAATATTCATTAAATATTCATTAAAAGTAATAAAACTTTATTAAATATTCATAAATACTAATAAATATCAATGAATATCAATAAATATAAATACATATTAATACATATTAATTAAATAATAAAAAATATAAATAAAATACTAACAAATATTAATAAATGGAAACAAAATATTTTTCAGCAATTATAAATTTTTATAAATACCAATTAAAAATTGGTAAACATTAATACAAATTAGTTAAATATTAATAAATATTCATTAATATTAATATATATATATTGAATATTAATAAATATTAAATAAATATTCATAAATTTTAATAATTTTTTTAACAGGTTGAGGGTTAAACCCTCTTTTATTAATGATATAAATATTAATTAAATATTAATTAATATAAATAAATATAAATTGAATATTAATAAATGTTACATAAATATTAATAAATGCTAATAATTATTAATAAATATGTTAATATACACGCTTTACATTACCAAACATTCATTTCGCGTCCTCTCCTATATACTAAAAGAAAGTAAAATGTTAAAGAGAAAAGGGTATCAGTTCATAGTTAAGAAATGTATCATCCATTATTTCACTCTAAATCAACGCGAGTCATACATGGTCTAGAAAACAATAGGATTTGATTTGTGAAACAATGTTGTGCTCTGCCAATTGATCATGATACCACTTGAAATGAAAACTCATATACTTATCATGAAGGGTAATCCAATTTTATTTTAGGATGAAGATATTAAATGAGATATAAAACTTTTATTAGAAATGTCAATGTAAAACTCATGCACTCACTTTAAAAAATAGATCAAAAACATTCAAGTAAAATAAGAAGGATAAGCGGGGTTTGAGCGCATCTATACGTCAACTTTTCTTATTTCATTGATTAATTCAATTACAACCCATTTCTGTTGAGTTTATTTTTTATTAACAAATTAATAGAGATTTATAAAAATATACCTCTTTCAATAACATGATCTTCCTAAACATTCTACAATAATTTGATTTGATTCTTATTGATATACTGATTCTAGCAGTAATTTCATATTTCTTCACTAACCTCCCCCTTAAGGGAAACACTCATAAACACCTTTATAATGGTGGATCTCTTTAATAATGGTTTTCGAGATGTTCCAATATAGAGAATACACTAGAATACATCTTCAAAATATGACTGTCTATATTTGAAAACATATATAACTTCACGGAGAATGATCTTATTTTCAATACTTATTCTTCAAGAATACAAAAATATGATAAAATAATGATTATATGTTCTTTATACTTATTTGTCTTGGATATGCTAACACATTATTAAAATCTATCAATGATGACCCTCTTTTGTTATTTGTATTTGAAAACCAATTGAGTAATTATTTAAGGATGATAAATTCTTCATATTTATGATCAAGAATTGATAGCACTCACTGCTTCTCATGTTCTCCCCCTGAGAACTCAGTTCACCATCAATTACTCATATCATAAGAATATATAAAAGAAATAATTATTAAGGAAATATGATGGATATTCCTTAATTTTTAATCTGAATAGGAAGGTTCAGTTTTTTTCTCAATGAAGTTGGTCCAATTACTCTAGTATTCATGATTGCATCTTTAAACATCTGTTCTGATTTATATTTGTGTATATGGGATCTCTTCACATTAAATTCTGATTTTTGTGGAGATTTTCTTTCCTTATTAGCCTTTATGGATGATGTAATCTTAACCCTCTTGAGAATTGTTTCTTATTCTGGAAGAATATCAAATCAACTTTTCCATAATGTCCACAATTTTATCACCAGATGGAGGTATTTTAACCATAAAATCTTCTAGTGAAGATTGCGAACAAGTGGAAACTGTTTCCTTTAATAAATTGTGAATATGTATCTTCTAAAAATTGGGGAAATAAGCTTCTAATTTCATACATATCATATTGTGGTTTTTATGATCTTCAATCATAATCACCTACTCTTTATAAATATCTATTATTTATTCATTTTATTCTTCATACAACATTTTTTTAACAAAGATTCACATTCCACGATCTTCTATGATTTTATATCCAATTTTAAATCATTGAGTTCAATAATATTTTTCAATATTTCTTCAAGTTCATGGATCTTTTCATCCTGAGTCTTTAAATTAAAAATAATTAGTATAATTAATATTTATTAATTATTTTAATAATATTATTTATTTTACATATATAGATAAAAATACTAAGTATTATTATGAATATAAAAAGCATAATTATTTATTTTAGTAGATAATATGATAATAGTAAGACACTTACTAAAAAAAGAACAAAAATATATAAATCAGAACAGTAAGGCACATAGAACATTTATCATAAATATAATATCAAACTAATCTACACCTCTGGTGTGGATGCTCCCCTGTCCCATAGTCAGGTGTATATGAGATGCATCCACAACGAGTCTTTATATGTCTCTGATCTGGCATACGCTACTCTTGTATATCATCATCGGCAGCCACCTCCACATCAACCTGTGTGATAGGCGGTGGATGTACAGTCTCCATGCCTATACCCTATCCTACCTCTAAGGATAGTGGATGCTAGTTAGAACTCTAGCCAACATGTGAATAAGATGGTTGTTGTGATGCAAATTTCTACATAGAAGAGAGTAATAAAACATCCAACTAATTTGCGTCTATATATACCTATAATTGTGACTAAGAAGCTGGAGTTGCATTTGACTAATCATGATGAACACCCTCCTCATATTGAACAATAACATCTGGCTGATCATGAAGAATGCCCTCCTCATGTGAAACAACAGCATCTATAATAGGGTCATCAATCCCTGATACATCTATATCAGGATCGGTAGGATCCGCAACCTCATCAACATGTGGTGGATCAAAGAAAATGCCATGATAAATCTCATTCATAGAATAAAGAAACTCTGCCAAAGTGCTGTGAAAATATGTCTGGTCAAATGTGCATCTCTCTACTGGATCAGGCATGTAAAGTAGATAACTGATACAAGTATCCTACAAAAACAAATTCTACAATTAATTAATGTTAATAAAAAAATATGTTAACTAGTGGAAGGAATAATGTATACCAACTCATGAAAGCCCCATTAATTTCGTGTTTGAAATATGACGGGGGACCTACAGTACCAGGACACATGATCTAGTTGATCCAAAAAATGAAAATGTATTGCCCCCGCCCCTTGTAACTGGGACTCCTGTTGTCTATCCCATAGATCAATATATGTGGAATGGTATTTTTTTCAATCAAATTCTCTCTTACCTGAAATATTTATGGAATACAGTGAATCTAACTGATTGGGTGGGTCAGAAACAGGCTAAAAGAATCTGAACTGCCCCATAGCTCTGTCGGTCTGATGCCACTCGACTATATGAAAATGAATCGATGGTACTGTGCAAGAGCCGGTAGCAATCATTTTCGTACAATATGGTGGAAGACTCTAGATGATATCGTCTGTATATGGAATCCATGTAATCTAAAAGAAAAAATGAATAATCAATTAATAAATGAAGTGATTTATAGTAAAGAGTAAATATTTAACAATATAAAATAATAATCACTTACATCGTCTGGTCGAAGGTTGTCCAACATAAGTCTGTAGGTGTGGATGTCATGTCTGGCGGTATCTGAATGTCGATGTGTCTGACTCCACCAATATATAACATTTTTATAGTTACATTTCATAATAGAAAGTTATACAATTAAGTTATACATTATAAGAAAGGAATAGCATACCATCATCCGGGAGGAGCCTCTACTACAATATCTGCAAGCAATGGCGCAAGAGCGTATGGATCTAAATGAGGGATGTGCTCTCATACCCACATCTATAGAAGAACAATGCATCATGTGATCTGCATCTTATCGATACGACATGCACTGCATATCACCCCATATGTATATACTAGACAAGAAAACCCCCATCTATACCGGCATTCCTGGTCCAAATCCTCTAGAAAAGGTAAATACGTCTGATGTACAGCAGTATTGGAGTGATCAATGAAAATAATTTCACTGATCAGCCTCAAAATATATGCACGTGCAAATCGCAACACAATGATTTCATCAGCACCCTCTACTAGATGTGTGAAGTGATGGTCTAACCGAGGCATGTGTAATCTACCATTGATGACGAACCTTCCATTATCGTGAACCTATGTGCTTAGTAATCTATGAACAAGATTGAACCAATCTACTCCAACTCATCCTATCAAAGCCACACCATCGATGGGGAGGCCCAACACAATGGACACATCCTACAGGGTGATAGTCATATCCCCCTCTCTAAAATGGAACGTATGTGACTCTATCCTCAATCCCTCTACTAGTGCAATAATGATATAATGATAGACAAAGATGAATTCACACATCACTACACCATAGAATATCGTGCGATGAAGATGGTGGGTGATGGTAGAAGGTGGTGTTGCATGATGGAAATGATGAGATCTATATACACTCATAGGAGGCATAGGACGTCCCTCTAAAACCAGCCATGATACACGAGTAGCCTGGGATGTGAGAAATGGAAAACCTACCATCTGCACAAATGATATAATCATTACTTTTTTATAGTGAATTTAATAAAAATTATAAACTTTTATTAAAAAAACTATAACAAGGAAAATAAGGTAGAAAATATATGCGGGTGGTGATGTTGGTTTAGGTTATAAATTTCTTATTTTATTGATCTCTAATGAAGTTTAATTTATTATAATTTTTTTATATAACACAACAGTGATGAAAAACCCACATTGAACATGTGGATTCATGATATATTCATTTTCGTTGTATTTTTATTTTTTTAATAGTTATAGTATCAGAACAAATTTTATGATAGAATCCAAAATTGAGACAAACTAAAATTGAAACATTTCAGAAATAGAGCTAGTCAGAAATAAAATGGTTCATTACTGAAACTTACACATACAAAACAAAATATACACATTAATGATAAAATAAACAGACTCAATCATGGATGATGGGATGCGGAGATCGGTCCTACAACCTGAGGACATCTCTTGTGAGTATGTCCTTTTGCGTGAAAAATACTGCATCGTAGTCCCCTTCCTTGTTTTTGAGGCCAATCCATCTCATTTATAATTCAAGTTGGATTTGGTTAACCTCATGGGCACAACCTAGTAGTATGAAGCTAATAATTTATAAAATGACAGAAATTGAAAAAAAAACATAACTGAAAACAAAACCAACTTACGAAACCTGGAAATATCAGGGGTGATAGTCGACTGATTGACATGAAATGGGATAGAATGAAAATCACCAATAGCCATCCAAGCTGCACTATAATAATTAACCAAAGTGATCATGTGATACACCGTGTCAACATAGGGCTCCCATGATATATTTACCAAAGCACAATTTGTAATAACATGTGCACATGGATATCTCAATGTCTGAAAGTTGTCGTAATCATAGTACCTGTTATCCAAAATCACCACAAACACTTGACCACTGGTGCATGTAGCCTGTTTGTAGCACTCTCTTACCTGAAATCTCCTCCTTTTCATATCAAAGTTTATAACAGTCCACCATGAAGCCTCATTCAATATCTAATTAATGTCACTTTGGAAATACTGAGTAAAATGCATTCCATTTTCCATCCTATGATAGGACTTTTGGGACCAATCAATAAAGTAATACAAAAAACTATAAAATGTCTCTTTCACTAACCCTATGATCAGGAGTTTGTGAGCACCCTTTAGGACCCCATTTATGAACTCCACTATATTAGTGGTCATATGGCCATATCTCCTACCACCATCATATGCTAATGACTATTTTTTCTTTCAAATATGCATCATATATTCATACACATCTTCATTAGCCCTTCGAATATCTTCAAGACATCGATCAAACCTTTTTTGTTGGGGATCATATGCTGAAACCATAACAAAATAATGTATTAAAAGGGATATTATATTTTCTTTAAAAAATCTATGTTTAGAAAAACATACCCAACTTGAGGATAACCTTCTTTATTGTCTCATATCTGAAATGCTTATGCACATTACTTGAAATATGTATATTGAAATATCGATGATAATCATTCAGATCAGTCCATGAAACCCCATCATTATTTACGAACTCTATAATCGCTTGATGGCAATCAAATATCAGACACACACCATGGTTTTGTGTGATATGAATGTGTACACATGCTAAAAACCAACTCCAACATTCAAAAATCTCCTTTTCAACAAAAGTGAATGCAAGTGGTAGAGGGGAATGTTTTCCATCCTACTTGGAAGCAATGAGTAGAACACCTGTATACTATCTGTAAAGGAAAGTGTCATCGACCTGAATGAACTGTTTACAATAGGGAAAAGTAGAGATGCATGGATTAAATACCCAATAGTGTCCAAATGATAAACAATTTGATTGTTGATAGACAAAAATTCCATAAGTTGTGGAAACATTGCATAAGATTCATCCCAATCATCATACACTTTTACAATTTCTTTCTGTTTTTCATTCCAATATTAATTATAAGATATCTTATAGTTAAACAACTATTGAATTTTTTCATGAACAAGGGCAAAGGGAACATCCTGACATGTTTGTATCATCTCAACAATAATAGTTGATATAAACTCTACATCAAGTGAAGATTGATCCTGCGACAAGCTTGGATGCCCACTAGTGTGCGGGCTCTTAGTTTTGTATCTTCCAACACGCAAAAAAAATATCATATGTTGATCTTAATCAAAATTTACATTCTGTCCCATATTTTTCACAACGAATGAAATATTTTGTCTTCTTTGACTCATCAACCACAAATGTGAAATGTCGCTCTATGCGGTATTTATTTAGCACATTTTTCATGGATAGTTTACTTTCAAACTTTTTCCCCAACATAGTCTATGTTATCATTTGATGCAGATCTATTACCTATAATGATATGGAATTCAGAATTCGTTGTAATGACATCCCAATAAAAATGTTGTCCTCGTGACATTCCTTAAACTAAGGAACTCAATACTAAAGGATGATTACCATAAACTGGTGGATGTCATGGATATCTATCTCTCAAAGGAACCCTGTAAGGTTCATTCCACACATCACCATCACCCACATCATCTCCTGATGCCTCATCATATTCTTCTTCCTCAGATAGACTTTCATTCACTGTATCAGCAATACACAAAGGGATGTCATTTACATTTCCTCACAAATTCTGATCATCTTCATAATTTGGTTCTATCATAGGATTCATATGAGAAGGAGATAATGAATAAGATTGTTGTGAAGGACCGACTTCTTCAGAGCTCACAAAACATGGTTCTGTAGTAATTGGTTTCACCGCATCAATATCACAAATCACCACATACAATTCCATCAGACCATTAGTACACTGTTTCCAGAATAACGTAGATGCATTCATCCAATCCTCATCATCAACCAAAGGGTACTCGGTGTTTCAGAAACATTCAGGATCTTGAATACGTCAATATGTTATTGAAATAATGGATTGATTAGCCATCAGTTTGAACCGACTATGAATATTATTGCGAACTTCATCCAATGTCAGACAACCATGAAGTTTTTTCACTCTTACAGATGGAAAACTATAGCTAAAACATTTCTCAGTATAAATTACTTCACCGTTGCAATATATTTGCACAGACATGATTACATATAAAAAAATAATTAATAAAATAATATATACTACATCAAAATTTTAAATTATTTAAATTGTTTATGATTAAATAATTGACTTGATCTTGAGACTTTTTCTATGTATTGGTTTATAACTATTGAGGTATAGTGATGTTGATATTATAACCAAAGAAAATTTAATATAATGTTATATATTTTTATACCACTTATCAAATGTTTCATAAATTTTAATTATATATGAATAAACAATCATGACTTGATCTTGAGACTTACTATGGATTAGTTTATCATTATCTGATGAACTAACCAAAACCTATGGGTGGACTCCTAGTGTCTCTATTATCAAATATTTCAGCAAATGTCAATCTCCTTTCAAACATCAATGCCACTTGCTGAACGTATGTCCTCGAACACCTCTTCGGTGATGCCTCTTCGGGGATGCCTCTTCGGGGATGCCCTTTCAGGGATGACTCTTTGGGGACGCCTCTTCGGGGACACCTCTTATTGATCATCATTTAATTACAAATTTACTCACATGCATGTGAGAGGGTCTATGGGTATAAAATACATAACTTTTTTTAAGCAGACACGCAGGTCCTTACAAACGTAGTGAGAGATGACTTGCATGTCATAAATGTGGAAACGGAAATGAAATTATTAGAAATTATATAACCACATACACAAAAAATACATAAAATTTCCATTACGTATTGGTCGATCATCTCCAGATCAGTCGTCACACAAATACTCCTAACAAGTTTTTTGATATACTTATTATGCTTTACATATTATACAACTTTACCTATTACTAGATGAAATATATATTAAATATCTACATCTTCTATCGAAACATTTATCTTTTTAATTTGTATGTATGTATATATATATATATATTTAATAATAACATTTATTAAATTTAATTAAAACTAATATAATTTACATTTACATAACAACCATTACAATACCGAACATTTTTGTTATTTTCCATTTTATAAAATTGCATATATATATATATATATATATTGGTTTTTTGTCATTCTACTATTTTCTAACATATAAGTAAATATATTTTATATTTTATTACATGAAAGAATAATTATTTATACTTAATATTATTTACATTTATTGATTAAAATTATTATTAATAGTAAATAAAAGTAATATAATTTACACTTACATAAAAACCATTAAAATAATATAAAGTTATGTTTTTTTTCAATTTAATAAAATTACTTATATACAATTTTTTTTGTCATTTTTCTATTTTAAAATATTTAATTAATTATATTTCATACTTTATTAATTCAAATAATAATTATTTACACTTAATATAATTTAAAATTATTATTTATAGAAAACTGCTTTTATACCATTAACAAAAAAAATTCTATATATTTTTTAAAAAATTTAAATATGATACTTAATATAATTAATATATTTTTAATAAACTATATAGCTAATGTATAGAATATTATAAATTAAATTAATATTACTTTAAAAATAACATATTTTACATACAAATACGTTAAACTCACAATTTAAATTTAAAATGTATACATTTTTAAAAACGATTTTATTTCCATAAATATAAATTACATTTTAGACATATCATATTTAAATTTCCTAAACATTCAATATGAATTTATACAACAAACAATAACTCATTCAAAAATTAAATCATACAAAAGGCAGTAATTTACACATTCATACATGCATCAGTACATATTAAATAAAAAACTATATAGACGAACACTAATTTCTATACATCAAAAATTAAATAAATTAACCATAAAATTAAATAAATAAACACAATTAAATAATTAAAATTTTAAATAGAAATTATACATTCTTAAAATCATCAAATATTTATCGAGAAAGAAATTCCGTAAGGATTCACAACAAATTTAACAGGGGAAGAAGAAGATTTGAGGAAAAACTCATCAGCATATTGGGTGAACCCTGTTTTAAAAAATTGGAGACCTATCCCCTTTCAACAAAAAAAATTAAAAAACCCGTTTTAAAAAAAATCTGATTGCAGCTTGAGGTAGCGATAGAAGGTCCTCCTCAACTTCAGCACCAATTTATCCTCTCTCACTGGTTTTTTAGTTTCTATTTATCCTTTTTTAAAGGTTCACTTCTCTAGATTTTGGAGGAGCTCAAGGAGATGGATTATAGATTCCTGAAGGGGTCTCCGAGGACAGTTTAGACTCTCACTGCTAATCATTTTTGGTGGTTTCTCCGCTTCGTAAACTAATGGTTTGTAAGATATCCAAGAAGTATGTTTTAGTGGTCATGGCACATTTAGTTGTCTAGTTAATGAGTAGGCACAACCCACTCATTTTTGGTTCTAGTAAGAAATTTGGGTTGCATTTTTTTTATCCTGCTATATTACCAAGTCTTTGTTTATTTTTATCAAATTGGTTATTTTACCAAGAAGTTCTGAATGCTTTAATTGGTTAATTCAAAGGGCATGCCAATTATAGTTCCCTTTCTATTTTGAAGATGAAGGAAAGTGCATGAAAGCATAATTTTTTATAGTTCTGTGTCTGGTTATCCCTAATCATGGACACATCAATTTTCTTTCACGTGTGATCTATTACACGTGTATCTTCACCAAAAACCATTATCTATGTTTCATTTTTCACTCACCTCATTAATATTAAATGTGATATTAATTATTTGGGAATTTAGACAAGATCTTCCCTTAAGTTAGGATATTTTTTTAGGATTTTTGTGGTGCGTTCAAGTGTCATTTAAATTACTAGTAATACAAACATAATCATTAATATAGAAATTTTGAGGGCATTGAATTTATATAAATGAGGATGATGCACGTGAGTTCATTTTTTTCTCTGTGTACATAATTTTTTTTCATTACTTTAATATATATATCATTTTCTTTGTTTTTCTTAATTTGATTCTTAGCATTCCAGGCCATACGGGAGGAGCTAGTTTCTGCAGAACAATGGGGTAAGGAAGAGTGTTGAACACAATGAAACCAAAATATTTTTTAACTTCAAATTGATTCTTCTAAAACTACTAGGGTTTCATTTGACATCATTTATTGAAAACTACAATTGTTATCACTTATTGACGATTTCATGTTTCACTTTTCAGTCATGACATGTGTGTTTTAATGATTCCAGATTTATTATTGTAAAACTGTTTTATGAGACACCTTTTTATATTTTTTTCGCTTAAATTTAAGTTAAATTAATTTTTTAGAATAAAAACAAACCCTACTTATTTTTCAAACTACTTATCATTAATGAAAAGTAGTATAAACAGATTTCAGTAAGTGTTTAAATATGGACCCTTAGTGGTTGTCTTGGGGATAACTCACATGATTGTAAGTTCCCTAGATATAATCATGTTATTACAGTTTTGTGTGATGGACTTCGTGGCTATATTAAGTTTGGAAGTTCCAAATAACCTTGCTTATTTTAGTGCCATGTTCACACCAGAGGGAAAATTTGTATAATATTTATGATTTTATTATTTTTACATTTTTTTTAACAATTCTAGAATTTATAGTACACCATTCAGATAGGGGTGTTGTCTCACATAGACTTGTATTGCTTTCTTACTTCTTATCGATACTATTGTGATATTATTAATCTCTGCTGATATTGTTAATCACTACTGCAAATGGTTTCTTTTTGAATTGAAGGTGTCGTGTGTTGTTTCTATTTTCATTTTAATTTATTTGTTTCTACTCTTGTTTTTGTGGTAGTTTCACTGCATTTTGGTGATACATGGACGAATGTCTGTGGCCCTAGTGGGGCGCTCATGTTTTATGCGGTGTTGTTGCATTTTAGTAGTGCAATTTATGATTTTCTACATTATCACTGCTGGTTGTGATGTTATCACTACATTTCAATGGCTCCTTGTATTTTCTTTTGTTTTTTTGTTTCTTTGGTGCGGGATACCCAATTAGTCTTTTCTTCTCTGGAATTCTTGCAGGTTTCTTGATCAGGTTGGTTGATTTGTTGGTTTTCTGCTTGTGGAGTTTAGGATTTTTGTTGTACATGTAGTCATATGACTTCGTCGTCTTTTCTCATGACATGTTTTTAACCTTTGTTGAGGTTTTTTTTCTTCTTCTATTATTTGGGTTCTTTCACCACAATGCTTGACTTTTTTCCAACATGTAAAGATTCCCCAATTTTTACTAATGAAAACTTTAGTTGGGTTTCCATTTAGTTTTTAGGTGATTTTTTAAAATAACATAACATGTGACTATTAGTTATTCTTTATGTTCGGGGAGCATATCAATAGACATAGAGGGGATATCAGTGATGTGAAATGGAACATTGTGAAGGATATACCTAAAAACTTGTCGAAGAGCATTATCCTTGAAAAGAAAGAGAAAAAACATGTCACCATCTTTAACATCAACCATAGATAGAAGAACGAGGCACAATTTGAAGATCAGTTTCATCCTGGGCTGTATTAGGCCTCCTGCTTGAGATGCAAGAAGATTCAGCTCAGCTTCAACATCGGTTTCCTTCTCAGGTTACAGATATGAGGGCAATCCATCCATCAACTTCTATAATTGCTTCCAAATCATCAAGCCCACTAATGAGTTCTTCATGAATATTATCAGGCACATTGTAACTTTGGCCAAGAGACTTGAATTTTAACATTAACACACAACAGTTCTATCATTTCATCTTGCAAGTTATCTATGTCTTGAATCATCACAGTTACCATAATAACTTTCTGGTCTTTGTTTTTTAGTCATCAAAACTGACATAGTTTTCATATTCTTCCAATGGACTCACTATTCCTCATAAATCCTTCTGTCATTTCTATGAAATGGCTGTGTCATGGACAACAGTATTGATTCATGTAACATCACGGTACGCCTATATAATGACACCACTGATATCCAGGAAATAAGATGTTGGATTGGTGTTGCCCAATCCGGTTGGGCCGAATGCTTGTGGCCCGCAACTGTCGCGGGTCGAGCTTCAGGGTCAACTTCACTGTAGCAATGCTGACTACTGTAGCAGAGCTAACCGACCGACACCGACAGGCACTGTAGCGGTGCGGACTTCGGGGTCAACTTCACTGTAGCACTTTTGACTTCCAACCGGCAGACACTGTAGCACTTTTGACAAAGTGAGCCGCCAATCACTGTTGCAACGCGGACTACTATTCGGAACAGTGGACCGTCTTCTTCATATGTAGCCTATTTCAGGCTAGGGTTTTACTATTGAAATCCTCTGTAATTTCATGCTCCCGAATCTTAGTGAAATTCTGCCTCTCCCGTGGACGTAGGGATTTTTTCCAAACCATGTAAATCGTTGTGTCCTTTGCTTTCTTTCTTTTTGTTTTTCCTCATTTCCATCGTTGTGTCTCCCGACGATTCCGCAACATAAGATTATTCACCCATTTCCACCCACTTGGTTGGACATTCACATGCTCTCAAATTGCTCAAATCTCATTCACCACAGGCAAAACTGATGAACAAGGTTCGTGTATCTGTTTTCCTAATTTTTTTGATGGAAGTTCAAGTGCTGAGGCTTCTTTATGAATCCATATTTCAAGTACAACTCATCTTTTCATAATCACATTCTTGGATATTTGGCCTGTGTTTCTATGTAGTTGTGTCACTTTCACTTTGCTGCAATTGGGTTCACTAAGTGTTTAGATTTGCAGTAAATGAAGTGGAATACTCTATTCTGAAGGGAAGCAAACATATGAGTGTTGTAGAAATTGATTTACAGGGGTATCTGGATCATCTATTAATGCTTGATTCATGGTAGTAGACCAGGGAAACTATATTTTTTGTGGGGTTGGATTCATCAACTCCTCTTCCATTCCATTCTTGGGTCGTTATGCGCAGATCAATGGATAAATATGAAATTATTCATGGTGATTGGTTTGATATTGTTTCATCTCTACACTACCAATATGAGATTTCTATTTATACTTGTCTTATGGCTTCTAGTGGTGGCACTGACCATATGATCTGGCTCATTTTGGATACCTGGTGGAAAATATAGCATTTGTTGTGTAAATTTTAAAACTACCCAAGTGTTAGACATTAAATTATTCCTTTTTTTATTAGTCATTTTAGCACAAGAAAACATTGTTTATTGGGTGAAAGAAGAGACTTCAAAAAAATAAAATTCTTGGAAGTTTTTCATCAAGCTGTTAGTGTAATATTAATACCTACTTGCGAAGCTTTATAGAAAAGGTGGTCTCAATTCATTACTTGTTGAATCCAAAATAAATCTTCTCACCATCCACGTTATGAAAACTTATAATTTGATGTATATTTTATTGTGTACGTTTTTTGATGCAGTGCAGTCTTGGTTTTAGTTCATGCTAGATAACTCGATAATTTTTTGTTTTAAGAAATTCTTGAAAAATAAAAATTATGAAGTTTTGTTTGAGTTGCATTGAAAATACATTCATGTTTTGTGAGTTATGGTTTCAATTAGACTCTATGTTAGCATAATAAATCACTTTCATGTGTATTTTGTTACAAAAAAATATTATGTGTTATGTAAAAATGAGAGAGAGGGTGGAAATAGAAGTGAACTGTGTATATTGAAGTAGTAGAAGATCACAATAGGAGATCACAATAGCAGAATAACAGCAGAAAAACATAGCAGAAATATTGGAAAATACAGTAGGGAGGGAGAGGGGAATAAGAAGAAGATAGGTGGCTACCTGGAAGACCACTTCCAG
Organism: Viscum album; assembly: GCA_963277665.1. Classification (NCBI taxonomy): domain Eukaryota; kingdom Viridiplantae; phylum Streptophyta; class Magnoliopsida; order Santalales; family Viscaceae; genus Viscum; species Viscum album. The sequence continues at coordinate 1,714,540,628 of OY728125.1, forward strand.
AAGAGTATTCCGAATCCTCCCAAGGACCGGCCCGTGCAGCAGCTCCCAAGCTGAGCAGGAAGCAGAGTAATATTTATGTCTTCCTTTTTTCCTCTGGCCCCCTTTATTTAAAGGCCCACCCAGCCCCCTTTAACAAACTAACAGCTTCAGGTGGTCCCCCTCCCAACTAAGAATATTCTCCTCCTCTAACAGCCCAGCATGTGTTCAGGTGGACCCCCACCCAACTGAGTATTATTCTCCTCTCTCTTCTAACAGCCCAACTGCCTACAACACAGCCAACAGTTAAAAGTCCAAACTGCCCTCCCCTCTTGCCAGCATACATTTGACAGCTCAAGTATGAACAACCCCAAACTAGTCCAAAACAATCCCCAACCAGCCCATAATCCTAACATTCGCCCCTCCTTAAAAACCACCTTGTCCCCAAGGTGGACCTTCAAACCATTGCTCAACCACTTTAGTACTTAGTTGGGCAGCCCCTTGTAGGAAAGTAAAGCCTCGGACTGTATGATCAGTGGACTGTTTTGCATTTAAATCCCCACTACAGCTACTGGAAAATTCTTCCAAATTAACACTTTCAGCAGTACCGAGCAGCTCCAGGGATGCCTTTTCAAGAAATTTATGGGTAGCAGCCTGAACAGACTGTTTTGCTTGGCTCTGCATTGGGACAACAGCTCTCGGTGGCGGCTTTGGTGGAGGCCTTAGCATCAATGCACCCTTTTCCATGATTAAGACACGACTCGGCCCTCTGCCACGATGAAGCGCCTTCCGATGCCATGATTCTTCCTCTCCGTCTTTCCGGATCCCAGCAGCCCATGTACCTCCAACCTCGCTCAGCCTTCGAGCCTCACAAACAACTTTTTCGGGAATTTCCTTAAGACAGAAGTCTGCTGCAGCTCACTGCCCTTACTTCGTTGGCCACTTTTTAGTATTTGGTCACAAATAAACCAAACACATGGAAGGCCCGGTTCAACTAATGGAGCTTCATTACCCCGAATATGAACTTCAAACAGTTCCTCTCTTTCCAATAACTCAGGATGAGAACCAATATTTTTCTCTCCAGACCGAATGCTGGAAGTGTTATTCTTAAACACAGACAGAGGTGAGTCTCGGTGCGCTTGTTCAAAAGAAGTTCGTGGAACTTGCTGAATTATTCTCTGCCAAATGGACGTAAACTGAAGCAATCCTATAGAAAGTAGACCGAACACTCTTTTCATCCCAACCAACTCCAAGTAAGTGACTGACGCCCTTTCAGTAGGCTTCAAAGCTATTGTACTCCTAACAACCATGGATTCCAAAAAGCCAAGTTTTAAGTGAATAACACCAATTTTCTCAAGGAATTCTTTATTATGCCTTCCTGATAACCGAAGAGCTTTTCCCATGCTATGTGTATGCGCTGCTTTTGCCACCAATGAAAACACTGCTTGGCCTCCTGTGGCAGGCAAACCAAACCAGGAAAATGTAATCTTAGTTGGGCCAAGCTGAGCCGTCCAAGGTGTACCAGTTTCATGGCCGAAATTAGTAGAAAAAATAAGTACACTAGCTGACCCAATCACCCCACTGTACTCTTCAGCCAGTCACGGGCTGAAGTCAAACACTCCCTTTCCTTTAGTAATTTCTAGGCTTGTATGGGAATCCAGATAATCTGCAGAACCCCCTAGTGAATTCTACTGAGTGTGATTTACAACACATGGAGCCACCACTTCCAAGTCTTCAAAATTGGTTATGACAAGTATCTTATTAGGAAAAAGGTGAGACCCCTCACTCTCCAGTCTCAATAAAATAATCTCTTCCACAGGAAATTTCTTGGCTAGGATGAATGGAAATTCATGATTCAGCTGATCAAATTGAAATACCCATTGGAGATCTTGTTCACCTAGATTCTGTTCTTGCTTAAAGAGTAAAACAGGTGGTGCAAGAGGGAAAAAACAAACATCTGAAAATTACTCATAAGAACATTGTTGTGACTCCGTCAAATCATGTTGTATGTCCCAAATGTTTTTCACTTGAAAACCCGCCAGAATTCCACATCCTTTATTCTGCAGGTGCTGAAATAGCTTATCAGAATTTAGCCATTCAACTCTAGCTCGAGAAAGACTATAGCTCACAGTTTCCATTTTGTTTTTCCAATCAATGGCTATAGGAACCTTTTCCCCCTCCATTTCAACAGTTCTTGGGACTTGATGAAGCTGTTTTCAGTGCAGTGGTTCTCGATTCTCCTTATCCTCTTTACGGGCTAAAACACTTTGCCCACAGCCAACTTGAACATCAGAAATAGCAGGTCCTAACTCTATACCAGATTCAACAATATTTACCATAGCATTTAAAGGATTGTTTTCTTCCAAATCCACAGGTTCTTCTCCAACATCGACGAGACACACGTCTACATTGGTCGTTTTGAATACTACCATGCTCCGTTTGGAAAGAACACATGAACTCTTTTCTTCTGAAACTAGAGGTTCTGTTAAAACAAGAACACACAGCTCCTCCTTAGTACACCTTTCCTGTTTATCCACATGAGAACTCAGAACTAGAATTACCTGTTCAGGTCGTTTCTGAAAGGATTCAATTTTCTCCTTTGCAAAGTCGCTACCAAAGGTACTTGCTGCGGCTTTGTCACCTCCCTTTCCATAACCTGAGCAATGAGACTCTTGCATATCCAGCTCTCGTGCTTCTGCTCACAAGAACCTTAGCTGTTCTTTTAAAATTAATAGCAGTTCTTGTATCACAGCTTCCTGAGTTTGCATATATTGTACCTCTGTAGCAAATTCCGAATCCATCCTAAACTGCAGAAAAGCCTACACAGCTCTCGGCATCCACTCTTCAACTATACTGGATCCCCCACGTCCTAACTTCACTGCAGTGATGACGGTTTTACAGCAGCATTCAGCTCCCTCTTCCCTGGCAGCGAATGATTCTCTGGCACGGTTATTCCCCAGTGATTCGTGTCTCACAGCAGGAAATAAACCAAAGAAAGAGGAAGAACCTACGCTGCAACACACCAGTGTTTTCCTCTTCAACAATGGCTTCTCTCTCCTGCGTCCAGCAAGCTCGGGTCGTCTTCCCTCGAGTGATCTCCCCAACAGAACGTTCGACCAGCAGCGTACGGGGCCTACACTGCACTCACACGGCTCCAGAAAAAATTTCGACCAGCTCTTGCAACACCTTTCCTCCAGCGAACGTGTCTCCCACAGCAGTTTACACAACAGTCTTCCCCAGCGTCAGCTGTCCCCAGTGATGTTCGACTCACTGTTGCGAACGATTTTCTCTAGCGGCGGAGGTGTTTCTCCAGTAGGTGAAAGTGGATCCCCAGCAATGATCTCTCTCTCACGCGATCTCCCCAGCGGAGTCTCCAATTTGTTACGTAAAAATGAGAGAGAGGGTGGAAATAGAAGTGAACTGTGTATATTGAAGTAGTAGCAGATCACAATAGTAGAAAAACACAACAGAAATATTGGAAAATACAGTAGGGAGGGAGAGGGGAAGAAGAAGAAGATAGGTGGCTCCCTGGAAGACCACTTCCAGAAGAGTATTCCGAATCCTCCCAAAGATCGGCCCGTGCATCAGCTCCCAAGCTGAGCAAGAAGTAGAGTAATATTTATGTCTTCCTTTTTTCCTCTGTCCCCCTTTATTTAAAGGCCCACCCAGCCCCCTTTAACAAACTAACAGCTTCAGGTGGTCCCCCTCCCAACTAAGAATATTCTCCTCCTCTAACAGGCCAGCATGTGTCTAGGTGGTCCCCCACCCAACTGAGTATTATTCTCCTCTCTCTTCTAACAGCCCAACTGCCTACAACACAGCCAATAGTTAAAATTCCAAACTGCCCTCCCCTCTTGCCAGCATACATTTGACAGCTCAAGTATGAACAACCCCTAACTAGTCCAAAACAATCCCCAGCCCGCCCATAATCCTAACATTATGTTTATAATGTCACCTTCTATTCTAAATTGGCCTTGAGATATAAACATGTTGGCTCTGGTCTTATTACTAAATGTTTGTATATGTTTTTTTTCCAAACCCCTGAGTTATGGTAATTATTTTAGTGAATCATTTGAAGTATCGATATGTAGCATTATTCACAGATGATTTGTTTCAATGTTTTTTATAATATGTTTTTTGTTTACCATATGTTTAGTGCCTATAGACATGATTATATTTAGATATAGGCCTTATTTTGAGTTGTTTCTCCCTATAGGTGAGCACGTGCCTTAGTTTTAAACAAACTAGCTCCAAAGTAGATAAAACAATGATGCCATTTTCTTTATATTTTCCTAATCTTCTATGTTGCTTTCCTCTTCTGTCTGTAATCTTCTTCTTTTTTGATTTTATTTTTTAATGGTGAGTTTCCTTCATATGGTTTTCCCCTTAATATTGAATTAGAGGGAGGGGGTGTTGGGAACCTTTATAAGTCTCTCATGATTCATCTTATTTAGCGATGATACTGGAAGAACAGAATCCGGCACAACATCCAAATAATAAAACTGAATCTTGATTTATCCTAAGATGATATAGTTCATAATAAATGAAAGAGCAGATTTAAAACAATAGAAATGTTTGTAAGGTTCAAGGATGGATTGGGTAGGGTGCAATAAATTTAGCATACAAATTGTCTTACATTTTGGGCAATAATAAGAAAATATTCTTTAACTTTGACATGTGGATTATTTCGGGTTGGTGATTAACTTGCATGTTTGTAAATAAAATTAATTCTTTGAGAATTTAACATTTTTCTTTGTATTTGTAAAATCTATCAATAAGTTGACATATGGAAGAAAACAACTTTCTGCCTGAGCAATTCTTTGATGATGAATTACTTATTATTTATAATTTGAGGTCATGTTCAACAACAGTTAAATGCTTATAATATTTATCACTTACCACATATCACTTTGAGAGTTTTGAATAAGAAATGCAACTGAAATTTGTATTTCTACAGGTGGAGATGACAATGTGATCCTACTTCGGGGAATCATGTTTGGAGAAATTATATTGGGGGGGTAGATTTCCAATTATGTCATCTCAACAGTCTGCTGGCCAAGAACCATTGGTATGTTTTATGACATATTTATCAGCATCTGAACATGTGGGTTTATTCCTTGATCCAGCATCTGATTCCATGTCTCACGAAAATATTATGTTTTATTATGATTGGTTGAAAAATGGTTTGGATGCATGACTAGGATTGCATGAAGGATTATTTCACATGTAGTCATAAAATCTGATTCCAAAAACATTTGGAGTTTTTCTAGGTCTAATTCATAGGTTTGTTGTAGTAGTTTCCACCAAATTGTGTATTTTAGTAATTTGGTAGGTTTCATTTTGTTTTTGTTGATAGGTTTTGTAAGATCATCACATGATTAAAGCATCAAAAAAACTCATTTGGAATCTCGATCTCTCACCATCAAATCGACATGAAATGAAGAAAATAAGCATAACCTTTATCGCAGTGAGCTCCATCACTTTCAATCACAATGAAGTTTATTTTATTGAGATTACTGAGCAAAAACTTAATTACTCACCTTCACATGTAGATCACCGACCACTAGAATCTTCATACGCTACGAGAGGTCCTGTGAACTCCAAGAGGTGTGCTGACACCTTTGATGAAGAAAATGGAGAACCAGGCTGGAAGAGAGTTTTTGGATATGGAAAGACTTAATCACACACACCACCAACAAGAGGATCACATCCTTGTATGAATCTCCTTCATCAAATGAAGAAGGTTGAGCATTGGTTTCCAATACTTGGAAGCTAACATGCCTTACTCAAAATATATGCCTTTTAGGGTTTGAAATAATTGAACGTTTCAACAATTATATAATGTTTATAATGCCATAAATGAATCATTTCGATGGTTTACCATTGAAGGATACCGAGTAGAATATGTGGCGGTGGCTCTATTCTCTATATCCCATATTGTAGGCCAATTGTATCATACGATAGAGGCATTTCCATACCCCTTATGATATGGCTCAATCGTAGCTCATGACATGAATCTCATGAATGTCTTAGCTTATGATATAGTTCAATCATAAAATACAAATGATCTAGTTTTAGTGTATTTTCAACAATCTTTAACTTTCGCTAAAATCTAGCAAGGATTTTATGCAAAAAACTTCACAAATCTTTGTGAATATATCCAAAGTCCTTTGGATCTGGTTTATTAAACTCTCTTCATTTTAGAATGAGAAATTTGTCCAAAATGTAATCTTTATTCGAAGGCCTAACTGTGTCACCCTACGGGCCTTTGTTTCTTTGAAAAAAAAATACAAAATCCCGATTTTATAGGTGTAAGCAAAGAGTGGTTTCTATCAAAACATTAGTCCTTCTCAAGCTTCAAAGCAGTTTGGTGTGATCTCGATCAAACATACTCTCATCTTCATATGAACATGTCCACCACAAGATGAATCATATACATCATAATTAAACCTATATAATCTCTTTTTCCATGATATCGAGTGACTACTAGACATGAAACATGTCAATCTAGTATAGGTCATCCCATACATTCATGATTATATGAAATAGATTGACCAAAATGAATGAAAACATCATGTCATTCATTCATGTATCTATTCACATCACACGTCACTCAACTAAACATGGCCATGCATTTCTTCAATCTAATTCAATCAAGGATCCAAATTTCCATCTTGGTTAAGCTCTAACAAATGGCATGATCAACAACATACCCAACCCAACCACCCTTTGATTAGATAAACTTTAAGGTCTGTGTAAGAAAAGTATCAAAGTATGAAAGTTCTCATGTTAGGTTTCTCTCCAACCTCAAATAATGAGGATTCATAATAAGCATACACCCCCTAAGCATATGAATGGATTGTATGACATTTCATGTGATATACTTTAGTGAGTTAATCCTGATAATAAGTCTCGACTTATTATCTCTTGAGTCCATTCTTTTATTGCATACAACTCTTTGTACCGAGTACTAGATTCTACTCACACTAATATTAACATATCATCACAACTTATAATACTCAGTGATGATCATCAATTATGGACAACTCAAAGTTGTACTTTGATTAGTTATTATCATTCTACCATTCATGTAATATAAAAGCAACACACATGAATGAATGATAAATGTAGATTGCCTTTATAATTAAACCATGATAAATTTAATAACCATTAAATCCAATCTCATGTATCTAATACCAAGAGATTCAACATGCCGCTCATGATTTTTCTATGCTAATGGTTTTTTTAAAATATTAATTAATTTTTATTTTTAGCCTCCCAATATATCTTTACACCACCCCACTCAACGATCGAGGTGATATTTGCGAAGGATGTGTTTGGTACTTTGATGAGACTGGGGTTCCTTGGCCTAATTAATAACTCTATTGTTGTCATAGTAAAGCTCATTATCTCCCTTAATGCTACGAACCACCCTGGGTTTAATGATGAACTTCCACCCTTCTCAACGATCTACTGAATGAGATGATATTTTCGAAGGATATGTTTGGTCCTTTAGTGAGATCAGGGTTCCTTGTTCTGAGAAATAACTCCATTGTTTTCACAATAAATCTTAATAGCTCCCTTTAATGCTAGGAACCACCCCATGTCTAGTAATGAACTTCTTGATCCAGACAACTTAAGACAACTTAATTCACAACATCCGATACAACAATGTACTCGACCTCTGTTGTTGAGTCCGTGATAGTAGTTTGTTTGTAACTTTTACAACTGGTAGCTCCACCATTGAGGCAAAACACTAAACCAAATTGAGATATCATATCATCTTTGTAGAATTTGAAACTATCATAAGTGAAACCCCTTATGGTAAGTTCATCTTCTCCTCCAAATACTAAGAACACATCCTTACTTTTCCGTAGGCACTTAAGGATGTTCTTAATAGTAATTCAGTGACTCTTACCAGGATTGGATTGTTGATGCTCAAATTATAAGTAATAGCAGTTCAAGTACACAACATGACATATATGATAGTTCCTATGGAAGATGCATAAAGAATTCTACCTATCCTTTCCAACTCTTTTGAAGGATTTGGAATCTTCTTAAGATTTGTGCCTTGTGACATTGGTAATGACTCCTTAGAGTTCTCAATGCTAATCCATTTTAGCACTTTACCAATATATGTTTTTTGACTCAGTCTAAGTAGCCTCTTAGATCTCTTTATAGATCTTCATACCTAGTATGTTGATTGCTTCATTTCATTGAGAAGAATTTTCCCAACCATACATTTAGAAAGTTTAAAGCTAGGATATAATTTCTGATAAGAAGTATGTCATCCACATATAATATCAGAAAAACCAAAACACTCCCACTAACCCGCTTGTATACACAAGAATCACCGTAGTTGATGAAACCAAACTCTTCAGCTGTATCGTCAAATTGAATATTCTAACTCCGAAAAAGCTTGCTCCAATCCATAAACGTACTGTTGAAACTTGTGAACATTAGCAGACTCATTTGACACTTCAAAGTATTTGGGTTGTATCATATACACGTCATCGACTAAATTATCATTATGAAAAGTGGTTTTGACATCCATTTGATATATCTCATAATCATAATGAGTTTCCATGAGAAGAAAAATATGAATGGACTTCATCATCAAAACTAGAGAAAATGTTTCTTCATGGTCAATACCATGAATTTGTTTATAACTGTCACGACCCCCTCCCTCCAAAGATACCACAATGAGGGGAGAGAGATAATGACCATCGAGCTCCACCTCCAGTAGGCCACGGGTTGGCGACTAGCACCGATGTTATAAAAATCTCAGGAGATGAGAGGCATTATCCTCTATAATAATATAGGAATGAGAAATAAGATAAATCATCTACAAACAAATCTATGAAATAATATAAAAGAAATCAAAACCATCCCACAAATGCATGTATAAATAAAATTGATATAGATAAGTCTCCAAAGTAAATACCCAAAAGCAAAGCTAAAGCAGCTACACAACAACTATCCAAAGGTCTGAACTAGTAATGTCCAGCACGGTCCACGTAGTCCGCCTGGAAACCTGAAAAACCAAAGTATCTCGTGTACATGTGAAAGAAACATATTTTTTGCACCCGTGAGCAAACAACAAAACCAACAACACCTAAACAGGTCAAATATCAATCTCAACCTCACCAAGACACGCTCACCAAATGACGCAATCCAAGTAATATAATATAACATGAGTTATATTGATAAAGGGTACCCCACGTCGCATTTCCGCTACATCCTGGTGCTCCCATCTTTTCCATATACCACACCACCCCACAAGCAAAGTCACATAACATCACGCCCATAGACACCTGGGCCACCACCCCACACCACAGTCATATCACATCTCGCCCACAGACACCTGGGCCATGACATCACAACCACTGCCATAACCAAGGTAGTAGGGTATCGTGAACCTGAAATACATCATTCTTGTGCCCTCCTACCATGCACGACCCCCACCGCAAGCCACCTCATCCCATCTCATCCTACCCACAGACACTTGGGCTACGTCACATCTCTCCCGAAGACACCTGGGCTTTCACAACCACTATATAGTGCACTATCAGACCTTCGACTACCACAACCTATGCAATACCTACCTCGCCTAGAAGAGAGAGAGAGAAAGAGTGGGTACCTAGCCATTTGTTATCCTGATCGGATGTTAGGAAAAACACCCCTCATATAAATATGAGTGTCTTCACTTAGCACTCGACATGGGTGGGGTGCGTATAGAAATAACAAGGAATATACAAGTACATACATATAGTCACCACAATCCCAACCTATGGGTTCATAAACAAAAATCCAACCAACATCGTCATTTTTTTTGCCACCTCTAAACACCACATAAGCCACAAGCCACATTTCACACACAACCACATCTCACCCATCCTCCCCACATCACATCGTCATTTTTGCTTCCACCTCTAAATGCATAACACCACACAAGACACATTTCACACCACCAATAAATTTTCATTCCAACCCATTTGTTTCATCATTAAGCATCAACCACATTTAACCACATATCATTTATTTGTTCATTGATTATTTGCAGCCCATTTACCAAACCATCCCATACCATTTTAAACATCATTAACCAATTAATTATTCTATCACTACTCGAACATATAGCTCAAAGCAACCACAAATCACAAGAAACTCATCATCCCCATCGCACCATCGCCTCACCGCCCAACTAGCACGAAAAACAAATCACCATCTCTCCGCCCCAAAAGCACGACCACACAACAACCACCTCGCTACCCCAAAAGCACGACCACATCTCACCCATCCTCACCACAGCACATCGCAAACACACATCACCGCCCCACAACATGATTACACATCACAACACATCAAAGATCATTTTACAGATTTAATAGAGGGACTTTTATTACATTCCACTTTATTTTAGGGGCGTTATCACACAAACCATAATCCTGGAGAAACCATTTCAGTAGACATGTTACAATGGAAATATGTACCTTACAATGAGGTAGGGTGCTCAGTTTATAGATCACAAAAGGAATGTAATGGGTTACCCACACCGATGTGAGTTACAAATACTAAGAAACATTTAACTCTTAACACCCTCCCTCAAGCTGGGACATATATATTTATCATGCCCAACTTGTTACAGAAAAATTGGACACGTGGTCCAGACACCCCTTTTGTGAGAACATCTGCAAGTTGATCAGAGGTGTGACCATGACCGAAGGTGATCTTCTTCTTCTCAAAGTTTTCTCGAACGAAATGACAATCAACTTCAATATGTTTGGTCCATTCATGGAAGACTGGATTTGTGACAATCTTGACAGCAGCTTGATTGTGACACCAGATATGTGCCAGTTTATTGACAGGATACCTGATCTCCTATAGAATGTTTTATGCCCAAATAATCTCTACAACCACATATGCCATTGAACGATATTCCAACTCTGCACTAGATCGGGAGATAACTGTTTTCTTCTTGCTTTTCCATGAGTTCAAATTTCTTCAAATAAATACGGAAAACCCAGACGTAGATCTCCTAGAAGAAAGACATCCAACATAATTTGCATCATAAAAATCCTCAATATCTGTATGCCCATGATCAGAATATAGAAGAACTAATCATGGTTCCTTTTTCACATATCTAACAATGTGAAGAACAACCTCCCACTGTGTTTTTTTTTTGGCGATTCCATAAACTGACTCACTTTTCTAACTACACAAGCAATATCAGGTCGAGTTATCATCGGGTAGTTGAGATTTCCAACAAGTCGTCTATATCTGTGAGGTGATGAAAATATCTCACTGTCAATATGAAGTGACCTTTCTCCAAGGTTGAGAGGCGAGTCAACCGACTCAGCTCGATTCATGCCAGTCTCCTGTAGAAGATCAAGAACATACTTTCTCTAAGATAGAAAGATTTCTTTGTTGCATCTGGAGATCTCAATTCCCAAAAAATATCGTGGTGGACCCAAATCTTTTGTCTAAAAATTTTGATGAAGAAAAGATTTGAGTCGATCAATGCCGGCAGCAACATCACTGTCAGTAATAACAATGTAATCCACATAGACCACCAAAAGGATGCTTCCTCTTGCAGAGTGATGATAGAGAACAAAGGAATCCTTTATGCTTTGGGACATGCCAAAGCTAAGTATAACAGTGCAAAAACGACCGAGCTAATCACGTGGCGACTGCTTGAGTCCATACAACGATCGACAGAGGTGAAAAACCTTGTAGGACTCCCCCTGAGCAACAAACCCAGGTGGTTGCTCCATATAAACCTCTTCATTAAGAAGACCATGAAGAAAAACATTTTTAACATCCAACTAATGGAGAGGCCAGTGAGAGGAGGCAACAAGAGAGATAAGTAGGCGAACATAGATCATTTTAGCCACTGGAGAGAATGTGTTAAAATAATCTACTCCATATGTCTGTGCATAACCTTTGTGAAAGAGCACTCTCGTGGGTGCCCTCAAATTATTAGTATGATTTTGGGGTACCTAGGTGCAGTAGAGTGGCTGACCAAGGTCGTCTCTCAAAGGAGGAAGTGAATTAAAACAACTTTCTAGAGGTATTCCAAAAATAAAATAAAAGAGAATAAAAAAACTACTTGAAAGTATGGGGGTGTTTGAAGTTTATAAAACTTGAAGAAGTTTTTTGTAAGAATATTGCATTTTTTTTTTAATTTTGAAATGAATTTTGATTAAAAAGACACAACAAGAAGATGTTTTTTTAGAAAATATTTTAAAAGACGTAATCGATCTAAATCTACCTCTTCAATCATTTATTAATCATTATAATTTAAATTAATATTAAATTAATTATGATACCTTAATTTTTTAACCCCCGAACCCTACGAGAATTAACTTTATCACGAAGATGAAGTGAATTTAACCCTAGGCTAATCTTTAGAACATGCAATCACAACACCCTACTTTGATTGATGTTCTAAGATTAGCTTATGGTCAGTGGTAAATTAAGGCACATATCCATTCTGGAAATGAGGACTAATTGAGATTAGATATTATGTTTGAACTCTGCAAATTAATCTCATGTGGTTTTGAAATACCGGTTAAGGTTGCGCTCTCACAGTTCACACAATTCCCGACCTCGCGTGCTTTGTGTTAACTATTCAATTGCTTGCTTAGTTTAATTTAAATTAAAAACTCAATTAATAGATCATAATATGTGAATTACATTAGCTCATTGATTCAAAATAAATTAATGAATAAGGATATAGGTAGATCAATTACTAAAAAGAACTACTCTTCCATGGGCGGTGTAGTCATCGTAGAAGCGTTTTGCATGTGCAAAGGTTTATAATGGGTATAACCCAATAACTCTTCTACTCAAGAATTCCAACCCAATTAGGAATATTAATAGAATAATAAATTTAAACAAAACAGAAGAAAATATGAGGAATAAAAGAAGATCAAATAATTTTATTACACAAATGAAAACATTACAAAATGAAGAAGAGAAGGAGGCTTCGATGAGGGGATCCTTGCTTCAAGAGCTACCCCTCTTACAATGGTTGGATAATTTGGGTGAAACCAATTCTCCTATGCCTCCAATCTCCTAATTCACTTCCCAATACCACAAAATGAGAAAAACACCAATTTATAGAGTGGTGGGAAGACTAGGTTCAAAGTGGTTTCAAGTGTGAATAGGGAATCTCGGCCAAATATTTTATGTCAACTTGTACCACCCATTTGACCACAAACCGCATGAATTGGCCGGCCTTCCAGAAGGATAATATGTGAGGATATGGGTCTTATATCTCCTCTAAAAATTTGGGTTCAATCCAAGCCCATATGAAGGAGTTATGGCCGAAATACAGAAGCTTCTCCATTCTGGTGTGTCCAGCCCACCTTTGACTTTATGGCCCAATTACTCCATCCAAATGCATTATGTTTATCTAGTGTCCTGAATTAAAGTTGTTTCCAATGAAGTAAGGAACATAGTTACAAAATATTAAGTTCAAATAATTTAAATAAAAATATTTATGATTGAAATACTACAGTGATTTTGAAAGGGTAAAACTGGAATTTTCATCAAATATTCAAATGAATGTTCTAATCCCAAATACTTTCTAATTGAACATATTTAACACAATGTGAGGAAATTATATCATTTATTATCAATAAAATATTCAATAAAATAGTGTTTTATCACTTTTCCATCAAGGCGAACCTTGAGATGATTAAGAGAGCCATCGACATTGACGCATACTGTATAGATCTGTATAGATCTGTTTACAACCAACCACCTGCTTATTCGAAGGAAGAGGGACAAGATCCCAAGTATAATTGGTGTACAGAGCTTGAATTTCATCTTTCATAGCCTGTAACCAGTCTGGATTAGATATGGCCTCAGCAACAATGCGCGACGTGGAGTGAGCAACAATTGTCTCTACAACTTGTGAGGTAACCACAAATAATCCCTAATAAGACTGACATGAGTGTGATCCTTTGTGAAGCAGAATAAGCAACTCTGATGATGGAGGATCAGGAGTAGGTGAGTCGTCAGATGTGGTAGCAAATCAGGATGGTGGCGAGAACTCAGGAATAGAAATAACTTAGGATTCAACAAAGAAAACATCGACAAAGACAGCATAACGACGCAAATCAGGAGAGAAGCATTGATATCCGTGTTGGGTGCAGGGGTAGCCAAGAAAGATGCATTTTAGAGCGCATGCATCAAACTTGGTAATGGATGGGAGAATATCCCAAACATAGCACATACAACAAAAAATGCGGAGAGACAGATAATGAGGTGGTGATGTTGGAAGTAAAGAATGGAATGGTGTCTCCCCCTGAAGAACAAATGATGGAAGTCTGTTGATAAGATAAGTGGTTGTGAGAATGACATCATCCCAAAAAACGGTTGGAAATTTCTTTTAAAATAAAAGTGCACGAGCAACTTCTAACAAATGATGGTTCTTTCGTTCTGAAAAACCATTTTGTTGATTTGTATCGGGACAAGAAGTTTGATGCATTATGCCATGATCATAAAGAAAAGACCGGAAAGGTCTAGATAAATATTCACAACCATTATCAAAACAGAAGCAATGAAGTTTAGCAGAAAACTAGTTTGTGATTTCTTGATAATAGGAGAGGAACAAGGGAAATATTTTTGAATGATTCTTCAACAAATAGACCCAAATAATTCATGAAAAATCATCAATGAAAGTAACAATATATTGATAGCCTAGTTTAGATGGACTAGGACTGGGTCCCTAGATATCAGAATAGACCAAATGAAAAGAAGTGGAAGCATGAAGGGTTGTGTGGGGAACATAGGTGACTTGATGATGCTTTGGGAAATGACATGACTCACAGTTAAATGGAGGAAGGGGACCCAACTCTGGAAAAAGTTTCTGAAGAATGGGGGTAGGTTGATGTCCAAATTGATAATGAAGTTGGAGGGCATGAACAGACGTGGTAGGACGGACAAGAACGGGGGCTGAGTCGAGCATATACATCCCACCCTGAAGTCGCCACTACCAAGCATTCGAGTCATCGAATGCTCTTGAAATATAATCGAAATAGGTGAGAAGATGGCCTTGACACTGTAAGTGAGCTGTAAGTTTACTAATGGATAGTAAATTAAAGGGACAACTGGGAACAAAGACAACAGTAATATGACCTCCAGTCGAATTCTATTTGTAGGACCGAAGAATACATGCATCCCCAGTGATATGCTCTGAGGCACCGGAGTCAAGAACCTTGGAGGTGGACCGTCGGGATAGACAGGCTACTGAAGTATCACCATGAGCAATAGTGGCGTTTAATGATGCCATAGATTGGGTGTTGAAAATGCATGTTGAAAAGGTGGACAAAAGGGTCTGATCCATTAATGACAACGATCAATCATGACAGAGGAAGGCCAAATAGTAGGTTCTGAAAATGAACATATGAAATATTTGGGTTCCAATTAGGTCACTTACAAAGGAGGACCATGAATGACGAAGGGTCTCTGCTATGCAGTATGAGGCAGTGCATGAGGATTGCCTCTGCAATAAGCGTCGGTTGCAAGGGGCCCCTACCCAGGGAGGGGTTCCATGAGGGGGATCTTCCCAGGAGGGGCGCTGTGAGGGGGCCTACTGCTCAGGAGGGGCTTCGCGATGGGGCTCTACCCAGGAGGGAGGGCGCCATGAGGTGGGTCTCCGCCCAGGAGATGCGCTGTGAGGGGGTGGGGGCGACGTACAAGAGGGAGGGAGCCGTGAGGGGGGCTCCATAAGGGAGGGCCCGTCCGGCAGAGAGAAGCAACACACAAGGGATTTTGGGGCCTGAGAGGGAGGGTTGGGAAAAAATCAACCTTACCCTGATACCATGTTACAACGGAAACCTGTACCTTACAACGAGTGCAAGAACCTGAGTTTTTGTATGAGGTACTGTTTATTTTTTTTTAAGTTTGATTGCCTTGTTATGGCCTTATGTGAATTCTTAACTTGATCACGGGTGTTCTGGAGGTGTTTGGGGCTTGTTCGGAGGCCGAAACCATGTTTTGGGATGAAAATGACCTGGCGCATGACCTGCGCACGGTTAATCTAAACTGTGTGAGAGGTCTAAAAACTGCAGGTTTTTGGACATAGCAGTTCTACACGGTTACTGCACGGTTAGTCTAACTGTGTGGGGTAACCGTGTGAAGCACCCCTCTTAGGCAGAGAGGTGCATACGGTTTCTGCACGGTTTGGGAAACCGTGCGGTAAACAGTGCGACCCTTACTGTGTTTTTTTTTAATTTTAAATTAAAATAATTTTTCTTTTTAAAACCCAAAGAGGGTTTTCTTTTCCCACGCACAGAAGCTCGCCTTTGAGCTCCCCTTTGGCGCCTAAGATAGGCTTTGAGCCTGATCTTCCGTCCGACTTCCGTTCTGGATTTTGACTATTACAGTTGATTCGATTTCACCGTTGGGTGACACACTTGATTTCTGCTATTACTATTGATGCAATTTTGGGTTCTATTTTCAATTTAAACCTGATGAGATGAGGGTGTGCCATCTCATGCATCATATAGACACTTGTTAGAATCACATGCCAGGCATTATGCCATGCCATCTAGTATGCATTAGATATTTCATGGTGTTGTGATAATTGATGTGATAACTGTGCCTGCTGTTGTGTTAGTTGGGTGCAGTAGATAAAGGTGTGACGCCATCTTTCAATCCATAAGGAGTATGGGCCCTTATGAATTGGGAAATGACACACCGGTGAAATGTAAATGCTAAATGAACATGTTACATCTATGGTTTTAATGGGAGCCAAGTTTTGGATTCATGAGGTGTTATGGGCCCTCATGGATTCGGAAACTGGTAAACCCATGGTGGAATTTCCTGAATAACTGAATGTGAAATGGAAATGGAAGCTCGAAGGGTGAATAAAGACTTGACCTAAACCTGACTTTTGAGTGGGTGAGAGGCACAATTTCTAGTGGTTCGTTGGTTTTTCTTTATACAGTCCTAGCTTTAGGAGCAGGTTGTGGGTTTGACTTGGTTTTTGGAGAGTTTTTACCTATCCTACGCTTTTGAGCTTTGTGCCTTGGTGGTGTTTCTTTCTGAGGTGTGCGTTTGAAATTGTAGAGACATGCTGCCACGACGACCTCCAATGGTACGCCATGATGGAGGCGATGACCATACTTTGGAGACGGTGGGCTATGGGCTATCGCTTGATCCTCCTATAGCTCCAGCTGCGGCACCTGAGGCTGTTCCGAACACAGGTGGTGAGACACAGTTCCGCGAGGGTTTCTTTCACTATATGCAGACTTTCCAGGGAGCACCGCAGCCAACCTTGACTATGACTGAGCTGACACGGGTGTTCCAGCAGCAACACCATCCTATGTTTTTAGGGGATGGCGGACCACAGGCTACAGAGCTGTAGCTAGAGACTATGTTAGAAATTTTTGAGCATCTGGAGACACCTCCTCAGTGGAGGGTCAAGCTCGTGGGTTATATGCTATGTGGAGCAACAAAGTGCTGGTGCGGCGTTTTGAACTAGGCTAATGGGCTGCGGAATATGGGTTGGGCTGAATTCCAAACCCGCTTCTAAGACTACTTTTACTCCATGAATCTGCGAGCAGAGTGGGATAGAGAGTTTATGTGTCTAGAGCAGGGCGCAATAATAGTTATGGAATACTCAACACGCTTTACAGAGCTGCAGTGTTTTGCGCCGATGTATCTTACTGATGAGGTTTCGAGGACGAGGCGCTTCGAGGAAGGTCTCGGAAATGCTATCAGATCTTAGGTCAACATGTTCAGGTTTCCTTGTATTACTGAGATTGTGAATCAGGTGATGATTATAGAGCGGAACCTGAGGGAAGATGGGGGTATAGAACAGGGGAGTGTTGTTTTTCGCCCCAGTGGATCTATGTCTTCAAGCAGGAAGCGCGGCTTCGAGGCTTCCCGCGATGTGAGTGCTAGTCAAGCTGTGGGTGCAGACAGCTTGGTGTTTTTCCATCAGTGTGGTAGGTGAGGCCACATGAAAAGTCAGTGCGACCGCGACCCAATCGAGTGCCGAGTTTGTGGCAGGATGGGGCACATGCAACAGTTTTGCAGGTTCTTACCTCCAACTGTGAGTGGTAGTGGGTCAGCTTCGATATCAGGTTCAGGAGAAGGGTCTTCAGCTCCGCGTCAGGCTGGGAGCTGGAGTAGTGTAGGCCGGTCAAGCCAGGGCAGTGGTGGTTGTGGTTGTGGTAGCCAGACACTGAGTTCTTAGAGGCAGCAGGGCGGATCAGCTCAGGGTAGTCAGACAGGGTCACAGGGCTATGGTATAGGCCAGACTTATGCAGTGCAACATACCCAACATGATCAAGATTCCGGATCGTCTATAGTGGGAGGTACGATCTTAGTAGCTTCTACTATTGTGTCTTCTCTTTTCGATACAGGTGCCTCTCATAGCTTTATCTCTACATGAGTAGTACAGAGTCTTGGGCTTGTTGTTTTGATTTTTGAGGGAATTTTGACGCTAGACACACCGTTGGGAGTTATAATGGGTGGTGTGCGCCAGTGTATGGAGTGTGCCCTTGAGGTAGGAGGGTGTCACTTCATCAGGGATCTTTATTTCCTTAAGATGTCAAGGTTTGACATCATTCTCGGAATGGGTTGGCTTGTTTCTTATCGAGCGTACGTTGACTGCTATGGCTGGAGGGTGACTTTCACATCACCAAAGGGTGCAGTGTTTATTCACAAGGGTGAATGAGATGTCCAGGTGAGCAGAGCTAGACCCGAGCATCGTGGGTTGAGCGGGATGATAACCCATATTTCTAGTTTGTTTTTGGATGATCAGGGAGTGGGTCAGGCTGAATTTCTTCCAGTGGTTGAGCACTTTAGAGACGTCTTTCCCGACAAATTTTATGGTTTACCTCCTGAGAGAGAGGTGAATTTCTCCATCGAGCTAGTGCCAGGAGCTGCGCCAGTATCCATTCCTCCATACATGATGACTACGACGAAGTTGAAAGAGCTCAAGAGGCAACTAGAGGATTTGGAGGCAAAGGGGTTTATCAGACCCAATACTTCTCCGTGGGGTTCGTCGGTCATTTTTGCGAAAAGGCGGATGAAACACTTAGGCTATGCGTGGATTATCGGAAATTGAACCATCTGATTCTTAAAAACCGATATATTTTTCCACGGATATATGACCTGTTTGATCAGCTTCAAGGAGCTCGAGTGTTCTCAAAGATCTACTTGAGGTTAGGATATCATCAGGTATGTGTTCGACCTGCAGACATACCTTATATTGTCTTTCGTAGCAGGTATGGGTTATACGAGTATTTGGTTATGCTGTTCGGTTTCATGAACGCACCAACGGTTTTCATGGCTTTGATGAACCGAGTGTTCCATCCTTACTTGGATTCTTTTGTGGTGGTTTTTGTAGATGATATCTTGGTGTATTCTCACAATTGACACGACCATGCCAACCATCTTGAGATCATTTTGAATACACTGAGAGAACATCAGTTATATGCTAAGCTCGCAAAGTGCCACTTTTGGATGGATCATATTCACTTCCCGGGATACTACATGCATTTTATACAGGACTTCTCATGCTTAGCAGCGCCGTTGATGAGCTTGACTAAGAAGGGTGTGAAGTTTGTGTGGTCAGAATCTTGAGAGACAGCCTTTCAGGAGCTGAAAGATAGGTTGACATTAGCACCAGTTCTGATATTGCCTGAGCAGGGCAAGAGATACTGTGGCATCCCGCCTTTCTATAACATAACTTTCATTACATTACACAAAACTGAGGATCTTTAAGGTTTAGTGTCTTGGAAACAAGGAACATAATACATGAAAACAACATAAAACATTCTTCTTAAACACTTGAAAGGCTTCTCCTTAAGTTCATCCTAGGTTCATTACTGCATCTCATAACCTGGGGACATACATCAAAAGAAAGGGTGAGCAGAAGACCCAGTAAGGGAAACAAGAGAAACATTTTACATGTGAACTTGAGATACTTCAATAAGGTCATGAAAAGAACTTTAAGGCGTGAGAAAGAAATCATGAGGCATTTCATAATAAAAATAACATTTTTCATAACTTGAAGATGTGGCTACAACATTTTACATTGAAAATCATTTCCGTTTCACCAAGGTCCAACCCCAATGTGTCAATAAAAATTACCAAGGTTATTCACCAAGGTATCAGTCTAAAAGGTCATCTCTAGAGATTTAGTCTTTACCCAATGCATTGGAGCGCTATCAGGGAGAACCCTTAAATTTTCCTTTTTTATCATGTGAGCCACATATATCTTCATCAATAATTTCATAAAAAAACCATATAGAATAAAATAAATGGGTTTCATTTCATAATCATAACATTTTAAAACCACTTTAAATACATGATCTTTATGTCACTTTAAACCCCAAAGAAAAGGAAGGTGGGTCTCATGTATGTAAATCCCAGAATTTAAAATAGAACATTTTGGTATATATGTGAATACCACTTTAGAAGAAAGATCTTTGAGTATTCACTTAATAAAATAAAAGAACTTTAGAAAAAGAGAGAGACATTTTGAGACGGCAATTCTGCAGCATAACGGCTATGTTACGAGGTTTTAGAAAACATTGAAAAGAGGGGGGACATGGGTCAAAAAATCATAAATGACCCATAAAATAGTAGAGGGACCTAATATAAAGAATATATGAACATGGTAATGAAATTTTAAGGACATACCATGTGAAATGAAAAACATGGAAGGAAGACAAAAATTAGATTTCTCTTATGAAAATTCGGCAGCCTAACGACGTCACTTAAACTTCAACAAAAATAAATTGAAAAGATCAAATAGGGTCCCTCATCATATGAACATAAGAGTTCAGTATGATAGATATAGAGATCATACCCCAACATAATTAAAAAGGAACTTGAAATAATTGACATGAAAGTAGAACTTTGAAAAATGAGAAGGGTGAAAGAATCCCTTAAAAGTCGGTTAGGCTCCACTTAAAATTTCTTAAAATGAATTGAAGAGAGAAAGAGGGGGTCTCTCATCATATGAACATGAAAAGGGAAGTAATATGAATATAAAAGAACATCCTCCAACAGAAGAACATGGAGCATAAAATAAATGACATAAAAGAGATTACTTGAAAAGAAAGAGAGAGGTCGGATCCCTTACCTTAAAACGTAACTCTTAAAACTCAAAGGTTTGGACCTTGAGGGCTTGGGGGCACCTTGGGAGGACTCATTGGGAGTTAAGGATACCATAACTTCATTGAGGATGGTTTTGGAGTTGAATGGATGAGAGGAGGGCTTGGTATTTATAGGGAAAGTGAGGGGACAAGGCATTAATGGCCAAGGGACACCTCATTGGTGGTTTTGGCAAAACCATGGGCTTGCCCATGGTATTTGCCCATGGTATTGACCACTTGGGACACCTCACACAAATATTTCATCCCCTTTAGTCTACCATCCCTTAAAATATCTCATGACATCATCATGACACAGTTATGATGTCATTTAACATACCGAAACCCTAAAACTGCATTTTTACTATTCACCGAAAATTCATCTTTCTCAGAAAAATCCCAAAAAATTACTATAACATAATATCGATGCTATGAGTTCAAAAATAAAGTCCATTTTATAAAAATAATTTTCTAAATATTTTTAATTAAATTTTTAAATAAAAAAACACTATTCACCCGAAAAAACTAATACTTGATTAATAATTTATGAAACCGTTATTTAACCATTTTATTGAATCACATTACGTAATCAAGGTGTCTAAATTATATTAAAACTTTCTTTAAGTGAGATTACTAATTCATTTGGTCACATTAATAATCCTAAGCATAAAATCACTATTCATAATTTACTATTCATCAAAAATTAAGTTGATCTTATTAGACTCCAAATTTCTTACTGAACACTTTTACAGAAGACTATTTTTTGAAAATCATTACACATCATTAATTATTTAAGGTTTACATAAATATTTTAAAATATCCCTTTTTACAAAATTCATCAATAAAATACATCCTAAAATTATCTGGACATTTGAAATTTCACAAACATCACTAAAGGAATAAATCTCAATTTATTCATCCCAAAGGATTACACAAAGAAGTTACGGTCTCATCACATAGCCCCTTATAACACCAGCATATGACCTAAGTGTAAGGTGTGCTATAGTGAGAGAATCTGGAGGAGGCTCAGATAACATTGCCCTAGTAGTAATCTCTACTAACTTGAACTTCTACCGCAGGCGTTTCCGTTCAAGCTTGACACGCTGGAGTTCGGCTTGGGCTTGGTCCAAAGCGAAGCCCAAAGATGCCACCTCCTTCCCAAGATCTGATAAGTGGGCTTCATAAGGTTCGATTCTACTGGATGAAGCCATCGACTCCTCTTTCTGCATTAACCATTAACATCTCTATTAAATCATTAAGAGTAAGTTAATATACTATTAAAAAATTTTGGGTTGTTACATTCTTCCCCCCTTAAGAAATTTCGTCTCCGAAATTTTATACTTGAGGCCTAGTCGAAAAGGTGAGGGTACTTTTGCTTCATTGTTTCCTCAGGCTCCCAAGTCGCTTCTTCATATTTATGATTCCTCCATAACACTTTCACAAGGTGGGTAGTATTTTTTCGTAGAACCTTGTCTCTACGGTCTAATATCTCCACTGGTTGCTCCTCATAAGAGAGGTCATGTTACAGTTGTACCACCTCTGGGTTTAGTACATGCGAAGGGTCGGGTATGTACTTCCTCAAGAGAGATACATGGAAGACATCGTGAACTTGAGCTAGGTTCGGTGGAAGTGCTAGACGATAGGCCACTGCTCCTATGCGATCAAGGATTTCATAGGGGCCAATATACCTAGGTCTGAGCTTCCCTTTCTTCCCAAACCGCATGACTCTCTTCCATGGAGAAATTCGAAGGAAGACTTTGTCGCCAACACCAAACTCCAAGTCCCTTCGACGGTTGTCAGCATAGCTCTTCTGCCGACTCTGAGTATTCTTTATGTGTTGTTGGATGACATGAACCTGTTCTGTCATCTCTTGCACAAGATCAAGCCCAAGAAGCTTTCTCTCACCAGTTTCATCCCAACAAGTAGGAGTTATACATCGCCTTCCATACAGAGCTTCATAGGGTGCCATCTGAATACTCGAATGAAAGCTATTGTTATAGGAGAACTCAACTAATGGGAGGTGTTGATCCCATCCACCTTTAAATTCTATTAAGCATAATCTCAGCATGTCTTTAAGTGTCTGAATAGTCCTTTCAGATTGGCCATCAGTTTGAGGATGATAGGCCGTACTAAAATTCAATTCAGTATTCAGAGCATGTTGAAGACTTCTCCAGAATTTTGATGTGAATCTTGGATCACGATCAGACACGATGGATAGTGGTACCCCATGCAGCCTTACCACTTCCTTTACGTATATCTTGGCAAGTTGATCTAGAGATAAATCTTCCCGAATAGAGATAAAATGGGCGGTCTTGGTGAGACGGTCCATAATAACTCATATCGCATTGTTTCCTTTGGATGTTTTCGGGAGACCAGTTACAAAGTCCATAGTGATATTATCCCACTTCCATACTGGTATGGGTAGCGGTTGTAATACCACCTTAGGAAGTTGTCGTTCTGCCTTTACTTACTGACACACCAGGAACCTTGTAGTGTAATCAGCAATCTCCCTCTTCATGTTATCCCACCAATAATGATCACGAAGGTCGCTATACATTGTAGTGCTTCCCGGATGTATAGAGAAAGTAGAGCTATGAGCTTCATCCATCAGTTCTTTCTTTATCTCCAGAATAGATGGAACACATAGTCTTGTATGAAATTTTAATACACCTTCTTGATCAATATTGAAATCAGGGAACTTCCCATCCTTTACAGACTCAGACTTCTACTGCAGCAAAGGATCTTCTTTTTTAGCCTTCTTGATCTTCTCTAGTAATGAAGGTTGAGAAATCATTTGGGATAAGGTTGATGATGTCCCTTCCCTTACAATTCCCATGTCCATTTTTACTAGATCTTTAATCAAGGGATCTCCTAGGATCCTCATTGTTTCCAGAACAACAGGATCTTTCCTGCTTAACGCATCTGTGACTTTGTTCGCTCTTCCAGGGTGATAATGAATTGAACAATCATAGTCTTTAATAAGCTCCAACCATCTCCTTTGTCTCATGTTCAATTCTTTCTGTGTGAAAATATACTTTAAACTTTGGTGGTCGGTGTATATATCACATTTCTCCCCATAAAGATAGTGCCTCCATATCTTTAGAGCAAAAACAATTGCCGCTAGCTCTAGATCATGCGTAGGATAATTCTGCTCATGAATCTTCAACTGTAGAGATGCATAAGCAATTACCTTGTCATTTTTCATGAGGACGCACCCAAGCCCTTTCAGAGATGCATCACTAAAAATAACGAATCCTTCTCCGATAGAGGGTAGTGTTAACACAGGTGCAGTAACCAATCTCTTCTTCAGCTCTTGGAAACTTTCCTCGCATTCCCTTGTCCAGATAAACTTAACCCCTTTTGGAGTCAACTTGGTTAGCGGATTAGAAAGCTGTGAAAAGTTTTTCACAAACCTCCTATAATATCCTACTAAACCAAGGAAACTACGAATCTCAGTTACTTTTGTGGGTTGAGGCCACTCCTCTACAACCATTGTCTTTGCAGGGTCAACCGAGATTCCTTCATTGGTTACGATGTTCCCCAAGAAAGCCACTTGTTGTAACCAAAACTCACACTTTCTGAACTTTCCAAAGAGCCGCTCATTCTGCAGAGTTTTCAAAATAACCCTCAGATGATCTTCATGCTCCTCACTAATTTTTGAATATATCAAAATATTATCAATAAAAACTACCACAAAGTTATCAAGGTAGTCCTTAAAGACTCTATTCATTAAATCCATGAAAATATCAGGAGCATTAGTCAAGATGAAGGTCATAACAGTAAACTCATAATGCCCATATCTTGATCGGAAGGAAGTCTTTGGAATATCTTCCTTCTTCACCCTCAGTTGATGATAACCAGATTGAAGGTCAATCTTGGAGAAGAATTGAGCCCCACGAAGTTGGTCAAATAAATCATCAATTCTTGGAAGAGGGTATTTGTTCTTCACTGTGATCCCGTTCAGTTCTCTATAATCAATGCATAGCCGCAATTATCCATCCTTATTCTTCACAAAGATAACTGGTGCTCCCCAAGGAGACACACTCGGTCGGATAAACCCCTTCTCCAACAAGTCTTGGAGTTGTTTCTTTAACTCTTCTAGCTCCACATTTTCCATTCTATACGGGTTCTTTGATATCGGTTGATATCCAGGTATGAGTTCAATGGAGAACTCTACCTCTCTTTCTGGGGGAGGTCCAAGTAACTCCTCAGGAAATACATCCATGTATTCCTGAATAATCGGAACATCTTCTATTTGTATACTCCCTTTTCCCTCTTTATAATCACTGATTAACTCCATAAAGAAAGCTATAGGAGGTGCTTCTAGATAGGGATCAGTTCGGGATATCTCTCCTTGGAAGATAATTGTAGGTCGTTCATTCAATACTACTGATATTTCCTTACTTCTGCATTTGATCTTAGCATTATACTTTGAGAGCCAGTCCATACCTAGTATAACGTCGAATTCCAACATGAGAATGACTACTAGATTTGCGATAAGATTGTGCTCACTGAAGTAAACACTAGAGTCTCTAAACACTGTTGATGCATGGATAATCCCACTTGGAGTCTTGACTAAAAATTCTACCTCAATAAGTTCAGGTATTGATTCTATATTCTTTGCAAACTTGGAGGAAATAAAGGAATGTGTAGAACCAGAATCAAACAAAGTACTTGCTAGTTTTGAGAGGACAACAAGAGTACCTGCTACCACGTCGTTCGAAACTTCAACTTCAGTTGTTGTGATAGCAAAAACACGACCTTTCTCCCTTGGCCTTTGCTGAGGTTGATAATGATTCCCCTCCACTACCCTCAGATTTGGACAGTGATTAACAAAGTTCCCAAGCTGTCCACACATGAAGCATTTGACTTCGGGTAGGGCTGGAACCATCTTTCCTCTATCGTTAATGTTGTAAAGTTGAGGCTTCACCTCACTATGACAATTCCGAGCAATATGGCCTTCTCTTCCAAACTTGTAGCACTTGCCACTTCCGACCAAGCAGTTCCCCAGATGCTTCTTCCCACATTTATTTCATGTGGTAAGTTGCATTTGCTTTCCACCTCTTCCCTGATCAAAATTCTTCCCTAGACTAGGCTCCAACGATCTCTTCTTGTCATTTGATTTATGAGACCACTATGTCTCACAAAACTCTAGCTCGACTTTTATTGCACTCCGTACGATCTCCTCATAGCTATCGTAGTCCCAGTTGGCTAGATTCTTCCGCAGATGAGGTCTCAGTACACCGAAAAATCTGTCAACCTTCCCACTTGGATCCATGACAAAGCTAGAGGTATATCGTGAAAGTCGGGTGAAGTTCATCTCATAGCTTCCGACAGATTCGTTCTCCTTCTTCTTCAGCTCGAGAAACTCTTTCTCCATTCTTGTTCTCATGGAACGAGGGAAATACTTATTAAAGAATATTCCCCGGAACTCTTCCCACTCCATAGCTTCCATGTCTCCTCATGGCTTCGTGTTTTTTATCAGTGACCACCACTGATCAGCTTCTCCCTCAAGGCGGTAAACAGCAAGGGTGACTTTTTCTTGTTCCGAACAATGAAGTACAGAAAAGATATTTTCAATGGAGCTTATCCATTGTTCCGCAACCAATGGGTCAGTAGATCCACTGAATGTTGGTGGTCGTTGACGCATGAAGGACTCAACAGAATGTTTTTTCCTTCGTGGTGAGATCGGCCTCTCAGCTTGATTCAAGTTATTACTCATAACTTGAGTCATTTGGTTCATCATTCGCATGAATGTTTCCATTTCGACTTCCATCGGAGGGTCGTCAGCACATGGTGCATTACGGTCACCATCTGCACGGTTCCTCCTATTGTCCGCCATTTTCTAAAAGAATAAAACCTTAGTGAGAAACTTATTTCATTTATGAATCTCTTAACTAAGACTTAATGCTTAGACAATTACACTTCTCTATAATTCCTTCATAATGATTCATAAAAAGCTTGTGATTAACCAAACATATCCCCCGGGAGTGTTGTAACCAAGAGTACAGCAAGGCCCATTATCGTGCACCAGTTCTCGTTCGAGTCTAGCTCAAAGCGGTGTTTTCGGGTTTTACCCCTATGTACATTTTTGCCAGAGCCCCCTCTACCTGCTCGTATCCAGACAGGGATGTATTTGTTTGATAAACCACTTACTCAATACTTACCAAAATACCAGGAAGTTTTCCTATATTTAAACTTTTCTATAGGGTTCTTCCTAAAGTTTTCATATCCTAATTTCCACAAATAACTAAACCATCCTTTGATACCAACTGTGGAATATCGCCTTTTTATAACATAACTTTCATTACATTACACAAAACTGAGGATCTTTAAGGTTTAGTGTCTTGGAAACAAGGAACATAATACATGAAAACAACATAAAACATTATTCTTAAACACTTGAAAGACTTCTCCTTAATTTCATCCTAGGTTCATTACTGCATCTCATAACCTGGGGATATACATCAAAAGAAAGGGTGAACAGAAGGCCCAGTAAGGGAAACAAGAGAAACATTTTACATGTGAACTTGAGATACTTCAATAAGGTCATGAAAAGAACTTTAAGGCATGAGAAAGAAATCATGAGGCATTTCATAATAAAAATAACATTTTTCATAACTTGAAGATTTGGATACAACATTTTACAAAGACAATCATTTCCATTTCACCAAGGTCCATCCCCAAGGTGTCAATAAAAATTACCAAGGTTATTCACCAAGGTATTAGTCTAAAAGGTCATCTCTAAAGATTAAGTCTTTACCCAATGCATTAGAGCGCTATCAGGGCACACCCTTAAATTTGCCTTTGTTATCATGTGATCCACATATATCATCATCAATAATTTCATAAACAACCCATATAGCATAAAAGAAATGGGTTTTATTTTATAATCATAACGTTTTAAAACTGCTTTAAAGACATGATCTTTATATCACTTTAAAACCCACAGAAAAGGAAGGTGGGTCTCATGTATGTAAATCCCAGAATTTAAAATAGAAAATTTTTGTATATATGTGAATACCCCTTTAGAAGAAAGAGCTTTGAGTATTCACTTAATAAAATAACTTTAGAAAAAGAGAGAGACATTTTGAGACGGAAATTCTGCAGCATAACGGCTATGTTACGAGGTTTTAGAAAACATTGAAAAGAGGGGGGACATGGGTCAAACAATCATAAATGACCCATAAAACAGTAGAGGGACCGAATATGAAGAATATATGAACATGGTAATGAAATTTTAAGGACATACCATTTGAAATGAAAAACATGGAAGGAAGACAAAAATTAGATTTCTCTTATGAAAATTCGGCAGCCTAACGACATCACTTAAACTTCAACAAAAATGAATTGAAAAGATCAAATAGGGTCCCTCATCATATTAACATAAGAGTTTATTATGATAGATATCGAGATCATACCCCAACATAATTAAAAAGGAACTTGAAATACTTGACATGAAAGTAGAACTTTGAAAAATGAGAAGGGTGAAAGAATCCCTTAAAAGTCAGTTAGGCTCCACTTAAACTTTCTTAAAACGAATTGAAGAGAGCAAGAGGGGGTCTCTCATCATATGAACATGAAAAGGGCATTAATATAAATATATAATAACATCCTCCAACATAAGAACATGGAGCATAAAATAAATGACATAAAAGAGATTACTTGAAAAGAAAGAGAGAGGTCGGATCCCTTACCTTAAAACGTAACTCTTAAAACTCAAAGGTTTGGACCTTGAGGGATTGGGGGCACCTTGGGAGGACTCCTTGGGAGTTAAGGAGACCAGAACTTCATTGAGGATGGTTTCGGAGTCGAATGGATGAGAGGAGGGCTTGGTATTTATAGGGAAAGTGAGGGGACAAGGCATTAATGGCCAAGGGACACCTCATTGGTGGTTTTGGCAAAACCATTGGCTTGCCCATGGTATTTTCCCATGGTATTGGCCACTTGGGACACCTCACAAAAATATTTAATCCCCTTTAGTCGACCATCCCTTAAAATATCTCATGACATCATCATGACACAGTTATGATGTCATTTAACATACCGAAACCCTAAAACTGCATTTTTACTATTCACCGAAAATTCATCTTTCTCAGAAAAATCCCAAAAAATTACCATAACATAATATTGATGCTCTGAGTTCAAAAATAAAGTCCATTTTATTAAAATAATTTTCTAAATATTTTTAATTAAATTTTTAAATAAAAAACACTATTCACCCGAAAAAACTAATACTTGATTAATAATTTATGAAACCGTTATTTAACCATTTTATTGAATCACATTACGTAATCAAGGTGTCTAAATTATATTAAAACTTTCTTTAAGTGAGATTACTAATCCATTTTTTCACATTAATAATCCTAAGCATAAAATCACTATTCATAATTTACTATTCATCAAAAATTAAGTTGATCTTATTAGACTCAAAATTTCTTACTGAACACTTTTGCAGAAGACCATTTTTTGAAAATCATTACACATAATTAATTATTTAAGGTTTACATAAATATTTTAAAATATCCCTTTTTCCAAAATTCATCAATAAAATACATCCTAAAATTATCTGGACATTTGAAATTTCACAAACATCGCTAAAGGAAGAAATCTCAATTTATTCATCCCAAAGGATTACACAAAGAAGCTACGGTCTCGTCACATAGCCCCTTATAACACCAGCATATGACCTAAGTGTAAGGTGTGCTATGGTGAGAGAATCTGAGGGAGGCTTAGATAACATTGCCCTAGCAGTAATCTCTACTAACTTGAACTTCTCCCGCAGGCATTTCCGTTCAAGCTTGACACGCTGGAGTTCGGCTTGGGTTTGGTCCAAAGTGAAGCCCAAAGATGCCACCTCCTTCCCAAGCTCTGATAAGTGGGCTTCATAAGGTTCGAGTCTACTGGATGAAGCCATCGACTCCTCTTTCTGCATTAACCATTAACATCTCTATTAAATCGTTAAGAGTAAGTTAATATACTATTCAAAAAGTTTGGGTCGTTATAGCTACACAGTATACTGTGACGCTTCAGGTATTGGGTTGGGGGCAGTGCTGATGCAGGGGGATCGAGTCGTGGCATATGGGTCTCGGCAGCTGAGGCCTCATGAGAGAAACTACCCTATGCACGATCTAGAGATAGCTTCGTTTGTTCATGTGTTGCGCTATTGGAGGCGCTATCTACTGGGAGAGTGTTTTGTGGTGTACACAGACCACAAAAGCCTCAAGTATATATTTACGTAGTATGATCTAAATTTGAGGTAGCGAAGGTGGATGGAGTACCTACATTCCTTTGACTTCGAGCTCGCATACACACCTGGTAAGAGAAATGTAGCAGCCGATGCACTGAGCAGGAGGACTCAGATACAGGCAGTGCAATAGGCCAATAGCGAGTTGAAGCTTATGGCGTTGTTCTCTGAGATACATCTGGAGGGGCACGACAGACAGGGGCCAACATTTCTTTCATCCTTAGCTGTTACCTCTACCCTGCTGGACAGAGTTAGGATGAGGTAGCTATCAGATTCAGAAGGCCTAGTTCTACGAGGTGTGTTAGGTGAACACCCTCCTAGTTGGACGGTAGGCGATGATGAGATCGTGCATATCCATGGACGTGTCTGGGTTCCAGTAGATATATGTGAGGAGTTGATGCGGGAGTTTCATGCTTCAGCTTGGGTAGTGCATCTCGGGGTTACCAAGATGTACTGTGACTTGCGACGTCAGTACTGGTGGCTGAGAATGAAGAGAGAAGTAGCTGGTTTTGTTACTAGGTCTTTCACCTGTCAGCAGGTGAAGGTGTAACACCAACGACCAGCTGAGCTTTTACAACAGTTACCTATCCCGGAGTGGAAATGGGATGATGTCGCGATGGATTTCGTGACGGGTTTGCCGAGGTCGCCTCAAGGTAACGATGTTGTGTGGGTTGTTGATAAGCTTACGAAGGTTGCACATTTCTTTCCGATCAAGGAGACCTTCATTGTTGATGATCTCGGAAAGTTGTACATCCGAAAGGTGATACGAATTTATGGGGTCTCGCACATTATCATTTCAGATAGGGATGCCCGCTTTACGTCTCATTTCTGGAATAGTTTTCAGAGGGTGCTGATTACACATGTGCTTTAGAGCACAACATTCCACCCTTAGACTGATGACCAGTCAGAGCGTATGATACGACCATAGGGGATCCAACACCCTTAATGGTCTATTCAAGGAGGGGGAAGCGGACCCCACAGGTGGTTTAAGGAATCCTTTTAGGCGGTTGGGTGGTTCATCTTGAAGTCCTACTTTTTTTCTGTTTTGAGGTAGTGGTGGTCCCCACGGTTTGTTAGTAGTGGGAGAGTCTATTAGCTACCTGTACTTCTTCCCCCAGAATATTCTTTAAATAGTGTTGTGGTGGTAGTGTCCTGGGGGGGGGGAGATAGACTGGGTATTTTCGGCCTTGTGGCTTGGACTAGGAGGGGTCTCAAATCTCTTGGGAAAAATCTGCTGTAAGTGTCAGTTAATGTTCATGTATTCTCCTATTGCTTCTTAATATTTCAAGTTGCTCGGTTACTGGCCTCTATCTCTACCAAATTGGTCTGATCTGCCACCTTTTCTTTTCTCTTCTTCTATAATGGAAACCCGCCAAGATAGGCATGAAAATCTCAACCAAAGAATGAGCACCCTGGAATCCGCCTTTGGTACACTGGAAGCTTCCATGGCTGCAGTCCGCACAGATCAGGCCGATTTCCGTAAATCACTGGCATTGGAAATAGTAGACCTCTGTCAACTAATCATTACTACAGTTATCCTCCCAACCAAACCCCCTCTTCTAGTGGACACCACTCACCCTTCGTCTTCCTCCACCCCTGTCATTGCCCCGGATACAACCGGCACATCTCCCTGGGACCCGACTGTTGCCATTCACCCTGTCCCCATACTTCCAACCTCCCCTTCCGCCCCCTCCTGCCTTGACCTTCCACAATTTGATGGCCTCGACCCTCGGGGCTGGATAGCCCGTGCTGAGCTTTACTTCCAGCTTCACAATACCACAGATGACGCCAAAGTATCTCTTGCACATATTAGCATGGCTGGCAAGGCAATTCATTGGTTTACTATTGTTCAAGAACTCCATCCTTCAATGACTTGGCCACTCCTGAAAGCCAAATTACTGGATCAATTTAGCGGCCTTGAAATACATAATCCTTACGAGGAGCTGGCCGCCCTCCAGCAGCTCTCTTCTGTGCAAGATTATATCGAGGAATTTGAATACCTAGCTTACTTAATTCCTCGCCTACCCAAGCTTCAATACATTGGCTATTTCCTTCATGGACTCTAGTCGGATATCCGGGATTGGGTACACATTCATATCCCTGAAACGCATCTCCAGTCCATGCGACTCGCTCGCCACATCGAACTCTCTCTTAAGCGCGGAATTGGGCAACAGGTCTATAGTACCCCTTGGTGGCCTTGGTCCTCCCGGGAGGGCTCTACTAGTCAACCACCTCCCCGGACCAGTTTCCCTACTTCTTCTTGGCTCCCGCCTCACCAAGATAGACGTTCAGCACCGGACAAAGGATTACCCACTGCGGAGCCCACCCACCAACCCCCTCCAGTAGGTCTTGGCGTTCGCCATTTATCTCCTCATGAGTGGGAAGACCGACGTAGGAAGGGTATCTGTTTCAAATGAGCCAATCCTTTCACTCCTATGTATAAATGTCCTGATTCCAACATCCGAGTGCTACTTTTGGGAGAAGATGAGCTCCAACCACCTCCTGCCTTATCCGACCCTCCAACCTCTTTGGAACTTACTGACGATTCTCCTCCTGAGGCTGCTGAGTGTTTAGTCCTGGATTTTTACACAACTTCTAGCTGCTCCTCCCACCACCAATCTCCCCTGTTTTCGGCCATGAAAATTGAAGGTAAAGTGGGTGGTATTCCCCCTTTGGTCCTTATTGATAGTGGGGAAACTCACAACTTTATTTCCCCCACCTTGGTGACCTTACTCAGCCTACCTGTTCTAACCACCATAACAAGACCCGTTAAGCTGGGTGATGGTCACCTATTTTCTACCTTGGGTCTTTGTCCCCAGCTGCAGCTAGACATGGGCTCTTATCAATGCACACTAGACGCTCATGTCCTCGACATCGGTTGGCTTGATTTCATTCTGGGAATTTCTAGGATGAGGACATTAGGGGAGGTCCACACGAATTGGTAGACTATGACGATGAAGTTTCGCTCCGACCAGCAGCTCCACACCCTTCAGGGGACACATGACATTTCCAACCTACTGTCCAGCCTACATACTTTGACCCCCAGCCCACCTAAACCCTCTCTGTTACCTCCACAACAGTAACCCCCCCTACAACACCTTCTAGACACCTTCCCTTCCATTTTCCAGGACCTCTCAGGTTTACCACCTCCATGCCTTCATGATCATCAAATCTGTTTATTTCTAAGTCAGGGACCTGTTTCGGTTCGCCCATATCGTTACCCGCATGCCCATAAATCGATCATTGAACAGCAGGTGAAACTCTTACTGCGGAAGGGGCTCATCCACCCTAGTAAAAGTGCATATTCCAGCCCAGTCCTCTTAGTCAAAAAACGCGACAATTCCTGGCGCCTATGTGTGGATTATTGGGCTCTTAACAAGGTCACCATTCCGGACAAATACCTGATTCCCGTGGTTGACGAACTGCTGGATGAGTTGCATGGGGATACCTATTTTCCCAAGATGGATCTCTAGTCCGGTTATCACCAAATCCGTATGTCCGCGGATGACGTCGATAAAACTTCTTTTCGTACACATAATGGTCACTACGAATTCCTGGTAATTACCTTCGGCCTCTCCAATGCTCCCTCCACTTTTCAGGCTACAATGAATGATTTATTCCGGCCCCATCTTCAGCACTTTGTTCTAATTTTTTTATATGATATTTTAGTATATAGTCCAGCGTGGGACTCCCACATGCAGCACCTGCAGGAGGTTTTTCAGCATCTGCACAACAACAATTTTGTTTTCAATGCAGGGAAATGCTCCTTTGCACAAAAACAGGTGGATTACTTGGTCCATATAATCTCACAGGAGGGTGTTGGTATGGATCCGGATAAAATTCAAGCAGTTCTTTCTTGGCCACTTCCCCATTCGGTTTTTGGCGTTCGCGGGTTCCTCGGCCTAACTGGATATTACCACAAATTTATCTGTGACTACGGAAAAATTGCCCAACCACTTACCTCCCTCACAAAGAATGATGGATTTTCCTGGATAGCAGCGGCTCAACAAGATTTTGAAACTCTCAAAACTGCTCTATCAACAGCACTCGTTCTGGCCATGCCAGACTTTTCTCGCCCCTTTGAAGTCGAATGTCATGCTTCCGGTCGCACCATCGGGGCTGTTCTTATGCAGAATCACCGCCCTATTGCATACTTTAGCAAGGCACTCGCCGCTAACAATCTATCTAAGTCCACATATGAGAAGGAAATGATGGCCTTGGTCCTCGCCATCCAACATTGGCACCACTATCTCTTGGGTCGCCCCTTTGTGGTTTTCACTGATCAATGTATCCTTAAATACCTATTGGATCAGCGGCTCACCTCCTCCGATCAGCAATGTTGGATTTCCAAGCTCCTCGGGTACACCTTTGACATTCGCTACAAGCCAGGTCGGGCCAACACTGCCACGGATGCCCTGTCTCATCGCGATGAATGCACCGCCTGCCCACTTTCTGTTTCCTCCCCATTTTGGCAGCACCACCCTACCTTATCCGCTGGCCTGTATGATGACCCATTTACCAGAAATATTATCCAGCTCCTCCGTACTGGCATCCCCCCTCCAAGAGGCTTCGTTCTCTCTCGTGATGTCCTTTATTACCATGGTCGCCTAGTCCTTCCAGCCACCTCTCCTTGGATCCCTCAACTCCTTGATGAGTTCCATGCCTCTCCTCAAGGTGGAAATTCGGGATTCTACCGTACTTATCGTAAACTGGCTGCAAATTTATACTGGGTTGGAATGTTCCGTCAGATTCTATAGTATGTCCGCCAGTGTGACACCTGCCAACGTTACAAGTATTCGACACTCTCCCCGGCCGGCCTCCTCCAACCACTCCCCATTCTGCTAGCAATTTAGGAGGACATATCCACTGATTTCATTACCGGGCTGCCTAAATCTAAAGGCTACGATGTTATCATGGTGGTGGTCGATCGGCTCTCCAAGTATGCACACTTTCTCCCCTTAAAACATCCCTTTACCTCCAAGACCATTGCCGACATATTTTCCAAAGAGGTGGTCCGCCTACACGGCATTCCCAAATCTATTGTGAGCGACTGTGACTCACTCTTTGTCAGTCATTTTCGGACAGAACTCTTCAGATTACAGGGCACCAAATTATGAATGAGTTCTGCTTACCATCCCCAAACTGAAGGACAAACCGAGGTAGTTAATCGCTGCTTGGAGACATACCTTCGCAATTTTGCGAGAGAGAAGCCAAAAAATTGGTCCTTTTGGCTTCCCTGGGAAGAACTATGGTATAATACCACCGTGCACTCCTCCATTAAAACAACACCTTTTCAGGCGGTTTATGGTCGTTCCCCCCCGGCCCTTCTGCCCGGCCTGCCATCAGAGATTCAGGTGGAGGCTGTCGCCACTGCTTTATCGGATCGCTAGACAGCCCTTCAGCAGCTTCACCATCATCTTTCTCAGGCACAAAATTACATGAAGCATCAAGCGGACAAACATCATCGAGACCTTTCTTTCCATCCAGGGGATTCTGTTTATCTCAAGCTCCGCCCCCACCGCCAACACTCCCTGGCCCATTGCATTCACCACAAACTTTCCCCTCGCTTTTACGGTGCTTTTCAAATTCTCCGTCCGGTGGGCAACCAAGCTTATCTGCTGTATTTACCTACTGCAGCTCGAATTCACCCAGTTTTTCACGTTTCCCAATTGAAACAAGCCATTGGGCATCACCCCTTGCAGCAGGCCTTATCGGCTGACCTGGATGGCGACACCTCACCACTACTCGAACCTGAATGCATCTTGGCTAGACGCTCTACATCATCATCCAATACAACTACTCCACAAACCCTGTTTAAATGGAAAAACCACTCTCTTGAGGATGCCACTTAGCTGGATGATTATATCCTTCAAAACCAATTTCCCACCTGCAGCCTTGCGGACAAGGCTGCTCTTTCAGATAAGGCGACTGATATGACCATAGGGGATCCAGCACCCTTAATGGTCTATTCAAGGAGGGGGAAGTGGACCCCACAGGTGGTTTAAGGAATCCTTTTAGGCGGTTGGGTGGTTCAGCTTGAAGTCCTACTTTTTTCTGTTTTGAGGTAGTGGTGGTCCCCACGGTTTGTTAGTAGTGGGAGAGTCTGTTAGCCAGCTGTACTTCTTCCCCTAGAATATTCTTTAAATAGTGCTATGGTGGTAGTGTCCTGGGGGGGAGATAGACTGGGTATTTTCGTCCTTGTGGCTTGGACCAGGAGGGGTCTCGGATCTCTTGGGGAAAATCTGCTATAAGTGTCAGTTAATGTTCTTGTCAGCATATGCTAAATGACATGCTGCGAGCATGCATCCTAAATTTTGGGGGCTCTTGGGAGAGGTGAATTCCCCTAGTTGAGTTTGCTTACAATAACAGTTATCAGGCGACGATACAGATGACACCTTATGAGGCTTTATACGGTAGGACATGCCGTTCTCCCCTATGCTGGTTAGAGGCAGGAGAGGTAGCTTTACGCAGCTTTACTGAGATCGTGTCTCGTGCAGGAGACTTCTGAGCAGGTCTAGTTGATTCAGAAGTGGATGGCTACTGCACAGTCTCTTCAGAAATCATACGCCGATCGTTGTAGATGACTTCTAGAGTTCGAGGTCGGGGATCGGGTTTTCTTTCATGTTTCACCGAGGTGGGACACAGGTGGATCAGGAGAGAGGATAAACTTTCACTGAGATATGTCAGGCCGTTTGAGATTCTGGAGAGAGTTGTGTCGGTTTCCTTTCGGTTGCAGTTAACTCAGAAGTACCGAGCCATGCACGACGTCTTTCATGTATCTCAGCAGACCCGTCTCACATTTTTTATCCAGGGGAGGTTGAGCTTCAGGTTGATGCCTCCTTTGAGGAGCATCTGATTCATATCATTGACAGGAGCACAAAGGTTCTTCGAGGCCGGTCAGTTCCTCTAGTATGGGTGCTATGGAAACACGACCATTTACAGGATGAGGCTTGGGAGAGGGAGTCTGACGTACATGCTCAATGGCCAGAGTTGTTCTTAGATGAATCTTAACCACCCTTCAGAGAGCAATTCAGGGATGAATTGTTGTAAGGGGGAAGATTGTAAGAACTCGGGTTTCTGTACAAGGTATTGTTCCTTTTCTTTTCAGTTTAATTGCCTTGTTATGAGCTTATGTGAATGCTTAATTTGATCACAGGTGTTCTGGAGGTGTCTGGGGATTGTTCGGAGGCTGGAGCCAAGTTTTGGGCTGAAAATGACCTGGCACACGGCTTTTGCACGGTTAGTCTAAACCGTGCGAGGGGTTTGAAAACTGTAGGTTTTTGGATAGAGCGGTTCCTCATGGTTACCGCACGGTTAGTCAAACCGTGCGGGGTAACCGTGCAAAGCACCCCTCTTAGGCAGAGAGGTGCACACAGTTTTTTCACGGTTTGAGAAACTGTGCGGGTAAACCGTGCAAACCCTACTGTGTTTTTTTTTTAATTTTAAATTAAAATAATTTTTATTTTTAAATCCCAAAAGGGTTTTCTTCTCCCACGTACAAAAGATCACCTTGGAGCTCCCCTTTAGCACATAAGATAGGCTTTGATCCTGATCTTCTGTCTGACTTCTGTTTTGATCGCCGATCATCTCTACGGATCAACAAAGGTAAGTCCTTGATTACTTTTTAGTCGTTATTGATTCTTTAGAAAAACGACTGTGCTATTTGGATTTAGGTTTATATGCCCTAATATTCCGTTCTTCGTCCGTTCTTCAGATTTTTTCCAAACCGGGATGAATCAAGACTTGATACTGGACGAACTGTCTACTACTAAGGTGAGGTAGGTGGTCTATATTTTCTTTTGGATTTTCTTGGTGTTTTTCGGGTGTTCGACCGATATTCCATCCATCAAACTTTCCGATGAGGTCTCGTTTTTGTGAGAGTAGCTTTTAGTAGCTGTAGTTGGATTTAGTGAGGTTGACCATATGTTCTGTTTAGGTGCGTTGGCACCCGTTTCTCATTTCAAGGTCACCCATGAGGTGTGCCTATTGGATTTAATCTGTTTATGCCAGTTTAA
Organism: Viscum album; assembly: GCA_963277665.1. Taxonomy (NCBI): domain Eukaryota; kingdom Viridiplantae; phylum Streptophyta; class Magnoliopsida; order Santalales; family Viscaceae; genus Viscum; species Viscum album. The sequence goes on from OY728125.1 coordinate 1,714,578,991, forward strand.
ACCACCCAAGGGGTGTGTTCATGTGATTTTCTAGTTAGAGAAAGCCCTTAAATGCCTTGGTAGCTTGAATAACTTTCTTAGGAGATGTACTGCCTCTTTTCATATTGATATCTTGTGACGCCATACCTATTTTGATAGTTTGGCTTAAATGAAATGTGTTTATATGGGTGGGTATACCTATATGTAAATAATTAATGGCATGTTAAATGAATTATATGGGAGGGTAGACCCATATGCTTGATAAATGGTTTTCATGAGTGTGTATACTCATGGCTTGTGCTTATTGACGTGAGTAGGTATACTCACCTGTTAATGAATGTTTAATTTGAATGCTTGAATGCTTGTTGAATGGTTTGATAAATGCCATGGACTGCTCTCCATGGATCTGAAACGCGATAGTGGACGCCTTGGGTTGACTGTGCCCCTTGGGTATTGATTCCGTGGGATTCTTCGGGCCTTGCTACCCTATGGATCCAGCTTTCTTGGTCTCGCGTAGGACTTGCTATTGCCATGCTCTTAGGACCCCAACTAGTGCCTAATCGGGTTTCCACCAGGGATGCCCATGGGGCTCGACGTGATGCCTCAGACATACTCCTTGGATCCGACCCTCCGTGTTCTAGAATTAATTACTTGGATGCCTTGGTCTGCTGACACCTTGGATCCAACCCTTGGGGTCTACACTTCTCTATACGGCATGGTCGTGGGATACTTGGTGTTGGAGTCTGTATCCCACATCAGACTTGTGGTCCGATGTGGCCTTTATCATTCATTATAAAAGAACGCCTCAGCCTCACTTTAAGGTAAGGAGGCAAGAGGGTTTCTCAACCTACATGGTATCAGAGGGGGTTACATCTTAACCTAGCCCCGCTCTTCTTTGCGGTTTTTCCAGCCAAGTCTGAACCCACCTCCCCGGTGCATTTTTTCACCCTCCTTCCTCGGCGCCTCATGCCCGGTCCGGCTCCCCGGTGCGCCTTCCCTCACGGCGCCCGCTCCTCCTGCGCGCGAGCCCTTCCTATCATGGCTCCCCCCGGTGCGCCTTTCCTCCCGAGCGCGACACTCCCGACGCCCCGCCGCGGCTCCTCCCGACGGCGACCCTCCCGTCGCCTCGTCGCGCCTCCAGCTGAGCGCGACCCTCCGTCGCAGCTCTGTCCGGCTCCTGCGTGCCCTTCCCGGCAACTACGGCTCCCACGCCTCCCATCACTTCCCGTCGTCGTTTTCAGACGCGGCTCCACCGGCGCCCGCTCCATCCATGTGGCGCGCCTGCTTTGTCCGGCGACTCCTGGCCAGCACTGCTTCCTCGCGCGCCGGCCCCGCCCTCGCGTGACGCCTCAATAACTGCTCCCTACATGCCAGCCTCCTCCTGCTTCCTGTGGAATCCCCCGCTTCCTTTGGAATCCCCCGCTTCCTACCCGGTGCCTCCTGTGGATTCACCGCATCCCATCGTCGGTGCCTCTTGTGGATTCCCTGGTGCTTTGATGACTGGCCCTCCCGTGAGGATTTCTCGACGCTTTGACGATTGACCCGACATTGCAGATTTCCCGGCGCTCTGACTGACCAGCCCGTAGTGCGGATTTTCCGACACTCTGACGATCGACCCGCCGGTGTGGATTTCCCGGTGCTCTGTTGTCCAGCCCCGAACTTTTTCGGCGTTTACTCACCCTTTTTCAGTGGCATCATATCAACATCATCAGGGGGAGCAGCAATGTTGAAGCTTTTATCTTTTATTCTGTTTTTTGTCTTGTTTTGTAATCAAGCTGGGTATGTCCAGCTTGAGGGGGAGTGTTTGCAGCCCGTGTTTTGGTTTGTTTTTTCTTTATGTGTCCAAGCTAGGTTCACCTAGCTTGAGGGGGAGTGTTGGATTCTGTATCCCACATCAGACTTGTGGTCCGATGTGGCCTTTATCATTCATTATAAAAGAACGCCTCAGCCTCACTTTAAGGTAAGGAGGAAAGGGGGTTTCTCAACCTACACCTGATTTATTTATACAGCGTGTCCGTGGGTTACAAGATACATATGGATGTACGGTGTGGCCATGTGACTTGCTTATTACTTGGTTATAGCTGCCTTGTTAGGATCTGACTCTCTTTTGCAGGTAGCCTTGAGGGCTATTCAGTTTTACTTTACAGTAGACATATGCAATGAGCATATGCACTTACTTACTAGTTGTTTACACTTTCTAGAAACTTTGTAGAACCGCTGTTAGGACTATATAGACTTGGGTGGTTTTCTACTGGGATGTTTATCTCACACTCTGTTTGGGCCTTCTCGAGGACCCAAACAGATTATATGGTTGCAGGTGATGATAAGGGAAAACGCTCTAGTATAGGTTGTTGATTGTGGCTTTGGAGCAGGGGAGCATATGACCAAACTGGGGCTTGAGATATTGGGATACCTTTTTGGACTTTTTTTCTTTTTGGGATACTTTGTACTATATTACCATGTACTGTTCTGGCTGCTTTCTAGATACTTGTACCATCTGCATCATTTTTTATATGAGATACTTTTGGTTATTGATATGTATTCATGTCTTTTCTTACTTTAATTAGTTGACTGATTATTTTGCTTCCTCTATTTACTATATTTTTCACTTCCATTGTGATAGTCTGGTAATGAGGGTATAGTCTCCTCACTGACTCATTTAGGCCCTCGCTGCTAGTCGACAACCTCTGATGTTTGGGGAGATGCGCTTGAGGCCTTGTGACCAACTGGGCTCGGGGCACCGTTTCGGGTGACATTCGGGTTCGGGACGTTACAATGAGGCAGAATGCTCAATATATAGATCACAATAGGAATACAATGGGTTACCCACACCGAGGTGGCATACAAATACTAAGAAACATTTAACTCTTAACATACCAAATATAAGTGGTTAGACAATTTCCATTTTAGAGTGATATCAAAATAATCACAACAGATACAGTAGTCACAACACATATCATTTAGTGAAAACAAAGTTGTCAATGACCAAAATTTTCAGCAGGGCATCAAGCTCGTACAATCCATCATATCACAATAATAACAAAGCTGTAAAAATATGCGAATCATTCCCCATTCCCCCCTTTAATTTCAATTAACCAATTCTTTATCTTTGATTAAGCTGACACAACCATAACCCATAGATAAACAAGAGTAAACCCTTCACTTATGATACACAATAAAGGGAAATGAGGGATTTCCTACATTAAGGAAGCTTTTCCAACTCGCTGCGCACCTCAAAGTAAAGAAGAACGCCCGCAAACCACAACCGCACGAAACACCTGCGGATCAACCTACATCGCATTCAAAGATCATCAAAACGCAGCCCAACTCATACCCCAAACCAAAGAAAATCCCCGCAATGAATCCCCAAGAGACGATCGAAAGAAAAACATGGGTAAAGGAGAAAGCACTCACCACGGATCGCCAACCAACAACCACCGAAAGCAGCGGATCAAAGCGAGGAGAAGAGGGTTGGAAATCCTCCTTGGGGCACCTAGGGTTCGTTTGGTGCGAGAGGGAGAAGCCACATCCAAATAAGAAAAATCGGTCAAGAAAAGAACTTAAAAGCTGGAAACCTATAGGTTTTGCGTCGTGCAACCATTACATGGTGTGTAATCCTCGGGTTTCCAAAAGTTTCCATATTTCGCTGAAAATTTAGTCGCCTCGGCATTTATTTACTAAAAGTTGTGAATTCTACTTACACGACTAGTAATCCATCTCACGGGTTCCCCCTTATCCGCGTTCAAGCCATGAACCATCTGACCACACAAGTCGTGAACCACCCTTACATGTCGTGAATTCCACTTACACAATGTGAACTTCCTACAACAACTCTACTACAACTCCGACCTCCAACACTGATAGAACCTCCCCTGAACACCTAAAACCACCAAAACTGGAAAAGTAACGGCCAGGAAGATGTTACAATAACCCTTTTCTATCAGGTGAGCTTTATAGGTAGACGCTCTCCCATCCATGTCAGTTTTCTTTCGGAAAACCCGCTTGCACCCTATGGTTTTCTCCCCTTCAAGTGCATCTACTAAGTCCCAAACTTGGTTAGTGTAAATGGATTCCATCTTAGATTTCATGACATTTAGCTATTTTTCTGAATTAGAATTTTCAATGGCCTCTCTTTAGGTATTAGGATCATCATCACTTGCCACAAGAAATCTGTATCTCGTGTGCGCCCAATGAATCTTACCAGTCCTACGAGGTTCTTTTGTAACCCGAGTAGGTTCTTATTCCACAAATCTTTGTGGAATCGTCTCTTCTTCCATCTTAGGAACATTTCAAGTTTGTTGGTTCGAAACTTCTCAAGTTCAACTTTCCTCCTACTTACTCTATGACTTATATATTCCCTCTGAAGGAATATACCGGTTCGAGCCACAAACACTTTGTTCACAATGGGATTATAGAAATAATATCTCTTAGTTTCCTTGGCATAACCAACAAAATAACCAACAAATAATCATCTTTTTGATCTAGAGTCAAGTTTTTCAGAATCTAAACGTCATACGTATGATTCACAACCCCAAATCCACATAAGACATATTGAGATGCTTCCTTGACCATATCTCATATAGTGTATTTATGATTGCTTTGGATGGAACACAGTTAAACAGGGATGCATCAGTTTTTGGTGCATATCCCCAAATTGATATAGGAATGCCACACTGACTCATCATTGATTGAACCATGTCCAATAAGGTACGATTCCTCCTCTTAGACACACCATTTCACTATGGTGTTTCGGGAGGAGTGATTTGTGAAACAACTCCATATTCTCTCAGATGATCAATAAATTATTTACTTAAGTATTCCTCGATAAAGGTTACAATGTACCCATAAACAGTACTCATTGGTCCACATACATCACTTTGTATAAGATCCAACAGTCCATTAGCCCTTTAAAATTTTCCACTAAAAGTTTATTTGGTCATTTTTCTTAATAAAAAAGATTTTTAGTTAGCAAGTGATTCATAATCGAATAATTCCAACAATCCATTTCTATGTAGTATTTGAACGTGCTTCTCATTTATGTGCAATTTGGAAATTCTAAAGGTAAGTGAGATTAAAATCAACCTCGCCCTTCTTATTCTGAATGTTGTAGATTGGATTATCCATGTCCAAAATATATAAACCATTTATCATATTCTTAATTCCATAGAACATTTAATTCATATATATATAACAACTCTGGTTCTTAATAATGAATGAAAAACCCATCTTTTCTAAACAATATATAAAAAACAAATTTATGTTTACGGCAGGAACATAATAATAGTTTTGTTAATTCCAGATCTAATCCACTAAGTAGACTTAAATCATAAGTTCCCACATCCAATACAGCAGCTCTTTCCCCATTGTCAACACATAGATCTACTTCACCTTTTTTCGATTCTATCGTATCTCCAAGTTTGTGTTTATTAGCACAAATGATGCACGCTCAGTATCTAATACCAACGACTCAGAGTTGGTAAATTTATTTCCACAACATTCACGCCCATATGCTCATAATGCTTGTCTTTGAGAACACTTCTCAACATTAGATACCAATCTTGAATAGTATTATAGGTCATAATTATAAGAGACTTAAAAATGATGAACATGTTGCATTCCATGATCTACAACAAATTCATATCCAGAGGTGAGTATCATGTTTTGTATCTTTTCATCAAGGACTTTAATGAATGCACCCCCACTAAAATGATGACCCTGTACATCATTAACTTTAGTGGGCCAAGATCCATATTTCACTATGTTTTTGTTGTTTTGGCGTTTCTTCCATCACATAGCTATTTAGGTAGACAATCATGCTAATTATATCATACACGACTCTTGGATAGCTGAGTAGAAAACTCTTTTCCCAAACCTATCATATGAAAAAAATTCAACTCTATTCCTTTGGTATGCTAATCCTTTTAGTGTTTCCCAACCAAGTGTAGCGAAGACTCATATTTGAATATAGGCACCTAATCCTATTAGGGTCACCCATACCTAGAATTCCTTACACAACCTAATCAATGGGCACCTAGCTTTGGCATGATTTACCCGATTGGATGAACGGGGTCTTGACATGCTTTTTCTTTGGAAGGAATCTCACACTTAGTATTTGAGGAGTTTTCATTTAAAGTCTCACCATTAATATACATTGCATGCATATTAAATTCATAATCATTGCATCCCATGAAATCTTTATTATCTTGTGTCTTATTCCTTTATGTATGAATTCTTCTAATGATTTAGTTTCTGGAATCCATTTCCATTCATCAAATTAATATGTTCAAACCATATTAATCTGAAACTCTTCACACGACCCACAGTTTGTGTTACTCACCAAAAAATGGAAGTCGAACATATTTACACACATTTAAATTCATCTCATGTTTATGGTATATCAATTATTCATATAAAGGTTTAGAATTATATGAAATTAAGATCCCCACACGAGTATGCTTGGAGTCAAAGCTAGTGAACCCCCACTTTTTTGGACAAGGCATAAGCCTCTAGGCCAGTGAGAAGCCCGACCCAAAGCTCCTCCACCTAAGGATACTTTACTCATGAGAGATTTCAATTCCATCATAAATTTATCACCTAATAGTTATACTATATTCAACCTCTAAATTCAAGTTAATAACCACAATACAATATAAACCAATGTCATGATAGATGAAAACAAAATCTTATGTTATCATGCCTAGCATATAATGCATGACATTTCAATTTTATAAGAACCAATTTATCATATAAATTAAAGAATACACAATATCCACATTTTATAAACAATTTATAAAAATGAATATTTAAAATTATTAAATAAATTAATAAACAATTTATTTATTTAATTAAAATAAGATATTAATATGAACATTTCATTGTGAATTTAGTCATGAAAATCTTCTATTTTTAATGACTAACACTTATCTTTTATAAACATTTTATAAACCATAAGCATTTTAGAAAAATATTAAATTCTTTATTTTTGGATTATATCGTATTTCACGATAAATAGAGGTCATTTTCTATCATAAGCCGCAATTGGGTTCACCGCTTACGATAAGTGCTATCATCGACTGCCAGTTGTATTTGACAATATATGCTATATCATCACTGTTGGAGTTGGTGCCCTAGAACCAACTTCTGTATACTTTATGATAATCTGTATTCATAGTTTTGAATATTAATAAACTTATTATCACATCATGATGATTTTTATGCTTAACATAGTATTTGATAATATCCTAAAAGTAGTTGTCGTACTAAAAGGTCATAGCAGTTCCCCGATATAATGAGAACTCGGAAGTGCTACGACACTATTCTTAAATATATGTTCTATTGTCAGATGATATCATTTTAGGGACACAATTGATACAAGATATCAGGGGTGGAGACTCATAAGACTTTGATGTACGCCCTTGGTAATATCCAGAGATTTTATGAGAACGAGACCCACTATTAGGAAATCCACATTTAGATGTCATTGGATGTTCTTTATTTGCGGACGTGTGTATTGATCCTTAGACTTTAGGATTATTATTAGTGATTATTATGAGTCGCGCACTTTGATGTGTTGACAAAAATCATGATGACATATGTTCGCGACGAGGTAGGATACGTTGGGTGCATCACGAGTAATATTGCTTTAATAAATAATGTGAGAAATGATTTTTTCCCTTCTGTTCTTTAACAGAAGTTGAAATCTCGGATCCTTTGATGGAAATGATATAACCTAAATAAATCCATGACCATGGTGTTCTGTAGGCAAGTCCATTTTTTAGAAATTCAAATAAATAGACATCGAGCACATAGGTTGATGATGTCAGTATGCAACCTATTTGATTAGAGATATCACGATAAAGAGATTATATTACACAGTAAGCGTCCGTATGAGGTATTATATCATTGCGACATTATCTTCTTTATTTATGGGCGTCTTGACGTGTTGGTAGATGCTAACTTTGGACTTTAGGCTGCATCGCCTAATGCCACTAATAAAGAGGCCTAAAGGGTCACACAGTAAATGTATCTAGAATCTCAGTTAAATAATATATTATTATTTATTATTTAACAAGTTGAATAAATATTATTCCCGCACATGGTTTAATAATTATTCATGTTTGTTCTCATATATTCCTTCATCAGTTATTCGAGAGAATATAATGTGAGTAGAATATTTAATAAATATTTATTTTCTATTTAGTGAATATTGTCATGACCCGTCCTCGGGGCCCGTGTCGTGACTACCCCAAGCCCGCCTTCCATAGGCCAGGGGCTGGTGACTAGCACCAAGGTGTAATTCTCGATAAAAAGGGAAGACATTGCCTTTGTAAAGTAAACAAACACCATAGAGCAAGCAAGCAGAAGTAAACACTAAGTAAAACTGGGTACAATAGAAAGTGCGGAAAAGTAAGTGGGCCAGAATACAAACCCAAACTGAAAGTAAAGTACAAATGGAAAGAAAGTACAGCAACTGAAAGGTAAGCCGCAACGTCGAGCCATCCATTGAAAGTCCCACCTGAAGGGTGGGTACAGATAGTCTCTACAGCTCCACGGGTCCAGTCGTCCGCTCCGTGTACGTCCCGCCCAGTGGTCCGCCTCCAGGTACCGACTGCTCCACTAGCCTCTACCACGATCAGCGTTGTCCGTCGTCTGCATCCAACACAACGTAGTGCAGGCATAGCCCGTGCAGGGGTGAGTATACTCTACTCAGTAGGGACCCCGAGACCCCCGAAGGTCTCCCAGAATCCACAAAGGATAATCCACAAAGGAAAGATACAATCACGAAGTAACATCCGACACTACTTAGGTATATGCCCATACATATACCTAAGTCATCAATTCTAGTTCGTCTCCAACATCCGAGACCAAGTTCGATCATGTCCACACAGGATAGCACAACACAATCCACATAGGAAAGCAATTCAATCATATCGAAGATAATGATTGAAAGTCAAGAATCAGCTCACACAGGTATACTTCTTCATAAGACGATAGCGATGATCAGATGTAGCCACTGAATCATCTAAGCCATCGGACCCACACAGGATCGATAGGTACTAACCCCCGCAATGACCCACATAGGATCGATAGGTACTAACCCCCACAATGACCCACAAAGGATTGATAGGTAACTAACCCCCGCAATGACCCACACAGGATCGGAATGCGCTGGCCCACACAGGACCGCTGAGCACTGACCCACACAGGATCTGACCCACACAGGATCGATAGCACTGATCCACTGAGGATCGTTGAGTGTTGTAGTCGTCGTTGTCGAACCCACGAAGGATTCCCGTACTGTCTTCATCGTCGTCGCAGTCGCAGCCAGCTCTAGGGTTCCTGCACACAGCAAGCTCGTTCGGGAGGGTCCGCTCCACGAGCCGAGGGGATGATACATCAACTGACATGAAGTCCGGAGTTGATGTATCCAAAAGTTTCGTATCGTCAACAGGAACTCAACGTCACAGATGGCGCGTCAATCAGACGTCCGGTCTGTGAGTTATTGGCTTTTTCGTCCCAGGGGCCCGGTTGATTTTTAAGTCAAAACCAACCCGACCATACTCCAACTACATCCAAACCTCGAGCGGAGTAATCCAAAAGGTCCGTCTCACTAAGAGGAATCCATCAAAGTCGATGGCACGTCAATCGGACGTCCGGAGCTCAAGTTATAAGTGTTTCCGCTCCGAGGGTCCGGTTGGTTTCATGTTCGAACCAACCCGGCCGAACCCAAAGTTCTCTGAAACATTGAGTGTAATATACCAAAATGACCGTCTCGATCCAAGGATCGCATCTCAACTGACGGTGCATCAATCGGAGGTCCGTAGCCCAAGTTATGGGCGTTTGAACGGTTCTGTCCGAAAACGGGGGTTTTGGGCCCGGACCGACCCGGCCCGAGACCCCCTGGGTCGGCCCGAATCGGGTCGACTCAAACTGGGTCTGGGTCCGGCCCGTTTGGGCGAAGCCCGGCCCGGCTGGCGCGGCCCGGCCTGGCTGGCGCGGCCCGGCCCGGCTAGCGCGGCCCGGCGCGCTGGCGCGGTCCGCTGGCAAGCTCGGCGTGGCCGAGCTGAGGGGATGGGGGGGGGGGGCGCTGCCCCCTGTTTAATGAAATGCGGCCCCCACGTGGGGGGGGGGGGGGCTGCTCCTCCTTCCAGCCGGGGGTTACAAACCCCCGGTCTCCCCCCTGAACGGCCGGCCCGCTTCGACCGGCCGGTTGCTGCCGCCACGGGACCGGCGCGGCCCCGCCCTCCTACTCCGGCGGCCGGAAGCCGGCCACCGCTCCCTGCTCCGCCGCAGCCTTGGTCCGTCCGGCGCCGTGCAATGGCGCCGCGCCCCTCCGCCACGGCCCCGCTCCAGCCACGGTCTCTTCCAGGTTCTTCGGCGCGGCGCGACGGCGCTGCGGCTTGTTCGACTTCAACGGTGCGGCGCGACGGCACCGCGCTTCTTCGCCCATTCTCAAAGTTTCCGCGCTGTGCAACGGCACTGCACCGCCTTACACGTGCCGCAACAAATTCAAACAATCAAGGGGGGGGAGGGTCGGCTGTGTTTGTGTGGTCCGACCTCCTCCCGTTATTGCGATAACAGGCGGCCCAATTTGAAAACAAAGAAAGGCGACGGAAGTAATCACGAACAAACAAATAACCCCTACCTCGAGCGTTGTTGAACGAAGGCTCGTCGCGGAATTGAACGTCGCGGAAGAAGGCGTCGCGGAAGAAGGTTCCGTACACGTTGACGGAGATCGTCCGAGGAGGAACGGTGTCTCCCTTCCTTTGACGCGGGAAGAAGGAACGAAGGAATGCGCGTCAGTGTTCTTCGCATTTTTCAAGGAAGATGATGAACTTCAAGACATAGAGCTTCTTCCCCCAATCCTCTCTCAACAAGCTAACAACAATAATAAAATAAGTGTTTGTCTTATTTTATTACTCATGCCATAAGTTTTTGAAATTTGAACATTCGAATTAAACTCACTTAATTAAATAAACTTATGTTGTCATATTAAATGGAGGGTTAAGGGAGTTAGGGAATATGAAGGGGTGGGGTTCGTGTGGGCCCCACCCCACAAATATCCTATCTAGGTTAGTTCCCCAACTTCCACACAACGGATAACCACTTAGTAAAAAGAAATAAAATTGTAGCTCAATTTTATTTCACTTTCCACAATTTTTAAAAAACTCCTCCCAAGCAAACGCAACCCCAGTAAAGGTCTTCTTAAGCAATTACCGGCGTTGTGGTTCCATCGGTGTCCTCGGATTTTGATTCCGAGTACCGGTTCAAAAGTTAGGAAATCCCACTCGTTCGTTCACTGAACGTACCCGAGCTAAACTTCGGAAGATTATTCCAGGCACTCCGGGCCTCGGAATCAGGTGCCGTCAGAAACTGCATTCTTGTAAAATCCCAAAGAAAATTAAGAAAAAAATTTCCTTGAATTTTTACGAGTCTTTACATTACTCCTACCTCAGGCATTTACGTCCCCATAAAGATACATCATAAACTAGGGGAACAAATGTGGGTACTGTGCACGCATCCGAGCCTCTCTCTCCCAAGTACTCTCCTGGAGGTTCTCATGCTTCCATCTGATGCGCACTAGAGGAATCGACCGTCCACGTAGGACCCGCTCCTATCGATCCTCGATCTCCACTGGGACCTCTGCAAAAGTTTCCCCATCATCAATGTCCAGCTCCCCATGGTCAATGATATGCGTCGGGTCGTGCACGTATCTCCTCAGCTGAGATACGTGGAAGACGTCGTGCACCTGGTGCAACTGAGGTGGTAGAGCCAGGCGATAAGCCACCTCGCCAATCCTGCTGAGGACCTGGAATGGTCCAATGAAGCACAGAGACAACTTTCCGCCTCAGCCAAATCTCCGTAATCCACGTCGAGGTGAGACCCGTAAGAAAACGTGGTCGCCATCCTCGAACTCTAGTGGCCTCTGCCTCCTGTTAGCATAAGACTTCTGCCGGCTCTAAGCTGTCCTCATCCGCTCCTGGATGACCTGGACCTTCTCCGTCGTGGCCTGGACCATCTCCGGTCCCACAAGTGCTGACTCCCTAGGGTCTTTCCAGCACAGAGGTGATCTTCAAGGTCGGTCATACAGCTCCTCATATGGTGTCATCCAGATGGTGGAGTGGTAGCTATTGTTGTACGCGAACTCCACCAAGGGTAGGTGATCCTCCCATCTGCGACCAAAGTCGAGGACACATGCACGGAGCATGTCCTCAAGAGTCTGAATAGTCCTCTCCGTTTGACCATCTGTTTGAGGGTGAAATATGGTGCTCAGACGTAGCTGCGTCCCAAACACCTCCCGCAACCCCTTCCAAAGCTGGGAAGTAAAGCGAGCATATCGATCAGAGACAATAGATGATGTCACACCATGAAGCCATACAATCTCCTGAACATAGAGGCGTCCCAAGCTCTCCAATGAGCCCTCCTCTCTGATGGGTAAGAAGTGGGCCGACTTAGTGATTCGGTCGACAATCACCCAAATGGAGTCGTGACCTCTGGAAGAGCGTGGAAGTCCAGTCACGAAGTCCATAGATATCCCGTCCCACTTCCACTCTAGGACCTCCAAGGGTTGTACCAGGCCTGAAGGTACCTGGTGCTCCGGCTTCACCTGCTGGCAGGTGAGGCATCAAGAAACGAACTCTGCCACAGTCTTCTTCGTACCCGGCCACGAGTGCTGTCATCTGAGATCCTGGTACATCTTCGCCACTCCTGGATGTACCGCTAAATGGGAAGTGTGAAACTCCCTCAGCACCTCCTCCTGTACAGAAGTTGGTACCATGGTACGTCCTTTGAAAAGGATGACGTGCTCTCCTCCCACAGAGAATCCATCAGGTGTCTGTCCTGAGGATATATGTGCACGCCATGTCTCACAGTCAAAATCCCCACGTTGTGCCTCTCTGACCCGTTGTAGTAGTGGAGGAGTGACTGTGAGTGACTGTAGAAAATCTGCTCCATCACTATCCATGAAGGATATCTGCAAAGCGGCTAGCTGCTCTGTCGCCTCACCAAGTAGCTGGATGTTCGTCCTCCTGCTGAGGGCATCAGCTACTACGTTCCCCTTTCCGGGAGTATAGACTATCTCAAAGTCATAGTCCTAGAGGAACTCGAGCCATCGCCGCTGTCTCAGGTTCAGTTCCTTTTGCAATAATATGTACCTGAGACTCTGGTGGTTGGAATAGACTGTAAAGCGCTCGCCCATCAGATAGTGTCGCCACATCTTCAGAGCGAAGACCAATGCTGCTAACTCCAGGTCATGGGTAGCGTAGTTCTGCTCATGCTACCTCAACTGGCGTCATCCATAGGCGATCACTGCCTTCTCCTACATCAGGACACATCCGAGTCCGGTCCCTAATGCATCGCAGTAAACTATGTACCCTACTCCCTCTTCCGGAAGCCTCAAGATAGGTGCGCTGGTCAATCTCTGTCTCATCTCCTGGAAGCTCTACTGACATCTATCTTACCACACGAAGGGTTTCCCCTTCTTCGTCAAAGCTGAAAGTGGTGTCGCAACTCTGGAGAAGTCTGGCACAAATCTCCGGTAGTACCCAGCTAAACCCAAGAAACTCCGCACCTCCGTCACGATCCTGGGTGGCTCCCAAGCTAGCACTGCCTAAATCTTCGCAGGATCCACTGCAAATCCCGCCTCAGAGATGATGTGTCCCAAGAAGTGGACCTCACGTATCTATAATTGACACTTCGAGAGCTTACCATAAAGTCGGCGCTCTCAGAGTGTGTCCAGTACAACCCGCAAGTGGTAGGCGTGCTCCTCCTCAGTCGTCGAGTATATCAATATGTCGTCGATGAAGACCATGACAAATCGATCGAGGTAAGGCTGAAAGATCATGTTCATGAGGCCCATGAACACTGCTGGAGCATTGGTCATGCCGAAAGGCATAACCAAGAACTCATAGTGGCCATACCGACATCTGAAGGCCGTCTTCTGCACGTCCTCATCTCAAACTCTGAGCTGATGATAGCCTGACCTGAGGTCTATCTTCGAGAACCACCATGCTCTCTTGAGCTGATTGAAGAGATCATCAATACTTGGTAGCAGATACTTGTTCCTCACGGTCACCTGGTTCAGGTGACGATAGTCGACACAAAGTTGCAAGCTTCCGTCCTCCTTTTTGGTGAATAATATCGGGGAAGCCCAGGGTGAAACACTGGGTCGGATGAATCTCTTGCCCTGCAAGTCCTCCAGTTGTACCCATAGCTCTCGAAGCTCGGCGGGAGCCATCCGATATGCTGGGGTGGATATCGAGGTTGTCCCGGGGTACAGTTCAATATAAAAGTCTACCTCTCTATGAGGAGGTAGTCCTGGAACGTCGTCGGGAAAAACGTCCGCATACTGATCCACCACTGCAGGTAAGCTCAGACTCTGCATGTCAACTGATCCAAGGATGAGGCTAGCCAACTGATGAGTGATGGGTTGTCCTCTCCTATGCGTGAGTCCATCCTGTGCTGCAAAGGCTCCCTTCTTGCCGGTGAAGGTGAACCTGCTCCCATCGGTGCGAACACATCGCACCTTGTGCCTAATGTAGTCGATCTGAGCATGGACTGTAGATAACCAATCCATGCCCAAGATGACGTTGTAAGGCCGCGACGCCGCTACAAGAAGATCCTAGCCGAAGCTCTCGCCTTTTAGAGTAAGCTCAAACTGCCGACACCAGTGCATAATCGTCGAGTCTGCTCCCGTAGGAGTCTCTAGCCGTAAGGATCGAGCCAACGGCTCCGTCGGAATCTCTGAGCTCTGAACAAGGGCATCGGCAATAAAAGAATGACTCGCTCCTGTGTCTATAAGAACTGCAGCAAGGGTGGAATAGACACATATGGTACCTTGAATCATCTCGGGAACACCGTGGTCGTAGGCCTCCGCTGCCTGAAGCTTTGCCTGTCTCTGCCCGCCAGCTCCCTATGGTCGGGGTGGACCTCCTAGTGGTGGTGGTGGTGGTGGTAGAGCCTCAAAACGTCGTCCACCACCTGCTGCTCGACCATCTCCTCTGCCTCGTCCGCCTGCTCCCTGCGGACCGCCACGGTCGACCCTCTGCCTCTTCCTGGGTGGTCCCTCAACCGTCTGTTGCTCCTCGGCACGGCGGGTCGGGCAGTCACGAGCCATGTGGCCCTGCCCGCCGCATGCGTAGCACTGTCTGCCTCTCATAAGACCGACTCTGCGCTGTGTGCCCCGCACCTCTGAGCCAGTGTCCTGAGGTCATCCGCCTGAGGGTCTGGTCTGCCTGGACCCATGTGTCATCCATCGACTGCCAGCTGCAGAAGACTCTGCTATGTGCCGCCCTGCGGTAGGTCTCGCTGCTGGTGTAGGCTCAGCAAGAAAGCTCTCAATGAGAAGGGCTCGCTCCAGTACTCCTGCCTATGTCGGAATGGTGAGGGAGATCAGAGATGCCCTGATCTCATGCCTCAATCCCTGCTCAAAGGTCTGGGCCCGGAAGAATGGGTCCCGAACCATGTCCGTCGAATAGTGTGAGAGATCGGTAAATCTCACCGAGTACTCGGCGACCGTCAAGCTGCCCTGCCGCAGCTATAGAAGCTCCTGGATGCGCACCGCACGGAGGGTGGCTCGGACGAACTCTGAGCGGAAGAGGCTCTCAAAGTACATCTAGAGGAGTGATGCCTCATCGTGTACCTGGAGCATCAAGCTCCACCATCTGCCTGCTGCCGCGTGCAGGAGACTCGCTGCAAAGATCACCATGAGGTCTACTGGTGTCCCTACCAAACGGAAAACTCGTACAACTGCCTCCAGCCAATCCTCGGCTGCCTGAGGGTCCGTCTCCCCGCGGAACCTGGGCGGTCGCTGACGCTGAAACTCATGCAGTGCACCAAGGTGACGTGCACTCTCAGTGGTTGGGGCTGGTAGCATCGGTGGCTCGGCGGGTAGAGGTACCGCCGGTGCCTCTGCTGTCAAAGGGCCCTGCACCGAGGCCACGTCGCTCGATGAGCTGTCGTCACGTACAAAACTCGGAACCCTAGCTGGCTGTCGTCGTGGGGCCATCCTGAAAAGAGACAGGTGCGCCACGGTCAAAACAGTATACCTGGTGAGCTGACACAAAGTAATCACAAAGAAAACTTGAAACACAAATGAAATCAATGTTTTCGTGCACTAAGTCGGAAATCAGAAGTCAAGGTCCTGGTGTACGGATACGTCGGCCGCCGCACCAACACTGGACTCCCTGGACTGATAACTACACTCAATACTCTTAACACTATTGTTTCACATAGAAAAAGATCGGAGTCCTGAGTTCTGCGGTAGAACCGAACTCCTTTGATACTAATTTTTCACGACCCGTCCTCGGGGACCGTGTCGTGACTACCCCAAGCCCGCCTTCCATAGGCCAGGGGCTGGAGACTAGCACCAAGGAGTAATTCCCGATAAAAAGGGAAGGCATTGCCTTTGTAAAGTAAACAAACACCACAGAGCAAGCAAGCAGAAGTAAACACTAAGTAAAACTGGGTACAATAGAAAGTGCGGAAAAGTAAGTGGGCCAGAATACAAACCCAAACTGAAAGTAAAGTACAACTGGAACGAAAGTACAACAACTGAAAGGTAAGCCGCAACGTCAAGCCGTCCACTGGAAGTCCCACCTGAAGGGTGGGTACATATAGTCTCTACAGCTCCACGGGTCCAGTCGTCCGCTCCGTGTACGTCCCGCCCAGTGGTCCACCTCCAGGTACCGACTGCTCCACTAGCCTCTACCACGATCAGCGTTGTCCGTCGTTTTCATCCAACACAACGTAGTGCGGGCATAGCCCGTGTATGGGTGAGTATACTCTACTCAGTAGGGACCCCAAGACCCCTGAAGGTCTCCTAGAATCCACAAAGGATAATCCACAAAGGAAAGATACAATCACGAAGTAACATCCGACACTACTTAGGTATATGTCCATACATATACCTAAGTCATCAATTCCAGTTCGGCTCCAACATTCGAGCCCAAGTTCGATCACGTCCACACAGGACAGCACAACACAATCCACATAGGAAAGCAAGTCAATCATATCGAAGATAATGATTGAAAGTCAAGAATCAGCTCACACATGTATACTTCTTCATAAGATGATAGATATGATCAGATGTAGCCACTGAATCATCTAACCTGTCGGACTCACACGGGATCGATAGGTACTAACCCCCGCAATGACCCAGATAGGATCGATAGGTACTAACCCCCGTAATGACCCACAAATGATCGATAGGTAACTAACCCCCGCAATGACCCACACAGGATCTGACCCACACAGGATCGGAATGCGCTGGCCCACACAGGACTGCTGAGCGCTGACCCACACAGGATCTGACCCACACAGGATCGATAACACTGATCCACTGAGGATCATTGAGTGTTGTAGTCGTCGCTGTCAAACCCACGGAGGATTCTCGTACTGTCTTCATCGTCGTCGCAGTCGCAGCCAGCTCTAGGGTTCCCGCACACAGCAAGCTCATTCGGGAGGGTCCGCTCCGCGAGCCGAGGGGCTGATACATCAACTGACACGAAGTCCAGAGTTGATGTATCCAAAAGTTTCGTATCGTCAATAGGAACTCAACGTCACAGACGGCGCGTCAATCGGACGTCCGGTCTGTGAGTTATTGGATTTTTCGTCCCAGGGGCCCGGTTGGTTTTTAAGTCAAAACCAACCCAACCATACTCCAACTGCGTCCAAACCTCAAGCGGAGTAAGCCAAAAGGTCTGTCTCACTAAGATGAATCCATAAAAGTCGACGTCATGTCAATCGGACGTCCGGAGCTCAAGTTATAAGTGTTTCCGCTCCGAGGGCCCGGTTGGTTTCGTGTTCGAACCAACCCGGCTGAACCCAAAGTTCTCCGAAACCTTGAGTTTAATATACCAAAACGATCGTCTCGATCCAATGATCGCATCACAACTAACGGTGCGTCAATCGGAGGTCCGTAGCCCAAGTTATGGGCGTTTGAACGGTTCTGTCTTAAAATGGGGGTTTTGGGCCCGGACCGACCCGTCCCGAGACCCCCTGAGTCGGCCCGAATCGGGTCGACCCGAACCGGGTCCAGGTCCGGCCCATTTGGGCGTGGCCCGGCCCGGATGGCGCGGCCCGGCCCAGCTGGCGCAGCCCGGCCCGGCGCGGTCCGCTGGCTAGCTCGACGTGGCCGAGCTGAGCGGATGGGGGGGGGGGCGCTACCCCCTGTTTAATGAAACGCGGCCCCCACGTGGGGGGACCGCTCCTCCTTCCAGCCGGGGGTTACAAACCCCCGGTCTCCCCCCTGAACGGCCGACCCTCTCCGTCCAGTCGGCTGCTGCCGCCACGGGACCGGCGCGGTCCCGCTCTCCTGCTCCGGCGGCCGGAAGCCGGCCGCCGCTCCCTGCTCTGCCGCGGCCCCGCTCCGGCCGCGGTCTCTTCCAGGTTCTCCGGCGCGGTGCGACGGCGCCGCGCTTCTTCGCCCATTCTCATAGTTTCCGCGTGGTGCAACGGCACCGCGCCGCCTTACACGTGCCGCAACAAATTCAAACAATCATGGGGAGAGGAGGGTCGGCCGTGTTCGTGCGGTCCGACCTCCTCCCGTTATTGCGATAATAGGCGGCCCAATTTGAAAACGAAGAAAGGCGACGGAAGTAATCATGAACAAACAAATAACCCCTACCTCGAGCACTGTTGAACGAAGGATCGTCGCGGAATTGAACGTCGCGGAAGAAGGCGTCGCAGAAGAAGGTTTCGTACGCGTTGACAGAGATCTTTCGAGGAGGAACGGTGTCTCCCTTCCTTTGACGCGGGAAGAAGGAACGAAGGAATGCGCGTCGGTGTTCTTCGCGTTTTTCAAGGAAGATGATGAACTTCAAGACATAGAGCTTCTTCCCCCAATCCTCTCTCAACAAGCTAACAACAATAATAAAATAAGTGTTTGTCTTATTTTATTACTCATGCCATAAGTTTTTGAAATTCGAACATTCGAATTAAACTCAATTAAATAAACTTATGTTGTCATATTAAATGGAGGGTTAAGGGAGTTAGGGAATATGAAGGGGTGGGGTTCGTGTGGGCTCCACCCCACAAATATCCTATCGAGGTTATTTCCCCAACTTCCACACAACGGATAACCACTTAGTAAAAAGAAATAAAATTGTAGCTCAATTTTATTTCACTTTCCACAATTTTTAAAAAACTCCTCCCGAGCAAACGCAACCCCAGTAAAGGTCTTCTTAAGCAATTATCGGCGTTGCGGTTCCATCAGTGTCCTCGGATTTCAATTCCGAGTACCGGTTCAAAAGTTAGGATATCCCGCTCGTTCGTTCACTGAACGTACCCGAGCTAAACTTCGGAAGATTATTTCGGGCACTCCGGGCCTCGGAATCAGGTGCCGTCAGAAACTGAATTCTTGTAAAATCCCTAAGAAAATTAAGAAAAAATTTACCTTGAATTTTTACGGGTCTTTACAAATTTAGAGACCCGAAGCTTGACGTACATAGAAATTACATTACTTTTGCGGAATACTTAGTACATAACAAAAACACACACACAAGGATCGTAATAGTTTAGTGTCTTTGGAAACTCGGAATATAATCTTCTAATCCTGGTGAAAGATCTTCAACATCTCCCATAAAGATCTTCTTTTTTTTATACCTAAAACCTTTCTTTATATCCTGGGGAAAATAAAACATAAAAGGGTGAGCTCAAATGCTCAGTAAGGGTAAAAAAAAATATCAATCACATCATATACATAAGCACATAAACTTTGGAAATCTTAACCTGCAAAAGAGATCATAATATCATAACATGGAATAAATCATAGAAGTGAAAATGAGATCCCCATAATCATAACATAAAACTTGAAACTTTGTGGCATGCACACATAATCATGGAAAATCATTTCTTGTTAGTCATGACTCATTGCCAAGACTATCTTAGCGGACAAAGTCCATTTCTGAACCGAGTTCACTCCTCGTTTCAGTCCTATATCACTGAACCGAAATAACCTTCCGTTTCAGCCATGTCTATCTCATGAGATATAAATCTTTACCCAATGCATTGGAGGGAGATATAGGTCCCACCCATCTTATAATGAATCCTTTCTTATGTGTGCCACATAATCATAAATCATACATCATCGCATAACACATGTAACAAAAATGGGATTCTTGAAACATCATGACATCATAAAACAAATCATATAGGGTAAATGACTTCATAAAAATAATTCCATCACAACATAATCAAATCAATGTAATAATAGGGATAAAAACAGAACCCTATATTATCTTAGATGGAAAATAATTTTGATAAAACATTTGAACTCCATTCTTGAGGAAAATATCCTTTCTACTTCAAAAACATTTTCCTTTCTTAACATGTCTTACAATTTTTAACTAAAAGAAGTTTATTAAAAATAAACTTGAAAACTTATAAAGGAAGATTCTTGGAAATAATGTTTTAAAAATCCATTCTTTCCGTATAAGTTAAAAAACATTCTTCGTACTTTTGTCGGAAAAGTCAAAAAGTACCTCGTACGAAAAACGACAAAAGATTCCTTTCATATCCTTTACTAAAAACTCACCGAAGGGTAAAATTGGATTTAAAAAATTGTAGGTGGATGGAAAAAAATATTACACATTGATTAAACATGGATGTGGATGATAAAATACACCCCAGTAAATACCAAAGTATATACAATCTCGGATAAAAATGAGATTGTGATATTTCCCTTACCTTAGGTCCGACTTGCTTTGTACGTGTCCGAACCTCCTGTATAATGATTTAAATCATGTTATTGACTTATTCCAGAATCATATTCATTGTTATTATATCATATATGGTCCACGTATGACTTTATATTACCCGTTCTTTTGTAAATTCATGTTAAAGAAGCGTTTTGGGTAAAATTGTTTCATTTATCGTAGGTGTTTGGACTTGTTGTTCTTGACATTATTATTACTTATATCATGATTTACTTACTTCCAGAATATAAAGTATGATTTATATATCATATATATTCAGTATATATATATATATATAATAGATAGATAAATGAAATGAAACACACCGTTCATGGAGACGGTAGTCCGTACGTACGCATGAACGCTGCTTTCCTTTCCTTATTGTCTTGAATGGAAGTAAGTAGATGACATATATATATATACATAAATACATTAGATTTAACATGTCATATATTCCATTATTATTCATTATATATACTTTATAATCATTCTGGAATGGTTAACATGGATAATGAATCTCATCGCGTCGTGGAGACGGTAGTCCGTACGTACGCACGAGCGATGATATCGTTCCCATGGTCGTGGAATTGTGTTGAAGTGTATGTATACTATTTCAGTATCAATATCACTTTATAATAATCATATATAGTTACTCATTACACCATTATACCCATCCAGTTAAGGTGGTGGCAGAAAATAGATTACACCACGGCGTGGAGATGGTATTCTGTACGTACGCACGCGCGGTGATTTCCTTTTTCCGTAGGATGCATAGAAGGTTAATTAGAGTTGTTTCATATTTATAATAACATATCAGTATATAAGAAATACTGATGTTATTACTTTATCATGAAACAACTAAAGAATAAGAAGTTGAAGAAGAAAGAAATTGAAAAAGATCGGTAATGGATATTACCTCTTCTTTGAAGTGCTTCTTTGAGACCTCCTTTTAGGGCACTAAAATTGGTCTTTTAAGAAGACCAGGACCTCTAGGATGATACTAGGGAAGTGGAGAAGAGATTTTGGCAGGGTTTGGCCGATCTTGAATACTCAAATTGGTGTGAGGAGGAGAGGGAGGAGGTGTCATTTTATAAGGGAGGAGAGGGGCACCTTTGGAATAACTAAAAATATTATTTTATTATAAAGCCAAATTCGGTTTTAAATAGCTCCAAATTGATTTATTTAGAATCTAAGGTGAGGATGGGTCAAAATCATCTCATCCAATAGAATTTAGACAAGTTTAGGTTCCTATTTTAACCTTATCATTTAGATTTAACATTAAGTTAAATAATTTTACTTTTACCGTGTCTTCTTGTGTTCTTACACTATAAGGTTAATAAACTTACTATAAGAAGCCAAAAGAACCCCAAATTGTTTATTATTAATATATATAACCTTATCTAAGTCATTTGGCCGAACCTTAGATTTTTAGGAATAAAATAACAATTAATAATATAATATTTGTTTTAAAAACTATTTTATGTCAATTTTGACACTATTTAGTAATTGATTTTTGTGAAACTCATAACAGAATGATAAGTTCGAAAAAAGTTAATTAAATCAATACTAACATGTCATATTAACCTAGAAAATTAGTTTAATTCATAAAAAGTCTCAAATTATATTTATTTAGGTATTTATAACATCAATTATGTCAATATTTCATTAATAAGATAATTATTGCATCATCGTTGTGTCATAAATAAATTAAATTATTTAATGTCTAAAAATTACAAATAAAATACCATTATGTAGTAAATAGTTTTATCTTTCTAATGAATATTTATAGTCGAATTAACTTATGTATAACCCTATATTAAAAATGTTTTATTAAATAAACTTTGATTTTAACTCTTTTAACTCTTCTTTGAATTAAATAATAATAAATGTTCTAATCTAATTCAAGTGGGCCTAAATGGTCATATTTTATTCCTAAGTTTGTTTTTGGTCGAAATACACTTGTCCAATAGGATTAGGACATGTGTTAGGGTAATATTAATATCATTTTTACCCTTAATTACCCTATTTACTTTTAACCGTGGTAAATAAAAGTAAAAAGTTACTATTCACCAAAAATTATTTTCATCTCATTGAACCACATTTTACTTACTGACATCAACCGTGTCTCTCGGATTTTTGAAATTCTATTCACAGAAGCGGTAAAATTAAGATTTATGAAAAAATTAATTTTTTAACTACCACTTAGTAGTTTCACTATTCATCAAAAATTGAAGTTTTTCAGAAAAATGCAAAAATTTCACCCTAAGCTATAATTGATATTCCAAATTCAAAAATGATTTCTATTTTACAAAATTCCCAACATATAAGTTGCATTAATTAATTTTATAATTAATTTCCGCTGTCACAACAAATAGCGTGTTTTTAAGAGATAATAACTATCAAAAGATTAACACTTGTTTATGTCTGGTGTAAATGTGAAATTAAATCCAATGACCAACATTGTATTGAATTGTAAAAATATATTCTAAATATACTTTAAAACCACTCAAATTAATAATTTATCACTATTAATTATTTCGATTAAAAAAAGTTGTTTTTAATTAAAATTTAGTAATTTTCACTATTCATCAGAATATGAAAGTTATTCGAAAAGTACCAAAATTTCACCTTAGGCTAAATTCGATACTACGAATCCAAAAATGAAGTCCATTTTGAGAGCTAAAATTTCTAAAATTTTAAAACATGGTTATTACTATTCATAACGGCTAGTTATAATAATATTTTAATAGCATATCGTTGTTTAGTGAAACTCGGTATTGCGTACTACACACGCTATCGAGGAAGGTCGCGATTGCGTGCAATGAAAGGCAAGTCAAGGATGTGTGTTGTGCAAGCTCCTTTTGGTGTAGCGTACAACACAAGACATTAATAAAATTAAAAAGAATATTTTTCATAAAATCTTGGTCTGTTACATTCTACCCCCCTTAAAATGAATTTCGCCCTCGAAATTCGTCGGGGTTATAAATGGTTTACTATTCGAAAGTTTCTTTAATAGAAACCCACATCGTAAAAAGGAATACCAAAACCAATCTTTAAAAACAAAAGTATGAAACGTAACGGTTACCCAAATAAACTAATCACTAGGTTTCCACATAGGTGAAAATATGGATATGGAAGAAAAATCTAACCATCATGTTCTGATGGAGAGTGGTAGAGAACATGGCATGGAAAAGCCAACAATCACAAATCCATAAATTTGTGACGATCTAAGGTACCATCTGATTAATCAGATATAAGAGCACTAGGACAACATTTTTGGTTTTCAAGATCATTTCCCTAAAGTTAAAGAATTTGAATTAGAATAAATACTTACTTTATTTTGGTACAATCTCACTGTTGTTAGTGCCTTGAACAATTTCCAATTCATCTCTTAAATAAATGAAGTTGAATTTGTTATTCGTGAAGTGTTAGCAGATCATGTGATAGAATGACGGGTCATTCCATCTGTCTCAAACAAAAGGTTAGCAAAAGTTATTAAATATACATAAGTCATTCTATAGTGAGATTAATCATATATGGTTCCTAAAATGGACTTATACATCATATATCATACTGCTTAATATAATAAAACTAGTTTCTACTAAACAGGGACTTCCTGTAGGCCAGTGGTAGGCGATAAAGGCCAGTCGCACTTCGGTTGTGGGTTCGATTCCCACAGCCTTGTCCGACGTGATGGGCTGTCGCCCGTCCTGCAGGTTGTCCTTTTTCTAAAACTATATTACTATAACATCCCATCAATAATATCGAAAAAACTTCTATCCTTAAACAATACTAACTTATGTCCAACATAATCCATTCCAATCTTTAGGCTTATCCATAATACTGCAGTCCACTCTCATAACATAGTGAAAACGATTACCAGAGATTTAATACCATCGTTGATCCCCATATATCATAAGATATGTTTTGTTGGTCACATTCCAAACATTCAAAGTCCTTAATCGTGTATTCTCTTGAATACCTTAGTGAAAACATGAATGCAGTTAAAAGTTAACACCTTCCACATACCAAAATCCTCAAAATTCTATATACTCAAACCATGATATCACTTAGTCCTTATATCAATCATGAGCTCATGAATACTGTTAAACATTTCATTTTCTCGTTTTCCCTTCATTATGCGCATATCATTTTATTTCCAAAAAAAATATCTCAATCACTTTGAATACCACATTAGACCAACACATAAATATTCCAATACTTTATGATACCACATTATTTTGGAATCCCATTACATAAACACTTAATCATTCCACCACATCGTTGTCATATTCAACATCGCCAATAGTGATCGCATGTGACTTCCCTTTGTCCTTTTCCTTCAGTGGTTGCTCATGTTGATCATCACTAACCCTTGGATTAGGGCATTTATTAGCATAATGCCCCATTTCCTTGCACTTGAAGCATTGAAGTGTTGGTGGTGCGTTCTCTGCAGTGTTTGCTTTATTCAGATCATTAGAATCCCTTTTTCCATTACTTCGACACTCAGCTGCTCGATGACCTTCTTTTCCACACTTAAAACATTTTCTAGTCCCTTTAAGACAATCTCCACCATGCTTCTTTCCACACTTTGTGCATAAGGAAACATTCATCTTCTTTTCACCATTATTCTGAGATTTCTCCTTGAACTCCATCTTTCGTTTCTTGTCAAAACCATGAGATGGATATGTAACACCAACTTCCATTTCTACCTTGATAGCACAACGCACAATTTCTTCATAGCTACTGAAGTCTCTTATAGCTAATGCCCTTCGAAGACTTGGTTTTAAGCCACTGAAAAATCGATCAACTTTACTTTCAGGTTGGATGATAATGCCAGATGCATACCTTGCAAGTCTTGTAAAATTTGCTTCGTATATACCAACAGATTCATCATCCTTCTGCTTCAGCTCAAGAAACTCCTTTTCCATCTTTGTTCGAGGAATACGAGGGAAGTACTTACTGAAAAACAAGTTCTTGAACTCGTCCCATTCCATGGACTCAATTTCATCTCTTGGCCTCGTATTCTTGATAAGATTCCACCATTGATCAGCTTCACCTTCCAAACGATATACTGCTAAGATGACTTTATCATGTTCAGAACATTAAAGAACTGAAAATATCTTTTCAGTGGTACTGATCCATTGTTCAGCAACAAGTGGATCAGAAGACCCAGTGAAAGAAGGTGGACGTTGCCTCATGAAGGACTCAATAGAATATTGTTCCCTTCTCTGCTCATTTGGAAGTCCAGAATGATTCATAACTTGTGTAAGTATAGCAATAAGATTTTGCACTCCATATCCCATAACATTTGTTTGTTCAGGAGGAAAATCATTGCATTGTCCATTGCATTGATCAACACGGTTCCTTCGGGTTCCAGCCATCGTCTAAAACCCAAAAAGAATAGTGTGAGAGGCAAAAATCATGCTATGGAAAACAACATAATAAAGGGGGAGTACCTTTAATATCTAACATCTTAGGTTTAATTCTATGATAGTTAGCGTAATTCTAGTACTATAACCTATACGTATACTTAACCTTAGGGACATCCCTAGACATACCTTAGAAATATCTCTAGGGATCTCACTAACGTTTTTGCATCCTAGTTTCCAAAGGTTGACTAAACCTTTCCTTTGATACCAACTGTAGCGGTCTGGAATTAATTCCAGTGGACTATAATTGATACCTATCAGGGCACTCCATGGGTGGCTACACCCCCTGGGTGGGACACACCACCATCCCCAGTGGCAGCCATTTCCTCATGAATCCCTTGGGCGGAGAGCCATGCTTTTTCCAATGCTCATATGTGAGAGTTCCCAAGGATCGGATACATTCCTACCTCCTTTGCCTCTGATACCAACTGTAGAGACCCGAAGCTTGACGTACATAGAAATTACATTACTTTTGCGGAATACTTAGTACATAACAAAAACACACACACAAGGATCGTAATAGTTTAGTGTCTTTGGAAACTCGGAATATAATCTTCTAATCCTGGTGAAAGATCTTCAACATCTCCCATAAAGATCTTCTTTTTTTTATACCTAAAACCTTTCTTTATATCCTGGGGAAAAGAAAACATAAAAGGGTGAGCTCAAATGCTCAGTAAGGGTAAAAAAAATATCAATCACATCATATACATAAGCACATAACTTTTGGAAATCTTAACCTGCAAAAGAGATCATAATATCCTAACATGGAATAAATCATAGAAGTGAAAATGATATCCCCATAATCATAACATAAAACTTGAAACTTTGTGGCATGCACACATAATCATGGAAAATCATTTCTTGTTAGTCATGACTCATTGCCAACACTATCTTAGCGGACAAAGTCCATTTCTGAACTGAGTTCACTCCTCGTTTCAGTCCTGTATCACTGAACCGAAATAACCTTCCGTTCCAGCCATGTCTATCTCATGAGATATAAATCTTTACCCAATGCATTGGAGGGAGATATAGGTCCCACCCATCTTCTAATGAATCCTTTCTTATGTTTGCCACATAATCATAAATCATACATCATCGCATAACACATGTAACAAAAATGGGATTCTTGAAACATCATGACATCATAAAACAAATCATATAGGGTAAATGACTTCATAAAAATAATTCCATCACAACATAATCAAATCAATGTAATAATAGGGATAAAAACAGAACCCTATATTATCTTAGATGGAAAATAATTTTGATAAAACATTTGAACTCCATTCTTGAGGAAAATATCCTTTCTACTTCAAAAACATTTTCCTTTCTTAACATGTCTTACAATTTTTAACTAAAAGAAGTTTATTAAAAATAAACTTGAAAACTTATAAAGGAATATTCTTGGAAATAATGTTTTAAAAATCCATTCTTTCCGTATAAGTTAAAAAAACATTCTTCGTACTTTTGTCGGAAAAGTCAAAAAGTACCTCGTACGAAAAACGACAAAAGATTCCTTTCATATCCTTTACTAAAAACTCACCGAAGGGTAAAATTGGATTTAAACAATTGTAGTTGGATGGAAAAAAATATTACACATTGATTAAACATGTATGTGGATGATAAAATACACCCCAGTAAATACCAAAGTATATACAATCTCGGATAAAAATGAGATTGTGATATTTCCCTTACCTTAGGTCCGACTTGCTTTGTACGTGTCCGAACCTCCTGTATAATGATTTAAATCATGTTATTGAATTATTCCAGAATCATATTCATTGTTATTATATCATATATGGTCCACTTATGACTTTATATTACCCGTTCTTTTGTAAATTCATGTTAAAGAAGCGTTTTGGGTAAAATTGTTTCATTTATCGTAGGTGTTTGGACTTGTTGTTCTTGACATTATTATTACTTATATCATGATTTACTTACTTCCAGAATATAAATTATGATTTATATATCATATATATTCAGTATATATATATATATAATAGATAGATAAATGAAATGAAACACACCGTTCATGGAGACGGTAGTCCGTACGTACGCATGAACGCTGCTTTCCTTTCCTTATTGTCTTGAATGGAAGTAAGTAGATGACATATATATATATACATAAATCCATTAGATTTACCATGTCATATATTCCATTATTATTCATTATATATACTTTATAATCATTCTGGAATGGTTAACATGGATAATGAATCTCATCGCGTCGTGGAGACGGTAGTCCGTACGTACGCACGAGCGATGATATCGTTCCCATGGTCGTGGAATTGTGTTGAAGTGTATGTATACTATTTCAGTATCAATATCACTTTATAATAATCATATATAGTTACTCATTACACCATTATACCCATCCAGTTAAGGTGGTGGCAGAAAATAGATTACACCACGGCGTGGAGATGGTATTCTGTACGTACGCACGCGCGGTGATTTCCTTTTTCCGTAGGATGCATAGAAGGTTAATTAGAGTTGTTTCATATTTATAATAACATATCAGTATATAAGAAATACTGATGTTATTACTTTATCATGAAACAACTAAAGAATAAGAAGTTGAAGAAGAAAGAAATTGAAAAAGATCGGTAATGGATATTACCTCTTCTTTGAAGTGCTTCTTTGAGACCTCCTTTTAGGGCACTAAAATTGGTCTTTTAAGAAGACCAGGACCTCTAGGATGATACTAGGGAAGTGGATAAGAGATTTTGGCAGGGTTTGGCCGAGCTTGAATACTCAAATTGGTGTGAGGAGGAGAGGGAGGAGGTGTCATTTTATAAGGGAGGAGAGGGGCACCTTTGGAATAACTAAAAATATTATTTTATTATAAAGCCAAATTCGGTTTTAAATAGCTCCAAATTGATTTATTTAGAATCTAAGGTGAGTATGGGTCAAAATCATCTCATCCAATAGAATTTAGACAAGTTTAGGTTCCTATTTTAACCTTATCATTTAGATTTAACATTAAGTTAAATAATTTTACTTTTACCGTGTCTTCTTGTGTTCTTACACTATAAGGTTAATAAACTTACTATAAGAAGCCAAAAGAACCCCAAATTGTTTATTATTAATATATATAACCTTATCTAAGTCATTTGGCCGAACCTTAGATTTTTAGGAATAAAATAACAATTAATAATATAATATTTGTTTTAAAAACTATTTTATGTCAATTTTGACACTATTTAGTAATTGATTTTTGTGAAACTCATAACAGAATGATAAGTTCGAAAAAAGTTAATTAAATCAATACTAACATGTCATATTAACCTAGAAAATTAGTTTAATTCATAAAAAGTCTCAAATTATATTTATTTGGGTATTTATAACATCAATTATGTCAATATTTCATTAATAAGATAATTATTGCATCATCGTTGTGTCATAAATAAATTAAATTATTTAATGTCTAAAAATTACAAATAAAATACCATTATGTAGGAAATAGTTTTATCTTTCTAATGAATATTTATAGTCGAATTAACTTATGTATAACCCTATATTAAAAATGTTTTATTAAATAAACTTTGATTTTAACTCTTTTAACTCTTCTTTGAATTAAATAATAATAAATGTTCTAATCTAATTCAAGTGGGCCTAAATGGTCATATTTTATTCCTAAGTTTGTTTTTGGTCGAAATACACTTGTCCAATAGGATTAGGACATGTGTTAGGGTAATATTAATATCATTTTTACCCTTAATTACCCTATTTACTTTTAACCGTGGTAAATAAAAGTAAAAAGTTACTATTCACCAAAAATTATTTTCATCTCATTGAACCACATTTTACTTACTGACATCAACCGTGTCTCTCGGATTTTTGAAATTCTATTCACAGAAGCGGTAAAATTAAGATTTATGAAAAAATTAATTTTTTAACTACCACTTAGTAGTTTCACTATTCATCAAAAATTGAAGTTTTTCAGAAAAATGCCAAAATTTCACCCTAAGCTATAATTGATATTCCAAATTCAAAAATGATTTCTATTTTACAAAATTCCCAACATATAAGTTGCATTAATTAATTTTATAATTAATTTCCGCTGTCACAACAAATAGCGTGTTTTTAAGAGATAATAACTATCAAAAGATTAACACTTGTTTATGTCTGGTGTAAATGTGAAATTACATCCAATGACCAACATTGTATTGAATTGTAAAAATATATTCTAAATATACTTTAAAACCACTCAAATTAATAATTTATCACTATTAATTATTTCGATTAAAAAAAGTTGTTTTTAATTAAAATTTAGTAATTTTCACTATTCGTCAGAATATGAAAGTTATTCGAAAACTACCAAAATTTCACCTTAGGCTAAATTCGATACTACGAATCCAAAAATGAAGTCCATTTTGAGAGCTAAAATTTCTAAAATTTTAAAACATGGTTATTACTATTCATAACGGCTAGTTATAATAATATTTTAATAGCATATCGTTGTTTAGTGAAACTCGGTATTGCGTACTACACACGCTATCGAGGAAGGTCGCGATTGCGTGCAATGAAAGGCAAGTCAAGGATGTGTGTTGTGCAAGCTCCTTTTGGTGTAGCATACAACACAAGACATTAATAAAATTAAAAAGAATATTTTTCATAAAATCTTGGTCTGTTACATTCTACCCCCCTTAAAATGAATTTCGCCCTCGAAATTCGTCGGGGTTATAAATGGTTTACTATTCGAAAGTTTCTTTAATAGAAACCCACATCGTAAAAAGGAATACCAAAACCAATCTTTAAAAACAAAAGTATGAAACGTAACGGTTACCCAAATAAACTAATCACTAGGTTTCCACATAGGTGAAAATATGGATATGGAAGAAAAATCTAACCATCATGTTCTGATGGAGAGTGGTAGAGAACATGGCATGGAAAAGCCAACAATCACAAATCCATAAATTTGTGACGATCTAAGGTACCATCTGATTAATCAGATATAAGAGCACTAGGACAACATTTTTGGTTTTCAAGATCATTTCCCTAAAGTTAAAGAATTTGAATTAGAATAAATACTTACTTTATTTTGGTACAATCTCACTGTTGTTAGTGCCTTGAACAATTTCCACTTCATCTCTTAAATAAATGAAGTTGAATTTGTTATTCGTGAAGTGTTAGCAGATCATGTGATAGAATGACGGGTCATTCCATCTGTCTCAAACAAAAGGTTAGCAAAAGTTATTAAATATACATAAGTCATTCTATAGTGAGATTAATCATATATGGTTCCTAAAATGGACTTATACATCATATATCATACTGCTTAATATAATAAAACTAGTTTCTACTAAACAGGGACTTCCTGTAGGCCAGTGGTAGGCGATAAAGGCCAGTCGCACTTCGGTTGTGGGTTCGATTCCCACAGCCTTGTCCGACGTGATGGGCTGTCGCCCGTCCTGCAGGTTGTCCTTTTTCTAAAACTATATTACTATAACATCCCATCAATAATATCGAAAAAACTTATATCCTTAAACAATACTAACTTATGTCCAACATAATCCATTCCAATCTTTAGGCTTATCCATAATACTGCAGTCCACTCTCATAACATAGTGAAAACGATTACCAGAGATTTAATACCATCGTTGATCCCCATATATCATAAGATATGTTTTGTTGGTCACATTCCAAACATTCAAAGTCCTTAATCATGTATTCTCTTGAATACCTTAGTGAAAACATGAATGCAGTTAAAAGTTAACACCTTCCACATACCAAAATCCTCAAAATTCTATATACTCAAACCATGATATCACTTAGTCCTTATATCAATCATGAGCTCATGAATACTGTTAAACATTTCATTTTCTCGTTTTCCCTTCATTATGCGCATATCATTTTATTTCCAAAAAAAATATCTCAATCACTTTGAATACCACATTAGACCAACACATAAATATTCCAATACTTTATGATACCACATTATTTTGGAATCCCATTACATAAACACTTAATCATTCCACCACATCGTTGTCATATTCAACATCGCCAATAGTGATCGCATGTGACTTCCCTTTGTCCTTTTCCTTCAGTGGTTGCTCATGTTGATCATCACTAACCCTTGGATTAGGGCATTTATTAGCATAATGCCCCATTTCCTTGCACTTGAAGCATTGAAGTGTTGGTGGTGCGTTCTCTGCAGTGTTTGCTTTATTCAGATCATTAGAATCCTTTTTTTCCATTACTTCGACACTCAGCTGCTCGATGACCTTCTTTTCCACACTTAAAACATTTTCTAGTCCCTTTAAGACAATCTCCACCATGCTTCTTTCCACACTTTGTGCATAAGGAAACATTCATCTTCTTTTCACCATTATTCTGAGATTTCTCCTTGAACTCCATCTTTCGTTTCTTGTCAAAACCATGAGATGGATATGTAACACCAACTTCCATTTCTACCTTGATAGCACAACGCACAATTTCTTCATAGCTACTGAAGTCTCTTATAGCTAATTCCCTTCGAAGACTTGGTTTTAAGCCACTGAAAAATCGATCAAATTTACTTTCAGGTTGGATGATAATGCCAGATGCATACCTTGCAAGTCTTGTAAAATTTGCTTCGTATATACCAACAGATTCATCATCCTTCTGCTTCAGCTCAAGAAACTCCTTTTCCATCTTTGTTCGAGGAATACGAGGGAAGTACTTACTGAAAAACAAGTTCTTGAACTCGTCCCATTCCATGGACTCAATTTCATCTCTTGGCCTCGTATTCTTGATAAGATTCCACCATTGATCAGCTTCACCTTCCAAACGATATACTGCTAAGATGACTTTATCATGTTCAGAACATTAAAGAACTGAAAATATCTTTTCAGTGGTACTGATCCATTGTTCGGCAACAAGTGGATCAGAAGACCCACTGAAAGAAGGTGGACGTTGCCTCATGAAGGACTCAATAGAATACTGTTCCCTTCTCTGCTCATTTGGAAGTCCAGAATGATTCATAACTTGTGTAAGTATAGCAATAAGATTTTGCACTCCATATCCCATAACATTTGTTTGTTCAGGAGGAAAATCATTTCATTGTCCATTGCATTGATCAACACGGTTCCTTCGGGTTCCAGCCATCGTCTAAAACCCAAAAAGAATAGTGTGAGAGGCAAAAATCATGCTATGGAAAACAACATAATAAAGGGGGAGTACCTTTAATATCTAACATCTTAGGTTTAATTCTATGATAGTTAGCGTAATTCTAGTACTATAACCTATACGTATACTTAACCTTAGGGACATCCCTAGACATACCTTAGAAATATCTCTAGGGATCTCACTAACGTTTTTGCATCCTAGTTTCCAAAGGTTGACTAAACCTTTCCTTTGATACCAACTGTAGCGGTCTGGAATTAATTCCAGTGGACTATAATTGATACCTATCAGGGCACTCCATGGGCGGCTACACCCCCTGGGTGGGACACACCACCATCCCCAGTGGCAGCCATTTCTTCATGAATCCCTTGGGCGGAGAGCCATGCTTTTTCCAATGCTCACATGTGAGAGTTCCCAAGGATCGGATACATTCCTACCTCCTTTGCCTCTGATACCAACTGTAGAGACCCGAAGCTTGACGTACATAGACATTACATTACTTTTGCGGAATACTTAGTACATAACAAAAACACACACACAAGGATCGTAATAGTTTAGTGTCTTTGGAAACTCGGAATATAATCTTCTAATCCTGGTGAAAGATCTTCAACATCTCCCATAAAGATCTTATTTTTTTTATACCTAAAACCTTTCTTTATATCCTGGGGAAAAGAAAACATAAAAGGGTGAGCTCAAATGCTCAGTAAGGGTAAAAAAAATATCAATCACATCATATACATAAGCACATAACTTTTGGAAATCTTAACCTGCAAAAGAGATCATAATATCCTAACATGGAATAAATCATAGAAGTGAAAATGATATCCCCATAATCATAACATAAAACTTGAAACTTTGTGTCATGCACACATAATCATGGAAAATCATTTCTTGTTAGTCATGACTCATTGCCAAGACTATCTTAGCGGACAAAGTCCATTTCTGAACTGAGTTCACTCCTTGTTTCAGTCCTGTATCACTGAACCGAAATAACCTTCCGTTCCAGCCATGTCTATCTCATGAGATATAAATCTTTACCCAATGCATTGGAGGGAGATATAGGTCCCACCCATCTTATAATGAATCCTTTCTTATGTTTTCCACATAATCATAAATCATACATCATCGCATAACACATGTAACAAAAATGGGATTCTTGAAACATCATGACATCATAAAACAAATCATATAGGGTAAATGACTTCATAAAAATAATTCCATCACAACATAATCAAATCAATGTAATAATAGGGATAAAAACAGAACCCTATATTATCTTAGATGGAAAATAATTTTGATAAAACATTTGAACTCCATTCTTGAGGAAAATATCCTTTCTACTTCAAAAACATTTTCCTTTCTTAACATGTCTTACAATTTTTAACTAAAAGAAGTTTATTAAAAATAAACTTGAAAACTTATAAAGGAAGATTCTTGGAAATAATGTTTTAAAAATCCATTCTTTCCGTATAAGTTAAAAAAACATTCTTCGTACTTTTGTCGGAAAAGTCAAAAAGTACCTCGTACGAAAAACGACAAAAGATTCCTTTCATATCCTTTACTAAAAACTCACCGAAGGGTAAAATTGGATTTAAACAATTGTAGGTGGATGGAAAAAAATATTACACATTGATTAAACATGGATGTGGATGATAAAATACACCCCAGTAAATACCAAAGTATATACAATCTCGGATAAAAATGAGATTGTGATATTTCCCTTACCTTAGGTCTGACTTGCTTTGTACGTGTCCGAACCTCCTGTATAATGATTTAAATCATGTTATTGACTTATTCCAGAATCATATTCATTGTTATTATATCATATATGGTCCACTTATGACTTTATATTACCCGTTCTTTTGTAAATTCATGTTAAAGAAGCGTTTTGGGTAAAATTGTTTCATTTATCGTAGGTGTTTGGACTTGTTGTTCTTGACATTATTATTACTTATATCATGATTTACTTACTTCCAGAATATAAAGTATGATTTATATATCATATATATTCAGTATATATATATATATAATAGATAGATAAATGAAATGAAACACACCGTTCATGGAGACGGTAGTCCGTACGTACGCATGAACGCTGCTTTCCTTTCCTTATTGTCTTGAATGGAAGTAAGTAGATGACATATATATATATACATAAATCCAGTAGATTTACCATGTCATATATTCCATTATTATTCATTATATATACTTTATAATCATTCTAGAATGGTTAACATGGATAATGAATCTCATCGCGTCGTGGAGACGGTAGTCCGTACGTACGCACGAGCGATGATATCGTTCCCATGGTCGTGGAATTGTGTTGAAGTGTATGTATACTATTTCAGTATCAATATCACTTTATAATAATCATATATAGTTACTCATTATACCATTATACCCATCCAGTTATGGTGGTGGCGGAAAATAGATTACACCACGGCGTGGAGACGGTATTCCGTACGTACGCACGCGCGGTGATTTCCTTTTTCTGTAGGATGGATAGAAGGTTAATTAGAGTTGTTTAATATTTATAATAACATATCAGTATATAAGAAATACTGATGTTATTACTTTATCATGAAACAACTAAAGAAGAATAAGTTGAAGAAGAAAGAAATTGAAAAAGATCGGTAATGGATATTACCTCTTCTTTGAAGTGCTTCTTTGAGACCTCCTTTTAGGGAACCAAAATTGGTCTTTTAAGAAGACGAGGACCTCTAGGATGATAATAGGGAAGTGGAGAAGAGATTTTGGCAGGGTTTGGCCGAGCTTGAATGCTCAAATTGGTGTGAGGAGGAGAGGGAGGAGGTGCCCTTTTATAAGGGAGGAGAGGGGCACCTTTGGAATAACTAAAAATATTATTTTATTATAAAGCCAAATTCGGTTTTAAATAGCTCCAAATTGATTTATTTCGAAGCTAAGGTGGGGATGGGTCGAAATCCTCTCATCCAATAGAATTTAGATAAGTTTAGGTTCCTATTTTAACCTTATCATTTAGATTTAACATTAAGTTAAATAATTTTACTTTTACCGTGTCTTCTTGTGTTCTTACACTATAAGGTTAATAAACTTACTATAAGAAGCCAAAAGAACCCCAAATTGTTTATTATTAATATATATAACCTTATCTAAGTCATTTGGCCGAACCTTAGATTTTTAGGAATAAAATAACAATTAATAATATAATATTTGTTTTAAAAACTATTTTATGTCAATTTTGACACTATTTAGTAATTGATTTTTGTGAAACTCATAACAGAATGATAAGTTCGAAAAAAGTTAATTAAATCAATACTAACATGTCATATTAACCTAGAAAATTAGTTTAATTCATAAAAAGTCTCAAATTATATTTATTTGGGTATTTATAACATCAATTATGTCAATATTTCATTAATAAGATAATTATTGCATCATCGTTGTGTCATAAATAAATTAAATTATTTAATGTCTAAAAATTACAAATAAAATACCATTATGTAGGAAATAGTTTTATCTTTCTAATGAATATTTATAGTCGAATTAACTTATGTATAACCCTATATTAAAAATGTTTTATTAAATAAACTTTGATTTTAACTCTTTTAACTCTTCTTTGAATTAAATAATAATAAATGTCCTAATCTAATTCAAGTGGGCCTAAATGGTCATATTTTATTCCTAAGTTTGTTTTTGGTCGAAATACACTTGTCCAATAGGATTAGGACATGTGTTAGGGTAATATT
The DNA here is from genome assembly GCA_963277665.1 of Viscum album. Taxonomy (NCBI): domain Eukaryota; kingdom Viridiplantae; phylum Streptophyta; class Magnoliopsida; order Santalales; family Viscaceae; genus Viscum; species Viscum album. The sequence goes on from OY728125.1 coordinate 1,714,615,927, forward strand.
AATATCATTTTTACCCTTAATTACCCTATTTACTTTTAACCGTGGTAAATAAAAGTAAAAAGTTACTATTCACCAAAAATTATTTTCATCTCATTGAACCACATTTTACTTACTGACATCAACCGTGTCTCTCGGATTTTTGAAATTCCATTCACAGAAGCGGTAAAATTAAGATTTATGAAAAAATTAATTTTTTTAACTACCACTTAGTAGTTTCACTATTCATCAAAAATTGAAGTTTTTCAGAAAAATGCCAAAATTTCACCCTAAGCTATAATTGATATTCCGAATTCAAAAATTATTTCTATTTTACAAATTCCCAACATATAAGTTGCATTAATTAATTTTATAATTAATTTCCGCTGTCACAACAAATAGCGTGTTTTTAAGAGATAATAACTATCAAAAGATTAACACTTGTTTATGCCTGGTGTAAATGTGAAATTACATCCAATGACCAACATTGTATTAAATTGTAAACATATATTCTAAATATACTTTAAAACCACTCAAATTAATAATTTATCACTATTAATTATTTCGATTAAAAAAAAGTTGTTTTTAATTAAAATTTAGTAATTTTCACTATTAATCAGAATATGAAAGTTATCTGAAAAATACCAAAATTTCACCTTAGGCTAAATTCGATACTACGAATCCAAAAATGAAGTCCATTTTGAGAGCTAAAATTTCTAAAATTTTAAAACGTGGTTATTACTATTCATAACGGCTAGTTATAATAATATTTTAATAGCATATCGTTGTTTAGTGAAACTCGGTATTGCGTACTACACACGCTATCGAGGAAGGTCACGATTGCGTGCAATGCAAGGCAAGTCAAGGATGTGTGTTGTGCAAGCTCCTTTTGGTGTAGCGTACAACACAAGACATTAATAAAATTAAAAAGAATATTTTTCATAAAATCTCGGGCTGTTACAACAAATATAATATTTATTTATTGACGAATAATGCAGCGATATTTATTTAATAAATAAATAGTCATTATTCAAAGCTCGATAAATATTATGGAGGAATGGCAGACCGAGAGTTTATTGGTCCTGTGAGAAATAATATTTAATTTAATTCGCAAGTTAAGCACATGTCAAGAAAATAATATTATTATTATTATTTTAGACATGAGGTTCCGTAAGGGATTAAATAAATAATAAGAGGCACTTGTGCAATTATTTATTTCTAACCCTAGTGACATATAAATCCAATTATATTATTTTTGGGTTTATATTATTTTCAAGGAGTTCCAATTCATTTGTTTGTTTGTGTACAACAGATTTGGAGAATCCTCTCAAGACCTAACCCCAGTTTGGTGCGACAGATTTGGGGAGAAAAGAAATGACACGGAGGATGGAAATAGATTTCTAATGTTTGGTGATAAAATTTTAAGATTATAGAAATGATAAGGGGAGAAATAGAGAAATAGTTTTCTCTCATATTGTTTTTTTTAAATCATCCCAAAATTGGGATGATTTGGACGTAAATGATGAAGGCTAATTAATATTTTAAATTTCCAATTTTATCCTTGTTTTCTATATTTATCACAAAAGATTTTTTTTTCTTTTAAAAAGTTTCACCAAACAAAATGGGAATAAATCCAAATCATTTCTTTTCTTTTACCAAGTTATTGATCCAAACATAAGGAGAGAAATCATTATCATTTCTTTTCTTTTCTTTTCTTTTATAAACTATTAAATCATTTCTTTTCTTTTAGAAAAATCTCACCAAACACAATGTTAGAGAGCTCCCTTCTCCAAGAACGCTCCCAAGAGCGGAGAGCGATCTTCCTCCACCACTCTCTCTAAAGTCAAAAGAGATCAAGGAGAGCGCTTTGGAAGCGATTCTCATGGCGATCAAAGGCGAACGACGCAAGCGATAAGATCTTCCGTGCTAGCACCCGGAAATTCCTACAACGACGTTCAGAGATTTGTGGAACACGTGTGGATCACCGCTAAAGAGAATCTGCTCTTGATTCCTACAATGCAATGACGGTACAACACAGATTTGTTGTCAGACTCATCAGGAAAGAATTTCAACACAATAATCTTTAATTGATTAAAATAATTATAAATAATATGTGATGATCCTCCCTCTGGTTCCGACGTTTTATCTATTGTCGTTTTCTTTGATTCAATTCTGTTGATCACGACATTTATCGTCGTGTAGATCTTGGATTGATCATCGATCATGACAAAAATCAAAGTTGGGCATGGCCCATCGCAAGCTTTTGCTGCACCCATAACCTACAATCACTACAACACAATGCTCTATTTTGAGAAACCTGGAATTTCAGTTGTAGCCTATGATATCACATATTGTAGCTTATGACACATAACAAAACCATGAGATTTCAATGTTATAGTACCCTATGATATAAATCAGTCGCACCCTTATGACTTGAGCAAAAATAGAATAGCGCATTATGAAATCCTCTATCCCAATGCCAGTCAGAGTGATCCAATAGCTGATATTCAACCACGTTTTGTCGTAGTACACTACGATATTGCCTCAAAAGCCTTATGATATGCATGTTCTTCAAAAAATCGGTAGAAAACATGTTGATTCAAAAACAATTGTGGCTTTGATACCACTGATGGGTTTTGGAAGATCATCACATGATTAAAGCTGTGGAAGAAACCTATTAGAATACCCGATCTATAATCATCAACCACTAAAATCCTCGTATGCTATTAGAGGATCTTGAGAGGTGTGTTGGAACCTTCGATGAAGAAAAATGGAGAACTGACAGTCCATAAATTCATAATATTTTGTTGATATTCAATTCATTTTATCCTCTCATATTTATTTATTATTTGAAATAGCCAAATTGGGTGCTTAATTTAAATACTTATTTTTTGGAATGGATTGCTATCTATTATTATTTATCTTGCTATTGCCAAGGTTGTTGGGCTTACTAATGTTGTTCCAACATATTTCCATATTTCATATGTTTTGATGCTCACAAAATCCCTATTTGTTTTACTGATAAATTCTGGTCAAGCATTTTCAGGCTATTACGCGTTTTCTTAAAAGTGATATTTCGTTTCAGTATGTTTTGGTAACTTGAGTTTTTCAAGTTTGAAGAAATCTCCTAAGGAAAATATCATATGGGGTGATAAATTATCATACAAGTTAATAATTTATCATATGAACTGTTATTTGTCATACGTTGCCAGGATTTTCGTTTTTTTATCAAAAGAAATCATCGGATGAGTAGACATATATCTTCGCATTGGATTTCAGTTTTCAGTCTAAGTAAATCATCCTACGAAAGTCTTACGTATGATATTTATCATACGAAGCAAAAGAATATCTTATGAGTTCTGCTTTTGGCAAAGACAATTATCATATGAATTGTCAAATTGTCCTAGGTGCTAAGAAAGTCAGTATGCCGATAATTGACAAAGGAAATTATCATACAAAGTAAAGATTTATCGTACGAAGATCATAACATCATACAAGGACAAAATTTATCTTATGGAACAGTGTTCCCAATTCTATTATCTTATGAAGATAATATTACCTTATGAAACTATGAAATATCATACAGAACAGTTTACCTTACGAAGCTGAAGATTTTTCCGAGAGTAAGTATTTTTTGAGGTTTCATTTCAGGCATTTCGCTAAGTCTTACGAAGTTTTGAAGACAAATAATATACGAAGAAGATAATGCCCTCTAAAGCGAAAGTCTTTCAAAGCGAGTTTTTTTAAGAGCATGTATTCACTCTTTCGAGGTACTTATTACCGCCGCAGAAACTCAGGAGAAGTTTTTATGGCCGGATAAGGAAAGACGAATTAAATAATACGTCTATTTATAAGAATGTTCTAGTTTCAATGGTGATTGTCGTTACAGTCAACGACAATCTCTGTGATTTCTATTATCAAAATCAAAGGTCACATGTGAGAACATAGCTTGTCTTTTAGGATTGTTCTATGTGCTCTTGACCGTATATATGAAGTTTCAAATTTAAAATTCAAAGAGCAAACAAAAAAGGAGAACGATATAGAGAAAGTGATATAGAGTGCTATCGGGAGAACGCATACGACACTCCGCTTTCATGTACATACAAGCGACTCCTTGCTTTCTGCGAAGAAGAAACAATTACTGCTGCTATTCTTTAAAGAAGTTACCATCTGCAGTCAAAAAACCTTTCAGAGCTAATCGTTGAAGTTCTATTCTTTCTCTGGAAGAACATCCCATCTTTTGTTAATTGCATCTTGCAACTATGAGTTGAATCTAAATATCTTTTCCATACCTTTTATCTTTTGTAATAACCATGGATGGGACTTGTAAAAAGGGAGAGTTCGATAAAAGCTATTGACACCTTTGTGTACCAAGTTGCAGTTGCTTGCACTCAACTGTCGAGGTCTCTGAAAAAAGGACCTATATAGTGAAAATCACCAAGCTCATGAAGAGAGCGTTGTGTTGCTTTCTGTTATTCTCTTTTCTGTTTTTATTTTCCGTCGTCATTTGATAAAAGAGTTAAGATTAGTTCGAGGGCCAATTTATTTGGGGTCAAATTTTTTAAAAACTCAATTCACTCCCATCTCGAGTCATCGTGTAACTTCCTCCGTTCAACAATTGTTATCAAGGGAAGAGATTGTTCTCAACTCTAAACGGTTGAAGTCGCGAAGATCATTTTCAAATGGGTGCAATGGCTGACAATAGAGAGGGAATGTCTATGATTTGGGCTTCCTATTTCAATGGAGAAGACTATGAGTGCCGGAAGACTCGAATGATTATCTATTTGAAAAATCTTGGTCTAAAGGTTTATTTTAATGTCGTAAGCCTTACAAAATTTCCGAAGTAGATCCAAAAAAATGGGATATTATTTCAAAAGCTGACTACGATCTGAACTCTAAAGTTATGAATGCTATTATATGTGGATTGGTCTAGATGAGTTCATCAGAGTTTCTCAATGTGATACAACATGTGAAATGTGGACAACTATATTCGTAGCTTATGAAGGTACTTATAATGCGAGACAATGCAGGTACAACATTGCGAATTTAAAGTTTTACGCATTCAGAATGATTGATGGTGGGAGCATCACTCAGCTGAATGAAAGGCTTACTGAAATTATAAATGTGACTGCTTTAGGAATTCTTGGTCCTGAACCCGATCAAGCTCTTAATGTTCTTAGGGTTTTTCCATCCAAATGAAGTGGAATTTCAGCTGCCATAGACAATCTTCTACTGTGAAAGATTTCAAAATAAAATATCTCATTGGCACACTCATGATTTATGAAGTAGAGATAGAAAGGTGAGGTTGGAGGGCATAAGATGATAAAATGAGAGAATGTTGTTTTAAAGGTATCTACTTCAAAGGGTGAGAAGAAAAACAAAGAGCTTATCTGATGAAGAAACTTTAAACAATTCAGAGTCAAGTGATGAGCTTGCTCAATTTGTAAGTTCAAAAAATTCTACCGCAAGAGGGGATTCAAAAAATCCTTTAACTACAAGAAGTTCGATGGAAATACCAGAGATATAAGATGCTATGAGTGCAAGAGAAGATCTGAACAAGCACATCAAAGACTGGTTTGATTCAACTACTACCAAAGTTCCCTGGTCTTGCAGGAGAAGATCTGAACAAGCACATCAAAGAGGTTACATTGGTTTTCTCCACACTAAATCCAAAAGGAGTGACAAAAGAGCAAGTCAAGTAGAAGACATTCCTATTTTCACTTGAAGGAGCAGCTAAGTAATGGTTGTACAACATACAACAAGGTGAAGTTCATGACTGAGATGCCCTGCAAATATCCTTCAAATATTCTTCCCAACCTCTAGAAGTACAACCATCGGAAAGGAGTTGTATGTCATTAGACAAACTTATGGGGAGAAACTTAAGCAGTGGGAGAGGTTTAACAACTTATGTGCCAGTTAACCACATCAAGCTATAGAGAAGCATCACTTCCTTTTGTTCTTTTATCAAGAGGTATTCATGGGGTAAGAACTTATGACTCAACTGTTTTGTTAGAATCTAAACTTGAAGAGCTAACCAGTCGTGTGAGACAAATGGTTTTGAAGCAAACTAGTGAGCAACAAGCACCATCCAAAGTATGTGGTTTATGTTCATCCCTTTATCGACCCATATTTTGAGATGCAGGGAACAAAAAGTTGTGCAATGACATTCCAGCCAAGATAAATCCAACAACCCACTCAAGGATGGAGAGACAAATCCCAAGTCCAATATGGATTTGGGAACCAGCAAAATCAGTCTAGACCACCCTAAAAACAACCAATACCAACAACAGTCACCCTTTCAGTAGCAAAACCCACCATTATAGAACCCACCACCTTTCCAACAATCATAAAAGCAACCTTACATCCAACCAGCTTACCAAAGACTCCTTCCTTTCCAACAGGAGAGAGCATCTGAACAACCCACACCCAGTACACAAACCCCAGTCCAACAGAAACCAGGACCTGAAGTCGAGAAGCTGATGACTGAAGTGGAGGAATTAAGGTACCAGATTGGGAGTGTTGTAGAAAGTCTATCCAAAAATCCTGGAAAACTACCAGCCCAATCAGTCCCCAATCTGAAAGGAAATGTGAATCTGATGGCCACAAGAAGCAGCACGAAAATTCCCCTACCTGAACCTGAACCAGAACAGCCCGAACTAGAGGAAAACCAAACTAAAAATTCTGAGCAGATTCCCGACAACCAGCCCCGAGAAGAAGAGAAGAAAGAGGAAGAGGAAGGGCTAGACCAAGAAAAACTAAGACACACCATTGCATAAGCAATAAGGCCTCATTCGGTATTCCATGCAACTGTTTGGTATGCCTTGAAAAGGAATCTGAAATTCAAATATTTTAAAAAACATTTAAAAATTAATTAAGTCAACTTCTCATATTTACCCTCCCCCACACCCGACTATACTCCCTCGTGATCGACGGTGCCAGTCTATCCTCCCTCGTGACCGTCTCTTTGTCGTTTCGAAGGGTTGACTGCTGCAACCAAGGCAACGGTGGCGCATCTCGACTATTCATCTCCCGTGCTTGCAATGGGAAGTTGTCCTCATTCATCTTCCACTACTAGAAAAACAGGTATTTGTGACGGGATCCCGTCGCAACTACACTTATTTGCGACGGGCCCGTCGCTAAAGCCTTTTTTTGCGACGGTCATTCTCCCCATCGCAAATAGTATTCCGTATTTTTGTAAAAAACTTTTAAAATAGTTTTTGCGACGGGTCCCGTCGCAAATACCTTTTGCGACGGTACCGTCGCAAAAACGATTTTTAAAAAAAATAAAAAACTATTAATAATACTAGTATTTGCGACGGGCATCGTATCCCGTCGCAAATACTATTTTTAAAAAAAAATAAAAAACTATTAATAATACTAGTATTTGCGACGGGTATAGTATCCCGTCGCAAATACTATAAAAAAAATAAAAAAAATAAATTATTAATAAATTATTTTAATTAATATAATAATAGAATTATAATTTACAAATGAAAATAATAAATTATTTTAATTACTATAATAATAGTAGAATTATAATTCAAAAATAAAAAATAATAGAATATTAATAAATGATTTAATTAATATAATAATATTACAATTATAATTCATAAATAAAAAAATATTAATAAGTTATTTTAATTAATATAAAACTAATAGAATTATTTTACATTCAAATATTAAAATAATTCAAGTATTACAAAAAATATAATTAAATTTTAATATTATAAAATTTTAATATATATATAAAATTTTAATATATATATATATAATTTAATATTATAAAATATAAATAATATTATTATTCATATTAATATTGTTATTTAAAAATATAATATTATTAATATTTTATAATGAGACAGAAACTACGAATAGAAAAAAAATATTTTGATTTCACAAATTTTATAACAGAAATACAAACTCTAATCTGAAGGAGGGGGGGAGGGGGGGAGGTGGGGGATCTGCAGATGGTGGTGGAGGAAACTCCATCCCTAAAGCATGAGTGAGTCGGCGCATGTACTCCATCTGCTCCTGATGCTGCTGCTGCCACCGACTCACCTGCTCCTCGTACAGCTGCTGCTGGCGTCGACGCTCCTCCTCATGTTGCTGACGCATCTGCTCCTGCTCCTGTCGGAGACTCTCTATCTGTACAGTCTGAGATCGCAACTGATCCTCATACTGTGTAGAAGAAGATGCACGAGCTCCTCTCGAGCTGGACGCCGACATCGCAGCACTGCCATAATAATCTCCGGGAGTCAGTCGAGAGCCGATACCAACTACCTGGCCCTTCTCGAAGGCATACTGGGTGGCCTGCATCCATGCCGCCTCATCAAACTGACGGGCAGTGGTCTGATCTGATGACTCGGCCTGACTCTCAGGCCGGGCCTGTGCCGCTGCGGCCTCATATGACTCCTATAGTTGCAATTTAAAATTAAAATTGTGAATATATTATATGCAGTTAATTTTTAAACTTGAAAACAAATAATACTGACCACGATGTGATGCTGAAGATCACCTTTGAGCTCCCCAGTAGCAGGATCACTATACATCCTCCGATATACGTCGTACTCTGTAATATCGGGGTGCTCGACAGCCTATAAGAATAAAAAATAAACTGTTAATATTTATAGTTATATAAAATATTTATAAATAATGTACGTATCAGATGCTGTCTATGAGTACTGAAAGAACGACTCCCAGCTCGATGAGTCACCTCCTGTCTCCCCCGATTCTGCCTCCCCACCGATGATCTCCTCTGAAAGGCACCACTCAACCAGTGCGCACATAATCCATCCCATACATGGGATGAAATATACTCTGGTCGGTGTGCTCTACATGACTCCTCAAAATCTGACACTCCTTCTTTCTTCATCGCAGCTTTTCTTAAATTGTGCAAAAACTGATGAAGGCGATCACGCATGGCCACCTCCCATGCCTCGTGGATGGCGTCACGCATGGTATCCTCGATCGGATACCATAAACCCTACAAATAAATCAAAATATCAAGTTAGAAATGAAATAATTTTCAAAATAAAAATTATTTATTTACGTACGTACCAACCAATGGCCGAACATGACCTGCTGCACATCAATGGGAATCTGCTCCCATGTGGTCCACGGCTGAGAGAAATAGTTGCGCAAAATAGTGCTGCCCTGTCCGACTGCTATATGCGGAAAACTGAAAAAATAATAAACATTTATTATGTGAATAGATTAATGAAATCTTAGTCAAATCCACAGGTTATCACACAGGTTATCACACCTCCGTGTGCGTGGATCAAACCCAAGACGTGGACGTCGCTCGGGGACGGGGTCATGAATCATCAATCGTGCAAGACCGCGCCCCCTCCGCGTACTCCCTGGAGCGCCTGCAGGCTGAGGGTCATCTGTCAGCAACTCATCCGCATCAAAAGTCAGGTCAGCATCCGCCAACGCACGAAATGTGGCGTCGTCCATCTGAAACAGAAAATGTTAATGTTAGCAAATAATTGATAATTACTATTATATATACATATATACATATTATGATTGTATATAAATACCATGGAATGCTCTCAGTGTTCATCTTCATCATCATCTTCATATATGTCAATGTCATCTTCATATTCCTCCTCAACATCATCGATATCCATTCGAGTTACAGTTGCTTCATCTCTTACCGTTTCAAATTCATATGTGACATCATTAACATCATCGTCATCACCGACTCTTAAATGTGGGGTGTCGTCATCGATACTCATGTCTCTTTGTAAAAAAGATTGATTTTGAGTACTCTCTTGAAAAACTTCAATTCTTTGCACATCAGTGAAAGCACATTCACTTTGACTAAACTGATTGTCTCGAATTTTGATTTTTATTACACTCCACCAATCAGTCAAGTCTCTTGATGTTGCACAGTACTTTGCATAATAAACTTGATATGCCTGTTGAGCCAATAAGAATGGTTCATTTACTGCGAGAACACTTTTACATTTAATATCGATGATTCCATGAGTCGGATGAACACGCACGCCTCTCTCTGTATCCAACCACCGACATTTGAACATGGTTATGTAATGTTGTCCAAGATAACAGAGTTCAATGATTTCATCAAGTATGCCATAAAAGTCAACTTCATTTTCTCGATGATGAGATCCTCTCAAGCTAACTCCACTGTTCATTGTTTTTTTCGATTCCCCATATGCATGTGTGTGGAATCGAAATCTATTCACCACATATGCATTATAAGTTTTAACAAGTTTGGAAGGTGGGTTACTCAATACACACAGTCGTTTGTCAATTTTATCAGCATGTCGAGACACCTGAAAATTTGTGAAATAATTATCAATATAGTAAACTATACATTGAATGAGTTTCTAAAAGATAAAGAATTTATGTTACCAGTTTTTGAAACCACTGAGAGAAATTTTTCAGTCGACGTTCTTCGAGAGCAGCTGCTGTAATTTGTGGAATTTGTTTCTTGATATGATTATCATACAACCTATAAAAACCAAAGTTATTTACTGTAACATAAATGATAGAATAAGTGATATAAACACTTACAGTACAACTGATATCATCTCTTCACAGTTGAGCAGAACATACGTATGAGCTCTATGATGTTCATCATCTGAAATCCAGCGTTCAGAAACTCCACCAAAACCAAGCTCTAACTGGTTGAAAACAGATAATTGATTGTCGATTTCATCAATATTCCTCTCATTCCGTCCCATTCGGTTGTGTTTTGAAGGATACTCAGATTCAAAATAATGGGAGCAGAAAAAAGATATTTCCTCTTGCAAATAAGCTTCTGCAATAGATCCTTCAACAGATGCTTTGTTGCGTACTTTTCTTTTCAATTTTTGCATGCATCTTTCAAATGGGTACATCCATCGAAACTGTACCGGACCTCCACATTTGGCTTCATATGGAAAATGTAACATCAAATGTTCCATTGAGTCGAAGAAAGACGGCGGAAATATTTTTTCCAGTTTACATATAATTACAACAACATCTTTTTCAAGTTTTCCTAGAGCATCATAATCTGCCGTAGCCGCACAAATTTCCCAAAAAAAATGAGACATGTCTGTTATGGAATCCCAAATCACAGAATTCAACAGACCTCTTAATCCAATGGGTAGAAGTCTCTCCATTATAACATGACAATCATGACTTTTTAATCCAGTAATATGACCATTCTTTACACATCTACCCAAATTGGAAGCACAGCCATCTGGAAGTCTCAAATCTGCAATCCACTGACAAAATAATAAACGGTTTTCTTTAGACAGTGTATAAGATGCTTTTGGTTTCAGTAACCTTTCTGTTCTGACATTCTCAAATAGTTCCAATTCTGGACGCCTGCAAATTTGGGCAAGATCTAAACGTGCATTTACATTGTCTTTGCTCTTTCCTGACGTATCCAAAACTGTATGAAACAAATTATCAAAACAGTTCTTCTCAATATGCATGACATCTAACATGTGTCGGACCAAAAAATCAGACCAATATGGCAAATCCCAAAATATGCTACGTTTAATCCAATTGTGTTCTTTCCCAAAACCAGAAATTTTCTGTTGGTTTATTGTGGGACCAAAAGTGATGGGAGGTAATGAAAATACAACCGATTTTAACTCCGAACCTGATAGCATTTTTGGAGGTCCATCCCTTTCAGCTGTTCCTTTTCTGAAATGAGATCTGTTTCTGCGAAAAGGATGATCAGCTGGAAGAAATCTGCGATGACAGTCAAAATAACAAGGTTTCTTTCCATGAATGAGCATAAATGCTTTGTTCTCTCTCATACAGTAAGGACATGATTTCTGACCATGTGTACTCCAGCCAGATAACATCCCATAAGCCGGGAAGTCACTTATTGTCCACATCAATGCTGCTCTCAGTATGAAATTCTGTTTCGTTGCAACATCATATGTACTGACACCAGTACTCCACAATAAATTTAATTCATCAATCAATGGCTTCAAATAAACATCAATATTTTTCTTCGGATGTCCTGGAATTAGTAAAGTCAAAAAGATATATGACTCCTTCATCAACATCCATGGAGGTAAATTGTACGGAGTTAAAAAAACAGGCCAACATGAATATTGACTACCATAAGATCCAAACGGACAGAAACCATTAGTGGAAAGGCCCAGTCGAACATTTCTAGCTTCTAAAGCAAAGGATGGATGCACTCTATCAAAATGTTTCCATGAATCACCATCGGCTGGATGATTCAAGCTTGTATCGGTTGAAATATTCTCTTTATGCCATGACATCATTGTCGCTGTATTCTTAGACATGAATAAACGCTGAAGTCTGGATGTAAGCGGAAAATATCTCAATTGTTTTACAGGAATCAAACCAGACTTCCCGTGTTGTCCTTCTTTATATCTCAGTTGCCCACATGTGGGACAACTATCCAACGACTCATTTTCCCCAGAATATAAAATGCAGTCATTTGAACATGCATGAATCTTCTGACAAGTAAGTCCCAAATTTCGAACCAACCTCTTACTTTCATAGTAATTTGCAGGTAAAACATTTCCTTCGGGTAACAATGTTTTCAGCAAAGAAAATATCTGGTCAAAACAGGTGTTTGACATTCCGTTATCTGATTTGATAGCCATAAATTTTGCAACTGCTTCTAATTTGCTCATCTTGCAGCCAGGATATAATGCATCCTCAGAAGACTTCAACAACTCATAAAATTCAGACGGTCCCAACTCAGGATTTGAAGCTATATCAGCCGGAGTTTCTGTATGTTGAACAGATGAACCTGCAACATCATGTACTAAATCTTGAAACTGGGATGGATCCGGAATCAAGTTGGTATCACCTGCTCTGGAACTGCGTTCACCGTGTTGATACCAAAAAACATAATCTGCTTGAAAACCAAAACGCAAGAGATGTTCCCCCACTTTTTCAAACGTGTCAAACGTTCTCAATGCACATTTTCTACAAGGGCATTTTATCTTTCCTTCTAAAACAAATTCTGGATTTGATGCCGCAAATGATAAAAAAATCTCCACACCCTCTATATATACTGGATTTAAACCAGAACCATTTGGATTTCTACGTTGATTTATCCATATGCGGTCATCTGATAATGACTGTTGACGACCTCGTTGTTCCATATTTTTCTATAAAATATAAAAGCATTACTGGTTTTGAATAATTTGTTAGAAAAAACACAAGCAAGGATTGAATATATTGAGAATAAAGTAAAACCTGTTACAAATATTGATAATTTTAATATTATATTGATTTTTTATTTTTTTTAATAATACTAATATAATTTTTTTCATAAATATTAATTATATAATAATAACATCATTACATTATTAGTATATTTTATTATTAATATTAAAATAATATAATTTTCTATATTATATACAATTCTCCTTTCATCTGTGTGTTTCACATTCTGTCTCCACATGTAATATTGACAATTATTGGTAATTATTGGCAATTATTGTTAATTATTACTAAATATTGGTAATTATTGGTAATTATTAATAATTATTGTTAATTATTACTAATTATTTTTAATTATTGGTAATTATTACTAATTATTGTTAATTATTCCTAATTATTACTAATTATTGGTAATTAATACTAATTATTGGTAATTAATACTAATTATAGGTAATTATTACTAATTATTGGTAATTATTACTAATTATTGAGAATTTTTCCTAATTTTTCCTAATTTTTCTTAATTTTTTCTAATTTTTCCTAATTTTAGGTATTTATTACTAATTATTACTAATTATTGCAAATTATTGGTAATTATTGGTAATTATTGTTAATTATTGTTAATTATTGCTAATTATTGCTAATTATTGCTAATTATTGGTAATTATTGGTAATTATTGGTAATTATTGGTAATTATTGGTAATTATTGGTAATTATTGGTAATTATTGGTAATTATTGGTAATTATTGGTAATTATTACTAATTATAAATAATTATAAATAATTATAAATAATTATAAATAATTATTACTAATTATTCCTAATTATTCCTAATTATTACTAATTATTACTAATTATTAATAATTATTACTAATTATTCCTAATTATTACTAATTATTCCTAATTATTCCTAATTATTCCTAATTATTCCTAATTATTCCTAATTATTCCTAATTATTTGTAATTATTGGTAATTATTGGAAATTATTGGTAATTATTACTAATTATTGGTAATTATTGGTAATTATTGGTAATTATTACAAATTATTCTTAATTATTGATAATTATTGATAATTGTTCCTAATTATTACTAATTATTCTTAATTATTGATAATTATTGATAATTGTTCCTAATTATTCCTAATTATTCCTAATTATTACTAATTATTACTAATTATTGATAATTATTGATAATTATTGATAATTATTCCTAATTATTCCTAATTATTCCTAATTATTGATAATTGTTCCTAATTATTACTAATTATTACTAATTATTACTAATTATTGATAATTATTGATAATTATTGATAATTATTGATAATTATTGATAATTATTGATAATTATTGATAATTATTGATAATTATTGATAATTATTCCTAATTATTCCTAATTATTCCTAATTATTCCTAATTATTCCTAATTACTCCTAATTATTCCTAAGTATTCCTAATTATTCCTAATTATTCCTAATTATTCCTAATTATTCCTAATTATTCCTAATTATTCCTAATTATTCCTAATTATTCCTAATTATTCCTAATTATTCCTAATTATTCCTAATTATTCCTAATTACTCCTAATTATTCCTAAGTATTCCTAATTATTCCTAATTATTGGTAATTATTGGCAATTATTGGTAATTATTACTAATTATTACTAATTATTGGTAATTATTGGTAATTATTACTAATTATTACTAATTATTGTTAATTATTGGTAATTATTCCAAATTATACATAATTATTACTACTTATTGGTAATTATTACTACTTATTGGTAATTATTACTAATTATTACTACTTATTGGTAATTATTACTAATTATTACTAATTATTGATAATTATTACTAATTATTACTAATTATTGGTAATTATTACTAATTATTACTAAATATTCTTAATTATTGATAATTATTGATAATTGTTCCTAATTATTAGTAATTAAATGAATAATTACCAATAATTAGGAATAATTACCAATAATTACAAATAATAACATTATTAGTATATTTTATTATTAATATTAAAATAATATAATTTTCTGATTTATATACAATTCTCCTTTCATCTGTGCGTTTTCTATCTCCACATACAAATAATACATGTGAAGACAGTAAACACACAGATGAAAAGAGAATTGTATATATATAAAAAATTATATTATTTTAATATTAATAATAAAATATACTAATAATGTAATAATGTTGTTATTCCTAATTATTGGTATTTATTACTAATTATTAATATTTATTCTTAATTATTAAAAATTATTACTAATTATTCCTAATTACCATTAACTATGAACAATACTAATAATTTAAATTTATTAAGTAAGAAAACAATATAAACATAATTAAATTACAACTAATTAAGAATAATTGAAACTAATAAAAAATTAAAAATAAATATTAAATTAAAATGAACATAAATACCTTGAAAATTGATCTGCTCTGATCGTTCTTCAAAACTTTAATATCAGCTCCGAAGAAAAAAATTAAACTGAAGAAAAACTCAACTTTAGAAACACAAGTTTGAGAGCAGGAGAAGATAGAGAATGAGAATGATTTGAAAAAAACGGATGAAGGTATTTATAGGTTAGATTAGTTGCGACGGGCCCATTTGCGACGGGTACCGTCACAAATACCTTAGCCCGCATTTATTACGGTCAACGGGTAAATAGTTATTTGCGACGAGACCCGTCGCAAATAACATACTATTAGCGACGGGAAAATATTCCCGTCGCAAATACCTTTTACCGCCGCCGGTTATTTGCGACGGGAATATTTTCCCGTCGCAAATAGTTTTCCCGCGATTTGGCGCGCATCGCGGGAAAACTATTTGCGACGGGGAAAGCAATCCCGTCGCAAAAGCCTATTTATTTGCGACGGGTAACTACCCCCGTCGCAAATAAGTTTTTAACGGGACTATTTGCGACGGGATTTATTCCCGTCGCAAATACCCATTTTTCCCGTAGTGTTCTGTGCTTGAAGCTCAGGTATTTCCATCGGTGGGTTTTTGGAGCAGGGTTTTTGATAGGAACTTGCAGAACCAGAAGAACCAGAACCGACTACTTGTATAAAACTGATAGTGGAGCAGCAGAATTACAGCAGAAAGAGGAAGAAGAATCGGAAAACTCACAAGAGTCCTCGCCCAAGCCCACAGGCCGCTATCCAAGCCAAATGGCCGAGCTCACCATAATCTTTTTTCCCCTAACACACTAATCCCTGTCCTATTTATAGGATATTCCAGGGAATCAAATACAGCTGGCTAACAAACTCAAAAAGCTCCTAACAAACAGTAGGGACCACCACTACACCTGGCTAACAGCCTCCTCTAACAGTTGTGGGCCCCAATAATATTCCCTGAGGTTCTCAGCATATTCCCTATGGGCCCCCCCATGCAGTTACAACAAATTTCCCAACAGGAGCCCTTATTGTCCAGCAGCACCTCCCCTCTTTCTCAGCCCATGGTTTCCTATCATTGCCACCCTCCCAAAAAACCACTTTGTCCTCAAGGTGGTGGTTGTGTCCCCCAAGTGTGACGGACCCAACATGCCAAGCAATTTCCCAGACCAGCCTTGCTCCATGGAACCGCAAATGGTGAGAAGGTGTGCCTTTGTTGTCATGCCAAGCAATCTGCCAAATGCTCCTCCCGGATTGCTTAACATCGATTGTTGGCAGTTTTTCGCCGTGCCACATCATAGTTTCTGGATGGTGCAGCCCCCTAGGTATCATGGAATCGTCGTGGTGGAGGTTGGTTGTCAGCACAAGTGCCCCATGCTGTGTATGCCAAGCAATCTGCCATAGGCTCCTCCCGGCTTGCTTGACGTCTATTGTTGTCAGTTCGTTGTCGTGCCGTATCATGATTGCCGGATGGTGCAGCCCCCTAGGTATCATGGAACCGTCGTGGTGGGGGCTGGTTGCCAGCACAAATGCCCCATGTTGTGTCTGGTTTGGTGCTAAAGAAGCGGCAAGTCTAGATGGAGGAACTGCAGGGAAATACACCAGTTGAAAGGTCAGAGGGCTTGCATCGGTGCCCAATCGGTGCCCATGCGTCCAGAAATGCAGTTCCATGGTGGGAGAAATTAGAGATGAGCTCCATCCAGCAGCACGCGCAACAACAGTAGGCAGAAAGGGAGAAGTGACCCGGTCCGCGGTAGGCTGTTCCATGTCCGTAGGAACTTGGTGAAATCCAGCAGGTTCTAGAAGAGGTTCAGCAGACCTTTTTGGACTGTCACACGCCAGGAACAGCTTTGCAGGCGTACCAGGTGTCCTAGCTGCGGTTGCTTCCAGGGACGTTGCACCTGTGATCCCCCCAGAACTGGGTCGTGACTTTCGTGGTTCAATCATTGGTGGTGCTGCGATCTCCGAGGGAACGGGTATACCTGCAGCAGCTGCAGCCTCCCAAGTGGGTGTTCCCACAACAACTGAAAGGGCAGCGGGGACGGTGGACAAATTTGAGGAAGAGGACAAGTGGTCCTCAATGAGAAATGGTGCGCTCTCCGGGCAACAAGCTATGGAATTGATGAGGTGGCGGAGGGCCGCCAATTCGGATGCCACAAATTTTTGGAAATCAGCCTGCTCTGTGCGGGTTGCTTCCAATGTCGATTCCACGTTTGGGAGAGCGATTTCCAGGATTTCCACACGTTGTTCAAGATTGTCCAGTTCTGCCTCCATTTCCAGCGTTTTAATCCAGCAACCCTTGTTTCCGGCAGAACTCCCCTCTGCAGCGAGAGGTCTCGCCGCTGGATGCGATGAAGCTGGTAGTATGTCTCTGTTGCTGGAGTGCACTTCGTCCCAGCGAGTGTGTCACTGCCGAACGAAGCAGGCAAAGGTCGGTAGTTGTTGAAGCCGCGCCGAGAGGAGGTCGCCGAATCAATCTGGGAATGCCCGCCTCCGCAGCAAGAAAATCCAGCAACGTTCCGGCAGTGGATATGTCGAGCAGATGATGGCAGAAGGAAGGGAAAAAATGGCAGCAATGGAAGCGGTGGTGGGAGCGGCAGAGGAAGAAAAGAGCGGTGCTCCAACAGTAGGGAGCCACGGCAGATCGGACCAATTGATAGGAACTTGCAGAACCAGAAGAACCAGAACCGACTACTTGTATAAAACTGATAGTGGAGCAGCAGAATTACAGCAGAAAGAGGAAGAAGAATCGGAAAACTCACAAGAGTCCTCGCCCAAGCCAGCAGGCCGCTATCCAAGCCAAATGGCCGAGCTCACCATAATCTTTTTCCCCCTAACACACTAATCTCTGTCCTATTTATAGGATATTCCAGGGAATCAAATACAGTTGGCTAACAAACTCAAAAAGCTCCTAACAAACAGTAGGGACCACCACTACACCTGGCTAACAGCTTCCTCTAACAGTTGTGGGCCCCAAGAATATTCCCTGAGGTTCTCAGCATATTCCCTATGGGCCCCCCCATGCATTTACAACAAATTTCCCAACAGGAGCCCTTATTGTCCAGCAGCACCTCCCCTCTTTCTCAGCCCATGGTTTCCTATCAGTTTTTCATAGGAGTGGGGTTTCTGTGGAGTAGAGCTGTTTCTGGAGTGGGGTTTTTCTCGGCCGGTGGACGAAGCTCGGCTGTTTCTCTTTGGTGACAGGTTAGGTTTTGATATTTCATCCACTTGTTTCATACTGGGTTATTATTGAATTTACTCATTTCATCCAAATTGTGAGGGATTGATATTTCATCCACTCATTTCTTCTGGGTAGGCCTTTTTTGAGCTTCATCCATTCCTCTGGGTAGGCCTTTTTTTTAGCTTCATCCATTCCTCTGGGCAAGCCTATTGTTTTATGTGCAAGCATTGATTTTTCTTCTGGATGGGCTTCATATTTCTCATATTTGCACTACTAATTTTATGAAATTTAGTTGAGTTGTAATTTTGTGCACCTGATTTTTTATATGTGCACTACTGATTATATGTGAACTACTTTTTCTTCTGGCTGGGCTTCATATTTCTTTTATGTGCACTACTGATTTTATGAAATTTAGTTGAGTTGTAATTTTGTGCAACTGATTTCTTGTATGTGCACTACTGATTATATGTGAACTACTAATTATCAAGCCCAGCTACAATGGAGATGCATAAAATAAAGATGCACACATCACTACGTATCTGTATTGACTTTTTTTTTCAGTCTTGACATTCATGTTTCAAGAATATATTCTGGTTTCGAGTCATTCTATAACGTTTTCTGGTAAATTGGTTTTGAAATTTATTTATTGGGATTATTACTAATGAAATGGAGGTTATGTGTTGTTTTATTGTTTTTAATTTTGTTTATTGATGTTTACTTCAGTCATTCTGTTATTGCAATTCATTTTACTCATTAAACATGTATTCAAGAATAATTAGTTTATAAATTGAGTTACTGAGTTTATTATGTTCTAATTTCATGTTTGAAGAATGTATTCAGTTTTTATGATCGTATTCAGTTCAACAATATTCATTATTTACTTCTAAATTATTTTCCTTATTGTTGGTGATTTCATTCGCTGTGGCATACCAGTTAATAGTGTGTAATCTGTTTGTTTTTTCATTCCTTGACATTATTAGTCTTGGGTGAAGAGTGCATGATGTTTGTTGGTTTCCATGATTTTTTTAGTCCAGTTGCAGATTCCACTTTGTATGTTAGTGATTTGATGCACCCAATTTACTGTCATTCCATGTGTTAACAGCAACTGTGCATTTGCTGACATTGTTTTTAATTTTCTGCAAGTAGAAATATATGTCATTCCAATGAGCAGATCAACTATTGCTGAGAGCTCAAAAAGCGGTGGTCTGAAATCTAAAAAAGTGACATGCAATTGTGGGGAAATTGCATGTATTAAAGTATCCGGGACAGTAAAAAATTCAAACCTCTTGTTTGCAACCCGTGAGACAAGAACATGCGGATTTTTCAAATGGTTGGACCATGCTGACGAAAGTGGTATAAAGGCTCCCGAGGAGGTGATGGAAACAAGCAGTACATTGGAGCACAAAGATGGCTTGGAGTCGGGGATGGAACACCAGAGGAATGACTGACAGATTTTATTCATGGTAATGGACTTGAATGAAGTTGCGGGGATGAGGATTAAATTTTATGCTGTTGCTGCTGTTGTATTCACTGTACTTGTTTTAGTTTGTGTGTTTTTGGTGAAAATGATTTAATTTTATGACTTTGGCACTAGTTTTAGTACAAATTTTGGTACTAGTTTTTGTACCAATTTTCCGAACAGTAGCAATACCAGTTTTGGTATTACAAATATGTAGTTTTTCCTTCAAAATAGACCGATTTTCCATGGTGTATCAATCTCTAACAATATACATCTACCAAAACTGAAGGGCCTGAAAATATATACATCTACCAAACAGTTGGTGCACCAGTTTTTCTTAATACACACCTACCAAAACTGATGGCCTACAAAATACATCTTATTGAAAATATACATATACCAAATGGGCAGTACAACAGTTTTTCAATAGGTGCATGGAATTGCAGCAATGTCAACGCAGCAATGCTGATGTTCAGCCCCTCCAATGCAGAACTGTCAATGCAGTAATGCAGCAATGCTGATGTTCAGCCCCTCCGATGCAGAACTGTCAATGCAGCAATGCTGATGTTCAGCCCCTCCAATGCAGAACTGTCAATGCAGCAATGCCCATGTTCAGTCCCTTCGAAATATATATCTTATTGCAATGTCAATAGGTGGAAAGGTGGCTGCTTCGGCATTAGGTCTCAGCCCCTCCAAAGCAGCAATGCTGATGTTGAGTTGGTGCATGGGATTGCAGCCAAGCTCTTTATACATCATACAAGTTAACGTCAGCAGTTTCATCATCAGATGCTGGGCCCTCATTTGAGAATGAGGTCACTATCTGTATCAAATACATGGGTCTGGAATATCTGAAGGACCCAGAAACTGCAAAAGAATTCTGTATTAATGTTTCTAGATTGTTTGCAGACTAGAAATTGCAGTCATCCAAATAATTGGCTAGCAAATAGCAAATAAATAAATAAAATTCAGGTTTTAAACATGCAAACTACACCAATATATATGCAATAACATGAAAACCATACAAATCACTGCCTTAACATAGAAGTCAGATTTAAAACAAGCATAGTTTGACCAATACAACTGCAACAGACAGAAAACAAAAAATGCAAAAACCGGGGACTTGGACATCCAACAATGGAAACTAGAAACAGAATTATAACACACAAGTAGGTTTTTAGAAAAAAAATTTGCCCAACGGTTCCCGTACTAAGATAGATTTAGCATCTTACAAAAACCAATTAATAGGTTTTCATCACATATTATCTTCGAGTATGGTGCAACTCATTCATTGTCAGTGAAATCATCAAGACCCTTCAAGAGAGTGAACAACTCTTCTTTGACAATACGTTTCTCAGGGTCCACTCTATCCATATGCCAACCCAAACAATTACCAGAATCCTTAAGGCTTGAACCAAAGTAGCTGCAAGGTTGTTCAACCCATTTAACATCATCTCATCCCGATCAAGCCTGCCCCTATTCCTTTTTTTAGACCTTGAGCTTGGTTTTGGTGCATGATTGTTTGAATTAGGAGTTGACTCATCCACATTTGTATTGTCTTCATCTAACCCATCGTCACCTTTATGAATGTCTTCTAGCACTACTACAAAATAGGGTTTTATCAGCAATAAAAAGAATCTTTATCAGTGCTAAAAAAACGCTGATAATGGATACATTATTAAAAGGGGTCCCTTTTATCAGTGATAAAAAAAGCGCCGATAAAAGCCCTTTTTATTAGATTAAAAGTAAAAAAAAAAATTAAAAAAAAAATCTGTAAATCGGAGGGTAGACCCAGCCCCCTTTCAACAGCGCTAGACCCTCATTTCAACAGCGCTAGGAAGTCCTGCCCGTGCGCGTCTCTGTCGCCCCTTTAACAGTGCTAGGCGCACACCCTCCACCCTTTAACAGCGCTAGCCCCCCTGCATCTGCCCGTGCACCCCTGCCTCCGCTTGGATTCGAACCTGAGACCTCTTCCCTTCCGTGTACACCTTTACTGATTGAAAATTATTTTTTTTATTATTCAAACACTTTTGAGGAAAAAGTGACAAACCATACAAGACTTCAATGACCTAAAAACAATCAACCCACTACGATAAAAAGTTTTAAGGACAAACAACTCACAGCTTACATAGAAGGGCCCCTACCCAGCATCATAAACATAAAGATCAATTTCCTCCTACTCATCGCTTCACGACAAGCTGTCATGTGCATGACTGCACGGGCCAATGGACCACCACCAAAAGGCATAATACTCAAACAACAAACCAAACTCCATCACCTCAGTCCAAACTACACCTCGAAAATCCACAACAACTGAATCCCAATTTCACACCACACATCGAATCAATCAGCGAACCAAAGCACCATCTCTTCACCACAACCAACACCATATGATAAACACACCGAAATCGAACCTGCAAGGAAAGCCCCAAGACGCCAGAAGTCAGAACCGAGAATCCCTCTCCCCTCCGCGCAACACCGGGGCCAGCGTCGAGCCTCGCCTGAAGAGACGATCACCTGGAACACGCCGATGCCTGTCAAAGCCAAAACCACGCCATAGCCTTCACAAGGGCTGTTGAAGCCAGATCCAACCCTCCGCCGAGCCGATGTTCCAGCTGAAACCATGCCAGGTCTTCCGCAAGAGCAGATGAAGCCAGATCTACACCTTCGAAGAGCCAAAGCTCCAAGAGTCGGAGCCTTGCCTGAACCATATTCGGGCCGAAACGACAGGGATGACGATTGGAATACTCATCAACCAACTGAGGCACGCCCACATAAAGCAGAGGACGTCGACCCGCATCGCACCACGCCGGAGGAGGGGAGGGAGCAAATTGGAGCTCGAAAACCCTAGCCCGCAAGAAGACCGAATCGACGCCGCTCGTCTATCTTGTTTCATTCTCCCTTAATTGATATATCTATTTATTTATATATATATTTAGCTATATTTATTCATATATTAATATAGATTTATATTAATATATATATACTTATATTAATATATATATATATATATATATATAATTAGTTGTATTTATATATTTATACAATTATTTGTATATTGATATATAATTATATCTGTTTATTTATATATATTTTTTGTTATATTTTTTTATTCATATATTAATATATATTTATAAGATTAGTTTTAAATACATTTATAAAATATGTTTTTGTGTGTGTTTATAAATAAATAAATAAATACATGCATATATACAACACACACACATATTATATATGCGTATCTGTAAGTATAATTATACATATTTATATACATTTACATATATTATATATTAATATGTATATACATATGTTAGAATATATAGATAATATATATTAGTTTGTTAATACAGACACACTAATATATATATATAGACACACATTATATAGGTATATAAGTATTCATATATTTGTATTTTAAATAAAATAGATATTAATTTTTATTTAGATTATACTTATATATTGAGAAATATATTTTATATGTAAATATGTTTAATTATTTATTTATAAAATTATTTTTTTATGTGTGAATATATAAAAAATATGTATATATTGTTATATATTTGATTATAAATAATAGTACATTATGAAAAATGATAAAATTTCAAAACCATAATATCAATGTGAATGTAATCCCTAGGAATAAATTCAGTCCCTGCTAAAAAAAAGGCAAAAAGACCCCCTTAAACGAGACTGAAATTCCATCGAATGTTAAAAGATTTGGATACATTGACTAAAAACTCAGTTTTGGAGGCTTTCTTCACCTTTTTTTGTCTTGAAAAATGTGACAGAGGATTCTCCTCTGTCATTAGTGCATAGAGCTCATCGTAGGCTTCGATTTGATATGTGGTAGAGCTCAAACGGACACCTAGATCAAAAGTTATGGCCGTTTGAAGTTTGAGTTACGTTTTCAACTTATTTTAGATCTTTTATTAATTTTTTGATTTTGTGTCTTCAAATTGTTACTAAATGATTATTACTCGATAATAATTAGAAAATTATTAATTAATAATATTTTTTAAAATATTTTATAAGTCATTTTCACTAAATATCTTATATATTAAGTGTAAATGTCTATTTATACTAATCTAAAACACATTTAAAAAATATATATTATATTTATATCAATATAAATATATTTATATATTAATATGTTATTTTTAATATTTTTTTTGAAATATGCCTTTTATCAGTGCTAGTAAAGAAAACGCTAATAAAGTTCCCCCTTTATCAGTGCTACTAAAAAAAGTGCTGATAAAGGGGGTCCCTTTAACAATGCTAAAAAAAGCGCTGATAAAGAAGGTACATTTATCAACGCTAAAAAAACACTGATAAAGAGGTACTTTTAACAACGTTTTTAGCGCTATTAAAAGAATATTTTATCATCATTTTTTCTTAGCGTTGATAAAATTACCCCCTTTATTAGTGTTTTTTAGCACTGTTAAAGGGTGACGCTGCGTAAAGCTGTTTCTGTAATAGTGCACCCCATTGGTGCCTCCATCAAGATCCTCAACATCATCATAGTATGACTGCATCTTTTCCCTTTGACTGGCCCTTGCCAAAGACGATGCTAAATATGTCATCGTTCAGAACCGACTTCTGTCTAAACACAACTGCTTTCTTGTTCCCCTACAATATCTAATGGAAGTTAGAGTAATGAAACTTTAGTATTCATTTTTTTTCTTCAGAAAATCAACTTTAATATATTCATACCACACTTCTTTTTCTGTTGTCACACATTATCGATCCGGTCCCAACCGAAACTAGAAATATTCAACAGATCATACATAATGTTGTAGGTGTTTTGTAATGTATTTAAGCAAGATTGGATGCAAGGAATAACTTTTATTCCACAACCAAACCCTGGCTTCTCAAGCATATTTTCCAATTCTCTCAAATGTCCAAGACAGAATCCATTTTCAACAACAAAATGTCATGTTTCCCGCATGGATAACAAGCACTGAATCAACATATCATCTTCATCACCAGTCCAGATGTGAGCCTTTGGCTTTGAAGACTGTGTTTCCATCTTTGACAAATTTAAATTAATGTTCAGTACTTAAATAAAAACCATAAAAATCACTACCTAGTGGGCTTCTAGGTCGTCGACCATCCCTCTATTCACTTAGATGGCAACGTTGTCCATAATATGGTGCAAGAAAACCTTCACAATTTGTGTACCTTGCATTAACCAAATAATAATGCCCTTGTGGAACAATGAAACCTTTTCTATGGTTTATTGCATCATGCAAAACCCTCCCATCAGGCGGACCCTTCCTATCTTGAAAGTACATAAATGAAATATCCATCATGTGTAATGATAGGTGTTCAAGTTAGACAGAGGGGGAAATCAAGAGTTTATGTTGATTCCTTCTAAAATAATGAGCAGAATTTACAGTAGAAAGAGGAAAGAAGAAGACTAGGAGAAAGGTAGAAGAAATAGAAGAGGAGAAGAATCCTGTGGAGTCGCTACACCACTGGGCCGAGACCTAACCCCCTACTGGTTCCGCTGGAAGCCAGTTCCCAAATTTCCAAATCCAGTCCCCTCCACAACCCACTGCTTCCCTTATTTAAAGGCTGTATTGGAACCTTCTAGAGAGTCAACTTACTGCTATAAATGACAGTTGGAACCTATATAATAGCCTACCAACAACCCCGCTAACCAACATTTATTGTATTTACAACACTGCCCCCTGACAGTCCCTCATTATTCTACTTGCATTCCTAACATTGCCCACCCTTTAAAATCCACCTTTCCCTCAAGGTGGAATTCAACAATTGCATCTGTAGCAGCTTATGGAACTCCCAGATTTCCTCCTCAACCGTACGGTCCTTCCTTGGCCAATCTCATTCCTATGCGGCATTTCACAATCCTCTATCCCTTCCTTATGGGTCCCAACATCTGTGGACAGTAG
Source organism: Viscum album (assembly GCA_963277665.1). Taxonomy (NCBI): domain Eukaryota; kingdom Viridiplantae; phylum Streptophyta; class Magnoliopsida; order Santalales; family Viscaceae; genus Viscum; species Viscum album. Next base: position 1,714,642,033 of record OY728125.1, read on the forward strand.
TAGTGGAGAAATCTGCACCTCCTCCAAAGTAGTTGTAACAACAGGGTTAGTCCATCTTGGCTACTCCTGCATGCATGCGTTCCTCATAAGAACCGCTTGGACAATTGCTTGTGACGCAGACTTAGGATTCTTGTTAGGACATGCTTTGATAGAAAAAACCTCACCTCGTGTGAGCAGTACTTTTTGTTTGCTACCAGAAAATGCAAGTAGTCCCACTTGCCTGGCCATAATACTCATTCCAGCCCTCAGCTCGCCTTCTCCCACGTACAACTCGCTGTCTACACAGGTCTTCGAACCCGGAACTTTGCTTCCTGAGCTACGGTTAACTTTACTATAGCTTGGATTGGAACTCACCTCTTCATTTTGTACTGGATTAGACTCCATTTTCTCCACACCAATCTTTCCTTGCTTGGTCTGAAAAGTTTTCAAGACCACTGGTCCATCCTTTGATTGCCATATCCGTTTCAGTTCATGCTGCTTAGTTCACCACTCCTGCTGCGTCGGTCTGATCTCCTCTTGCATAAGGTTTGAGAAAGTAGAAGGTTGATATCGTACAGTCACCTCCCATTCATGTTGACAAACATGAAAAATCAGACAGTGGTTCTGTGGCCGACAACTTCCTTCCTACCGCTTTAGCTGTTGTGTTGGACTTGTCTCTTCCTCTACCCATTATCTATGATTTCCCTTTATCAACAATCCATCTAAAAAGCTCCGACATTTGCTTCGTGGGCTGGTTCATTATCATCATCATCTCCTGCATATGGATCTCCAAATGTTGTTGACCAATCTTCTATTGGCGTAGTCCAGATTGCAGTTCTTCGACGAATGCCTCTAATGCAGTTAAACAACTCTCCATACATGTTGCCTTCGAGCTACTGCATCTACTGCATCTATTTCATTTGTTGTGCCTGCAGGACTTGCTCCTCCTATCGTGCCTATAGCACCTACTGCTCCTCCTGCCATGTCTGTAGCGCCTGCTGCGAGTCGACTTCCACTACTGCGTAGGCAAAATTTGTTGCGCCAACATCGTAAGCTCCTGATCAAAACCTATCCGCCATGTGATCAAGATCCTGTTACTCCTCTCCAGAAACTCTCTCCAATTTCTCTCAATGAAAGCACCAAATTGATAGGTGCTCGAGTTAGAGAGAGGGAAATCAAGAGTTTTTGTTGATTAATTCTAAAATAACGAGCAAAATTTATAGTAGAATTAGGAAAGAAGAAGAATAGTAGGAGAAAGGTAAAATAAATAGAATAGGAGAAGAATACCATGGAGTCGTTGCACCACCGGTTCGAGGCCTAACCCCCTGCTACTTCCGCTGGAAGCCGATTCCCAAATCCCCAAAATCTAGTCCCCTCTACAGCCCACTGCTCCCCTTATTTAAAGGTTGTACTGGAACCTTCTAGAGAGTCCACTTACAATTGGAACCTCTATACTAACCTACTAACAACCCTGGTAACCAACATTTATTGTATTTACAACACCTCCCCTGACATTCCCTCACTATTCTACCCACATTCCTAACATGTACACACTTCTAGCATATTCATTGTAGCCTTTCCCTTTTTATTTCTGTATCTTGCATTGTCACCCATTGGGACTTTCACTTTTATATGTGATCCGTCCAAATCATCTAGACAATTATTTAAAAAGGAATAAAAAAAGAAAGTTTCAGGATATACATGCTACTGAAATCAATATGACATATGTATTTAAAATATAATTTGAACGATATTACCTTGAAATATTTCCACTTCCCATCATTTGTATCATGTGGGACTGGTTCGGGGACTTCATAAAAAATTTTCCAACAAGAATCATAGCATTTAAAACATCATGAAAATGTCTATTTATTGTTTTACCAGATATACCAAAGTTAAATTGTATAACTATATTATTCACATGATGTGCAAGGTTATGTAGAAAAAATGACACCTGTTCATCTATAAGCATATTTTTTTCGCTACCAAATCTCCCTCAGTATCAAGTAAGCTTCAAAACTTATAAAATGTTTTTCTATTCAGGAGAAGTAGGTTATAACATGTGATGCCACTACTATAAGCCAACCCTTTCAAATACTTCCTCCTTACATAAAATTCAACAATATAGGGCTCAATACCGATGTAATTCTTCCTCATTGTGTAAGCTGTACATATAATTTAAAAAAATGCTTGTACTGTGTGGTTCTTACATGTGAACCAATGAAAAAATTGACCCATTTCCTCCCTTTCTTAAGATGACATAAATATATGATAGTAAATAAGGAATTGTCAACAATTGTGAAACCAAAATAAACCAGAGTAATATAAATCTTTGACTATAAGTATTGACCAATTAAAATTCCCATATAAACATAAACATCACTAGAAAACATATTGTATAAAATTATATGACTATGTTGGAAAATTAATCACAAAGTAGATACAATGCAACACTTCACACAATAATTAACTAGAAGTAACTACATTATGGATGAGATTTTTCATGTACACCAGCCCTTAAAAAATATTTTTAAGCAATTCATTAAAGGGAAGAACAAACATGACCCACACGTTATATAAAAATTTAAAATGGATTTGGAAAATTATTCAAAAATAAGTGAGGAAAATCCAACAAGAATGACTGGAAATGATACTGAAATCAATTTATGAAAAACAAAGCTGACAGATTAATCAGATTTTTTCAAATGCAATATTGAATAGAGGATTTCCAGGAAAATCAAACAACTCACTTTGGAAACCATTTGAGAAAGGCTTACTTTGGGTATAACTCAGTCTAGTAGATAAGACGTACTGAAGTTTGTTGTCGTGTGAGGATATGATGCCTGTGGTGGTGCAGTGGATTCCTTATGACACTACAATGGAGTTGTGGGATCATATTATGAAAGAGAACAACAAGCGGTGCTACAATGGAGTTGCAAGATTAGAATACCAGAGAGAGAAACAATGTTCAACATTGCAATGGATTTATGAGATCGGAATACCAAATAGAAAAACAAGATGCTACAATGGAGCTTCGAGATCAGAATGCCAGAGACAATGATAATGATCATGCATCTTGGTTCCCAACTATGTGCATGATTTAGGAGGGATATATTCAGATTTTTCAATATTTACCAGGGATATTTTTGTCTAAAAATATATATTTCCATTGCCACCGTCGTGTTCTATCCCCCTACAAATAGAAGAGCAGTTCCATTGCCATTTCATTGTTTAATAGAACCGTCAAAAAATATAGTTCCTTTTTTGTTTCCCTTTCCTTAGATCCCTTTACTACATACCAAAGGAGGCCTAAATGGAGAAGAAAGACCTTCCACTACCTTTCCAATCAAGAATGATTTAATCCAAAAATATTTTAGGTGAAATACAAAAAGATATTTTGGAAACATTTCAAAAAGTTGAGATCAATATTCCCCTATAAGAATCTCTCAAACAAATTCCTAAGTATTATAAGTTCCTCAAGGGGCATTTCACCAAAAAAGAGGAAGATTAAAGGGAATGAGAGAGTCAAATTGGGAAGAAGTGCCTCAGCTTTGATCACACCACAACTTCCCATAAAGTGTCAAGATCCCAATGACATTTTCTATCCATTACACTATTGGTTCCATGATTTTCTTTGATGCTTTATGTGATTTAGATGTTTCCATAAATGTTATGTCTCACATAGTTTTTAATTATTTACTGATGAGATAATTAAATCCAATAAGAGTGGTGGTATAACATACAAATAGATCTACAACCTTCTCTGTAGGAGTCCTGAAGGATGTGTAAGTTAGAGTTCAAAATTTGATATTATTAGTAGAATTTTATTTGTTGAACATGGAGGAAGATGGTGCACCATCCCACTCACCCATTATTTTGGGTAGACCCTTCATAAATACAACTAATACAATCATCAATGTACATGAAGGAACCCCCACCATGGAGTTTGGAGAAAACATTGTCCACTTCAACATTTTTGACTTCATGAGGCACCCTTTAGAGGATAATTCCTTTCTTATACTTTACCACATTGAAGTGGTTGATCCCAATGATGATCTAGATATGTTCATGAAATATTATCCTAGGGAAACACTTAATGATTGAAAACTCCATGGATAAGGGAGATGCTCAAAAATATATAAAATTTGTTTTTAGATTAGAGGAACGGGTAATCCCTAAATTCCTTGAGGGATTTTATTATTTATTTAATAATGAGGAAGCTTATATGTCATATTGTGTGCAGGAAATCCAATCTATATAAGTGAAAAATCCTAATCCAATTTCATATTTAGAGAATCCTCTAAATCTAGAATTAAAATTATTTCCCACTGATTTGAAATATGTGTACTTAATGAAAGGAGAAATGCTACTAGTGATAATTGATAATAACCAGTCCACAAACCATGAATGTAAATTGATTGAACTTTTTAGGGAAAATGTTAAATAAATCAGTTGGAGTTTAGGTGACATTTCAGGCATTAATCCCAAAATCTACAAGCATAGGATTCTACTTGAGGAAAATTTCATACCTTTTAGGCAGCCCCAAAGGAGGATGAATCCCACTATAATGGATGTTGTTAGGAAGGCAATAAAGAAACTTTTATAAGAATACATCATTTATCCCATTTCAGACTCACAATTGGCCAGCCTCATTCACACTGTTCTCAAAAAAATGGATTGACCATAGTAAATAATGGGAAAAATGAGTTGATACCTGTTTAAATTTTGAATAGTTGGAGAGTTTGTATAAATTATAAGAATTTGAATCAGGTCACTAGGAAATATCATTTACCCATTCACTTTATTCACCAAATGTTGGAGATATTACGAGACCAAACTCACTATTATTTTCTAGATAGATTTTCAATTTATTTTCAAGTACCCATTACCCTATAGGACTAAGAGAAGACAACCTTTATATGTCCCTTTAGAACATTTTCTTATAACAAGATTCCATTTGGATTATGTAATTACCCTAGTCCATTTTAGAGGTGTATGATAAATATGTTTTCTAATCACATCGAGGACTTCTTGGAGGTATTTTTTTGATGAATTCACATTTTTTGGATATTTTTTTGATCATTGATTGAAAAACCTGGATTTTTTTTTGAAAACTAGAATTGAAAAGAACTTAGTTTTAAACTTCGAAAAGTGTTGCTTCATGGTAGAAAAATGAATATTCTTTAGGATTATTAATTCACAAAAAGGTATTAAGGTGGATAAATAAAAAATTAAAGTGATAAATTCTTTACCTTCTCCAACTTGTGTCAAACATGATGGATATTTTCTAGGAAATGCATGATTTTATAGTAGGTTCATCAAAGACTTTAGTAAGATTGCTTTTTTCCCTTTCCAGGTTACTTTTGAAAGATAATGAATTTGATTTTGATGCTGATTACAAGGAATATTTTGATGAGTTGATGAGGAGATTTATCACCCTACCCACTAAACTATGAGAAACCCTTTGAGTTAATTTGTGATGTTTCCAACCATATTGTGTGAGTAGTTCTGTCCCAAAATATTGAAGGGAAATATCAAGCCATTGCTTATGAATCTAGGATACTAGATGTTGTTGGAGGTACCAAGGCATTAAACAAAAGTATGTGGATTGAGGATTTAGAATTTTTCATCATCGATCGACGTAATCACATCATCGTTGGTGAAGCATTACTCTGAAAAAAAGCACGAGGATCTCACGTAATGAATTTTAAGCACAAAAAAAATACTTGGTTCACTTTGAAGCTGTGCTCGACATATGCTTGTCATCGGTGAGTTTTTCTTGAAGGAACTTAATTCAATCCCCTATAGATTGTCCACACGTTCTTTGAAATTTTACAGGAGCATCGACCGTAAAATTTTGGGTGCTAGCGTGAAGATCTGACGATGACTTCGATGTCCCAACAATCACCGCATTGATGTTCCTTCATTCCTTGAAGGAGAGATCAGTCCAGTTGCTTGGACCAAGATATTCTCTCTCTAGGAAGTGAGATAGAAGATAGAAGCTCTCATTTCTTTCACAGTGAATAGTTATCGCCATTAAATTCTCTTCATTCCTTTTATAGTGAGTTTCCAAAATACCCAAAAAGGGTCCCCAACCCCCAAATATTTATTATTCACTGTAAACGACGTATTATGACTTCTTTACTGAGTCATAAATATCATTTATATTTTTATCACTTTATTATAATATAATAAATATATTACGTGATAAAACTGAGCTATTAAGTCGACTCATCATTCCTACAAATATTAAACGAACTTTGAATATTAAAATAATAATCATTCGTACAATGTTTTACATGTATTTAATTTAATACTTGTAAATATATTTATGAAATAAATTCAATACTGATTATTATAAACCTGAATAATAATGAATTTATTTATTCTTTGGCGATCATATATCATCGAACATATCTCGAACCTTATGGTGGGGTCCACCATATCCTATACTCCTATTCATTAGAACATGGTAGAATTTTTAATACACTATTGTGTTTAATCCTCTATGACCTTATCTCGATAGCATTGAATACTATTCATTGGTTAGGAGCAGAGTCTAGCAACCCATCAATTCCCCTAAATAGATAAGGAGTAGTCATAACAACAACAACCTTCCTACAATCTCTTTGTTTTACGATATCTCATAAATCATGATGCATATTTTGTTTCATTATCCTTTCTTGCTTTATTATTTGTTGACCTTCCTGGATGGACTTACCTTTTTCTATAATGGCCATGCACTACTGGAATCTTACCCTATACCCATGGTTCTAAGCCGTGGGTATAGCCTAGAAAACCATGGGTATAGGCTATACCCATGGTTTATAACTTTGTCTTCTTCAATTTTGTATTGCCTTCATAAATATTTTTCAGCTTATCCCAAATACCTTTAGTAGTGGAAACACCCTTCACTCTTAGAAATTCACTTTTAGAAAGTGATGAGAGTAAATAATTTTTAGATCTTCCATCATTCTCAAGATTCTTCTTTTAAACAGATGCGATATGAACTTTTTCATCAATAGGAAGAAATCCAACTGTTGTAGCTTCAAGAACATCATACCCAAGAGACATAAGATAAGACAATATTTTATCTTTCCAGATATGATAGTTCTTACCATCGAAGACCAGAATCCCCTTACTATTCACATAATTCAAATTTTTCATCACAACTTCTCTTCAAAAGTTCAACAAATAGTAAACTAAGGGAACCTTTGACTCTAATACCAATTGAGATTGCCCAGCCAAGATCAACATCTCACCAAGATGGGGAGGGGGTGAATCAATGATATCTTTTCCTTTAAGTTTCCTTCCTTTTGAAACAATATTTACCTTCTGTTAAAGAGTTATCACCTTGCTGAAAACAAAACAATCACACATCCACATGAACATAAGAATTTACAAGGTTCACTACTTAACAAGAGTAGCTACGTCCTTGGTATGGTTTAGAAACAATCCAATACCACACAATCCACTAGAAAACAATCCTTTTGTGTGGATACAACAAGTAGGATATACCCTTACACTTGGGTAATACTATATTCAATACAACAGTGCATATGATTTAAGTAGCATGAAATGATGTAATATAAGTTTGTGTAATAAGTTAATAAACTTTCACAAGTTGCTTTAAAACATATTACTTTGCTTCCTTGTCAACTTCTACAAATAAAATCTTTAAAAAAATCTTCACTTTCCTACCCAATAGTAGGTAAGAGCTTCTATGGACTTTGTAATGATACTCATTCCAATACCTCGGTCTGATTTCTCAGTCTGATTGCTCAGTCTGGAAATATAACTCTTCCAGAATACTGCTAAAACAATTCTGAAATGATTCTGTATCAATCTAGAAATCCCAGTTCGATTGCTCAGTCCAATCCGTAAACTCTAGATATAAACTTTCTTCTTATTCTTGTTCTTCTTCTATTCAGTAAAATTCCTCAAGAAATATATATCTGGAAAATACTTCTCTATAAAATCTTTTAGTTCTCCACCTTCTATCTTTATCCATGAATAATATAAGTATAGGAAAGTACAAAGTACTCTCCTCCTTTAATAGGTGCACCAAAAGTGGTTTAGGTGAGAATCTGAAAAGTTTTCCCACTTAACCAAATTTCACAAAACTTTAATTCCCCTTAAATTTTGGATACATATTTAACTTATTTATCGCTTCTCAAATCTTTTTGATTCTTATCAAAACTTCTCAAATATTCTGAAAACTTCAGTTCTCTTCGGATATTCTAACCATTCATCAATCCAATTCTGATTGTCACTCCGATTTCCTCATTAAAATCAAGACATATGTTAAATAATAGATTCTTTATTATGTTTCTCTTAATCAACTGAAACATATGAAAAAATAAATGTCTTTTCATTAAAATTCATAGAACCAACCGAAAACAAACTGATCATTCTGGTGCTATGAACCAACTGATGGATACAACACTTTGAAACCATTCTACCAAAAACATTATTGCTACTTTGTTAGACTTAAATAAATTTTATTTTTCCATAAACATAATCAAAACTTCTAAAGATTCATACACTTCCATTTGTACTAGCTTCAAACACTTCAAACACATTTTCAAAACCCCCTTGAAAATACTTACAAAATTCTCCAAACAAAACTCTTCTTTTATTTAGACCAATTATTCTGCATCCGATGAAGTCCAGTGTCCAATGAATTTTATCGGTGTCAGTATCCGCCTGATGAATCAGTACCTATCTCATTCAGATGAATAAGTGTCACCTCCAGTTTGATAGTCAACACCACATGTTGTCCGGTGACTCTTGACCAATTTGATAAAAACACGAGATGATTCTTCTTTAATTTTTGACCCAATTGAAAACAATTCAATCTGATGAAAATTGGAAAACTACATTATTGATTGATCTCTGATCCCTTTTTGCATAGGTCCCGAAAAACTCCACTTTCTTTTCTTTTTCATTGGTTCCAACAACTCACAATAAATACAATCTTATTTAACAAACTTTTCTACCTCCAATTCCATTTTTCAACCATTACTTCATTTGATGATCGGTGTAAGAGTTACTCTGATGATAAGTGGCACAGAGAGTGCGATGGACCATTGTTAGCAGCAACTTCTTACATTTTATGATTATTATACAAAAACTTCCAACATTCATAAAATTCTTTATACAAAGATTTGTATCTCATGACTTATTGGTCTAACTGAAAACTAGCACCTTCATTTTCTCAAATTTTAAACAAAAATTCATAGCCTTCAAATAATCCCATGTCCGATGATCTCACACTAATGAACTGAGACTGAAAATCTTTGACTTCAACAACTTCCTTCTACCACAAACTTCTACTTTTATAATCAATTACTCATGAATTTAAAAATTTTTAGGATCCGAATAACATCATTTAAATTACATTGGAAAGTATTATAACTTTCCATCCTTCCAACATCTTTGTTCTTTCTAACCATACTTCAATATGATTGGCAACACATGTTCCCCCCTTTACTTTATAAGGCTTATATCAGAAGTTTCACAAATCATTTATGATATTTGAGAAATAAAAAACATCAAAGCATCTTCAAATTTTCATCGAATCCATTCTAACTCCAATACACTTCCTCATTACGATCAAATTGTTCATTTTGGACCCAAGATGAGTTCGATAAAATTTTTATCCTAGAAAAATTATTCACAACCTAATGAAATTTCTTAAGCATTTTGTGTCTGATCACTTGAATACGATGGTGAGTCTAATTTTCAAATATTACAAAGTTAATTTATTTCTTTTATCTTTGACAAAAAAAGACAATAATTTCAGTAAAAACTTCTTTCAACTTCAAAAAAAAATATTCCTACCAACTTGGTCTCAACAACTAAGATATGGGATTCTCACTTATGAATTTGTTTAATGGATGATCATCAGGTTGATTACTTTATCTATATTCCCTTCCCCACTGCTTGAGGAAGATGGGTGTTCTTGTTTGCATGTTTCCTCTTGGTGGAATCTTAGGATAGCTTTCCCTAGAGTACTTGGATCATGGAATAATTCTAATAATGTTTAATAAATGTTTAACCCATGGGGTTGGTTGATGTTGGAATGAAAATGAGATATTAATCCCAATAAAGTGTGGACTTAGTTTGAGTTATGCCTAGAGGGCATGGAATTTACTCTGATGATTAATGTAATGTTTAAGGTGAAATAATTTTGATGGTTAATTAATGGCTAATGAACTAATTAATGTAAGGAAATTATAAAAAGGAAAGAAGTAATTAATGTAGCTCTTTTAAATTATTATGTGCTTATAGGATATCTGGTATTAGCAGTGGCAGATGAGAGTCTGAGCGACATTAGCTATAGTTGAGTTTAAGACTAGGTTATTCTCATAGTTTTGTTGTGAGCTATATTATATCTTGTATATTATATGATTTTGTACACTGATTCAACCATTTTGGTTAGGGAGACTGACATCTAGTAGACTATGGGAGGGTGTTTTCCCCAACATCTAGGTGGGAGGATGGATGGCCGACTACCCCCTCTAGCCTCACTCTCTTCTCTTAGTAGTTACTTGTGCTGGTATACACGATGGTTAGTTTCCCTATATATGTGTACAGGGGGTTGTGATGTCTTGTAGTTATTTTACACCCATGTATTACCAAACATAGTATCCAAAGGATTATTATAGGTATGATGTATATAGGTTGTGATGGTTTGTGGTACTTTACATAGTGTATGGGCTGTAATGTTTTGAGGTATATTACCTGATGTATGATACATGTCATACAAGCTGTGGTGACTAACAGAAACTAATTCGTTACTATATATGGATATGTGTATGGAATAATGTGACAATGTGATGCACGAGGTGCATGTTGTGATTCCTTACCCATGTGTCTTCGGGCTGACTTATTTTGGAGAGAGATGGCTCACGATGTGCAGTATTGGGGAAGAGTGGAAAACTAGTGGGGAAGTGGTAGTGGGGTACCCTTGGTATTTCATTATTATATTATATGATCTCTTGTATGTGATAATTGGTGAGAGTATCCATGGTGAGACTGAGAACGTAGTATACCTGTTTAGGTAATGAGTTAGTTTCACTATTGTTCATTGTGCTTTAACATGTTTTCTTTATCTTTTACATGAGAGACTCTGGGGAGGATCATACTGAGTATACTATTATTATCACCCTATATATATATATAAACTATTTTCAGGTCATATATATCAAGTTGGAGATTAGGCTGGATATTACTAGTTCATGGTTTTGCAGGAGCTATTTGGGTTTCATGGTCAGTGTCGTCTTTACCTTTTTGATACTTATAGTTTTCCTTTTAGTTGTTTTAGTACTGTATGGCATTGCATGTTTGCACTTGGGATATATATATTTGAGTAGGTTTTGTTTGGTGTATCTTTCTTACCTCTCTCTTCTGAATGTTCTCTTAGAGGGTAATGCCTCCCATATGCATGTTTATTGTACTCTCGATGCTAGTCGCCAGGGGTACACTTTGAGGGGAGGGAACTCTGACAGGAAGTATGGGGTAAACCACATAACACCAACAACCTAACATCCCTAAAAAAATGGCCAAGCTAAATTTTCCAATAGGGAGATCAAAGGGATTTTGGGGAAAACAATTAAACAAATCCTAAAATAATAGATCCGAATATTGAAATACACTTTATGGTCTTATATTACATCTTATAAAACCCCCATTGAAATGATTCCATAGAGATTTATTTGTGGAAAGAGTTGTCACTTACCCATAGAGTTAGAACCCAAGGAATACTGGGAAGTGATATAGATGAATTTAGACCTAGACAAGGATAGAAAAGAAAACTATATCTATAGGTTTTAGAAGAAATCAAGAGAGAATCTTTTGAGAATTCAAAATTTTACAAAGTGATAACTTGAGAGGCTCATGAAAAGTTAATTCAATAGAAATACTTCCATACAAGGGACCAAGAGTTTTTATATAATTCAAGACTTAAGTTGATTCTTGGTAAACATAAATCAATATGAGAAGTCCCATTTATAGTTACTAGTGTATATCCTTTTGGTAAAGTGAATATTACTAAATAAGGAAATGAGAAACCATTCACTGTTAATGGGAACATGATGATGATATATCTTGGAAACTTTCCCCAAGAACCAGTGGAGGATATCAAACTCCTTAAAATTGTTTATAAGTAATGAACCATATGGTTGTACCTCTCCTTAACACTTGATTGATTATTATGATTCCATTTAAAATATAATTTAAATGATGAATATGTTAGAATTAATTGAGGAAAATAAATCATTTAAGTGTGGGGTAGGGAACCTTTGTAGGTTAGAAATTTTCAATTTTTATGCTTTCTTTAAATTTTGTGTGTGTTTCTTTTTCAATTTTAGCATGTTTTGGAAACCTGTTGAGATCAATTTGAAAATCCTTTCAAATTTTGAATCCAAGTTAAGGTTGAGATACTAATTTTACCCATCTTCTCACCTTCAATGAATTCTAAAATGAACTTGTTTTCAAATTTTAAGTGCAATAATTTCATGAAAATACCATTGAGTTTTAAATTTTATACCATGATACACTACCCTACATTTGGAATCACTTACCTAAAAGGATTCCAAACCAATTTTTACATCTTATTATAATACCATTTTTCTTGGGAGAACCAAAATATTCTTGAATAACTATTAATAACTAAATAATCTAGTCAAAACCTTAGAGAATTTAAGGACTTGTGCTATATATGTTTGATTCATTCTTTTGATTTTAACCCCCCTTTATAATAAACTCTATTTCCAAGCCAACCTTTACATACAACCCTTAGAAACCATGAATTAAATTTTTAGACAACCACATTTTAATCCAAAAATCCCTATCTACCTTTCTTTAGAATCTAATGCATGATCTAGGTTGAATTCAACTGTGGGGGAGGAGTAAAGTGAACTGGAATGAGATGTTTTGAAATATTTGTTTGAACTAAAGTAATGAAGTGATGAAACTTTCGTGCTACTATTTTTTGAGAAAAATCATGCTAGGAAGGGTTGTAAGGTATACTAGATATCATCCAAGGCTGGTCATGGAGGTCTACCACTATTTTGAAGTGAAAAGTCCCCCTATTTTTCTCAAAAATAAAAATCTACATTGAATTCTAGATCTAAAGTCAACTAGACAGAACTGATAAATATGAGAGGAGATATAGAAGAAATTTTTATTACCACTAAAGTTATTTAAACATGAACAACCCTATAAGCCTAATAAAAGTTTGTAGTATAGTTGGAGTTGTAATGGATCTAAAATTTTCTTAACAATATGCCATAAAAGTGATATCCAACAAATTATATTTTGAAAAGAGTTGATGTTGTGCTTGGAGAAAGGCCATAGAACACATAAAAATTAAGAAAATACCTCATCATATGGGCCAAGGAAGACCTCAAACCTATTAAAATAAATTCAAAGTCCCTCTCTACCTTAAAGAGCATAACCAAATTAAAAAAATCACCATTAATCAAAACCTACTGAAGGAAACAAAGAAGGGGAATGTTTATTGATACTAAAACTAAAAAGGTGTGAACCATCCTATAAAAAAAATCAAGGAGGTGAAGATGAATCATTGGAATAGGAAGATAAGGGAGAAATCCATTCTTGAAGGAAACTAAAAACCATGACTTGTGCTCCAAACATAGAGCCATACCTCCTACATTTACCTATTTTTTTATTAAAACCCACCAAGGTTAAACCTGAGAACAACCATGGAAAATCCCTCATGATATGCACAAATACATGGCTCATTAGGTGGAGATGTAGAAACTCATAAAGCCTATGGTGAACCTTGCATGATCTTGGGATGATAAAATAATTACTTAAAATTCATACTTAAGTGTTGAGTTAAATATTTCTAGAAAGGCAGGTATAAGTGTGCATGGGGGGATAGAATAATTGAAAAATAATTGAATACACTTAATGAAGAAAATTTAATTAATATAATTAAGGATTCATGGTAAGAAGGGGAATCATGGTGTTAAAAAGGTAACTCACATCGACTATTGTTTAAATTATGTATGGGTAATCTTTCTGAAGAGTCATAAATACATAATATTTTATTGATATTCAATTCATTTTATTGCCTTATATTTATTTATTGTTTAAGTTATAATATGTTTTTGAATTAAAGTTTCAAATCACTTGATTGTGTGGATATTGTTTGAAATGACATAATTGGGTATTTAATTTACTTACATAATTTTTGGAATGGATTGCTATGGATTATTTTTTATCTTTCTATTATGAAGTCTTAGAGCATGGAATGTTATATTGGATTTCATACTCGATAAGATAACTATTAAAGAAAGTGGTGATTCTTGAGTGATTGTTATGGATTAATCTTCCATATTAAATCATAAATAAACAACAAAGACATAAGTGCATATGAGTCATTTTAGAAATGTGTATATGTCATTTTTCACCTATGTATGAGTAATATCCACATGCGTATGAGTAATTTCCTATATGTATGTGTGAATATGCCTTGATATATGTGTTATTTCCACCTATGTATGAGTGATCTCCATCTGCATATGAGTCATTTCCTCCGAATGTGTGAATCCACCTCTACGCATGTGTAATATGCCAGTGCATATGTGACATTCCGTTAAGAAAATTTTCCAAAGGATGATCAATTTTTTTTTTGGAGGACTCACTTGTGATTCAATCCAAGGCTTTGGGGTTCCACTTCATCATACATGAAACCAATTAGAGTATGAATCATGGATCGTAATATGTAAAATATTTTGATCAAGAACAAGGAAAGAAAGCTACTGATTTTTAAGAAGATTAGATTAGGTGGAGATTTGATGCTGTAAAGATGAAGGAAATTTTTTAAAAATTCCAAAAGAAAACATTTAATTGGATTTGATCACTAGAAGGAGAAGGAAGTCAGGGTTCTATAAAAATATGGGGAGGCCTAAGGAAGGAGGGGAGGTTCAGTCGAGTGTTCATTATGGAGAGTTTTCTGCTGCTGTAGATGCAATTTTAGTTTTTATTTTTTGTCTTATTTTAATGACTTCCTCTTATCCATTTATCTTTTATACCCTTTGAATGGAGGGGAAAAACTAGAGTGATTGGGGAAGGTAAGGTTTTCCTTTTGTGATGCTGGAGTCCTACACTTGACGAATAAAATTTTATTCTATTAATTGATTTTAGTTTTTAGTGATTGATTTACAGTTTTAATACAATTGTGTTTAAATTTTTTAAATTGTTAATTATTTATTTCTTAGGTTGATATCTTTTAATCCCCCTCTACCCAATGCAACTTGTCTACGAAGGAATAGGTTGTATTGGGTGGTGAGTGGCGAGTGTTCAATAATTCCTAATGCGTGTGTGAAGGCAGTGAGTTACTTATGAATTTCCTAGGAACACCAAAACTTGATTGGGTATTTACTTGGTAGTTTAGGATCAATATAATATTTCATTATCCTTGATAATTTTCACACATATAGGAATGAGAGATAACCAAGAAATAATCACTATTAGACCAGTCTCTAAAATAATCTTCTACTTGGAGTGTTTGATGAATCCATTGAAGAATATTTCACTTATCAATTGATAATAAGAGAAGAAAAACTATTTTAAAGACTATGATAACATTTAAAATGTAAATATAACCCTAGACCAATCACCCTTTTATCATATTATTTTCAAAATCTTGCTTCATTGATTTATATTATTTTTAAAACCAAGACAATTTCAAAAAAACACCCTTTTTCTTAAGTGAAGACTGATTTCTGAGCACTCATCTCTAGATAAAACCTTGGGTTTACCATGAATACTACATTTAACCTTGGAAATAATCAATTTTTCCACACCCCATGACAAGTGAAAGAAAAAAACCAAGCTGGACGTGCACTTAAACCTTGGAAAGACTGAATCTCACACACCACCAACAAGTGGATCACATCCATATATAGACATAATTTATTCAATAAAGAGGTATAGCATGGGATTCCAATGCATGGTGGCTGACATATGTTAATAAAAACATATTCCCACTTTTATTTTATAATTTTTGAATATTTAATTAATTATAACATGTATATAATTCTATAAATGAATCATCAGGATGATTCAAAGACAAAAAAACCAAGTAAAAGACATGACATAGGCAATACACTTGATATCCCATATCTTAAGACAAATATAACATATGATATAGGTATATCCATGCCCCTTATGATATGGATTAATCATACCCTACAACATGCATCTCATGAAAATCATGGATTATGATGTTGATCAATCATATAATATGATTGATATAGTTTTAGTGTATTTAAAATATTTGGTTGTTCTTTCAATATTTGATATATCTAGGGGGGGGGGAAGTGAAATTAAACTAAGTGGAATCATTTGTGATGAATGTTTTGATCCCTATGAAGAAGATATGGAAGGTATGTCAAAGTGAAATATAGAAAGATCAAAATAATTGTACCTGATTTTTTTTGTGAGGATGTTTTTTGATTTCTGGTTTAAGGAATTCCTAAACTACAAGAAATCCTTTAAAATCCATCAAGGATAACTCTTTCAAGACTGAGACAATGGTTGAGAAATCCTCAAGTTACATGGACATGAAATTTTATAATGAACTTTGATTTTATACATTGATATATTATACATTAGCTATATGAATGTATAATCCTTTGATAATACATCATTCATATAGGTATGAATTTGGTAAATGTGAAATTTAAAATGTTGGTAAATGCTAATTTTGGTTGACACTTCTATAAAAAGTGTTAATAAAATTTATTTTTCATTAGCGCTTTTTATAAAAATTATAATAAATTATAATATATATGATTTGTTTTTATTGATTTTTTTAATGTTTTTTAAATGGAAACTTTTAGTATCTTATATTAGTGCTTTAAAAAGAGTTAGTGATTTTAAATATTCTTCATGGGTTACTCTATACTAAGTAATATTATAGATTAATGATCCATTGTTGTATCTAAAAGAGGAACCCCTTGAAACCCATAGTTTTATGGATTTTTTGTGAGCGGATATACTCTTAAGGAGAGCGACATCGTAATGTATTTTTGTAGTCACCATAAAATATCATCCAAATTCAGGTTTCCCATTCTATAATAATCCATCAATATACCTAGAAATATTAAGAGTATATTGAGATAACAAGAATATGTTGATGCACAACAGCATTATGAAGGCCAAGAAATTCTATGGAAACAATTTTTAAGGTGAAAAAATAGGATGCATATGCTGCTTGTAACCTTCAAAGTGGTGTATGTTTTTTCAACTATAATTCCTTGACATCCAAAAATTTCACTCTAATTCTTTCCTCGATATCCTTTTTTTTAAATTTTAAATAAAATACTTTTTGATCAAGTGATAATCATAAATATTATGAAATTACTAATTCAAAAATTCCATATAAAATCCAACTCCAAATTCAAAATTCAAACCAAATACCAAGACCTTCAAATTCAAAATTCAAATAAAATACCCATCATCGCCTCGAGTCATGAAACATGAAAATTCTCAATCCACACACCCTGAAATGTGTTGCCTCTATTATCCCACTATCAACATCATAGATGTCATGGAAGATATCACCTACACATCAGAACATGCCATCACAAAAAAATAGAACCATCAAGAAACAAAACCATCAAAGACTCCATAATAGACACCAATGAGAGAGTCAAACCACCATAACCTTCCACTGAATAACTATTGAAATCAGGATAGAAAAACTAGAAGAAAACTACCCATGATCAAATGAACAAATACCATAAGAACTCACACCCACCTTTTCCCACTGAAGCTACGGTCATAATGAAACATATAATCAATGTTGAGGAAATGTGACTAGACCATTTCCACTATGGGATAGAAGGGTTGGCACCCATACCTAATAGGATCATTGGAAATGCCACCTGAAGAGATCTATAACAGAGGCCACCACCGATCAATTTTATTCTAATCTGGAATGGGATAGGAAAAAAATGAGAGAATGATTATCTCATCTGTCATAACACATACTCAATAAAAAAAATTAATTTTTTTTCTATGATGGTTCATTTGAGATAAGTTTCCATCACAAAAAGTTATTTTCAATGAGAATCCATTTCCAATATCCCATCATTGAAAATCATGTCGAAATTACTATTATTATCAATGGACCATCAATATTAATTTTAGGGGTCATATAATTTTTTATGGAAATTCTAATCCATAAAAAAATATAGTATTTGTAAAAAATTAACAACTTTGTTACTGTTTCCAACGTGCTTCGTGCCTGTGATCATTTTGAGTTGATGTAGACCTTCTTTCCAAAGGCAGGTGGTCACTTGGATTTCTCCAATGAGACTTTATAAAACACGTTGGCCGAGATTTTGGGAGGTCGGGTTCATTGCACCATTTTGGGGTGAGCTATTGCATAATCTGAGACTCTCTTATAGATTAAATACATATTTGTGAATCCTTTCTTAAATCCAAAATATAAGATAGGTTTCCCTCGTATCAACAATCAATTATTTAGCATGTGTTGATTTCAGAATCATCTTTATGTATCCGTGGTTCTTCATCGAAGGAGACATCTATATGTATATGAGGTTCTCCATAAATGGTACCCATTTATAATCATATTATAGATTATTATATCATTTATTATCAGGATGTTAGTTTTAAGGCACATAATTGGGCACTCTGGAATTTAACGTCATCCAGGAAAACAAAAGTTATTTTGATAGTGGGAGCGGACCCATGAAATGGGCTTCCTACATATCCTTGTGAATGAAATCAGAACCCATGTAGTTTAGTTCCACTTAATGGGACACATAAAAACTTTTAAGGTTATATGAAAAGGACCAAACTGTGTAGTTTAATTTCATGTAACATGGATATCCAGGTGAATGATGCCTAGTCAAGATCTACTGTGGGAATTACGTTGAAGCAAACCATAGGACCTGGAAAGAGTATGGCCTCCCAGGTTAGATATACCCTACTGGGGATATTTCTTAGAGAATATTAGGGTGATTTTGGAGTGCTAGGTTTAGACCTTAGTTAGGATTCCTACATATCCTATTTGGATGATAATCAAAGCCCATGCAATTTGGATGGTTGGGGATACACCAATAGAGGAGGTCCATTGAAGGAAAGAGGAAAATTCCTAAAATGAATATCCTCTCGATACAAGAATTTGATAGTATGGATGTTGTGATCATTACTAACATTTAAGCCCATGTGAGTCATGATTGGTGTGATAAACAAGAGGAAGTGGAAGATCTAACACACCACAAAATTTCCTTTATCCGCGAGTGGATGAGGTCAAGGATACAAAAGAGAGAAATGGCCTTGGGGTGCTTGTCTCTTCCCTGATTTTCATAAACAAATTCAGGAATTACACACCCATATGGACATGGAATGAAAGAAAGGTTTGGGTATTACTCTAGGAGAGATGACCTACTCCCAATTTTAGAGAATATGAGAGGAGGATAAGCCACCAGACCTCATCAAAGGGAAAGGAAAGTGGTTCCCCTCACTATCCGAAATGGGGAGGCCTTAAACACTAATACTAAGGTTGAGATCCTTTTTACCACATGAATGTATGATTGAGAACATTATGAGGACCTCCATTGTTAGGTAGGTTATCAGTATGATGTCATTTACTAAGGGAATGTATGATCGAGAGGGCACACTGGTGTGCCCTATACTCTGATCACACGTATATGGAATCTTTGGAAGATGTATTAGCTTGAAAGTTTAGGAAGGGTCCCATTTGGGACTTAACACTTTGCAGGAGAGGTTAATGGAGAGGGTTTTTTGAATAGTTTGCGTAGGGGTTGAGATAAGGCCGAACACTCTACAGAAGGGTACCGAGATTAAAAGACCACATTTCGCAAATTGTTTTCTATATAGTATGGTGGTGCAAAAAGATTTCATTCACACATGGTTTGAAAAATTATAGTCTACAAAGGACTTTGCTATACTTATGGCTATCCACAAAGGATTTTTTCTATTCATACCACTTATTATGCTATATGGACCAATTCTTACGCCCTTTTTACTATGCAATATATGGTAAATTATTACCTGCTGAAATCACTTTCTTGGACTATCTCTCTATTTCTCCGTTTCTCTCTCACACTCTATATCATGAATCTCACTAGTCCATGTGTGGGGTTTTTTATAGGGGTATGGATGTAACCACACTCCTGAGTTGATCGAAATAAAAACTGCCACCCACGATGGATTTTTGTTTGTGGGTGAACTCCTCACCCCACAAATGAGAATTCATTTGCAGGCGGCCTGAAGGTGACGCCTCACCTAAAAAATGAATTTTATTTTGTGGGGACCTAAAAATAATGTCTCACTCTGCAAAGAATTTTTTTTCAAGAGGGGGGGGGTATTGGAAATCACGTCTCACCCTGAAAATGAATTTCAGTTTACAGGGTGGGGGGGATATAACACATCAAACTACAAATGAATTTTCATTTATGGGGGAACTATGTGGAAGAAATATACAGAGAAACTATTTAAAGGTGGTATGTAGTATAGTGATTCACATAGAGAGCATGCTATGGGGAAGGAGAGATTCATTTGTTGCTATTTTTCATCTCCTTTGTGGTTCATGGTAGTTTACCATATTAATCTTCATGAAATAGCTTGATTCATTTTAATAAAACCATTTCTAAATGCATAAAATCCTTATGATCTTCCATAATCACTTTTCCAAACCCAAAAAATGACTCTGTTAGAATGGGGTCCGATCGGCATGGAGAGAAGTCCATTCCAAGGAAGAAATCAGTCTGACTGGATTCTTTTTAGGGTGTATGTGGACTTGGAGAAGGGTCCACACATATAAATAGTGTTATAATTGACTCATTTATCACTTTGTGAAATCTATCACTTTAAGATCAGTTAGATATTGTCCACATAACATCCCTCTTCGTATAAAATTTCCTTTGCAGAAGACCTTTCCTACAAAGCAAAAAATATCATCCACAAACTAGTATTTTTTGCAAAGTATTGATGAGAGACCTTTCCTTTTCAAATTGTTCCTTGAATATATTGTCCCCTCTGAGAGTGATTCTGAAGTAGATCGGGAGACTCTTGATAATTTCCACATCACCCGATAGATAGTGTTGATGAATATATGGAAACTAATTTCTTAGACCCCTATATCAAATCTACCATCAAAATTTCCCAAGCCACGCCACATGTTTTCTATTATTGGTTATGGAGGGGTTGAATAATTCACCATACATACCAAGGTAAAAGAGGTAGTCATTATCTGTGAGAGGGTGAGCATGCTATAGTATAAACTCACCACCGTGGAGTCTATAGCCCATTTTGCTGCAGCCAGAAATATTCTACTCAATGAGGCCTCTGAACAAGACGGAGTAACAACCCAATACCAAGGCCAAGTTGCAGAACAAAGGACCTTGGTAGAAAAACTCCATTAAAAGATATATTAGATGAATCAAGAATTGGATCGCATAGAAGCATCAACTAATGAAGATTAGAGGCTAGTGTAAGAAGCAGAGAAATCTAGGTAAGATTCCATTGATAGGGAAAAATCATTACAAGCCGACATAGAAATAGTGGATGTGGTATTGTTGAAGCTACATCGAGAAGTAGAGGATTCTAATCATGTAATGATTCATGTATTTGAATCCATAAAAAAATCCTTATAATAGAAAAGAATCATTTATATGGAGATTCTCCGAGTTAAGGATAATCTTGTATCTTCTTGACATATGAAATGAAAAAGGCATTTACTTTCAATCATCTATATCTTTGTTCCAGCTTCCCCTTGAAATTTTAAAATTAATACCAGAGTTGAATTATTTGTATTATTGTATTTAACTTTAAATAATGGGAATAAGAAAATTCTCTAATTTTTTAGATCATATTACCTTGATATGAAACTTGACTTTTTACTAGGTTTCACTCTGTGGGTTTTCTACTTGACAAGCATTACATCCCTTTTCATTATCAATTTAGGGTCTTGAGAGACCGATCAATGCAGCTGGTGTTTTAGGTTGAAAAAATTTGACCAATATTTGTGAAAGTAGTAAATCCAAACAAGGCTTGAAGGACATGAGTATGAAACACCCTACATAGATCTAACTCATGTGTAGGAAGAAAATCATTTTATTATTAGAACATATCCATAACTTGAGGAACATGTTTCAAAATATTATGTGTAGATCAAACTCATACAAAATAAATGAGGTATTAACATTCCGAGGCACCAATGGTCTGTGTGAAAAATATTTTTATATGGATGAAGCTCTCATGTAGGAAAGAAAGAGGACATAAAAAATGGTCCACAAGGTAATGTTTATAGCTAATAAAAATGATCCTATGGGCCCTCTAAGCTTACATGAGTCATTTTTGGTGTGAGTAACAAGAGGAAACTTGGGAAATCATTTAAATCCAAACAATAGTGCATGATAGGGAACATGTAGTGACATTTTCTCCTCAACTGGGTTTCATGGAGGGACATGATTGATGTCAATGAAAACCCATGACTAGGGCCTGATAACCATGGATAATGGATCCTTAAGAAATTATGGGACCCTTATATAGATAAAATTATTATACAAGGGAAGATAATTTTCATATTTAATTTCAGTATGGGGTTGGAATAATGTGAGTCTCAAAATCCAGTACCTGGTACCTTTTCATGGATCTAGTTCTCATGTAGGTAATAGGTCATATATAATTGACCATGCATCACACAGTTTAATTTCATTCTATAAGAACTCAGATGTTCTACAGTTTAGGGTCATTTTATGAGGACATTTCCTCATAGTTTAATGTCATATGTATTGGATGAGTGTCATACAGTTTAATGTTAATGTGATAAGAACATGAACCACATAGTTTAATGTCATGTTGTGGGGAAATATAATTGTTGTCTTTTAAGGTCACATGGATTTGACCAAAATATTAACGATTTTCCATTCTATGGTGATCTAACCAAGAATGTCCCATAATCCTTTAGGAATGAATATGGGAAGTTGTAAGATTTAATATAGGGAATTCCAGATCTGAAAAGTGATATGGGACAAGTATGCAAGGAATGACCGCATACCATGTTCGAAATGCGGTTTCCGACATAAATTTTTTAGGGATTACAGATATAGAAGTGGTCTCTCATGAGGTTGAACATGCCTCTGGTTGATAGGCCTCTTAAAGAAGACTTATACATAACAAAAATGGAGCATGTTATGCATAGACAAAACAAAGGTGTCCTCATAAATATGAAATTATATTAACGATGGACACAGAAAGATTATGGAGATTCATATTTTCTGAGATACAGAATTTGATTTGTGTAAGGAAGTCACCTGAGTATGGAAGGAGAATTTCATGTCAAAATTACTCAAGAATGGGGAGAAATATTTCCTATACAGTTTTGACCCATATGCAGGGGAGAGATATTTATTATATTGTGATTGAAACTAAGACAAAGGTTTTAGGTATCACTACATATTTCTTCAAAGTGAGAATCAAGCCACATGTAGTTATGGAAAATATTTACCCACAATAATTGAATTATTATGTGGGGATGGGGAATTTTTGTTTAAATATGGGCTCACTACCGGGGTGAGAACCTATACTGGACCCTCCTATACAGATATGGCTCGTATATAGAAGAGTGGGGGCATTTTTATATTGTGGTTGGACCAGGATGTAAGATATAGGTGTCACTATATATCTCATTCTGGTGAGAATAAAGCTACATGTAGTTCTTATAAAGAGGGGTGGTGGGAGACTAAAACCCAACATAGTGGTCCTCTTAGGAGAGCTCTATATATGTCATGAAAGAGACATCAACCATGTAATTTAATGTTATGTGACACGGACGTTTGGTGTTCCTTTTAAGGTTATAAATCTATGGCCATGTTAACCCTAATTTGAATTGATATGCCTTGATAATATGGGTAAATCCTTTACCAAAACTCCTAATCCCATGCGAGCTATTCTCTTTGTGAGAAACAAGGAATAACAAAGGTTTCTTTCATGACACAGGGGTGATTAAAAGCAAGGAAAAGAGATTTTTGTATCATGTGGTGGATCGACTAGGAGGTAAGATCTAGGCATCGCTATGTATCTAATAGAGGTGATAATCAATGTAATGCCCCTATTTTTTAAAATATAAAACTATGTTCGATAGTATATGAGATACACAACACCAAAACCAAACAAATAATGATTATTTAAATATGCCATTTTAACCCACACATTAAATTTGCAGATATGAATAGGGTTAACTACATTATGAAATATATATATATATATATATATATATATATAAATTTCCCACTAAACATAAATATATTTATAAATTCTTAGTAAATAATCACTCAATTTTTAGTAATGACATTTTATTCTTCAAAAATATGTTTTCTTCAAAAATGCTTTTTATTTATTTTTTAGAAAAAAATTTACAATTAAATTATAGAAAATTTAGAAAATGTATTTGATAAAATTAATATCATTTTTGAAATCATAATATCAAAATTAACCTAGGTTGAAATTTTAAGTTTTTCAGAAAATATTTATTTTTCAGTTAATAGTGAAAAATACAATTTTTTTTATAAAACTATAATTTATTTTGATAAATTAAGTAATTTAAAAGTACCATTATAATTTTAATTTTATTATAAAGTAACAAAAGTATTATTTAGTTATATTTAATCCAATTAATTACATTTAAATCATCTTTATACCAGATTTTAGTATAAGTTTATTTTTAGGCTTGAAAACACATTTTTTGAAAACTATTTTATTAAAATGCTTAATGTTTCTATTTTTAATTAATAAAAAATAACCCCTAATGGGGAATGATTTAAATTAAAAATTTGGATCATATATATATCATCATGAATTGTAATTAATATAGTGAAGATTACTAGTTATAGAGTTAATGCAAAATCATGTTTTACTTGAAAAATGCATTTTATTCAAAAAAACCACTTTCTATCATGCTGTAGGTTTTATTTTAAATACAATTATTCCACATCTATGAACTTATTTTGATAAAATTTATTCATTATTTTTAATAATCATATGTTAATAAGTTTAACTTATTTTTTGGATAATATAAATATTAACTGTAGTAAATATTTATTACCATGATAAAAGGAAAATAGGTTAATTAAGGGTAAAAATAATTTAAAAAGGACTAGAAAAAAGTAACCCTAATGGTATTAATATGTATATTTTCATTTCAATATAATAATTAGTATATTTATTATTATTTCTCTATAAATAATTAAGAATTTTTTTTGATAAAAAGTAGAATTTGATATGATAAAACAGAAATTGTATTTTTGTGTAATAAGAAATTTTAATTAAGACATTAGTTTTTAATGAATTAATGAATTTTCAAAATAAATTATATTTTAATAAAATAATAATATTAAATAATATTTATTAAATTTAAATGATAATATAATTTTTATGAAGTCAAATGTAATTGTTATAAGGGTTCAAAAACTATTATTGAGAAAAACCAACATTTCTCAATAAATGTTTATTCTTGTTTTAAAAGTGATAATTAAAATATTTAAAAAATTAGTTTGATAAATTAAATATTTTTTTTGGAATCATAACATCGAAATTATCCAACAGTGAATTTTTCATAATTTTATGAGATAATCGAATTTTTAGGTAAAAATTAAATACGGTATACATATATGATGTGTATCATGACATCATAATTACCCAAAAGTGATATAATAAATTCTATGAATTAAATACATGAACAAATATATATTTCAAATTTAAAATAATGTGATTTTTTGGTTATTTGATTAATTTTATAAAGCCTTTATGAATCCTTCAAAACCTATATTATATTTTAAGATTTTAAAATCATTTCTGTATGAACATCACTCACTTACACATCACCAAGGGTAATATTTTAATTCATTCACCCCATTTACTTATAAAATAATTAAATCCAATCCTATTTGGAAGAAACCATGTGAAAAAAACCATAAGAATGTTTGTGGTTTTGATTACTTTACTGTATAGAGTCCAAAACCCAGTTTGGAAAATAATAAATAAGTCCCCTCTCTTTTACTATATAAACACACCCATGATACCATTAATCTTCACTCAAAAACATTTTATTACATCCTTAGTTTTACCTCCCATATCTACAGTCCTCCCAAGGTTCCCCCAACCTCTCAAGAAGCTCCTCCCAAGTTTTTGGAATCACCCTCCCAAGATAATGAACTTCCAACTCTTCTTTTCAATTCCTGCACCTTTCTCATTTGGTTATATTGTAATGACCTTATAAATATCCCTCAAATATCCAATTTATTTTATAATAATGAGATATCATTTATCCCCTCTCATTATAGCATTTACCTAAGCTATTACTATGCCAAAATTTAGAAACAGATCCTCTGCTTCTCTTATTTATTCAAGTATATTATTCATTTTATGCCTTTTATTTCCAATTCATAATTATGGGATATATTTTTAAAAATAAATTTTACTTATATTTTGATATAAAAATGACAATATACCCCTTTCTCTCTCATTAAACCATTTTATGAATCTTTAAGTACTGTCGTCATGCTGCCAAAATTTCAGTGTGATTTTTCACTTCTAAAACATTGTATTGTGAATACCATCACTATTTAAACCCAAGGGTATTCATATAGACATACCTATACTACTTTTATTAGGGAATCCCATGTAACTATTCCACACTACTTGATCATGTAATTAAATGTGATAAAGTATGATCCTTTTTTGAATGATCTATGTGGCACACTTATGCATGTACATGATATGAAAGCGATGGATGCACCTAGAATTATATAGCGCTCCAATGAATTGAGTAATGTTTTAGTATCATGAGACATAATGTATGAGATTAGGGAGTGAAAATAATCTATTATGAAACTTTTTACACCATTTTATGACGTCTTGGCTGTTATCATTGACCTATGTTTATGATGTCATGTTTAAAGCTATTGCCACTTTCCCATGCCGCCTTTATGTTATCATGATATATCATTCCACTTTGTTCATGTTTATGATTTTCACCCTATTTATGTCCCATTTAAATACCTATTTTTAATATGTAATACTTTTTCATGTTATTCTTTGTTTATTCCCTTTTAGGGATTTATAGCTCACCCTTTTCTTTTGTATTTCCCCAAGTTATCCCATACATTTTTAAGAACGATAGAAAATTACAAGCATGTTAAAAAGGTTTTCAATAATTAAATTGTACCCCATGTTTTAAGTTTTTATGTAATGTATCTAATTACCCAAATAAACTAGAATTATTAATCTTATGGGTTTCATTAAGTGTATTATTATGTAATAAATCATGAATTAATGTGTAATAAAGACACGGGTTGTCATAATAAAGTTGTACATAGTTCTTGGTTGGTTTCTATAGTTTAATGTTGTAAAGATTTGACAAATGGTTGTGGAAAGATGTATTTTTCAACCAACAAGAAATAGACCCTATGTGAAGAGATGTCTCGAGGGATAATGGCTGGTGAAAAGAATCTTAAGAAGGAGGTAAATTTGTGGCTAGAACGAAGATGGGAGGTTTAGTCATCACTACACATCCTATATGAAAAAGAATTAAGACATATGTAGTTCTTAGAAACTGTGTAGTTTAGCATAATACAAAAAAGATGAAGGTTATCCATTTTCATGGAAACAATGACTAGTATAGGGAATACCGGGCCAAGGATGTTCCATCATGTTTCAAACATGTGGAAGGAAATTTTAAAACAAGATCTTGAGAGTTATTGGATCATGAGAGATGATATGGGACAAGTTAGTAAGGAATGAATGTAGACCATATTCAAAAAGCAGTTTCCAGCACAATGTTTTTAGGGTTTACTGAGGTAGAATAGGTCACTCCTAAGGATGAATATGACTCTAGTTGACAGGCCTTTTAAGAGAGACTTATGTAGAGCCAAATTGGGGCATGTTAAGCATAGTAAAAAAAATTTCTTAGGAATCTGACATTCTATTACCAATATCCAAGGAAAGATTATGAAGATATGAGTTTTCCCAGTACAAGGAGTATGATGTATGGAAGGAATGTGTCAGAGAACAAAGGAAGAATTTGAACTGGCATTAGAAATAGAATGTAGAGTTCCATGAATAGATCTGAATTATATATAGGGAATGAGAAATTTTTGTTTCCGTGATGGGCTCTTGAATGAGGGGACCTGAATTGAGATTCCCTACATGAAATGGGTTCATATATAGGAGTAAAGGGACACATGTTCCTCTTTTTTTTACTTAGTATGGGGTAGGTTAAGGGACCCTAGTTTCACTATGTATCCTATATGGACAAGAATAAATCCACATATAGATTTGAATCATCAAGACGTTCCCACAAGTGAAATGACCCATATTAGAGTCCCCTGTATATATATTTATTTGTATATATTAGAGGAGGTATATATTTTTTACTTTGTGTTGGGACCAAGACATAGGGTCTAGGCCTTAATACATATACCATTTAAGGTGAGAATCAAGCTACACATATTTCTCATATGAAAGATCCCTATTCTGGTCTGGCCCATATATAAGGAAGGGGGACATTTTTATATTACAACTGGACCCAGAATTAGAGATCTGGGTGTCACTACACATCCTATGATAGTAGGAATCAAGCCACACATATTTCTTTAATATGAGTGTGATGGGAGACCAACACTAAGGATTTTGATCCACTCAAGCTCATGAAAAAATATTACACAGTTTTATGTTGTGAAACAAGGAAGTCAACCATGCAATTTTTCATCATGAGGTAAAGATGTCATCATACAGTTTAACATATTTTTATTATTATGAAAGTTTCATCCAATTTATATTTATACAAAAAGGATGATATGTCATGCCTTTAAAATTTCATGTAACATAGACCAACTACGTAGTTTAACGTTGTGCAGTGGGGATGAAAAACCATATAGTTTAACATCATATGGTAAGAACGAAGGTTGTTTTTTCACATGAAGTATTTTATGATAAACCTTGAATTTTTAGGGGGCGTATGTATTCCCCATCCAATTTTATTAATGATTAAGATCCATTAGATTGGACATTTTGTATGTAATAAGGCCCCACTCACTTTGGTTCAAGATTTGGGGGTTTCTTCCCTTTTATCATCAAATTCTATTGTGCTAAAACCAATTATCCTTGAAGGAACGAATGAAGATGAACTTTTTATTGAAGGATAATGCTATCTGACTCTATTATACTTCCAAATGATGTAGGGTATACAATATTTTCTCATTGAGTCACTCTAACTCCTCAAACCACTTATGTGATTGTTCATCATCAAAGAGTTATCCAAATATAGCTATTTTGAGTGAGGTAGTTGGACTTTGATGGGTAACACTACCTCTATTACATAAACCAACGAATATTGGGTTTCTTGAGTAGCATTGTGGGTTGTAGTTTAGTTGACCCACAAGGCATAAAAAAGCATTTCGGTCCAAGATTTATTTTCTCTGTCCACCATTTTCTAGAGAATATTCAATAGAGTTTTATTAAAAGCCTCTATTTATAGATTTTCTACTACATGATAGCAAGAAGAAGGGTGGGATTTTATGTTGTACTCCTAGTACAAATTCTTCAATTTAGAAGAGCAAAATTTGGTGTTGTTGTCCATCAGTATCATGTGAGGGACATAAAATCTAGTGACAATGTTTGACTTCATGAAATTGATGATACTTTTGGTCTTGACTTTCTTATGAGGTATCACCTCAGATTATTTTGAGAAGAAGTTAGTAGTAGTAAGGATGTACTTGAACTACTTGATCATAGTTGGAGAGTATGGCCCAATAACATCTATTACCCATATGGAAAATGTCCAGAAGTATATATTTGTATGAAACAACTCTGGGGGTTGATGGATGAAGCTGGAGTGTACTTGGTAGGAATGACACTTTTTGATGAATTGTGTGCAGTCCTACATCATCGAAGGCCAGAAATATCAAGGCATCCTGATTTGGTGAGAAATCTTGGTTCATGAATAATGGGAACCACAAGCACCAATATGAACTTCTTACATGGTATTGATTTTCTCTCTATTAATGCATCTGAGGATAATTCCATCAAAGTTTAACTTATAAATAATATTCTAATGATTCGGGCTATCATAGAGGGTGAAATTGAATTCCCGTTGTCAGATCTTTTCTTTTCCTACTCTTTCTATTAGAAGGAACCCATTTTCGAGGTATTTTAGGATGTTATCATCCACCCATTTGCATCATTATATGGTTTAGGGGTAGAATTTATGTCATTGATCTCTTCCATGCCACTTTGAATAAATGATGATACTATTCTATGATGGGAGATGTTGATGAATGTTTCATCCTAATCCAGATATACTAAGACTAAAAAAACATTTGATAATACATCTTCCTAAGCATTTTTTTAATGCAGGACATGAGTTAGTGTTGGATCATAGGGGAATTATACCATAAACCCATGAACATGATTAAGTAGGGAGACCAAATCTTTTTTTATGGCATAATGACCTTTAATATACTTAATTTCCAACTCAGAACACCCTTTAATCCTCATGTAGGTCATCATTATTTTCAAAGCCAGCTCTAATCCTACAATGAGGTCTTAGTATTCGACCTCATTGTTAGTGAAACCTTCTGATATCAGAAAAGGATAAGTTAGAACTTCATTTATTAGATAAATAAGAATAAATCCCAGCCTCACTTTGTTGAACTTGGTTTCTTCCATCCTCTTTCCATTTGGGCTTTTAGATGAACCATAAAAGTACATTTCTCGCATTCAGGTAGAGTCTTGAATGGAGAATATTTATTCATCTGGTAGTTCAGTACTCATTGACACTTCTTCCAAAGAGGGATGTTTAGCTAAGAAATTTTATAAGGATTTTCCTTTCATTGCCTTCTACAGTATGAACTAGATGTCAAACTATCACAGAATGACTGCACATTGCGCCAAATGTTTAATCAGTATGAGATTCTTGAGGATATATTTGAGTGGGTAATTTTAAGAGATCAAATATCCATCATGATTATTTAGGTAATTCCTTAATTTATAAATTGATAAAATCAGTACCAAATAGTTATTCTCATTATCTGATATCAAGTATCAATGTTGAGCATGGTGAGACTGAGATAATAAAGGTTTTTTTCACTGTCTACATCATTTTTCTATTCAATAAAGGAACCCAATGACCATTATAGAGTTTTCAAGTATATGATTAGTATCTTTCCATTGACTAGATCCATCAACATTGGTGGGATTAAGAGATATTTATTGAGGTTATCAAATGCTTCTTGGAAGTCATCGGTCCACTAAAACACAACCACTTCCTCTATCAACTTGGTGAAGATAAAACACTTGCCTATGAGGTTTTCTATAAACTATCATATTTAGGTGAGGTTTCCCCATAGTCCTCTCAACTCATTGATATTTTGAGGTGGTGACATGCCTAGAATTTCCTTGGTCTTCTTAGGGCCGACTTTGATGCCATGATGAAGTATGATGAAGCTGAGAAATTTTCCTGAAGTAACATCGAAAGAAAATTTTATTGGATTCATTTTCAGATTGTGTTGTTGAAATTTGTTGAAAAAATTCCCAAATCGATAAGGGGATCATAACATTTCCATGATTTTACCACCAAATCATCGATGTAACACTTGACTGATTTTCCTAACAAGGGTTTGAAGATGGGATGCATGGCATGTGGATATATAGCGCCAAAATTCTTTAAACCGAAAGGAATAACCCGATAGTAGAATACTCATCAGGAGGACCTAAAGGCAGTGAATTATTCATATTCTAGGTCCATTAATATTTTATTATACCATGCATTTCTATCTATAAATGAGAGGGCTTGGTAGCCATCTGTTGCATCAATCACAAGTTCTATGATCAGAATTGGGAAGTCATCTTTTAGAAAATATCGGTTAAGATCTATGAATTCAATGAAAACCTTGATCTTCCCATTATTTTTATTGATGGGGGAAAATTTTGGTGATCCATTTCAGGTGTTAAACTTCCTGAATGAAATTGGATTTGAAAAAATTGTCAATATTGGATTCAACCTTGGTAGCATGAGTCAGATGTGTCCTTCTAGCTTCCTGCTTATAAGCACGATGGTATCTTAGAAATATTAAGTGATGAGTATCCATATTAGGATCAAGGAATGGAATCTCTTTATAATTCCAAGAAAACACATGCTGGTGTTACTTTTGAAAAGAAGTGCAAATATCATGTTCATAGAGGTTCATAACTACGCTAATCAATGTTGGTTAAGAATTCTATTATATACCTAGATCTATATTTTGAAGTTCCTCAAAAGTAGTGGAGACTCATTCTTTGAATGATGGAGGACCATCTTTGAGGTCATTTTCTTTATATTCTTCATTTTCTTCTTCATCTTCCTCCATGCCCATTTTGGGATGGGTGGGAGATTAAGGGAAATAATTAAAGCTTAGGGAAAAGTTAGTGTCCTAGGATATAGCTTCCAGTGGTGATATCATGGCTCCCATAGGTTTAGTAGATGAATTCATGGATCGGTAAAACTCTGATGATATGGTTGGAGCATTTTCTTTTGGGGTATTTCTTCCAATGGAGGAATAAAAGATTTATTCAATGCCCTTAGGTTCAAATAATGTAACCGATATCATGTATACTGATGAGCATGTCTTAGAATCTGAGCTGATCTCTTTCAATTGAATGATAGGAATCACATATTCATCATCGAGGTCTTTTAAGGGGTTAGTTGGGGTAATTTCTAGACCATTTAGAGTGGCAATCCAAGAGACATCATCAGTTATGGGTTGCTTCCCCTCCCTTTGGTAGAATCCTTCATCGATATATTGACATTCCAAAGACTCGAATGGTTATTTGTCACTATATAATGTCCCAATCTTCCCATTACTATAGTATTTAATGCATTGATGTTATTATGAAGGGATCACTGCAAGCTAACAAAAGAAAGTACTTCTTAGTAATACATTGAAAGTTGTGTCTTGTTGGACGACAAAAAACTTGGATTCAGAAACCAGATCCCTAAACTGAGTTCTAATCTTAATGCAGATGAGGGGTTTCTATTAATTTTATCATAACCCTAAAGCATTAAAGTAGAAAGGTACAAATTTGATTTAGTGTATCCTATTCAGTGAAGCATTTTGATAGGAATGATATTGACTCCTGCACCATTGTCAATGAATGATCGATAGATATCAATGTCATCTAATCTTCTGGATATGTAAAAGGGCTTGATGTGTTCATGTATAACATCATCTATGTCTTCCTTGGTGAAAGAGATAACTACATGACATTCTGTAGGATCAACCTTTGCATGATATGCCTCAACAGCCACAACTTCAACTTTTAATTCTTGATAGCACAACATAGCCACTACAAGTGCTTCTCGCAGATTCTTTGATAGATTGAGAGCATCAGGAATTGAAAACTTTGTTGAAATTGCAGCCAATTACTTCATGATGTCATACTTTTGAGTCAAAGGTCTATGTTTTCTTATGGGGAACTATTCACTAGAAGGTATTTTTGGATATTATGTCCCTGGGGTAGATGAGTCTGGTTGTTGAGAAAATTTGGAGGGCATATTATTCACTGTTTAATCGGGCTTCCATAGCCATCCAACTTGCTTGGGATGGTCAGGTTGTTACCTATTCTTCAATTGGTATTCCAAAAGGATCGGTTCTGAATGATTCCTCACATGTGTGGAGTAATTTTACCACTTCTATTGGGATTCTCAAAGGTATTTTCCATGGATTTTAGCAGCATAAATATCTCTAGTAGGGATGCATATGACATATTGTGTTTGGCCACAGTTACACCTCTCTTTGTTTCCCCAACCCCTACTACCACAATTCTTATCTCCCCAATTTGGTGTGGGAAGCTTAGGTTTATAATAATACTCATCATCAGATAAGGGATTCATCAAATGAATGATGTTAATGGATCTGAATATCAACTCTTCATCTGATGAGGACTTCATTTGATGGGTTGGTTCCCATTGTACCATTTGGTGGGGGAAATGCCTATTCTCTTGGGAATGAAGGAATGAAGTTAGAGAGAGTCAAGTATAAATTTGTATTAGGTACATGTTTATATTCCTACATTTTTTCCAACCTTTCATCCATTCTGTTTCTTATAATATTATCCTGTGGAGGGTTACAAGGTTGAAAGAGTCAGGTGTGATATAGAAGAAGTGACCAGGAGTGAAATTGGCTATTTTAGCTTCACTCAAAGGATAACAAGAGTCTGGATGATTGTTTCTCTAGTCATACAATCACTAAACTTCTATGCACTCTTACTGGTATCATCCTACCATTCACCCTTTTCTTCCAGCGTAGTGACGAAAACACGCGCTACCTATGTTGGTGGTTTTCCCAACTTCACTTTCCTAGAATCAACCATTTTTTGTAAGACATATTTGAAAAAAAAACAGTCCCATATAGTGTGCCCTAACATTCAGTGAAAGGGGTGATAATTTGGGTGATCTTCAAGGCCAACTTGATCAGGACTTCTGGGTTTTGGAAAAGCCAAGAGATTATTTTCCAAGGATACTAAGAAGTAACCAGGAACCTACTCAATTTCCACCACGGAGGAGGTTTCACATCATTAAAAGGTTGTTATCAACAATTCCTATGGGAATGTCCACCTGATTAGGTACTGCAGTAGGGGGCATGATAGGTTGAACTGGACATATTGGTCCCATATATACTTATTCTTAAGGAGATTGGTTTTAACATGAATGAAATTGATATGGTTGATTGACCAATAAAGGGAATTCTCAGTACTCAACTATCACTGGTTCCAAATAGATTGGTCAACTTGATCCGGAATTGAGTGGACATTGTGAATATATTTTCACTGGAATTACAAGGTCCCATTTTTGAGGGATATCATCTAGAGAAGTGAAATGAGGTTCTATCTAAAGAACATATCCAACATAAATATGAACCCTAAGTAATTTAGCATTATCCCTTTTTAGTTATCCCTTTTCTATCTCATACTAAGCTAGTATTTCCTCAAGTGTGAGGGGTTTTTACCCTAAGATAATAAGTGGGATTGAACCATGACCTTACCCTTTTCTTTGGATAATGCCCATCGAGGAGTAGGCAATGGGGCATTCAAAGGGATTCCTAAATTTTGAGCAATCCTACGATTTTTGGTATGCACAACTTCTTCAACTATTTTGGTGTGGAGAGTATTTTGAATGGATATATGATCCTCTTGTTCTCCATTATTATCTCGATGTTCTACCAAATTATCAGAAGTGATGTTAAATAAATTTACTGATGTGAACTACATTACGAGTATTTCATCAGTCTTTGAATAATGGGAGAAGATATTTCTCTAAGAGTGTCCGCTAGAAGAGTTATGATTACCTAGATCAATTATTCTATTGACAGGTTGTTTTGGTTTGATATTGTTATGGGAGCATATCCTTTTTTTCAAGGATCCCTTTGAATATGTCTAGTGAAGGGTGATCTAAAGGGAACCCCCAAATAATTTTATTGTCTATGTCCCTGAATAATAGACTGTATCACAGGACATGATGAACCAGAAAGATTTATTTTTTGGAACTCCTCCCAACCAAGAAAATACTGACTCTCACTGAGGTTGAGGTAAAAATTCCCCTAGGCCTACAGGTCGGGGGTGCTCTTGTTCCACTTACACATTTCTTCAGGCCTAATTTGGAAGCATCAAGGGTTGTGTTAAAAATACCCCCAGCCCTACGGGCTAGGGTTGATCCTGTACTACTATGGTTGTAGCTTTTATGGTCACTCTTTTGATTTCACAGATATTTTTCTAAACATTTTATGGGTGCATTATATGATCTTCACCTGATCCATCTTCTTCCAAATACATTTATTCTATCTAATTAATGGATTCCCTCAAGTGGGAGGCTTGAAAAATATTTTTATATTCTTGATGAAAAAGTATTTTTATGGCTCGTTCTCTTATGGAATGATGTCTTTAAGATTTTTTATGATCCATTTCTTGTTGATCATATCATATTTTAAGAGTAGAGTCTATTTATTGAATCCATCCTGGGGCTATGACATTACATGATGTCACCTTTGGTAGTATTTGTTGATCAGAGAGTGACGTAAAATGAAACACCCCATGTTCCCCCATCCTATGACATGAAAAATAGATGGGGAATCAATGATCAGTTGATGCAATTATTTTAATGCATCGAGACATGCATGCCGAAGGGCTCCTTACTGATTTCCCAATTTTAGGTGTCATGAAGCTAGAAGGTCCACCAATTTGATTTGATGATCAATATATTATTTTACCTTGATGTGATTTGGATATTCATCAGAAGACAATACTTTTTTTTTTCAAATGATGAAGAGTGGTCCATATATTCAGGAGGTTGTTGTGCACACAATCATCCAACAATGCCTCTGGAATATTTAATAGAGAAGTGACTGAAGGACAAAAAATTACTCGTATATTGTTATTCTTCAGTTCTATCCTCATGAGAAATATGAATTCTTTGTATTTAACAAGATATTTC
Organism: Viscum album; assembly: GCA_963277665.1. Taxonomy (NCBI): domain Eukaryota; kingdom Viridiplantae; phylum Streptophyta; class Magnoliopsida; order Santalales; family Viscaceae; genus Viscum; species Viscum album. Next base: position 1,714,678,571 of record OY728125.1, read on the forward strand.
TAAACTATATTTGAAAAAAGTGGTTGTTTTACCATTTCTTTATTGTAAACAATGGGGCTAGCAAGGATTTACTCTATTGTATTAGAAGGCAAACAATCCAAGGGGGTTCAAAGAAAATTTCCTTAGACTTTTATCTGGTGGATAAATAATTTCGCTTTTCAATGATGAGGAATTAGGTATGAATGGTATAATTTTACCAAGTGACTCGTGGTAGGATGGATTTCTCAAATTTGATTCATCAAGAGGAGGTCCTTCTTGAAAAAATGAAATGTCCCTATGGGGAGGACCTTTGTAGTGAATTCCATTATGGGGAGGACTACCATCATGGATTAACGCATGACTGTAGAGAGAAATTATGTATCATATCCCCTAGGGAGGACCTTTAGGGTGGACAAAAATAATGGGGAGATATTATTTCTATCTAATCTTCTATCCACATGGAGGGATGCCATAATACTCATTAGGAGATAGGTTCTCGAGATCGACTAGATTCTAGAAATGAAGTAAGCCTTTAGGGTAAGATGCCTGGGGAGGACCTCTAGAACTACTGGTAGTAAGATTGTGGGGAGAACCTTCAAAATTTCCTCTACTATCTTCATAACTTGGTAATGAGATAGTTGAATCTTGAGCCACCATAGATAGACATCTAAGGGCTTCAAGAACACCCATATTTACCTGAGCCAGGTTATGGATCAATTCTTCATTTCCAAATCATCTTTGGTAAGGATTATTTTTAGATGTCTTCCTATGGTTGGTTGGATACACTTATTGTGGGTGGAGAATTTCATATATGGAATCTTGTTTGATTAGCTCCTACGTCACTACCAGAATTTTTTAAAAGGTCTCTAGAATTTTGGTGGGGATATGTGCCTACCCTAGATTGGCCACTAGTATATACTGATGACCTCCAATTGGAACATAGATTTGTTATCAATAAATTGTTCCATTTATCAAGGGATGACCAAGAAAATCCTATATGGGAGTAGGGATATGCATTTTATCACATCCCACCTTTTATATTTCATAAACTTTTCATTACATTGTACAAAAAAAGGATCTTTTAAAGTTTTGTTTCTTGGAAACAAGGTACATAATACATGAAAACTTAAAAAATTATTCTAAAAAACATGAAACGATTATTCATGGTTCATCCTAAGTACTTAAACTACATCTCATAACCTGGGGACATACATAAAAGGAAAGGATGAGAATAAGGCCCAGTAAGGGAAAACAATCGAAATAACTTACATGTGATCTTGAGAAATATTGATAAAAACTTGAGGAATATAATAAAGGAATGAGAAAAGAAAAATATGAATATCATAATAAAAAGAAACTGAATCATAACATGGAAATTTAGATACAAAATTTTAATGAGACATTCATAAGAATATCACCATGGTTTTTCACTGAGGTGTTGTAAAAATTACGAAGGTTATTCACCAAGGTATCGTAAAACATTTCATCTCTAGAGAATAAATTCTTTACCCAATACATTGTAGTGATATAAAATAATACCCTTCATATTTATTAATTAATCGTAGAAACATATATACTAATAAATTTTTTTATAAATAACCCATAGTGAATAAAAGAAATTAGTTTCATATCAAAATCATGGCGTTTTAAAAAAAGTTCTTAAATACAATATCTTTGTGTCATTATTAACCCACGAAAAAGGAAGGAGGGTTTCATGTATGTTAATAACAGAATAACATAGATCCTTTTGACATCTAGGTGAATAAACCTAGGAAATAATGAGGTTTGGGTATTCACAAAATAAAATAAGGTAATTTCTTGAGAAAAAGAGATAAATTTTTGGAAGAAAATTCAGCAGAATAACGAGTATGAAACATGGTTTTAGAAAATAGTAAAAAGAGAGAGGAAAAGGGTCTCCCAATCATAAAATAATCTTAATATAGTAAAGTTATATAATAAAAAAGATATAATAACATAGTTTTAAAATCTTAAATACATACCACATAAAAAGGGAACTTGAAAGGAAAAGAGAAGTTGAGATTTCCCTTACCATGAAGAGTTGATCCTAAAAATTTAGGATTGAGACCTTGGGGGATTGAGGAAACCTTGGGAGGAATACTTTAGAGGTAAAAATATCATATATATGTGGATAATTAATTGGGATTAAAAGTAAATTAATAAATGGGTGGGTATTTATAGAAAAAGAGGAGGATTTGTTTATTAATTTCCTTAGGACACCTTGGTAATGGTAAATGAAAAACCATGGGCTTGACCATGGTATATACCAATGGAATTGGACACTTGGGACACCTATTATGTTATTTTAATCTAAAATACTTTAAAAAAAATTTATATTACTTATTACATCATTATAATATAATTATGAAGTCATTAAACTTGTAAAAATCCAAAACTATATTTTTACTATTCATGGAAAATTAAAGTATTTTAGAATATTATCATAAATTCACTCTAACCTAATCTCAACATGATGAATTTAAAAATGATATTTGTTTTATCATAATAATTATATAAATATGATAATTTTAACCTTTAAATATAAAAATCCTTATTTATTAAAAATAATAGTAGATAGAAAATGCATAATGAAATTTCTGACACTTGAAAAAAATAAATTATTTTATAATTTATATTTAAATAGGAGTGTTTTAAACATAATATTTCATTAAAATAAACATTATTAATATTAACTTAGTTTATTATAGTAATTATATCTTTTCTGAAAATTACAATTTCTATTAAAAAAATCAATTTATCAAAATCATCATATTTTTAAGAAAAAATATTCTCAAAACAGAATTGATGGAATAAAAATTTTATTTATACAAAAGGATTACAATTTAAGTAACTAATGTCTTGAAACATAACCCTTTATAACACCCACATACAACCTAAGGGTAAGGTGTGTGATGGTGATAAATTCATGGGGTGGCTCGGCTAACATCGCTAGAGTGGTAATTTCTACTAACTTGAACTTCTCCAGAAGGCAATTTTGTTCAAGCTTCACTTATTGAAACTCAACTTGGACTTGGTCAAGAGTGAAGCCCAGTGACACTACCTCCCCCCTAAGTTCTAAAAAATGGGCTTCGTATGACATAACTCTACTGGTTGAGGCCATCATTCCTCCTTTCTACATTAATTATCCTTTCTCAAAATTTTACTTATAAACTCTAATGATAACGTTAAAATTATTATCAAGAGTATAGTTCCCAATGGACATATTTTCAGTGGTCATAATTGACCAATGGTCATATAACGGTTGAATCAAGATGGATAAATTTCCCTTTATATTCACTTCATAAAAAATTATGGTTTTGTTGTGAATAATATAACACACAATTTTAGGGAACACTAATCATTGAAAAAGTCTGGGTCATTACATTCTCCCCCCTTAAGAAATTTATTTCCCAAAATTTCAACTTGTTCTCTTAGTTGAGAAGAGATGTGGGTACTTCTGCCTCATTGTATCCTTTGGTTACCATGTCGCTTCTTCGTATATGTGGTTCCTCCACAATAATTTGACTAGGTGGGTAGTCTTGTTGCATATAACCTTGTCTCTAAAATCCAAGATCTCCATTAGATTCTTCTTATAAGAGAGGTCATGTTCCAGTTGTACTACCTTAGGATTCGGTATATATGAGGGGCCAGGTATGTAATTCCTCAAGAGAGATATGTGGAATACATCGTGAACTTGAGCTAGGTTTAGAGGAAGTTCAAGCAGATAGACCACTTCCCCTATGAGATCAAGGATTTCATAGGGGCCAATGTACTTGAGGATAAACTTCCCTTTCTTTCCAAACCTCATGACTTTCTTCCAAGGTGATATTCGAAGGAACACTTTGTTGTTAACACCAAACTCCATGTCCCTTATATGGTTGCCTGCATAGCCCCTCCATCTACTTTGAGCAGACTTAATGTGTTTTTGGATGGAATGAACCTTCTATCATATCTTGCACAAGATCTGGCCCAATAATCTTTCTATCAACAATTTCATCCTAGCAAGTAAAAGTTCTACATTGATTCCCATATAGAGCTTCATAGGGTTCAATTTGAATACTAAAATATAAGCTGTTGTTGTATGAGAACTCAACTAATTAGAGATGTTGATCCCATCTAACTTTAAATTCCATTGAGAACATTCTCAGTATGTACTCAAGTGTTTGAATAGTCTTTTCAAATTGGCCATTAGTTTGGGGGTGATAGGCCATACTAAAATTCAATTTGGTACCCAGAGTATGTTGAATACTTCTGTAGAATTTTGATATGAACCTTAGATCATGATCAGATATGATATAAAGTGGCACTCTATGAAACCTCACCACTTCCTTTATATAAATATTGGAAAGTTGATCAAGAGATAAGTCTTATCAGATAGAGATAAAATGGGTAGTCTTGGTGAGATGGTCTACTATAACCCATATCACATTTTTCCTTGTATGTTTTCAGGAGAATAGTGACAAATTACATAGTGGTATTTTCCTACTTCCATGTTGGTATGGGTAGTGGTTGTAATACCCCTTTAGGAAGTTGTCGCTCTACCTTCACTTGTTGACACACTAGGCACCTTGTAGTATAGTCGACAATCTCCCTTTTCATGTTATACCACCAATAATGATCATGAAGGTCCCTACACATTTTAGTGCTTTCAGGATGTATAGATAATGTAGAGCTATGAGATTCATCTATCAAATCCTTCATTATTTCTAGAATATATAGAATGCATAGCCTTGTACAAAATTTCAGTACAAATTCTTGATCAATATTGGACTTAGGAAACTTCCCATTCTTCAAATCCTCTATCTTCTTCTGTAACAAAGGATCTTCTCTTTGAAATTTATTAATATTATATAGTAATGATGGTTGAGAAATCATTTGGTATTGGGTTGATGATGTACCTTCCCTTATGATTCCCATGTCCATTTTTACTAGGTTTTTTATCAAAGTATCTCCTTGAATCCTCATCATTGGTAGAACAATATGGTCTATCCTACTTAATGCATCAGTGATTTTTTTCTCTTATGGAATGATAATGAATTGAAAAATCATAGTCTTTAAGAAGTTCTAACCATCTCCTCTATCTCATGTTCAATTCATTTTGCATGAAAATATACTTCAAAATTTTGTGTTCTATGTATATATCACATTTCTCCCCATAAAGATAGTGCATCCATATCTTCATATAAAAAACAACCACATCCATCTCTAGGTCATGTGTAGGATAATTCTGATCATGAGACTTCAACTATTGATATGCATAAGCAATCACCCTGTCATTTTTCCTTAGGATGCACCCAATCCATTTCAAAGATGCATCACTAAAAATAAAGAATCTTTCTTCGATAGAGGGTAGAGTTACCATGGGTGTATTATCCAATATCTTCTCCAGCTCTTATAATTTTCTTCACACTCCTTTTTCCAGATGAACTTCTCCCTATTTCTAGTTAACATGGTTAGTGGATTAGAAAGTCCTGAATTTTTATTCACAAACCTCCTATAATATCTCACTAAACCAAGGAAACTATGAATCTTAGTTACTATTATAGGATAAGGCCAATCATCCAAAACCTTTTTCTTTGTTGGTTCAACTGAGATTCCTTCATTGGTTATAATTTTCCCCAAGAAAGCAACTTGTTGTAACCAAAATTCACATTTTTTGAACTTTCCAAATAGAATCTAATTCCTTATAGTTTTCAATATAACCCTTTTATGATCCTCATGCTCCTCACAAATTTTTGAATATATCAAAATATCATCAATAAAAACTACCACAAAGTTATCAAGGTAGTCCTTAAAAAATCTATTTAATAAATTCATAAATATAGTAGGTTTATTAGTCAAGTTAAAGGGAATAAAAAAAAACTCATAATGATTATATCTTGATAGGAAGGTGGTCTTTGGAATATCTTATTTCTTCATCCCTAATTGATGCTAACCAGATCGAAGATCAATCTTGGATAATAATTGAGCACCACAAAGCTGGTAAAATAAATCATCAATCTTTGGAAGAGGGTACTTGTTCTTTATTATGACCCTGTTAGGTTCTTTATAATCAATACATAGCTTCATTGATCCATACTTCTTCTTTACAAAGATAACAGGTTCTCCCCAAGGAGACACACTTGGCTAGATAAACCCCTTCTCCAAAAGATCTTGGGGTTGTTTCTTTAATTCCTCCATCTCCACATTTTCCATTCTATATGGGGTATTTGAAATCATCTTGGAACCTAGAATGAGCTTAATGGAGAACTCTACATCTATTTTTTGGGGAGTTTTAGGTAACTCCTCAGGAAATACATCAATGTATTCCTGAATGGTGGGGATATTTTCTATTCGTATACTTTCATTTCCTTATTCATATTCACCAATAATTTCCATAAAGAAGGATATGAGAGGTTATTCTAAACAAAAATCAGGTCAAGATATATCTCCTTTGAAAAAAATTATAGGTTTTCCATTCAAGACTACTAATATTTCATTGCTTCTACAGTTGATCTTAGTATTATACTTTGAGAGCCAGTCCATCCATAATATAATGCCGATTTCCAACATGGGAATTTCTACTAGATTTATGATGAGATTATGATTTCCAAAGTAAATACTAGAGTTTCTATACACTATTGATGCTTGGATATTCCCTCAAGGAGTCTTGATTGATAGTTCTACTTTTAGCAGTTTAGGGATTGATTCTATATTATTTGCAATCTTAGAGGAAACAAAGGAATGTGTAGAACCTGAATCAAACAAAGTACTTGCTATCTTTGAGAGAAAAATGAGAGTACTTTCCACTACATCATTTGGAGCTTCAACTTCAACTGTCATGATAGAAAAAGAATGACCATACTCCCTTGGACTATGCTGAGATTGATGGTGATTCCCCTATACTATCTTCATATTTGGATAGTGATTGGAAAAGTGCCCGAGCTATCCACACTTAATGAATTGGACTTTAGGCTAGGCCTGCACCATCTTCCCTTTTTCATTAGTGTTGACAAGTCGAGGCTTTACCTCACTACGACAGTTCCGAGAAATATGGACATATCTTCCACACTTGTAACATTTTCCACTCCTTAGAAGGAAGTTCCTTGAGTTATTTTCCCATATTTTTTGTACATGGGAAGCTACAAATACTTCCCCCCTCTTCCATGATCAAAGTTCCCCCAAGTTTGGCTTCAAATATCTCTTCTTTTTATTCAATTTGTGATATCACTTCATCACACTAAAACTCTAGTTCAACCTTCATAGCACTTCTCACTATCTACTCATAGGTATTATAGTCACGATTGCCTATATTCTTCCGTATACGTGGTCTTAGTTCACAAAATAATCTATTAAACTTTCCATTAGGGTCCATGAAAAAGATAGAGATGCAGTGATAAATTCTTATAAAGTTCATCTCATAGCTTCCTACAGATTTATTCTCCCTCTACTTCAGCTTTAAAAATTCCTTCTCAATTTTAATTCACATAGAATGTGGGAAATATTTTTTGAAAAAGGTTCCCCTAAACTCTTCCCACTCCATAGACTCAATATCCATTCTTGGATTTGTGTTTTTAACCAGTTTCCACCACTGATAAACTTCTCCCTATAAGTGGTACACATACAGGTTGGCTTTCTCTTTCTATGAAAAAAAAAGTACATAAAAGATCTTTTCTATAGAGCTTATCAATTGTTTAGAAACCAATGGGTTGGTAGATACACTTAAATAAGGTGGAAATTGATGCAAAAATGACTCAATAGAAAGTTGTTCCATTCTATATGAATCTGATCGCTCAGATTGATTAAAGTTATCGGTCATAAATTATGTTAGTTGATTCATCACTCTTATGAAGTTTTCCATTATAGCTTCTATTATAGGGTCGTCATCATATGTTTCATTGCGTTCACCATTTATGTAGTTCCTCTTATTTCTTGTTATTTTTTAAAAGAAGAAAACCTTAGTAAGAAACATGTTTCTTTTAAGAATCTTATAACTCTAAAATAAATTTATCTCTTAAAACATCATGCTTAAATATGTTATTACTTAACAACAATAACATTTTCTATAAATACTTCATAATGTTTTATAAAAATCATGTGATTAACCAAACATATCCTACAAGAGTGTCAACCTAGGTGTGTAGTAAGGCCTGTTTTTTTGTACCAGATTACACCTAGTCTGGCCCGATACTCCTTGTTAGAGTTTTTACACGTAGGTACATCTGTTCTAGAACCACATCCACTTTTTCGTTTCTAGACAGAGATTTATTTTCTCAGAAACCACTTACTTAATACTTCACCAAAATACCATGATGTTTTCATATAGTTTAACTTGTCCCTAAGGTTATTAATAAAATTTTAAAATCCTAATTTCCATAAATAACTCAACTGTCCTTTGATAACAACTATGGAATCCCACTTTTTATTTTATAAAATTTTCATTACATTGTACAAAACATAGGATCTTTTAAATTTTAGTTTCTTTAAAACAAGGTACATAATACATGAAAACATAAAAAATTATTCTAAACATCATGAAAGGATTATTCATGGTTCATTATAAATAATTTTAATGTATCTCATAACCTGGGGAGGAAAGGGTGATCATAAGGCCCATTAAAGGGAAATAAGAGAAACAATTTACATGTGATCTTGAGAAATATTGATAAGAACTTGAGGAATATCATAGAGGAATGAGAAAAAAAGAGGAATATCATAATAAAAATAACTTGAATAATAACATGAAATGTGGATAAAACATTTAAATGATACATTCATAAGCATATCACTAAGGTTTTTCACCGAGGTTTCGTAAAAATTACCAAGGTTATTCACCAAAGTATCGTAAAACATGTCATCTCTAGAGATTAAATTATTTACCCAATACATTGGAGCACTATCAGGGTTCACCCTTCATACGTATTAATTAATGTGATCCACATATATCATAATTTTTTTTTCATATTTAACCCATGAAGAATAAAAGAAATGGGTTTTATATCAAAATCATAACATTTTAAAAAAAGTGCTTAAAGATAAGATATTTGTGTCATTATTAACCTGTGAAAAAGGAAAGTGGGTTTCATGTATGTTAATCAAAAAATAAAATAAATAATTTATAAATATAGGTGAATAAAAATGGAAAAGAAAGAGGTTTGGGTATTCATAAAATAAAATAAGTGAATTTCTTGAGAAAAAGAGAGAAATTTTGGGAGGAAAATTCGACAGCATAACAGGTATGAAACATGGTTTTAGAGAATAGTAAAAAGAGAGGGAAAAGGGTATCCCACTCATAAAAGACTCTTAATACAATAAAGGGATAGAATATAATAGACAGAAGAACATAGTTTGGAAATTTTAAAGACACATCACATAAAAAGAGAACTTGAAAAGAAAAGAGAAGTTGATATTTACCTTACCTTGAAGAGTTGATCCCAAAACTTGAGGATCAGGAACTTGGGGGCTTTAGGAAACCTTAGAAGGACTCATTAGGAGGTAAAAATATCAGATATTTTTGTAGGATGAATTTTTAATGAAAGGACATGGATAAATGGGTGGATATTTATAGAAAAATAAAAGGTTTTTTTATTAATTTCCTTGGATACTTAGGTAGTGGTAAATGTAAAACCATGGCCTTGCCCATGGAATTTTCCCATGGAATTGAACACTTGGGACACCTATTATGTTATTTTAATCCAAAAGAGTTGACCCAAATTTTATATTACTTATTACATAATTATGACATAATTATGAAGTTATTAAACTTACCAAAAAACCAAAACTGTATTTTTACTATTCATGAAAAACTAAAGTATTTTAAAATATTATCATAAATTCACCCTAACCTAATTTTGACGTGCTGATTTCAAAAATTATTTTAAAAATGATATTTATTTTATTATAATAATGATCTAAATATGGTAATTTTTAAATTTTAATTATATAAAACATTATTTATTAAAAATAATAGCAGATAGAAAATACATAGTGAAATTTATGACACTGGAAGAAAATAAAATTATTTTATCATTTATATTTAAATAGGTGTGTTTTAATCATAATATTTTATTATAATAAACATTATTAATTATACCTTAGTTTATTATAATAATTATATCTTTTTTAAAAAGTGTAATTTCTATCCAAAAAATCGATTTATCAAATTCATCATATTTTTAAGAAAAAGTATTCTTAAAATGGAATTGATGGAATAAAAAATTTATTTATACAAAAGTATTAGACATTAAGTAACTAAAGTCTCGACACATAAACCCTTATAACACCCACATATGATCTAAGGGTAAGTTATGTGATAGTGATAGATTCATGGGGAGACTCGACTAACATCGCCCAAGTGGTAATTTACACTAACTTGAACTTCTCATGAAGTTGATTTTGTTCAAGATTTAATTATTGAATATCATATTGGTTTTGGTCAAGAGAAAATCCCAGTGACACTAACTCCCCCCCAAATTCTGAAAAATGGGCTTTTTAGGGCATGAATCTATTGGTTGAGGCCATCGTTCCTCCTTTCTACATTAATTATCCTTTCCCAAAACTTTATTTATAAACTCTAATGATAACGTTAAAATTATTATCAAGAGTATAGTTCCCAATGGTTATATTGTCGAATGGTTATAATTGACCAATATTCATATAATAGTTGAATCTATATGGTCACATTTCCCTTTATATTCACTTCATAAAAAAAATAATGGTTTTGTTGGGAATAATATTACACACAATTTTAGGAAACAATGACCATTCAAAAAGTTTGGGTCATTACACATTTTATCAATGGTGACTCTCAAATTATTTTACCGAGTCACTTAAAATATAGATACAAGGTTGTATGGATAGCTCCTAATCACTGATGATGCCATCATTATGTTCTAACAAACTTGTAGAATGTGGTTAGGAATAAACACATGTCCTTCCATCATCTCCCAGACATATAGGGTGACTTATTCAGTTGGAACATGAATATACTCCCATTATGTAGTTGGAGTAGGGATGTATTCTTACTCATGTACTCTATTTATTCTCTTGATATGGAAGATAATAATCAGGTTTTAGAGACAGAGATATGGGTCTTCCCCCTATTATTAGCCGGGATCGACCGAATGATTTCTCCAAGTTCCACCAAACTGTACTGGAGGTCTTGATGGGTGCAGGAAGGTGTGTGTGCTTGCTCATGGTTTTTGTTGTATATGGTTGTAGGGATTATATAGGGAAAGAAGGTAGGGTCATGTTCTCTATTATTTGTTCACTTCCCTCGGTGGGCTGTATTTTGTGTCTGGGTCTAGGTGACCTAGGCCGGACTCCTGAGGGTGGCACCCTCATCATGCTGAGGTTTTGATAGTGCACGGTGTGGGAAAAGAAAACTACTGTCAGGATCCCATTGATCGAACCCCTATGTTGTCTAGATGAGGCTGTCCATGATCTCTAGATAAACCTCCATGATATAAAGTAGGAATTTGTTGCAGTGTTATAGGGATAGGATCCCAAAATGGTTTGACATAGAAACTGGTTTCATTTTCTTTTGGTCCATTAGCTTTCACTAAGTGGTTGATTGTGGGGATTAATAAGGTAGAGGGATTTTCGAGTAGCCTCCAGGGTTGGGACAATACCATTTTGGTGGTACTCCTGAATGATCATATTTGAAACCTAGTGTTTAAGATGCTGGTTCAGTGATGGTGTCCTTTGATTTGATAAGGAATCAAAAATAGATGAAAAAGATTGAGTTGGTTGAAAGGACTCTATTAGATTAGATTTAATGGAGTTCTTTTCCAAAGTTTCTGGATACATATGAAAAACACAAACAAGAAAACTCCATAAAAGCAACATCTCAATAAATGAACACATGCATAATTAATTATTTTGGATCCATGTTTGGATCACTTTCATTTTGTGCATGAAAAGGGACTGGAATGTGGGTGACACAGTCATATTGGTTAAGGATTCACATCAAGTTCACCATTTTTTGTTTCCAATGTTATTCATACACATTATTGTTTCGAGTTCATGCAGACCTACTTTCCAAAGGAAGGCGGTCACTTGGATTTCTCTAATGAGACCTTAGAAAATGTGTTGGCTGAGAGAATGGGAGGTCTGGATCATCACACCCATTTAGGGGGAACTATTTCCTACTTTGGGACTCTCTTACAGATTTAATATGTATTCATGAATCCATTATTAAATCCTAAATATGTGATAGGTCACCCTTATATCAACAATCAATTATTTAACCTGTTTTGATTTTAGAATCATCTATATGTATCTGAGGTTATTCATCGATGAAGTCACCTATATGAATCCGAGTTTCTCCATTAATGGTACCCTTTTATAAGAGGATTAAATATTCTTATATAATTTATTATCAAGATGCTAGTTTTAATCCACATAGTTTGATGCTCTAGAATTTAATGTTATCCATGAAGAAAGAAGTTATTTTGATGGTGGAATCGGGCCCATGAAATGGGCTTCCTATATATCCTTGTAAAAGGAATAATAACCCACATAGTTCAATACCACTTATCGGGACACATAATACCTTTTAAGGTTTTGTGATGAGGACCAAACCATGTAGTTAATTGTAATGCAACAAGGATTTCTAGGTAAAAGATACATAGTTGAGAGCTTATGTGGGACTTACACTAAAGTGGCCCAGAGGACCTGGAAAGAGTATGCCTTCCTAGGTTGGATATGACCCTACTGAGGATATAGACCAAATAAGATTAGGGTGAGTTTGGGGTGTTAGATTTGGACCTTAGGGAGGTTTCCTACATATACCATTTGGATGGGAATCAAATCCCATGTAGTCTGGATGGTTTGTGATTACACATATGAAGGGTTCCCATTGAAGGTGAGTGAAAGATTCATAAAGGGAATCACCTACTAAGATAGGTATTTGATCACACATATGTCATGATTGTTACTATCCTCTAATCCCACATGATTCATTTTTAGTGAGAGAAACAAGAGAATGTGGAAGATCTGACAAACCACAAAACCTCCTTCATCTACAAGTGGGAAAGGTTGGGGCAATGGGAGAGGGAAAGGGCCTTGAGGCACCCATACTCTCCCTTATTTTCATAACTAGGATCAGTATTTACACACCCATATGTATATGTCCTACAATAAAGGCTATATACTTACTCCAAGAGGGATTCCCTACTATCTATTTCAGAGAAGATGAGAGGAGGATAAGCCACTATCCCTCATCAAAGGGAAAGGAAAGAGGTTACCCACACTATCCAAAATAGGGAGGCCCCTAGAACCACCTCTAAGGTTGGGTTCCTTGTTACCATAGGAATGTATGATCGAGAACATTTTGAGGATCCCCTTTTTATGTAGGTTATCGGTATAACCTAATTTACTGTATAAATGTATGATCGAGAGGGAACATTGGTGTTCCCAATACTCTAATCACACGTATCTAGTATCTTTGGAAGAGGTCTTATCTTGAAATTTCATGAAGGGGCCCATTTGGGACTAAATGATTCATGAGAGAGTTTAATGGAGAGGGTTGTTTGAATAGTTAATGGAGGGGATGAGATAAGAACGACCGATATGCAAAAGGGTACCAAGACTAAAAGACCCCATCCCACATATTGTTCTCTACATGGGATGGTGGTCCGTAAAGATTTCATATACACACATTTCATGAAATGTTGGTCCACAAAGAACTCTGCCATGTGAATGGCTATCCAAAAAGGTTGTTTTTCTGTACGGACCGCTTCTTATACTATGCGGACCAATTCATATGCCCTCTTTTGCTTTGAGATATGCGGTAAATTATTACATACTAAAATCACTAGCTTAGACTATCTCTTTATTTCTTATTTTTTCTCTCACAATCTGTATTGTGCATCCCATTAGTCCCTATGTAGAGTTTTTATAGGGTATAGATGTAACTGCACTCCCAGGTTAATTGGAAGCAAATATGCTTCCCTCAAAGGATTTTTTTACAGGCGGTCTCCTCAACTCGCAAATTAAAATTCATTTATGGGTAGTCTGAAGGTGATTCCTCACCCTGAAAATGAATTTCTATTTGTGGGGGCCTGAAAATCACACCACTCCCCACAAAGTAAAATTCATTTATAGGGGGGTTTCAAAATCATGCCTCACCCCGAAAAACTAATGTTCCTTTGTGGGGGGCCAAAATATTATGCCTCACCTCACAAATAAATTTTTATTTGTAGGGGTGCTATGCAGAGGTGCTATGTGGAGTAGTGACTTGCATAGTGAGGATGCTATGTGGAAGGTGGGATTCCTTTGCAGCTCTTTTACAACTCCTTTGCGGCTCTTGGTACTTTCCCATTTTAATCTTCATGAAATAGCTCGATTGATTTTAATCCAGCTATTATGAAACATATAAAAGCCTTATGATCTTTCATGAACACTTTTCCAGAACCAACAGTCACAAATAATTTCATTCCAACTTAATTTTGATGGATTTTGAAAATCATCACAAATACTATTTCTGATGGAAATTTAAATATTACATAAAACTATTCACTTTATTATAAATTATAATTAATTATAATTATATAATAATTGTTTAGTCTTTATAATTACATATTTTTTAATCTAAAATATATTTTTTCTTTAATTATATTTTTTATAATAAAAATATTTTTTTAATACTTTTAGTGGATATAAATTAATTTATTATAATTTATAATAATATCACTTTTTATTAAATAAGCTACCTTAATAACAATTATTAATTTTTTTTATTTTTTTACTTCATTAATTAGTATTACATTATTGAAATTTTTATTTTTCATTATTTTTTATTTATTTTAATAAATTTTTATAATTTATTATAATTTATAATTATTTTTGAACATTTATTTTTAATTATTTTTATCTATATTAAATTATTAATATATTTTAATATTTTTCCCTAATTATAACTGGCATTTTTTTATTACTAATATACATTTTAGTAATTTATTTTAAATTATTTTTTATTATAATCTTATTATAACATCCCGATGCCCGATTTCAAGTACTTTTATCCCTTTATTTTGATCATCCTTTGTTTGGTTCTCGATATTGGTTTTTTTAGAGACTTTAAAATTTTTTTGGAGGTTTTTGGGCCTGTTCACGGTTGGCACATGGTTATGGAAAACCATGTGGGCCATCCTAGGAAACCTTGTGCCCTATTTTAGAGTTCTGGTAGGGGAAAATGGTAAGTGCAAACTATGTGGCCTCCCCCTCAAACTGTGTGACATGGGATAGTGGGGGGTGCATAGTTTATTAAACTGTATGGACAAACTATGCTTCTTCTTCTAGTAGCCCAGGTGGGTGCACACATTTTGTCAAACCATGTGACCAAACCATGTAGCTCTCTCCAGTGGCCTTGGAGGGGGCACACGATTAGTACACGGTTTATCAAACCCTGCGGCAAAACCATGCAATGGAAATTAAATTCTCTAAATTTATTAATTAAAGTCCTGAGACCCTTGTTTTAAATTCTAAACTCTACCCAATCAATCTTAATTTGAACCTCTCAATTTTAGAGGCTCTCTAAAGATGATTTTGGCTCCTCCAACCTCTTTTCTTCTTGTATTGAAGTGCTGATGGATGTGTTGTATTCATTTTGGTAAGTGAAATATCTTTGGTTGTGAATTATACTTTCTTCCTATCTCACCTTCTTTGAGTGTGGTGGATCCTCATATAATTGATGTATATAAATATTACTTTGTTGATTTGTGGTTCTAGGATTATCCCTTGATCATTCTATCCTTTGAATCTTCTTGTGGATCCCTTTTTGGGTGTTAACAATAATGATTGGAGGTTGGTGGTTTTTTAAGGAAACATCTTTTAGTTGAAACCATTGATGCTTGTTTAATTAAATTTGGTTTTCCAATAGATTTCTAAATCTTGAATTGAGTATCTTGTGATATGATTTGAAATGGCATAGTGTGAGTGTGTGTGTGATGAATTCCTTTGAAAAATACTTTTGAAACAAAGTATATCTTTATAGAAAAATGATATTGATTTGAATTAGATGAATTAAATACTTAATTTGATGATATGAAAGGTATAAAATGATTTATGATTTTAAATGAGGTGATTTGAAATAGAAAACATGAGTTTTTGATAAAAACCATTTAATTCTTGGTTTTTCAAATGATATGGAATGTTTTGAAAATTGAAATTGGGGCCAAATGAATTGAATGATTCAATGATTTGAGATTGATTAAATTGAATGATAACCCCAAGAATGGTTTATTTCCTTGAAGCACATGGGATCCTAGGTTGTTAGGTGGAAGGATATGCATGCCGGGTAAACTATTATCTAGCAATAGATTGATGATGAGAATAATACAAAACTTTCTTGAAGATAGGGAGTTCATTATTTGGGATTATCTCTCATCCCCCCTAGGTCTTGGATCTAGGGAGTGTGTACACACCTGAAGCCATATTTTACCAAGATTGTGTGTAACATTGCAACTAGGAATCACCTCAGGAGATATTTCCATGGTTCTATGATTGAAAATTATTTATACATGTTGGTGTTTATTTGAAATGATTTACTCATGTTTATTTTGATAGAATTTATTATCCTTGATTGTTTTTATAAATATTATCATATAATCAAAATTTTATGGAAATAAATTTTGAATATTTTTTTATAATAGCCATTTAAATGTTTTGAAAATCATATTTTGATGTAAACTTTGAAAATATTTTCATGTTGTGTTTTATGTCAAATTGATCAAATTTGGTTTATTTGATATGGATTTCTTATGAAATTCTTGGTGAGATCCGACTAGGATTTGTTTTTCATACCCTATATTTACCTTTAAGAATTTATATATTTTCTTATTCTAGATCTAGTAAAATGGAAACAATCACTCGAAGGTGGTGGATGTTCTTGAATAGCAGACCTTGGGAGTTAGGATTGACCAATGGAGCGTGTGATCCACTTGTTACATGGAGTCTCTAGGTTGGTGTCTGGATAGTCTCTTATAATGACTTGGGTTGACGTACTTGTTTTTGAGACTTGTATCTATTTACTTTTGGTTTTCTCCCTTGTATAGTTTTTTCATAAAGACTGTCTATTTTTTATATTCACTACTTTGTCTTGATGAGTTTTCCTTATAGAGAAATCATTCCCTATGTTTTTTTTGATTTATGGGCACAATTACTCAGTTTTTGGGGATCGAGAATGCCCTTCTAGCTATATTAGGACTGATTTGGTTACTGTTTAAGTGGGTTATTCAGGTTGGTTCATGAAAAATTGATATAAAATGCGGTCATGCATCTTCTTTGATGTCAGTATGTATTTTGGGATGTCTTGGTAGA
Organism: Viscum album; assembly: GCA_963277665.1. NCBI lineage: Eukaryota > Viridiplantae > Streptophyta > Magnoliopsida > Santalales > Viscaceae > Viscum > Viscum album. Next base: position 1,714,695,869 of record OY728125.1, read on the forward strand.
TAGGATATAAGATTGTTAGAACTTATGGGGTATGTTACGAGCAAGTTCCTAGACATATATTATCGTAATGATCCTTAAGTTACCATGGAATTTTGGGAAAAGTATATTTAACTATTTGTTTAATCTAATTATATAATTTTTCCAAATATTTAATTTTATACTTGTGTTTTATAGTTGAATTCTAATTGATGTATTTGATGATATCTTATCTATTGACTGATGTTTCCCTTGTAATCTATTGATGATGTGTAGTACCATACCTACAAGAAGACATTTGAACATATCTCATGAGGGAGATACTGAAGAACCATAAAAAAACCCTCCAGTTGGTTATAACATTGTAAAAGCATTTGTGTGTGCGGTCTATGCTTTGGGTTAGGTAGTTGTACCTACACCCGTTCAGGATGTAGAGGTTATACCATATAGGGATGATTGTAAAGATAATTCCCAGACTTTCTTCATATGAGTCCACCATATTCCTAGGGTACCAATGATCCTCAATAGTCATAGGATTGTTTGAATAAAGTTGAGATGATTTTTGAGTTCTTGTAGACAGTTGACTCTGTTAAGGTGAAATGTGATTCCTTAAATCTTGAATGGACTAGAAGAAGGTTGTGGGACTCGATAGCTTAAATGGGGAATAATGTGGTATTGGAATATAAATACTTCAGGGAAATTTTGACTGAAAAATTATATTTGGAACAAATGGTATTGGATATGTCTATAGAGTTCTTTAAACTTGAGCAATGTGATCAAATTGTGAATCAGTATACCAACTACTTAGCTGAGCCTTTTTGTTTCTCACCTAAGGTGGTATCAAATGAGAAACTAAAATCCCATATGTTTGAGATGGGTCTTTGAATAGATATATGATCTCAAGTTTTCCTACTAATGCTCACCTCATATGCAGATATCTAGGATAGATATTTGATGGTGGAACTTGAGTTGGATAGAAAGTCAGATTTGATGGGAGTTACTCCTAATCCTAGTGGTGGATTGAGTTATACCTTTAAAGGGAAAATGGAGCAGGAAGAGTCTCATGATGGAAACCATAGTGGTTTTGAGTCTTAGAAAATATAATTTCTCTAAATCTTCTATAGTTTCTATAAAAGGATTATTTACTTGTTTCTAATATGCTAAAATTAGGAAATCAAATCATTTTTTCATAGAGGCATTGAAGATCTGTAGATCTTGTTGATGATCAAGTCACTTTTAGATGTATTTCCACGTTTTTATCACTCTGTGTAGTGGTACAACCTTGACAACACTGGGAGGCTCTACGAAATAGTCAAATACTTCAAGAACAAAAGGGTTTTAGCTATACCTCCAATGGCCCGAAGGCCTTCATTTTTTATCGATTTTGATAATCCACCTTTCAAGGGGTGAGTTGGAACCCTTACAAGGCCCGTAGGCATAAGTATTACATGGCCCATAGGACTTAGAGGAATTCATTTCTTGTAGGCTTAAAACATTACATACAACCCAGACTAACTACTTGGAACTGCTCCTCCCCAGCATCTTCATCGTGAAATTAGCTCTCCACCTTCGCATTACTATTTGGCTAGGCATTCCCATGCATGCACAGGATTTTCCCGATGGCAGGTGCCATACCCTCCCATTCTTGTAATCCGTTTAGCTCTGGTGTGGTGAAAGCTCCTTTCTCATCCTCCTTGTAGAGCTTGTTCCTTATAGGTTGTCTGGTTTGCATCTGCACTAAAGGTGGCCCGAAGGCCTTGAGGTGGCCCTAAGGCCTTACTGACCCGAAGGCCTAGGTGGCCTGAAGGCATTAAAGAACTCAGGGAATAAATCGGTGTCTCGAAGGCCCAAACGGGGGCATATTCCCGGTTGCTACAGTACCAAAAAGTGCCTGCTACAGTCCCGCTACACTACTTACTACAGTACTGCACAGTTCCCGCTACAGTACCCGCTATGGTACCTGCTATAGTACCCGGGAAATTCTGCCTCCGCCTGGATTTGATCCCTGGTCACTTGGATGCACTTATGAAGTCCTTAACAACCAGGCAAAGGCTCATGTGCGGGTTTTAGCTATAAGAATCAATAATGAAGCTTATTTACACAACAGATGAGTCTCCAATAGAGATCGATGCAGGTCCAACAATAGTTAGAGGTACCATTACTATTTCTTCGACCTTAGTGTTTACTTTATTTGATATCGGTGCCTCTCATTCTATCATATATACCTATTCTATGAATGTGTTGAATCTTTCTATGGAACTCATGCCTTATGTGATAGATATTTCTATGCCTATTAGGATGAAGAGAGAATAGATTATTTGATTACCCTCTTGTTCTTTTTACTTATCATAAATTGATCTTACTTAATACTTTTTAGTTTTGGATATTAAAACTTTTTATATCATTATTGGGATGTATTGGATAATCTATCATAAATATCATATCGACTATTATCTTTGGAGGGTCTTCATTACTGCCCCAGATAGGGTGTTCCATGTCATTCAATGAGAATGTGAACCTAGGTCAAGTTGGGACAGACCCCCTATTTTAGAGTTAGGTAGGATGATATCCATGTTTTCCATTGAACAAGAGTGGGATTCTTCATGTGGTGATCTTACTCCAGTAGTAGATGATTTTCTTGATGCGTTTCCTATAGAATTTTCTAATTTTCCTCTAGTGAGGGAGGTAGAGTTTTCTATCAACTTGGTACCAGATACCCAACCTATTTCTATTCCCTCTTACTATATAACACTAAAAAAATTGAAGGATTTAAACACTTAGCTCGATGACTTGATTTCCAAAGGATACATTTTCCATAGCATGCCACCTTGGGAAACACCAATACTTTTTTCCAAGAAGGATGAAAAAAACCTTCACCTTTTTTTATTATAGAAAGATTAATTAGGTCATGGTTGAGAATAAATATCTTTTAACTTGAATTTATTATTTGTTTGACCAGATGAAAGGGGTGAATTTGTTCTCAGAAATTGATCTTTGGTCTGGTTATCACCTATTTAGGATCAAGGAGTTTGATATCCCTAAGAAAACATTCCAGAGTACATATAGACATTATGAGTACCTTGTTATGATGTTTGGATTGACTAATGATCCCACTATGTTTATGGAGTTAGTGAAAAATATTTTACATCAATACCTCAATTCTTTTATAGTGGTATTTGTGGATTTCATGTTTTTTCACTTCATGATTAAGGAAGATAATGTGCATCACTTGAGAGTAGTTATGGAAATCTTGAGAAGTCTCAGAATATATTCCAAGATTTATAAATTTAGTTTCTAGATTCATGAGGTAAAGTTCTTAGTAAACATGGTTACTAAACATGGTATTTCAGTTGATCCTAAGAAGGTGAAAACTATTATAACCCGTTAGGAACCAAATAATGTCTTTGAGATTTAGATATTCTTGGGACTGGAAGGGAATTACCATCATTTTTGTATTATTTCTCAAATATGGATTCTCCAATGACCACTCTTACTTGAAATGGAGTGAAATTTATATGCGATTCTAAATTTTAGACTTCCATTGATGTGTTGAAGCATCATCTGAATTCAGATCCTATGTTGTATCTTTTATAAGCTAGGCAAGTATATGTAGTCTTCTATGATGCATTAGATTTTATATTGGGTTGTTTTGAAATAAAGGGTGATCATGTCATGGGTTATGCATCTTGTTAGATTCATCCTCATGAGAAAAAATTTCCCATACATAATCTAAAACTTATAGTTGTGATGAACACTCTAAAGAGTGGAAAAACTACCTTTTTGATGAAATGTTTACCATTTACTCTAATCATAAAAGGTTGAGTTGCATGTTCTCATAATAATATTTGAATCTTCAACATGGAAAGTGGGTGGAGTACCTATAATACTTTAATTTTGACATTTCCTACACTCCTGGTAAGAGGAATTTCATTGTTGATTCTTTGAGAAAGAAAATTATATCCCAAGCTATAAAGAAATATTATGAGGAATGGAATCTGATGGAATTATTTTCTCATATGCACATGGGGTTCAGGAGGATGATACTAATGTTGTTTTGTCAAGTGTTCAGTTGAATTTCTCACTTATTGAGATGGTTCCCTAGGAAAAAAAACTTGGTGATGAGTTCTGAGGTATTAAGGATTCTTTATATGATAGGAAGACCATCATTTAGTGGTCTCTATCTTATGATGAAATTCTATGCTTCTAGAGCCATTATGGCGTTCCTTTACCATTTAATAAGGCTGAGAAGGGATATTTTTGTAATTATTAGTGGGTGGTACACCCTATCACCATGAAGATGTTTTATGATATGAGGTGTTGTTTCTAGTGGTTATCTATGAGATGATACATTGCTGATTTTGTTTATCTTTATTATAATTATTAGTAATTTAAAGCTGAGAATCATAAGCCTTCAGGATTTATTTAGCCCGTTCTTATGCCGAATTGGAAGTGGGATAATATATTAATGGACTTTTTTCTTCTTCAGTTTCCATGTTTAACTTATAGAAATAATGCGATATGGATGGTTATTGGTTGATTCACCAAATTATATCACTTTATTCCCATTCATGATATGACCAAAGTTAAGGACATGGTATTTATGTACGTGTATGATATTATAAGATTACATGGAGTTTAATTTTCCATAGTTTCTGATCGGGATCCCTAGTCTACTTCTTATTTTTGGAGAAGCCTCTAGGAGGCAATGAAATCCCAGGTAAAGTTAATCATGATGTACCATCCTCAAACAGATGGTCATATAGAACATGATATAGAGATTCTTCAGTATATGCTCTGAGCTTATTTCATTGACTTTGTAGGATCTTTGGATTACCACTTGGGACTGGTCAAGTTTTCCTGTAATAATAGTTACTAGTCATCCATTAAGATGGGACCCTTTGAGGCCTTTTATTGTTGTCCTTGTAGATCTCTTCTTTGTTGGTTTGAGGTTGGAGAATCTTCTCTGGTTGGACCTAGTTTGGTCCAAGTGATAATGACAAAGATTTAGTTGATTCTTCAGAAAATATAAACGACATAAAGATGTTATAAATCCTATTCTGAACATTGTTTATGCCATTTGAAGTTCAATATTAGTGATCTAGTGTTTTTGAGAGTTTCACTATGGTTGGATCATTAACAACTTGGTAAATCGGGAAATTTAGCATTGATATACGTGATACCATTTGAGGTTATTGATAAGATTAGAAAGTTGGATTACCATTTGGTGTTGCCACCTTAGATGACATAGATCCATAATGCATTCCATGTGTCGTATCTTAGAAAATAATTCTCTGAACCATCCCATGTATTAATCTGGGAGGACCTTGATGTGGAACTTGATTTGTCTATGATTGAGCAGTTGGTTCAGATTATGGATTATCAAATAATTGTTATTCATAGAAATTATATTCCCCAGGTTTGGGTTCTATGGAAGTAAAATTATTATTCACATGAGACACGGGATCATGAGGCTTTAATGAGAGAGTAGTGGACTCATCTCTTCATTGTAGAGTATTCTTGATAGGATTTCTAGGGGTAGAAAGCATTTATGATGGGGATAATTATAACATAATGATTCCCTCTTTCAGGTACTTTTATCCCTTTTTTATCATCCTTTGTTTGGTTCTTGATTTGAGTTGTTTTTAGAGACTTTTGGAAATTTTTGGAAGTTTCTGGGATTGTATATGGTTGGAACATGGTTAGGGAAAACTGTGTGGGTCAGCATAAGAAACCATGTGCCCTATTTTAGATTTTTGGTAAGGGGTGCATGGTTTGTGAAAACTGTGTGACCTATCCCATAAAACATGTGGCATGGGACAATGGGGGGTGCATGGTTTGTAAAATAGTGCATCAAAATCGAGACACCTCTTCTAGTAGCCCAGGAGGGAGTGCACATTTGGAATATAGTTTTTCAAACCATGTGAAAAAACTAAGTATCTATCTTTAATGGAATAGGAGGGGGTACATGATTAGAGAACTATTTTTCAAAAAGTGTGGCCAAATCACGTGATGGGAATTAAATTATATTAATTTATGAATTAAAGTCCCAAGACCCCCATTTTAAATTATAAACTCATTCTAATCAAACCTATTTCAACCCTCTCGATTTTTGAGGCTATCTAGAGGTGATTTTTGATCCTATAACCTCTTTTCTTCTTGGATCAAAGTGTCGGTGGATGTATTGGATTCCTTCTAATAAATGTAATATCTTTGGTTGTGAAATCTTCTTTCTTCCTCTCTTACCTTCTTTGAGAGTGGTGGATGCTTATTTCATCGATGGATCTAGATATTTCTTTGTTTATTTATGGATATAAGATTCCACCTTGATCATTTTAGTCTTCAACTCTCCTTGAGGATCCCTTATTGTTTATTGACAATCATGATTAGAGGTAAGTGGTTTCTTAAGGAAGTATCTTTTAGATGAAACTTTTGATGATTTTTTAATTTAAATTTATTTCTAAATCTTGAATTCACTCTCTTGATATATGATTTGAAATGTCATGGTGTGAGTGTGTGTGTGATTAATGACTTTGAAAATGAATTTTGAAACAAAGTGTAGATTTAAAAAAATGATCTTGATTTAAAATGAATTAATTGAAGAATGAATTTGATGAGATGAAAGTCATGAAATTATTTATGACTTGAAATGAGATGATTTGAGAAGAAATAAATGATTTTTTGATAAAAACCATTTGATTCTTGGTTTTTGAAATTATATGGCATGTTTTGAAATAGGATGAATTAATTGATTGATTGAATGATTTGAGATTGAATGAATTGAATGATATCCCCAAGAATGATTGGTTTCCTTGAATCACATGGGATCTTGGGTGGTTAGGTGAAAGTATATGCACACTAGGTAAACTACTATCTAGTAATGGATTAATGATGATAATGATACAAAACTATCTTGAGGGCATGGACTTTATTCTTTGGGATTATCTCCCATTCCCCATAGGCCTAGGATCTAGTGAGTGTGTGCACACCTAGAACTATATTTCATCAAGATTATGTGGAAACTTGTAACCAATAATGACCCCATATGATATTACTACGGTGTTATGATTGAAAATAATTTATACACGTCAGTTTTTATTTAAAATTATTTAATCATGTCTATTTTTATAGAAATTATTATTCATGATTATTTTGATAAAGATGCTTATATCTTCCTAATTTTATGGAAATTCTCTTTTAAACCTATTTTATAATATCCATTGAAATGTTTTGAAATCATATTTTGATATGAATTGTGAAAATATTTACATGCCATGTTTTATGTCAAATTGAGAAAATTTGGTTTATTTTTTATAGATTTACTATGATATTCTTAGTGATATCCTAATAGGATTTATTTCTCACACCCTACCTTTTCCTTTGTGAGTTTTTAGATTTTCTTATGCGAGGTCAAGGAAAAGGGAAAACATCACTCAAAGGTGGTGGATGTTCCTGATTAGAAGAACTTGGGAGTTAGCGGTGATTGGTAGAACATGTGATCCACTTGTTACATGGAGTTTCTAGGATGATATATGGATGGTATCTTCTAATTAATTGGGTTGACATAACTTTTTTTGAGACCTGTATCTATTTTCTTGTGGCTTTATCACTTGTTGAGTGTTTGAAATACTGTCTATTGTTTTATATCCACTTATTTATTTTGATGAGTTGTCTTTATGGTAAAATCATTACCTCTGGTTTGTTTGTATTCCATGGTTCTAGTTTCTAGCATGTAGGGATTGGGAATGCTCTTTAGGCCATGTTAGGACCAATTCTGGTACTATTTAGGTGGATTATTTTGGTTGGTTTTTGACACTTATAATTTTTTAAATTATATTTTTTATCTAATAAACATATAAAGTTTTTTAATTATCTATTAATTTAATTTAAAGAAAAATAATTTATTATAATATTACCATTAATTAACTAAAATAATAATTTCATAATCAGTAATAACAAATTATTTTAAATTATACTGATTTATAAATTTTTATATTAAAAATATTAATAAATTAAACAATTAAAAACATGCTGATTAAATAAAAAAATTAATAAAATTCCATATAAAGACAATTAAATACTAATAAATTTAAATAAATAATAATTTATTAAATAAAACATTAATAACTTATATAAAAACAAAATTAAATAAATACATGCAATTAAAAGATATTAAAAAATAGGTTTTAAAGAATACCTTCAAATTGATGATAAAATTGGATATTTTGAATCACAATTAATAGATTTAGAACACATGATGTTATTTTTGAGAGAAATTGAGAGAATTTAGAGATAAAGGAATGATAATGATAAATGGGAGTGGTTGTATGCACTAAATTTGTAATCAACTTTTTTTCAATGGGAAATTGTGATGGATGATACCGTTGCAAAAATTCCACCACCTAACTATTTGAGATGGATATTTATAGCATAAATGGTTATTCACAATAGGTATTTGTGATGGAAAAATATCCATTACAAAAATTATCCATAATAAATGCATTTTTTACTTTTATGAAAATCACTTGTGATGGATAGAGTCCGATGAAAATATTCATTGCCATATTAAATATATTGCGCTATATGTTGAAACCCACAAAGTAATTCTTAGTCATTTTAATCCATAAAGGGCTAAAATTTTGATATCATATACACATAATAAATAGTTTATAAGATGGTTTCAAGACTATATTTTTAAGGATTCAACTTCAAATCATAATTCAATGATAGAACGACTTTGATGGATAGCTAGAGGACCAAGTGCACATGTATTATCTTATAAAGGTTATGTAATTAATAGTTATACATTATATACAAAGGAATATGATTAGATTAGTACCATACAAAATAGAGGAGTTACACTTGCGGCTGAAGTGATGCATGTATCTAGTACCAAGGACATAAATCCAATTTATGAAAATATGTCATACTTTGGAATCATTGAAAAAATGTGGGAGTTGGATTATAAAAAATTCCAAGGGATTATTTTTCAATGCAATTGGGTTGATATTAGGAGTGAATTTAAAATACATAAATAGAGATTCATGGATGTGGATTTTAGTAAGGGTACAAGGAAAAACTATTCATAATGACATCATAGGCAATACATGTATTTTATTTTCTAGATCCTACAAATAAAAAATGGTCAATTGTTCTGTTATCAACCAAAACCAATAAAGGGCTAGATGTTAATTTAACTAAGGATGAACCTTTCATTGGGATGTAATAATCATTTCATAGTAGTCCCAATGTAGTTAGGGTCCTATAAATTATAGGAGACCACCATGAGGGGATTTAGATACTCAATAAATGGGTCAAGTCCCTTAAACCTTAAAAGGGAAAAAAGAGTTCAATAATCAGGTTATATTTTTATTATAATATACATTTCCTTACCTCATATTATTATCCATTCAATACTATATTTACATAATCTAAATTAAATTTTCAACAAATTCTATAGATAATGGATTCTACACACACTGATTTTCCCAATCCTGAAGAACACTAGGTTTCTCAACATGTTGATACTCACAATGCAGAGGAACAATAAGTTTCTTTACATGTCAATGTTACCAATATCTAGGAACAACATATTGATAATGTTGAAGCTTATAAAATGGTATAAGGTGAACAAACTATGTCCTAGAAAAAACAAGAGTGTCATAGTGTGGTGGAGCTAACAAATATCATTAAGGCAAGGAGAAGAGGAATCAAATTTGATATTGTATGGAATGCACATGACCGGCCTGTTAACCCCAACAAGTCCATTTTAATTAGTTACCTTGGGCTCACCACTATAATTCATGTGATGATTGATGTAGATAAGTAGCATAATGTTGAGCCCGTGGTTAAGGCACTAATTTGGGAATAGATTAGGGTAACATTATGATATAATTTATTTATTTTATTAAAAAACAAAGTAATGAAATATCGATTTACTCTTCATTATCCATTATAGAGTGTATTTATATGAGATGACTGTTGAATGGAATTTTCATTAATGTTCACCAAAAAGGCTCATAGAGGCTTTGAGACAATTCTTATAAAGAATCATATTAGGGACACTGAAGGGAAAGTAAACCCACACCCATTATAGATGTATGTTAACATGATAAACTAAGAAATGAGGAATACATTTTTTGGTCATCATGAGGAGGAATATTTTCAGGTATATTTTGATTTTTAATAAATTACTTGACAATATGTATATTAACCACTTTGATTAAGAATGTTCAATTTATGAAATAGAAAATGAGTGCTAAAAATAAGTTGCATGCAGAAAAAACAACATATCTCTACTGTAAGAAAGGATGGGGTGAACTTCATTTGAAAAAAAGGTATATATTTTAAATCTAAAGTAATAATTTTATGTTGTATGAAACAAAAATATAATTATATTCCTTTTATATATATATATTGATAAATCCAAATCCAAATCCACTTCCACACCACATCATGTGTTATGGAAGGTGGATTGTTTAAATAAAGAAAAAATACTAACAAATGAAAACATACAAAAAGTATAGGAAGCATGTGTAAGTATGTCATAATAAAAATTTATTCTTATTTAAATAAGTATTACATAAAAATGAGTACTTATTTTCCTATATTTTTTTATCTGGTTTAGACATAATAATAATCATTGGATATACTTAATTAATAAATACTTTTAGTGTCCTTGAAGTGGCTAGAACAATATTTTCACATCAGAGGTACGTGTTTTGGAGTGTCTCCCTAAACATATTTTGAGAAAAGAAATTAATTGGTGGAGAAAGATAAGAAAATGGATGAGGTAAAGACTTCAATAAATTATCTAGAAGAAAAACTTAATTTGTAGTTTGATTTGTTAGAGAATGTTTTTGGAAGACATCAAAGAGAAGAAAAAACACAAAAAAAACCAATACATGAAGATCCACCCCCATGTTTAAGGAAATCCATTCCCTCAAAAATTTTATTTACCAGAGGTAATCAACTTTTTTATAATTGTTTTAGTGAAATGTGAATTAGAAAAACAATAATATCTTTCATGTACTAATATTCTACAAGGTGAAAATGATTGTGATTTATATCAATCAAAATCCACCCATCACCTTATTGTGAGAGGTACAATGTACAGTATCCAGAGAGATATTCTACACAACAAACAACTTCCAAAAGGCCATGTGAGAGTGAAGATTCATGTAGATCATGGTCCAAGTGCCAAGCTACCTGTTCCCCTTGACGACATGTATGTTAACATGGTCGAACTTGTTATTGGAATTTTCTTAGCATGGAAGTTTGATCTTGTTAAAATACATATCAATAAAGAGGTATTCCTTTCCAATTTATTTTTTATAAAAAAATTTAACAATTAATGGAAAAAGGCCTGAACTAATGAATGTTATTAAAGATAGATAAATATAAGTGGGGAAAATTTTGAATCAAAACAACCTAAAAGGGCCAACCAATTGATCTAAATGACCTTTAGAAAGTACCTTTTACCTACAAGTTAAACTTCCACATTTACTAATACCACAAGTTCACATGGATACAAAATTCAAAAATAGTGATATAATTATAATTGATTTTGAAGAAAAAATGCATGAAGACACCATTACAGACTTTGTTGGTCTTGAGAATGTAGTTAAAATCCTCAAGCATGAATGACCAGGAGTCTCAGTTGTAAATGTATACATGAGGTGTGTTTTCATAATTTATTTGTTCAATATCTAATCTAATATGTAATTACATTTAAATACTATTCATATTTTCCATAGGCATATATATTAGCATGATTTGAAGGGAAAAACCTATGAACAAAAATTTGGACTCCTTAGTCCTCAAATTAATTTTATACATAAAAACTCATTGGAAAAAGATGAATATTTATTAATTGTGGAAAAATGGTTTCAATGTTTTAAAAAAAACATACCAATGAAAAACTCTTCTTAGTACCCATGATGTAGGGGTAAAACTCTATAATTTAATCATATAAAATATATTTTCATTCCTTTCATTACATATTCCTTTTTTTAGGAATCATTGGTTGCTCATTGCAATCAATTTTGATACTATAAATATTTATTTTTTGTATTCAATGCATGGATACCCAAAAAATAGACCACACATGAAGATGTTTATCAATTTATAAAACACTACATGAAATATTTTACAAATAAAATAAAATTTATACATTTTATATTATGCTTTAATGAATTTTTTTTATGATTGGGTGATGTTTAAATATTTTCAAAATAATGATATATGGATAATCCATGAGTAAAGGAATCCTATTGACTTCTATAACTGTATAAGTATCAGGGCATATATAATAAGATTTCACTATAAAAATATATATATAAAAAATTTGCTCAATATTTTTACAGTGTCTGAAATAAATTAATATAAATGATTATGGTTATTATGTTTGAAAATTTATGAAAGATATAGTATTTAATTAACAAAAATATCATGTTTTAAGATGTATTTATGATGATAATTAAAGTTTCATTTAAAATTTTTATCAATACTTTATTTATATCTTTTCAGTACTACTAGGACTGTCGATGGTCCTATTAAAAACAAGAAATAGATTTGTTTAGAAATGAATGGTCTGAATACATACTGTCAGAATGTATATAGACATCATGAATATGTGACTTCCTACTATATTTTTAGTTAATTTTCTCATAATTTTATCTATTTTTAGTCAAATTCTTTATTATTTTTATCTAGTACTTATTTAGTTAATTTTCACAAAGGTCATGAAGAAATTAATTTTTCGAGAATTTATTTTTCTACAACCATTTTTTTCTCTATTAAGATCACATAATGATTGGAGAAAAAGAAATTCTCAAAAAAGTATTCAATAAGGATGATGCACTCAGGTACTATTTGTTCTCTTCATAGAGGTATTTGTTCTTTATTTTATTTTTTTATATTCAGTAGCATTTTTTTTAGTTTATAAATGAATCAAAGTGGACATTTTTAGTTTAAATTTACATTTTAGTTAAAATGATGCACGACATACTCAAAACTAAGAAAACACATTCATATTGTTTTTATGCTTCAATTAAATGATCCATAATTCATTTGTTATGTGTCGGAATCATTTGTAACTCAATCCGATACATGGTGTGATTGGTATGACTCGAAATGAGCGTTTTGAGTTTAAAAATGATATTTTAGTTAAAAAAACATGTCACTGATTGAAAAATTAGAAAACATTATCAGATTATATTGATACTTTTGAAAAAAGATCCATAATTCATTTGTAATGTGTAGAAATCAACCACACATCAAACCAATATATGGTATGATTAGTATGACTTGTTTAAGAAGAAATTTTAGTTAAAATAATGTGTAACATACTCAAAACCAATAAAAAACATTCATATTGTACTGATACTTTAGGAAAAAAATCCATAAGTATTTTGTGACCTGTAGGAATCAATGATACTTCAATTCTACACACAGTGTGACCGGTATAACTCAATGTGTAATTTTATTTAAAAAATTATATTTTAGTTAAAAAGATTTGGGACATACCCAAAACTGATAAAAAACATTCATATTGTTTTAATACTTTATTATAATGATCCATGAGTTATTTATGTTTTATGGGAATCAACCACATGTTAATCCGACACATGGTGTGATCAGTATGACTCAATGTGAATGTTTTCATTTTAAAAATGAAATTTTATTTAAAAATTCATGTCGATTATTGAAAGCCTATAAAACATTATTATATTGTCTTGATACTTTAGTAAAATAATTCTTATGTTATTTTTGATGTATAAGAATCAATCTCACATCAATCCGATGCATGGTGTGACCAATATGACTCAAAGTGTGTGTTTCCTGTTTAAAATGAAATTTTAGTTAAAAATACATCTGACATACTCAAAACCAAAAAAACATTAAGATTGTTTTTATACTTTATAAAAACAATCCATAAGTAATTTATGAGGTGTAATAATCAACCACACTTCTATCTAACACATGGTGTGACCGGTATGTCTCAATGTGTGTTTTTTTATTTAAAAATAACATTTTAGTTAAAAAGATGCATGATATACCCAAAAATAAGAAAACACATTCATATTTATTTGATACTTTAGGAAAATTATCCATAAGTCATTTATGATGAGTATAATTAGTCTCACATCAATCCGATATAGGGTGTGATCAGTATGACTCGAAATACATGGTTTCGGTTTAAAAATGACATTTTAGTAAAAAAATCATGTCAATCAATGAAAAATAATAAAAATTCACTTAGATTGTCTTGAAACTTTAAGATAATTATCCATAAATCATTTTTGATTTTTATGATTCATACACACATCAATTCGACACATGGTGTGATTGGTATGACTCAAAGTGCATGTTTTTAGTTTAAAAATGACATTTTAGTTGAAAACATGAGTCACTCACTAAAAACTTAGAAATAAAACTCATATTATTTTCATACATTATTAAAATTATTCTTATGTCATTTATGACTTGTAAAAATAAACCTCATGTCAATTCGATGCACGGTGTAACCAGTAGGACTAAAAGTTTCTGTTTTTATTTCCATCCAAAGCCATTTTTTTTCAATTTTCTAAAAAGCCAGTTTAAGGGTAACTGGTAACCATACAAACAAAATGTACAATTTCAAACCATATCCAAAGTGCGATATCCAAACCTTATAGATTACAATTCAATTTTTCAAATTTCAAACTTTAAGCAAAATCATGACCATACCAACACCTCACACCACACGTCCACCTCGTTTCGCACCTATGACATCACACGTCACCATCATCCCATTAGAGTAGGCCGCCGATAAACCATCCACCAATGTCATCATCGCTGGCCCCATCGCCGTCTCACCGCTATCGACACCAACCGAACACCTCCACCATCATTGCCGATAATCACCACACCAGTATGACAGAGATTGCCGTCCACTGAATCCGAGCAATGCCACTCCACAACAACCATGAAGAAACAAAAAAATTGAAACCAGATGAAAAATAACCGAATCAACCTTTTCAAACTCACAGACATCTTTCTTGCATCGTTTCCCCATAAATCGACACCATAGAGTAGCATAAACATCACCCTCGATAACCTCCTGGTAAAATATTGGCCACCCAAACACCACTTCCCAAAGTTCTGAAGAAACACTACACCAAACCAACCTGGGGTGGGGCGGTGGGACTCGAGGCCAGGGTAGAGTTGAGCGGCTTAAGCCTCCATAGGGATTCAAAACCTTCACCTCCTGGAACCCCATTGACTGCTTCACCAGCAAGACCCAAAGTCTCCTAAGAACCATCGCACCAGACCAACTTAGTGAGGAGCGATGGAACCGGAAGCCAGAGCAGAGGTTGAGTAGACTGAGGCTGCCGTAGAAGGAAGGACCAAAGCCAGGAATTATTTTTTTTCTTTAGGAAAACTATCCATATGTAATTTTTGACTTGTAGGAATCACCCACAACTCAATCTGATACACAGTGTGACCGACATGACTCAAAATTCATGATTTCAGTTTAAAGATGAAATTTTAGTTAAAAAGATTCATGACATATTCAAAACTAAGAAAAAAATTTATATTGTTTTGATACTTTAGGAAAACAATACATAAGTCATTTTTGACATATAGGGATCATTCATATCTCAATCTGACACACGGTGTGACCAACATGACTCGAAATGTATGTTTTCAATTTAAAAATGACATTTTAGTTAAAAATGAATACCACTCCTTGAAAACCAATAAAACACACTCATATAATCTAGAAAACACACTCTAATTATCATGATACATTAGGAAAAAATTCCTTATGTCATTTTTGATTTGTAAGAATCAACTATATGTCAATTCGACACATGGTGTGACTGGTATGACTCAAAGTGTGAGTTTTTATTTAAAATCAACATTTTAGTTCAAAACAAAAGTCACATACTTAAAGACGAGAAAATTTTATAATATTTCCTTGATAATTTAAGAAAATAATTCATAAATCATTTTTTATGTTTAGGAATCAATCAAACATTAATATGACATAAAATGTGTCTAATATGATTAAAAGTGTATGTTTTTAGATTAAAATTGACTCTTTAGTTCAAAATACATGTCACATACTTAAAACCTATAAAATGTGCTTGGATTGTCTTTATGATTTAGGAAAATGACCCATAAATCATTTGTGACACGTAGAAATTAACTACACATTAATTCAACATATGATGTGCATGGTATGACTCAAAGTGTATGTTTTTAATTTAAAAATGACATTTTATTAATATATTGTTTCATATTTATGTTTAATTTATTTATTTATAGTATTAATAATATAATAATTATTTTTTATATAGGTATACTCTTTTTATTGATATGGGGTGGTTTTTTTTGGAAATAGATAGCATGATCGAGCTCTTTTGAGAGGGGTCTGAGGGCCAAAGACAACAGAACATTGATGTTTTTGAAATTTTTGATGTTTGTGATAAATTTTACATACCAATGTAATTGTATGAACTAATGTTTTAAATTTTTGTAATATAATTTTTTTCCTTGTATTTTAATGTAAATTTAATTTTAATTAAATTTTTAATTTAGTATTGTAGTGTGCTGTAATTTTAACAGCACACTACTGTAGCATAGATTTTATGAGTTCTATTTATAGTGATGATAAAATGGCCCTTCATCAAAACATAAAACATGCTGATAAAGTCATAATTTTATTAGTGGTAAAAATAATAATGATAAAGTTCCCCCTTTATCAATGATTTTTTGAGAACCGATGAAGGACCCCTTTATTAATGCAAATAAAAGCTGCTGGCTTTTAAAGGTTCTTACAACATCAGTGATTTTTTAGCACTAATGAAGGCTATTTCTAATACTACTAAATCCCATATAAAAAGTAGATAATGACTCAATCTAGAAATAGTATAACCTCTCATAAATCATGTTCCTTAGCATCCCAAGGTTGTTTCCTTTGTCTAGATTTATTTTTCTTGGAAAAAATTTATTACAAATCACTATCCTATATAATGGTAGCAGTTTCCATAATCTCCTCATAATTTTGATTATGATTCCTATTTGAAGAAATAAGATCAAGATTTATATCATTATAAGGCTCTATTTCAAATTTAGTTTCTTTATTTTAGGTATTAATCTCCTTAAAAATATTAGATAACATCCCTTCTAAGGGATCATTGTTCTTCTTTGACATTCTATATTATATAATCTAATGCTACCATCAAATTTAATAGAATTATAAATATATTAAATTGGATTCTCATCATTAATCTTTGATGTATAGTTTAAAGTAACTAGAATCCTCACAAAAATGTGACAATATATTTCTCTATCCTTTCCAATATAAATAAATTCTTAAGAGGCATCAAAAATAAAATGTTCATTTAAGTTGCCTACCAAAAAGGTTCATGACCAGTATGAACCTCTATATTGGATTGATTTAATTGAAATTATTAGGATATATGGCCTTAAGGATTATAATATGAATATAAATTTATCCACTAATCAAAGAAAACTATATACTTGTATCAATATTCTCCTTCTATTCTAGCCCAATCATAATCTGAAGGTAGATTCAAGATATCAAATTCTACAAAAATATGAGAAAAAATAGAGTGAAATATTATACATGTTCTCTAGTCTGAATAATGGTACTTTCTAATGGATTTTTTCATTAATATATGAATAGGAATCATAAAATGAAGAGTTAGATCTGGGAACCACAACTAATTCAATGTGGTAGGTAGGTTAAATTTTATGTGGAAATTGAATGACCTACTAAAAACGAAGAACCATAAAAATATAAAAAAACATAGAGATATAAACCAAGATTTGACTAGTTATTATTCATAAAAAAATTAGGATATGGCAGGGATTCAAAATCCCAACCAAAACATGACTCTTTAGAACCCATGATTTGTTTACATGTTTATCAAAAGTATTAAAGGTGGTTTTGGAATGCCCAAACCATATAACAAGAGAGTAATCATGGATAAATTATGACTCTATGAATTCTAAAACTGAGATCAATAATTATGGAAGGATGTTAAAAAACCTTGGGGAACAACGAAATTCTTGGGATGAATAGAAAGATATTAGGGTTGGTGACCATGAAAGAGACCTCTATAATAACATCAGTTATTTAAATAACCAACATATAATGTTATTAATTTTATTTTAAAAATATATTTCAATGTACTTAACATTGATTTGAACAAAAAAATACAAAAGTATCATAAAATTATAGAAACAAAATGAATTCATGAAAATCAAACTTAATGCTTCAATTTATTTTCCTTACACGTGACAATGTCCTCTAAATCTAACGATCTCTTATTTATGTTCACCTTTCTTATTTGGTTTGCAATTAAAAACTCATGAGTAATTTTGAATGCCTTTTGGTAAATCTCTAGGATAATTTTGAAAGTTTATTTTGATAACACTAGTATAACTCATGTGGATTCTTGATCATTTCTACATGATTTGAAGAAGTAATCTTTTTTTAAGGGAAAAAAATTATCAAATCAATAGATCTATGATGAAAAAAATAATCAAATAAATGAAAATATTGATATAGGAATTATAAATAACATGGGACAAGGAATGATTGGATTTAAGAAGATGGCATGACTCAACTACAGTGAAGTTGTGGAATAACGAATGAGTTTTTGATCATTTTAGAAGCAGGTGCAACAATGAAAGTGGGATGAAAATGAATTAAAGTAAGTATATTAGGAAGAGTGGAGGCTAGGTTTATAAATAGAGAATTGGGAAAATATGAGAGGATTCCAAAATTCATAAATTTATATGCCTTTTAATTATGTTTTTTTAAAACTCATACTATACACTCTTTTTATGTCAATTTTTATTAACTGATGTGAAAATTATTAGTATCTCACTTTTAACATTAGTCATATAATAACCAACTTTAAAAATAATTTTATTATCAAAAAATATATAACCAATGTTAAAATATTGACATGGTAAACATTTATTTTACCAGTGAAAAGATTACACTATGGATTTAATTTCCAAATAAATGATAATAATGTTCCTCTCTTCAAAGAAAAATAATGTATTATTGATTATAAATAAAAATTTAAACAACTCAAGAGTCCATTTAAAACATAAAAAAATAAATACAGGTCTTAACAATGGATAATTTTTTTAATGAATGTAAATGTATGTTGGCTTATTTTAAAAGTGTAAAATAAATGAAATCATGATATTTTAACAAATATAAACATAAAAAATATCACACAAAATAAGATATCATGAAATGAATAAAATCTCACAACTCAAATCCATTTCAAATAAAATTTTCTCACTAAATAAATGACTCTTTAAAAATAATTTATTTGAAAACCAAATGTTTCATAGTGTGTATAATAGATGAAAGATAAAATAAAAGAATAATTGTATTGTTCAATTTTCATACCACAATGTCTTGGGTCAAAAAAATTTAAGTAAGAAAATTAGTTTTTTAAATATTAAATATAGATCATTTTAATATATAAGAGTTTTATTTTTAAAATCCACCATGCAAAAATCCCAACCATATTCCAAAATTTTAAATAAATAAATATTGGTATTAATTTGAGCATTTCATGTATATTAGTTTTTTATTAATTTTTTTAGAATTTAAATTTTCTCTAAATTCATTATGATCAATATTATTTTAAGGAATGAAATAAATATTTTTATGTAAAATTTATCAAAATTATTTAATAGATTACAATATGCATAATTTTTTGTATGATTTAAGAACTAAATCAAATAAAATAGTCATATTAAATTGGATACCTACATCATTTATTTTTTGTATTAATATAGTAAAATCATACTCAATTCATAAAAAATATATTTAATGGATAATTATATTTTATTAAATATAAAAAACATTATTTTCATTGAGTGGGACTTCCTAGATGATGGGATAAAACAACACTTTAACATAGTGAAAGAAATTATAAACCCATAAACCCAAGATCTATTATACTTGAAACTAAAACCATGAAACTATATAAATTGAAGAAATTACTTGTGTACCTTACTATGTAGATTCTACAACTTCTATTTTCATACAAATGATTGATGAAGATCTCTTAGAGGTAGCTTAAGGACTCCTCGCTCCACGATGTATCCACAGGTTGACCTGAATTACCTGATTCTCAAGAAGGACTTTCCTCACACCCATGGTATACTAGTACCTAATGGAAAAAAAGATGGGGGAATAAGGGAGATTCAAGATAAGAAAGAATCAACTACATATTAGGTAGGCTTGGGTGATCCCCACCTCATGGAGACTACCCTTTTTTATAATCCATCGGGATGTTCTCATGTTTTCTATACATTTACTCATACATTACAAAACATATGAGTTAATTTTATAGCCAATTAATGCACTCATCACATGTGTGGATTTATATTCTCATGCATTTAATTTAATAATAGACAGTGGGAGTGATTCTAACATTGGAACTTTTATCATTCTACAGCTTTAAATGAATTATATGTTATAATACATACAATACAATATAAAATATCTTAAAATATTTCAATTAAGGTTGTGGTTATGATATCTTCATATCTTACTAAATGATACACCCATACATAGTATTTGAATTTCCATGGAATAAATAATATCACCTTATATAACATCTCTATATCATACCCTATGATATAGGCTAATATGTATCATATACATACTAGGAATTATGGTATATCTCTAACACATATGAGAATCATCAACAAGATCATATTGGATGTAAAATCATATTCACATAGGTTATAGATATCATGGGGCCAATAATGAGCTTTGTGATATAAATGTGAGCTTTAGTTGAGTTTTTCTTGGGTTTTCAAAAAGAAATATAAAAAGGGGTATATAAGAAATAATTTTTAAAAGGGGTCTACACTTGGGTGAAAATCGTTCACATAAGCTAGACTAGTTGATTTGTATGAACAAGGTTCATGAAAGCAACTAATAATTAATATATTTAATAATTAATAATATAATTAATATTAAAAATAATTAATAATATAATTAAAATTAGTATTAGAATTAGTAATTACTTAATTAAGACAATTAATAGTAATTTATATAATTTTTTAATATAATTAACAAATTATAATATAATATAATAATAAATAATTTAATTAAGGTAATTAATAATTACTAATATTAATTAATTACTTAAATCTATTAATTAATATAATTAATAAGTAATAATATAGCTAACATAATTAGTAATTAATAATATAGTTACCAATAAATAATTAATTAATCAATAACCATCAATCTCCTTTCATTCATTGTGGAAAAATCCATCAATGGACATCGTCACCTAATGTGGAACCTCTATTTTTTATAATACTACTCACATACAGGTGAGGGTTACTGGGGTATTATGATATACAAAAATTTACCATGAACGTAAAATTCATTACCTTCTCATAGAGAGGGATGAAACAAAGGTCATCAATGAAGAAAATAAATGTAATTATTACAAAATATATAATCAATTTCAAAATAATTGAAACATATATTGGTTGGTCATCTCAAGATTAGTCATCATAACTTTATTTACTAAGTTTTTTATGTTTAGTTGATACATTCAAATTAATAATGATTTGAAAACTATCATTAAAAATAAGGAAATTATCATGAGATATTATATAGTGTGTGTTTTGTTTATTAAGTAATGATAAAGAAACTAAAACCTGAAGGGAAATCTTTATAAGGATTCATTATCTTGACTCAAAAAATCAATCATTATACTTAAAACATTGTGTATATATCTAGTATAAAACACCATTAGCTTCTTTGGAACCTCTATTTTTTATATTATTAATCACATATAATTTAGGGGTACTAGGTGACTGTTATACAAAAAAATTGTCATGGAAAAGCATGTAATAAACCGTCATGAGTTAACTCGATAGGTCGCCCAAGATGATATTCCATAAGGTTTGAGGTGCATTCCCAATTTCCCTAGGCTGTAAACTAGTTCCAGGGTATCATAGTATAACTGATGGGAATGGTTTCACCCTTGAATAAAAATAATGAAGTAGAAAAATACAATTGAGATTCCTGTATGGTTCATCCATGCATTGGACTTCCATGAACATCAAAGAAACATATACACATGATTAAAAATTATAAAAATGGAAAAATAATAATAAAAAACTCAAATAAACTCACTTTTACATATACAACATCAATAATTTATATAAAAATAACTAGTAAAAGTTTCTAAAACATAAATACATCACGTAAAAAAATAAAGACCAACATTAAAGTACAACATAACAAATTATCAAATACATAAAATAAAAAAAACTAAAATAATACCACATGGTTACCACTATGAGACCCATGGTCCCTAAAAATATCCAAAATCATCCATTAATGGACTAAAGAGATCAAAACCCTATAAACTATTGGGATATATTACATCTACATATACATGCACTGGTGTGTATGTTGAATGTTAGATAAACAGAACCAGTAGTATTTCACCAACGAGTTTATGAAATTCCTTTAATAAAGCATTTCATAAATGATAATTTTAATATCATTTTAAAAATAACATTTTCCAAAATAAAATTATAGATAAAATAATTATCATAATTTATAATTTTTCCAAAAACCAAACATAAAACCACTAGAAAAAACAGATACAGTCTTTAAAAAAATGATTTCAACCTTATAAAGATTACAAAATATTCATTTAAAACTATTATTTCAAAATGAAAAAGGTTTGGAATCCACCATTTAAAATGTAAAACACTTTATAACATTAAAATGGTGTACTTACATGTACATGAGAGAAAAACCAACCATTTATCCTTCTTTAAAATTTTTCATAAAAAATCCCTTTTCAAATCAAAATTAAAAGTAAATCACATCACAAAGAAAGAATACATAAAAAAAATAAAAACCATAATTTCAAGGAAGTATGATATAAATAAACATAATTGTATAAATGGTGATTATAAACCAAGATTGAAATAAGGGGGGAGAATAAATTACAAAGCGGGAATCCCCAATATAATACCAATTGCAATGAGTGGGCATCATAGGAAAATCACTAGGTCCTAACATGAAACATTATTATACATATTCAAGTGGAACAAACTACTGGTAAACAATCAAAATCTCACTAGGTAACTCATCCCAATTAACTCCCATAATCCAATTAGGCACTTCCCTAGAAAGGACATATCCTACACTAGGGGTCTCTAGCCAATTCTTAATGAGGTTATTATGGTATAAGCAGAATCCCTCAGTTAGTTACCAGAGTTCCCATGTCATATTCAAAGTGGAGGTGAGAAAACAACAAGTACACGATCATCATATAAATTAATAATAAAACATGACCAATAAACCACATCTCACTATTACTATATTAAGACTTAAGAGGGGGGTGAATTGAATTCTTCAAAATTTTCTTCACTTATAAAAACCACCCTCTTTAGTTTATAACTTACTTTTAATCTTATATTAAACAAGACATTAAGCAGAAATAAAATAATAAAGAAGATAAAAATACTTAGATATTTATTGTGTTTTATATAATAAAAGTCCCCTAGTCAACTCCACCACCACTCCTCTCCATGAGTGTGATGATTTTCACTAGACCAGTCCTTTTACTAGAGACCAACAATCCTTTTTATAGGGACCACACAACTGAGTGCAAGCAGTTAACACTTGATATAATCATAGGAGATTTCAACTGGGCCCCATAAAGGCTTTACAAACAATATACTCTAAAGGTTATTTTACTAGGAACCATTGTAACAAAATATAATAAATAGAGAGTTTATAATGTTCTTCTCACAGCTATAAGGTAAAAATGACAAAAATAAAATATTTCTAAAAGAGATGATATGAAGAATAAGTAGCTCAAGGGGAGTATTATAAATTTAGAAAGAGTCATCAATAATTATAGCTAATGAAATAATACTTCTTATTTATTTTCTTAGAAAAATAGAGCATCGTTTCAAAGATCTTTGAGAACAAGTTCTATATACTTTTTATGCACTTCACTTTTCATGAAAAATTAAATGTTTTTTTGAAATTCATACACTACTTATTATTTAAATGCACATCATATTGTCCATAGAATCAAGGATCAGTGACACTTACTTTTTTTGAAATACCTTGGTAATAATAGAGAAAAATAAAATATATTTGTCCTTGATTTTTGTCTCGGTACTTGGCTCTTATTATAATCAATTTAACCTTAAAAAGAAAAATCGAGCATTTAAAGATTATAAAAGAACATTAAAATATTACTTGAGTGCTTCAATAGAAATAAATACCAATTTTTAGTATGACATATCCTATTTATAGAATTGAATCCACATAACCGATTTTTCTTCAAGTATCAAAAATGAATCATGTAGGTTTTTTACTCATGTAGATGAAACTAATTTAGTTGATTGAAATTATATAGTTGGTTTCTTCACGTAGGTGATTCACATAATCAATTACTCCACGTAACCATTTTATGTATCCAAAATATCATATAGATGATTACACACATAGGTGATTTATCATCATAGGAAATTTCCACCTACCTGATTTGACGTAGCCGCTTCCTTATATAGGTGATTGAAATAGAAAATTGATTAACATAGTTGTTTTCACCATGTAGAAAAAACATCACATAACCAATTTTACGGACTCAGGAAGATTTCATAAAAAATCATCCAGAATGTATACTTAATGAAATTAACCACTGAATACATAATAATAAGATAAAACCTGATAAACTAACATAGAAAAAATATCATCATCAAAGTATGAATTATATTTGATATCAAAAAATTCTAAAGTAAAATGGATAAATTAGATCAACATTAGTAGCCCAATTATCTCCCCCTTTTTGATGATCATAAATCCTATTAGATATTCTAGTATATATAAAACATGAAATTTTAAAAAGGTTTAATAGAAAATAAATGTAAAAAAGATATCATTTAAAATGTAGTTTTTGTTCCCCTCAGTTAGTTACTTATCATATTTTTTAAAGATATAAACTTACCCCCTTTTTATGTCATTAAAAATGAAAGGAAAGAGAGGTAAAACACCTTTGAATGGATCACTTTGGAGTGATGAAATGTTTAAATATATTGTGAAGACTAAATATAGTATTAGGGAAAGATTGAGTTTGATTAAAATAAAATAAAGAGATAAATAAATAAACAAGTAAATATCAAATAAAAAAACACTAAGATACACATTATAAATAAATAAAGAATGAATTATTTCTTCAACTAAGTTGAATTAAAATATATACATACACTAAATTAAATTACAATATATAAGTCAGAGAAACTAGGAGTTAAAATGGGGTCAAAATAAGATTTTGGTTTGGGTAAAGGTGGTTTGAAGGTTGGATCTATTATAGATTTAAATGGGGTTGACATTGATGGAACAAAAGGATCATAAATACCTTCTATTCTCTACCTATTTTGCTGAGAAGTAGTGGATCAAGACTAAGAGGTCTTCTTATTCTCAATTGAAATAGGTCTTCAGCACATATGTCGGTCATTGGAACAACGTTAGACTTGAAAAATTTAGAATAATAGGAGATCATTTCTTATAAAATTGAGATAATGATGCTAAGCCATTCCTAATAAATGTCCTAAGATATTCAAAGTTCCTAGAAGATAAACTTGAAGACTCACTGATAATAGGAGGGAGGAGTAGAGGGGAAATGTCTATCATTGATATACTAGAAGGAACATCCACAAGAATTTTCTTTATCATTAGATTCATAGACTTATGAATGTCAATTATCCTACTAGTCATTAACTATACCTTTTTATCTATGCTTACCACTCAGTCTAGAAAATTTTGGACAACTTTATTAACTTTATTGAGAGAAGATTTAGAAATTGAAACACCAATAGTCAGATTGGGTTCAACTAAAAATAAAACTACAGGAATAATCAACTATATAGAAGGAACTATCCTAAAAGGTTTATAAACAACCAAATCCATTCCTTTAACTAAAAATGGAACCTCTGGAACTTCTTCCGATTCTAGACTTGAATCTTCCTTGGAATATAGATCCATAACTGTTGAAAATATTTCCTTCAACTAATTGAAAATAAGTTAAGTGTTTTTATTGATAGGTTCAATGAAATATGAGACCATTTCTATTAATTTATTTAAAACATCCAAATTTCCTTCTATCATAGCTCTAAAAGATTTATAAAGATGACCAACATGTTCATTCATGCACATATCTATCCCAATATAGAACTTATTAATAGATTTTTGAGTATTGTGAAATTAAACAAAAATTCATTTTTCATCTCATTAAACATCACTAGAGAAAGCATATTATATTGGATACATTTAATCTTATAATAAATATAAATCAACTTTGATATAATTTGAATAACTCCATTTTGATATTTTTAGGAACTAGAAATTTTGAAGGAGCTGTAGAAGAGGTTTAGAATTTGTTTATAAATTCAAACTAGCTTAACATAGAACTTTTTAGAGTGTGAAGAGTCTCTTTTACTTCATTTATAAAAGCTTTGATCTCATAAATCACTTCTTGTGATAAATCTGATTGCATTAATGGAATATTCTGAATCATATCCTCTTGAGATGCAACCAAAGTACCAAGCTAACTAAACTAAAACTTTATAGGACAAAAATATTTCAAACTACTTACCAAGGAATTAATTTCATCATGTTAATTAGAACTTATAGCAGACCTGTATTATTACATAGATGGATATGTTCAAAGACTACTGATCATCAATATTTGAGTAGCCACCATTCCCACTAACTTATTCAAGTTTGACTTGGAAATAGAGGAATCTTTAAGTTATTTGATCTCATTTTTGCATGCAACCAGATCCACTTTTAAAACAAAAAGTATACTATTATATTTTCAAGCTCCATAATTACCTCATTAGAAACCAATTACTTTTCCAATATTTTTGAACTATTTTTTACTGAAGGAGATACTCCATGAGCAGTTGAATTATATGATGGTACTGATGGTGTATGTTTACACTTTTTAGATTCCATAACCACATCAACATGAATTCCTTTATCAACAAATGATCTAGGATGAATTGGATCTTCTTCTTCATGAATTTATTCTAATTATAGTATTATTTAAACTTCATAATCCCCAGGCCCATTTTTAGTTAGACTATCTTTAATAAAATAAACATTTGACTCAAAAACCATCTCCACATGATGATCTTCCTCAGCAGACACAACAACTTCACCAGTATCTGGGCTATGAGCAGCCACATCCTCTTAAAACTTGATAGGATCACCAAATATAGTACTGATGAATAGAATTGAAGAATCTATTCTTATATATATTTTCTCCTCTACTCACCTAGAATACATCCTCTAGACAGGTGTTGTATCACTATATAGTGAGTTTTGAGATGACTCTACCTGAGTTACACTTTCTTAGCCAACTTCCTTCAAAGAATTTGAAGTAGAATCATAGGAATATCCAATTATCTTCAAGAGAACTAATTATAGGGTATTAATTTTATGACACTTCACTACATTACTTTCATTTAAATATACTTCTTTATTTTTCAAAACTAAATAAATTTATCCACCATAAGGATAATAGTTTAATTTTACTTTTCCTTTACAATAATGAATCAAGAAACTCATCATGTATCTTGGAAAAAATAACTTTAAATTATTGATCAAGACATACATCAAATACATATCTTGAAAAATAACTTTCTCCATCTCTCCCACTCTTTGTGCTATACCCATCTGCACAAATTTACACAAAACCTTCTATTCAGCAAGAATCTATTTCATTGGATTCTTTTAAAAAATAGAGGTAACAAACAAAAACTTGAAAAAATCATTTGGACCTATTGATATTTTCCCTAAAATCATATGAATAAAAGAATACTTCCCCTCATGGGGAAAATGAAAGATATTATCCATTTCAATAGAAGAAACTACCACCGTCTTTCCTTTAATATTTGATGATGTTACTTTTTCTATTTGATTAAATTGAAAATCAACATTCATCAAGAACTCACTGATTTCTTCCTCAAAACAAAAACCCAACTTCTTATCATAAAACACAAAATTAAATCATTGAAACTTAATCACTTTCCTTAACAACATTTAAGTTGTCTTTATCCATGCCATATCTATGGCCTTTCCCACAAGAAATATTCTCCTACTTCATTTAGATTTCATAGATAAAACTAAGCTTTCATCATTCACACACTACAAATTTCATATTTCAAAAATGTTAGTTGAAGTTTGAATAGGGATAGAGATATTATAGATGACATTTTTTATTCAAAGGTAGGTTACGTATGCAAATGAAAAAATGGTTGTAAGTTGATTTTATATTTGGTCATGTACTCAAATCACAATTTTATTATCTAATCAGTTTTAGTTTAGGGTTAATTACAACTAATAAATAGATAATAATAAAAACTAAAGAGAAGAAAAGAATTTATATTTTCTATATTTAAATAAACAAAATATATATAAGAGTAAATTTCATACAACATTAAACTAAATAATATAACAGAACACTCATTTTTTAATTTCAAAAATAATAAAGAGAAATAATTCATTTAAATTAGAATGAATAAAAAACATAAAATTTAATTAAAAATGAATAAACCCAATTCTATTTTAATAAAACTAAAATGCTCACATGAAATGGGTTTAGTAAAAATATATTCTAACTATTTCTATATAGAGATAAATTCAAGAGAAATACCACATTTTTGAGTGTGATCTCTTAGAAAATGATTCCTTAATTCTATATGCTTTGTTCTTGAATGATTTATTGGATTAATAGAAATTTTTCTAGCACTAGTGTTATCACATTTAATTGAAACTTGATTATAAATGAATCCAAATTCCATTAAGGTGTGTTTCATCCACAACCCTTGTATACAATAACTACCCACATCAATATATTATGGTTTTATTATAGATAATGAAACACAATGTTGCTTCTTACTAGACTAGGATACTAGGGATTCACCTAGAAAATGGAAAGTTACTAAAGTAATCTTCCTATCTAGTATACAACCAACTAAGTCAATATATGAGTATGATATTAAATTAAAATCATAAGTTTTTGGAAAAATAAAGGAAAGATAAATTTTTCCTTTTAAATATCTTTAAATCATTTTGAAAGATTTTAAATGTGATTATTTAGGATTAGCTTGAAATCAAGAATAAAGACATACTGAAAATATAATATTTGGTCTACTAGTAGTAAAATTCAATAAACTCCCAATTATTCCTTTGTAAATATTGTTTTCAAATGGTTTCTTATCTTTATTAAAGTCAAGTTTTTCATTAGAACTCATAGGGTTAGTATGTACTTTACCATTTTTGAGTAAAAAACTTTTATGTAAGTCTAGAATATATTTTATTTTATTTATAACATTCCAAAAGTCATTTTGATAAATTTAAAAACCTAGAAAATAATTTAACTCATCCATCGTGCTCATTTCAAATTATTTTCACATAAGTTTTGAAAACTCATTACACACTTTTTTATTTATAGAATCTGAAATTACATCAAAATATATTTTTACTAACAAAATATCTAAAGATGAAGTTTTATTAAATGAATTATTATTTTACTTACCTACTGAAAAACCATTTTACAAAAGAAAAGAACTTAAACATTCAAACCAAGCTCTAGGTGCTTGTTTAATTTCATAAAGTGATTTGATAATTTTAAAAAATAAATTGGGAAAATGAGAATTTTCAAAAACCATGAGGTTTTTCAACATAACATTCCTCCATTATTAAACCATTTAGAAAATTATATTTTATAACCATCGAGTATAATTTAAAATTCATATATGATTCATAAGCTAAAATATTTCTAATTACATCTAATCTAGCTACTGGGGTAAAGGTATCCTCATAGTCTATACCTTTTTCCTAATTATACCCTTTAGCTACTAGTCTTTCCTTATTCATATTTATCACACCACAATCATTCTATTAATTCCTAAAAACATATTTTGTTCCTATAACAAGATAGTTAAAGGGTATATCATATAATTCTTATATCTTGTTTCTATTGAATTGGTTTAATTCATCTTACATAGCTATAACACAACTTTCATCTACCAAGGATTCTTCTATAGACTTAGGTTATAACTGAGATAATAATTCATAAAACTCTACAAGTTTTCATACACCCATTATAGTTCTAATTCCTTTATCTAAATTTCTTATAATAGTTTATAAAGGATGATTCCTAAGGGTTATAGGCTATTTAGGTAGTGTAATTTTAGGTTTACTGGCATCCAAAATTTCAGGATTTGGTTCTGGAAAATAAAGTTCCAAATCTTCATAATTTTTGTCATCCAAGAGAGGTTCAGATATCATGTTTTCAAAATAATCACTTATCTCATCAATCTAAATTACTTTAGGATCAAAAGGATCACTTTCGTCAAATTTCAAATGATTTCACTACTGGAAAAAGGACCTATACCCACGGTTTGGCACAAAACCGTGGGTATAGGGTACCCCTATACCCACCGTTTTCGCAAACCGTGGGCATAGGGGTAAAATGGTGACCTATACCCACGGTTTCATAAAACCGTGGGTATAGATCACCTATACCCACAGTTTTGCACAAAACCGTGGGTATAGATTATTTTTGAAGACCTATACCCACGGTTTTGAAGAACCGTGGGTATAGGTGTTTTTTTTGAAGGTGTATACCCACGGTTTTGGCCAAACCGTGGGGGTAGAGTTTTCCAGAAGACCTATACCCACGGTTCTTCAAAACCGTGGGTATTGTGGTTTATTTTTTTCAAGACCTATACCCACGGTTTTCAAAACCGTGGGTATAGCTTTCCCGCCATTAGGCGGGGAAAAAAATTACGCGGGACAATGGGGAAAAATTGGCGGGAACACGATTTTTATTAATATAAATACAAATATAAAAATATATGTTGAAATGACAATAAAATGCCTTAGCCCAGTCGGTCCCTTTGTTCGGTGCTCTCAGGAGATTCTGCATGAAGCCCGGGTTCGATTCCCGCCGGCATTTATTTTTCATAACAGAACTAATATTAATATATATATAACGATGTATACGCTTTACAATGAATTAGAAGGTAGCTCAGTTGGTCATTGCTGCGGTGCTTGGTCGGGGTGCGGTAGGAGATGCGGTTTCGAAACCCGGGGGCGAAATATTTTTGAAAACGTGAAGTTAATTATATTCATATATATATATAAATATATATTAGTATTTCAAGTAAAGATAGTAGCTCGGTTGGTCCTGCGGGTCGCTTGTAATATTTGCGTCCAGGGTTCGAAACCTGCTGGACGTGGGTTTTTAAAAATCAAACGAAACACGGTTTTTTAAAAATGAATCGAATATATTTCCTACGGTTTTCAAACCGTGGGAAAAACTACCTTGCCACGCTGTACAGCGTGGTACTTATGTGTGACACACCTATACCCACGGTTCTACCAAACCGTGGGTATAGGTCAAGACCTCTATCCCGACGCCGTTCCAGCCCACGGTTCGCAAAACCGTGGGTATAGCCTATACCCACGGTTTTGGGGGCTATCCCCACGGTTTTGAACCGTGGGTATATGCCTTTTTTCCAGTAGTGTTTGATTCTTCAAAAATATTTGACCCTTTATTGGAAAGTCTATAAGATTTTGAATTAGTAGAATAGCCTAGGAATATTACTTCATGAGATTTTGGATCAAACTTACAAATATTATCATTGGTTTTTAGAATATAAAATTTTCATCTAAAAACCTTAAAGTATACAACTTTTGGATTTCTATTATTCCATAGATCATAGGGATTTTTATTTAAAATAAGTCTAATTAAAAATCTATTTATAACATAACATTTTGTATTAAAAGCTTCATCCCAAAAATGAGTAGGCATGTTATGTTCTAATAACATAGTTTTATCAATTTCTTGCAAATTATTATGCCTCATTTCAACAAAACCATTCCATTGAGGTGTCATGGGTACAAAAAAGGTATACTTGATTCCATCCTTTGAACAATAGGAATTGAAATCATGGTTTTCAAATTATTCTCTATGATAACTTCTTATAACAATAATTTTGGAATCTTTATCCTTTTAAACTAGTTTATAAAAACTTATAAAAATAGAACAAGAATCAATTTTAACATTTAAAAAAAAAACCCAGGTAAATCTAGAGAAATCATCAACTAAAACATAAAGAAAAGATTTTACTATTAGGATTGAAACTCTAGACGGCTAGAAAAAATCCATATGAATATGTTCTAGGGGTATAGAATTAGAAACCTCTTTAATTGGTTTAAAATATGACTTGTTCTGCTTTCCAATTTGTCACACATCACATATCTTCTTTTTATTCAATTTAAGTTGAGGTAAATCTAAAAATAAATTACTTTTGGAAAATTTTCTCAAAGAATAAAAATTACAATGTCCCAATATTCTATTCCATATCCATGAATCATTTGTTTCATCATTTAAAAACTTCCCCTCATTTCTGCTCAAGTAATTAAGATCTAGAGTATTGACATTCTCTGTTCATGGTGCCTTAAATTTAATAATTTTATCTTTTAAAAATAGATCATGCCTTATTTGAAAAATCAAATAAATAACCTTTATCACAAAGTTGAGAGATAATTATAAAATTATGGTTTAAACCTACCTTATATAGAACTTTATTGATAAGGATATAGTTTGAATTTCCAAAAGATCCAACTCCCATAATTTTTCATTTATCATTATCACCAAAAGTGACACGACCTCCATCTATCTTTGATAAGGAGTAAAAATTAGAAAAATATACACTTATATGCCTTGAGAATCAACTATCCATATACCATCTTTCATTGGTACTCTTTGAACTTTTTATCTATAAAGAAAAATTAAACACGAAATTGTTTTGGTACCCATATTTTCTTGGGTCAAAAAATTTTAAAAACTAAGGATTTAGGAACCCAAATATGTTTGTGATATCCAAAACTTTTAGCAATGAAATTTGAAAAAAAG